>JAUPFV010000005.1:102156658-103356658 GCA_036936605.1 Limnanthes douglasii subsp. nivea | reverse complement strand
ATGATCATAGAAATAATGATTAAGTATATGAGGTGGTCCTAGAATAGGCATGTGACTTGTCAAGGTGGACATAGAGAGGGTATGTGATTTGCCGACGATTATAGTTAGTCATTCTTCAGAAATTCTCATAAAAACTACGGGGATAATGACGAGGATATGAATAATGGATGATTAAATGGAATTCTAAAGGGTATTTAAATTTAAATGGTTAATAATTAAAGGATATATTTAATACGACACATAAATGCCAGAGACAAAGAATGCAATTTAGTATAATTTGTAACTGAATCTATTATTACCTCCATAGCATATAAAAATAAGAGAGAGATTATGAATAAATGCTCTAGATATTCTCAGAAAGAACTATTAGTTTCACTTTCTCTCTAATATAGCCAAATTTACTTTCTCTCTCTAAAAATTACTTTTACCATTCTATTTTGGCACAGAAGATTTAATATTTAAGACACATAATATCGGATTAGAGGAGAAGTTGTACTTTTGAAACATGGGAGCGATCCAACCAACTTAGTGAGATTGTGTTATGTAAAAAAAGGGTTTATTGGGAATTTATGAGTTTTTAGCAACCAAAATGAAGTTTGCTAAGGATATTGTTTCCTATTTTATCCGAAAATATTCCACGATAAAATCGATAAGTCTATACGCTAGGAGAATGATATACTCGTTATAAGGAAGAGATACAGTACGATTAAGACTAACTAAACAACTTGAACGGAAGTACGAGGCAACCATCTATGTGAGATGATCATAACTCAAATGAGGCAACCATCTAGTGAGATAAACATAGAAGATACAAGAAATATAAAAGGAACCCGAGGAAAAAAAGTTCCCAAGAAAAGAAAAATATTCTATATGATAGTGTTGTACCCAACATAGGCACTAACCGAGCATCCAAATTTGACGCTTAAGCTAACTATTACCTCGAAGTAATACATGTCACAATACGTATATCAGTTAGAAAGGTTCCCTTGTAGCTGTTACGAACGTGACTGATATTAAATGAAATATTAATATTATTTAAAAGATAACAATTATTAGAGAAATATAAATGTGAAAATGGGCAAGAGGTATAAATAGAAAGATAGCCTCAAGTGTGAAAGATCTAATTTTGAAAGAGAATATTTACAAAGTTTATTATTTCTATCTTTTTATTCTCTTTCGATTATAAAAAATTACTTTGGTTTAACCTTTGAAGAGAATTTTCCCCATGAGGAATATCAAGGGCAATGATCTTCATTAAGAGTTCATCGTGTCCTACATGTTTACGTATCTTCTCTAATTAAAATTGTGATCAATTTGTCTTCCCCCCAAGTAAACTCCTACATCTTCAACTCTATATAAATTGGTTTCATTATTTTATTATATCTCATAACATAAAAAATTTGAGAGAGAGAGAGAGAGCTTGATAAATTTATTAAATTGTGTGGGGTATATTTATGTTCACAGAAAAAAAACGCATTGGTGAAAGGAGGTTGGCTAAATTTATCTGACTTAGAACGAGCAAGAAGAGAAGCAAGAGTTGCAGTTGGACTCTCTGCCACTCATGGTGGAGAAATCAGTCGGAAAAAACAAGCACAGACCCGAGCTCATCATCAAAGACATCGAAAGTTAAAAATCACCTTTTGTTCCAACCATCTCTCCCTTACAGTTAGGTTCTTCAGTTCAAACCCCTTGCCTAAAGTAAAGGCAGTTTCTAGTGTTGGGAAATATTCACCTTTCATGGCCATGGGTTCAGATGCTGAGAAATCCACCTCTCGCAGGATAACTCATGTGTCTAAATCCAAAAGTACTCCATCTTCTTTGAAACCTGCTAGTACGGAGACAACAAAGCCCCTAGCAGATACTAAACTGTCCGAACATCAGTCACACATAATGGAGGAGACTATGGAGGATAGTTTATATGTCACTCCCTTCGAGACGTCCCGACAGACAGAAGTGGCAGCAGATTGGACAGCCAGAGTGAAGGTGGGCTTATCCAATCTTTACGCACTTCCGGAGTGTCTGGAAGGGAAAGTTGAGCCAAACTTCCAAAAGGTTAGTGTGAAGTATTTGATAGCCCTTCAAAACATTGCTTACGTATACACCTATACTGTTGAGCTGGGTCGGACCCGAACAAAGTGGGGCTTTTCTAATTCTGTTAAAATGAGAATTCTGGTCACTCCGGAGACCCCCGTGGACTGTAAATCCCACGAATTGGTGGTGTATACTGAGGTGCTCAATTGGGGTCTCCGGTTTCCTTTTGACCTAGAAATCGTTAGGTATTTCCACCTGATAAAATTATGACCAAGTCAACTGAGCCCAAACGCATGGTATACATTGTTGGCTGGAATAATGGCATCTAGATTGTCAAAAATCCCTCTATCCATGGAGGAATTTGCTGTTGTCGTTGCTCTATGCATAAACCCGCATATTCCTTTCTACCACTACAACATGGGGAATGCTTTTAAGATGGTAAAAGATCTGTTGGAGTCCGAGAAGCTATGGAGGACTCAATTCCTTTTTATTAGCAGGGCGTGGGAGAATGACAAGAAGATAAACTCTACCACAAATCAAAGCCACCTGACTAGTCGCTGGAAAAGTTCTAAGTAATACCTGTTCGTATTTATTGGTTTCTAAATACTATGCTAATATTCTGAACTGATTATGGTGTTTTTGTTGTAGTATTGGAAAAAACGTTCCCAGAGCACATAGAGGAAGGGAAAAATACCTGTACCAAGATAAAAAAAAAGGGTATGTGAGAGATGGGGAAACCGTTTCCACAATTGCTTTACTTCTCCAAAATTCGTGAGGTCTCACCTTTGGAACCCTTCGAGGAGTAGGGACCTTACTTGGGAGCAGCTGACCACTCCTCCTCCTACCGATGTTATTTTGAAGATGAAGGATGGAAAAATTTTCTTTCCTTCCCGGAACAAATGCCCTAGTCACCTAGACAAGATTAAGAACAAGAAGAAGAAGAAAACTAAAGTTGACCCATCTCAACAAGTCACAAAAGTGGTCCGTTCGGCAAACCAAGGAGGATTAAATGTTGCTTTGCTGGAGGAAGTTGAAGTTACAGTAAAAAAAGCTGGCAGATCGGATGATCCGCCCTGGATTACAAGAAAGGATCATAAGAGACGCAATGAGAGTAGTGATGAAAGTGTTATAAAGAAATAGAAAGGTAGCTTGGGGTCATAGTTAATTATGTGTCCTTCCGAACTTCCTCCTCTTATTCCTACTGATCATCCTCCATAAAAATAAATCCAACCTGACCTTCCCTCTCAAATATTATTTCCTGTCGAGCAAGCAATTGCTGAAGGAGATGTCAATCTGGATGCGTTTGAGAACATATATTTTAGTGATCTAGACAAGGACTACTTCGCGGAGCCTTATCCTAATGCCAATGTGGCCAATGTTGTAACTCATAACAGTGAGATATATTTGATATCAAGCGAACAAGACACTTTGATTCATGTCGTTTTAGGTTATATCCGTCTGGGAGTTGGCCTAGAAAGGCAAGTGAGGGAACAAACAACGACCATAACCTCCATGACCACAGCAAACCAGGGCTTGAAGAATAGTCTCTCCACTGCTCAGCAAAGCATATAATCCTTAAAAAAGGTAAAAGAGAACTTAGCTGTCGAACGGCACAAGTCACAAGATGCTCAAAAAGATCTGCAGACCAAGTATTGTGGACTGGAAACTTCTTTTTCTAACGAGATCAAAACTTTGAAGAAACAACTAGATGCCAGTGCCAGTAGTGTCAAAACTTTATCCGAAGAAAACTCTAACTTGGGAAAGCTTCTCAAGGAGAAGACAAACACAAATGCTTCCTCAATAAGAAAGAAAGCTCAAGAGATAGCTGCAGGAATAGAGAAGTATGCTACCGGAATAGTGGATTCTTTGGAGAAAAAAGATAATGGGGTTAAGTCATACATGGTTCTACTATTCCATGAGACTTTTCCAAAGAGAACCCTTTGTCCTTTATGGAAATACGTACCTTACGAGAAGATCCCTTTCCATACCCTGCCAGATGTTGACAAGCACAACTATTCAAACAGAGAAGACTCTAATGAAGGAACCGGTGAGAGTTCAAGTGCTGAACTCAAAAGTCCAAAGAAAGGTAAAAGTGATGAAAAACCGAAGGGAAAAAGGCATAAGGTCATGATGTTATTTTGTGTTTAAAACTAACGTCCTTGGACGGCCAATACATTTTTGTTGTATTTTTTGAATCCCTATCTTATAAACCAAAGTACTTGAATGGTCAAGGAATTTTGTGAATTGTGGATCAGATTTTTTCCGATCAAGTTATAATATTGCATCTTTCTTTCCATGAATCCCATTATCCTCTCTCAGTCAATATTTTAAATAGCTTTCAATATTTCTGACTTGTTAAATGAGTGTTTAATAATTTTTGAATAACTTCAATCACAAGTTTTTAATAAATGTTATCAAGTATTTTGATAAAATCAATCAGCTCAAAGATACTTCATATGAGAGCCGGGGTGTTTAATGAGTATTTAATTTATCCAATCACCTCATGTCATGATCACAAATTTTGTACCAAACTTTTGAATAAGGTATAATATATTATTGAAAAACCTGGACATCTCGTTAAAACCTCCCTGCGCCACCATGATAAGAAAGAGTATGCCCCGAAATATTTACATTAAAGTATAAAAAGGTAAATATTTACAAGAGAGTTGTATTCTAATTATAACCTGAGATGTTAAAAGTTCCATGGGTGCTTTAACGTTTTGCTCTCTTTGTCTTGAAGTCTATATGTCCATGGCTTGACTTTTTCACATACCACATAAGGAACTGCCAAGTTTGGAGCCAGCTTTCCAAATTGTTTTTCTTTAGTGTGCAAAAAGACTTTCCTCAAGACTTTGTCTCCCAATTGAAAATCTCTTCTTTTAGCTTTGGATGCAAAACTACTCTTCATTAAACCCCGATAGTATGTTGTTCTCAAATGTGCTTTGACTCTTCTTTCTTCAATTAAGTCCAACTGGTTCCTAACTGCCATATCATTGGTCTGTTCGGAATAGCTTTGGATTCTGAAAGATGGCAAAGTAGCTTCCATGGGAGAGATTTCATCCATCCCATAAACGAGAACAAAATGGGATTCTTGTGTAGCAATCCGATGAGTAGTTTGGTAAGCCCACAGTACTTCCTGCAGATAACTTGGCCATTTCCCTGCATCTCCTTCCGATTCTTTTTAAGCCCGGACATAATCGTTCGGTTAGCAACTTCAACTTGCTGATTAGCTTGAGGGTGGAATGGAGAAGAAAAACAATATTGAATCACTCTGGAAGTACAAAAAATTTCCATGTCTTTATTATCAAATAGTGGCCCATTATCTGTAGTGATATTACGAGGAACTCCAAATCTGCAACATATGTTGGGTATAATGAATTTTATAACTGCCCTAGAAGTGGTTCCAGATAAGGGATCAACTTCTATCCACTTAGAAAAATAGTTAATAGCAACTATTATTATTTGATATCCACCAGATTCCATGGGAAGAGGCTCAACCAAATCCAACCCCCATCTATCAAAAGTCATTGGTTCAGATATGGCTCCATAGATACTGTTGGCACTTGATTTTATTCCCATATTTCTGGCAAGGATCACACTTTTTGACCATATATTTGGCATCTGCCATGATTGTTGGCCAATAATACCCTGTTAATAATACTCTTCTGGTTAAGGCCTTATAGCCACAATGTGGAGAGCCTTCTCCATCGTGTAGTTCAGATAAAATATTTTGGGCCCTCTACAAATCCTAAGTAACGCAAGAGGGGTATGCTAAAGGATTTCTTATAGAGAACTTCTTTCAATACCAAGAAACTATGAGCTTTATATTTAAATTTCCAACCTAAAGTTTTATCCGGAGGTAAACTACCATAAAAAATAAACTGAAAAATAGTATACCTCTAGTCCTTGCGTTGAATGACGAATATACTCATACTATCTTCACTTTCGTCATCCTTTTCTTGGCTTGAATCTATCGACGGACAATCTAGTATCAAGATCCATGAGTAAGACTCATAATAGGTTATGGTTGCTAAAGAGTCTGCCACAGTATTCTCCGATCTAGGGATATGTTCGTACTTGATACTTTTTAAATTTGCAGCAACTCCTCTCAACATAAGCAAACATTTTATCAATTGTTCTTTCTTTGCCTCAGATTTCCCCTGAGTATGGTGAATAAGTAGTTGGGAGTCACTCATTAATTAGACTTTTTTGGTCCTACATATAAGGGCTAGCTTGAGACCAGCTATAGCTGCTTCATATTCAGATTCATTGTTGGAGGCCTTGAAACCAAAATATCTAGCCTGGTGCATAGTAACACCATAGGGAAAAGTTAAAACAATTCCAACCCTACACCCCACAGTACTAGACCCACCATCAGTTCGGATTACCCATTTTTTTTAGACCGGTTTCTTGCATTTGGCCGGGGGTCTATCAGTGTGAAATTCTACTAGGAAATCAACCACTGAGTGAGCCTTGACTGCCGTTCGGGGGGAAAAGTTAATATCATAATCACCCAGCTCAACTGACCCCTTGGTCATTCTACTTGAGATATCATCATATTGGAGAACATTCTTTAGAGGAAAAGATGTTCAGACAAAAATGGGATGAACTTGGAAGTATAGTCTCATTTTTTTTGCTGCAATTACCAATGCCATTGTTAACTTTTCTAACTTTAAATATCTTCTTTCAGCATCCAACACACTTTTGCTAATATAATAAATCGGACGGGGGTAATTGTCCACTTCTCTTACTAGCACAACACTCACTGCATACTCAGATAAAACTAAGTATATATAAAGTTTCTCCCCCTGAGCAGGTTTAAAAAGAGTCTCGGTTTAGGACAAATACTTCTTGATTTCACGGAATGCTTGATCACATTGCGGGGACCAATTAAAGTTTTTGGAATTCCTTAATAGCTTGAAAAATGGCACACACTTTTCTGATGATCTCAAAATAAACCTCTTCAATGCAGCCAACCATCTGGTTAACCTTTGGACTTCTTTAGTCTTAGAGGAGGTTCCATAGCTAATAGAGCATTGAGTTGATCCAGATCAGGTTAAATCCATTTTTCATTTATAACATAACCCAAGAATTTTCCAGACGGGACCCTAAAAACAAATTTCTCAGGGTTTAATTTTAAATTGACAGCCTCTAAGTTGGAAAACGTCTCTTGAAGATCGGATATATGCGCATCTTCTTCAAGTCTCTTTACCATCATGTCATCTATGTAAACTTCCATATTTTTTCCAATATGACTAGAAAAAGCTTTATTTACTAACCTTTGATAGGTGGCCCCAACATTTTTTAATCTGAACGACATCACTTTATAATAATGAAGACCTCTATCAGTAATAAAAATGGTGTCATCTTGATCCTTCTGATCTACTTGTATCTGGTTGTACCCCAAAAATGCATCAGTAAAAAATAACAGCTTGTGCCCAGAGGTACAATCCACTAGTTGATCTATCTGAGGGACAGGATAAGGATCTTTGGGGAATGCCTTATTAAGATCAGTGAAGTTAGTACACATGCGTCATTTACCATTCTTTTTCTTGACCTTAACGGGATTGGTAGTCCATAATGGGTACTGAGATTTTTTTATGTGACCTATCTTGGTCAAGCAATCAACTTCTTCAACAATTATGTATGCTTTATATTTAGAGAAGGACCTTCTTCTTTGTACAACAGGTCCCATATCAGCTCGTACCGATAGCTTAAGACAAATTACATCAGCAGGCACTCCGTTGACATCATTATTGCACCATGCAGATACATGTAGATTATTTGATAAAAACGATATTAGCATTTGTTTCAAACTTGGTACCAATTTTAATACGTTTGCCCTCAACTAGGGAATGACTTTCAACTTCTTCTATAGGTATTATGACACTACGAGCCTCCCTTGGATCATCAATCTCATATTCATCGGTGGAAGGCTCCAATAGCTTCCAATCTTTGTTAACCTTAACTGCATCCAAAGATTTCGAGGCAAGGGATGTCGCATAACATTTCCTGGGTACCTTCTGACTTATTCGGTCAGAGTCTGATTAATCTTATTTCTCTCATCATAATCTTGCCCTAATTTATGTTGATACTTTGGTCATTTCTTGAAACAATTCTGGCATTATAACACAATTTAAGAAATATTTGTATGACTGCTTTTACATAAGGATCTTAGTGTTCTAAAATACTTTCTAGATATTAAAGTTGTTCGGAATTCTTCTCAAATTGTTCTAAGTTAGCGCAAATATGTGTTTGATATTATTTATGAAGTATGCATACTTGAAGCTCATCCCTTGGTGTTTCGATTGATCAAAATCACTGACTATCCCTAGCTACCGGAGATCGTCTTGTTAATCCTTTTACCTATCATTGGCTTGTGAGACGATCGGTGTACCTATCTGTCACTCATCCAGATATTTCTTATGTAGTTCACACTTCAGTTCAATATTTTTAGGAACCCATAATGAATTATTGGAAATCTGCGCTTGGTGTGCTTTGATATCTGGAGGGTTCTTTAGAACTTGGCATTCTTTTTAGATCATTAAATGATGTTAAACTCACAGAATAATATGATTTAGATTGGGGGTTTTTCCCATTCACCTGATGTTCTTTGCTTGGATAGTTTGTCCAAATTAGGGACTCCCCGATCTTGTTGATTACAATGAAACAACATATTGTTGCTTGCTCTTCAGCCAAAGCTGAATATTGGTCTATGGCCCTTCTCACATATGAATTAAAATGGTTAAAGGGTCTTCTTAGTTTTCTAAGGATCAATATATGCCTTATACAAGTTTATTGCGACAACACTACAATATTACATATTGTCGCCAACCCCACTTTCAACGAAAGTACCAACGACCTCGATGGTTGATTATCATTTTGGGCGGGACAAGTCCGTACGTGGTATGGTTACACCTTATCATATTTTTACTCATGTGTAGTTGGGAAATATACTTACTAAATCATTCGGTAAGAATCTTTTCGATTTATTGTTTCCCAAATTGTGCATTTCTCTTTTACATGCGTCAACTTGAGGGTGTAGGGGGCGTTAATATTATAATATACAATTATTATAGTATACCGAATGTAATATATAAGGAGATTGAATGTAACTGCATATTATTATAGGAGACTGAATAAAATAACATTTAGTTATTATAAGATACTAAATATTATTATAGGAGGTTGAAACGTTGATATGTAATTATTACATGAGATTAAAACTCATATATATATATATATGGCCATTATTAACCATCAATTCAGTTTCACAACTCTGTATGTGTGAAGAAATACAACAAGTAAGCACATTATCAATAGTTTCTGCTTTTGAAACTGAATTAAAATAAGCAACTCGGGTTTCAGGAGATTGAGATGAATCAATGCTCATAGAAGAACAAACTTAAGTATTTCTTGAGAAAAGTAAGAGAGGAAAGTGCAACATGGTAGATTAGAGAAGATGAAAAAATTTGTGCATTTAGTAATATCGTCAAAGTTGACTTGAACAGAGAAAAACATATTATCAAAAGTTAGAAATTTTTAATTCAAACTTAGTAAATAAGCTAAGTGGTGCCAAATCATTATAAAAAAATTATACGTAAAATTATAAAAAAAGGAAGATAAAAAAGTTGATAGAGAAAGTTTCCAATGAGTTTAACTCCAAAATTGGAGAAAATAAGACCGTCGGATGATGAATAAAGAATATACAAAGCTGCAAAAAGAAGTGGATGATGAAAGAAATAGGTTGCAAATGGTCGAGATGCGGTCTGATGCACATGTCGGATGAAGTTCGTTGATGCGAAAGATAAACATGTCGCATATTTAAAAGCCTTCCTCAAATAAATAAGTGTATCAAGTCCTTACTTAAACAAGCTTAGAGAAGTATAACTATAAAAAAACAAGCATCTATTTTGGTTCCTATTCAAGATGCTAAGAAATTCATGCATGTACCTCCAAATCCATTTGATATTTTCTCCATCCTCTAATATGGCAGTCATAAAAAGAGAAATATAGAGCATATTGGTTTTTCTACAAACCATCCCAAGTTTATAGGATAAGTCTCAAATTCTTTTTTTTTGGTGTAATAAAAACTTGAAATAAATAAAAGCGTTCATACATTTTCCTAGGGCATACCCCGAGGTAATACTACAACAATACGAAAAACAATGTCATAATGCCTTAGATTTGGCACAAAGATAAAATGAAAGCATTTTTCATGCTCTTAAAAAAACAAGGATGGCGAGAGAAGCTCCAAATGTCTCTAATCCGGAATCCATGTTCCAGTCCATACTGTGAATACCTGCAGAAAGTCAAGACAATGTTAGCTTAAATGATACTTCTAAGGCCAGCTAATCTTGGTATCATGAAATTTGTATCGGAGATCTGATAGGATTTGAAATGATATCGAAGATGTCAAGGCGGGAGCGGATCCAAAAATTCTTGAATTCCGTTCTTTCCATACATGGTAAATGACCGCGTTGAAACAAGTACGCCAAGTACAATGGTCTTTAGAATTGGACCAACCTGACGCTTCGAGAATCCAAGATTTCCAGCAAGAGGAGGGGAACGGAAAACCAAGTTTAGCACTCTAAGTGAAACTACATTCAAAGAGGATATGAGATGTAGTTTTCAGATCAGAGTTGCAAAGGATGCAAACAGAAGGGGTGTTGAGGCCCCAACTCAGAAGCTTGTCTCTAGTGACAAGCTTCCCATTTAGAGGAAGCCAAGATATAAAAGAATAACGAGGAATGTGGAATTTATTCCATACTAACCCCGCCCATCCCTTAACTGGGATAGGCTTGCAAATAGCGTTGTATGTGGCTTTAATGGAGAACTTGTTGCCTCCGTCCTTGGTAACCCAGAAAGGAATGTCCCTTGAGAGGATATTCGGATGGGGAAGCGAGATGAGGATCCTTTGAATTTCTTCTAGGGGGCACGACTACGAGCCCTAGCTGATCGAAAGTTTGAAGGCCAATTCTATTCGCCATTGCTAATGATATCGGCAACCTTTAGGTTATTTCCCAGCCGGGAATCTCTAATGATGTCTGGGCCATAATGCCTAGCTAGTGACGAAGTAAGGAGCCAAGGATCGTGCCAGAATGAAGTTTTCTTTCCATTACCAATAGCTACCGTGCACAAATTTCTGGCCAAAGGCCGAAGACGAAGAATTTTCCCCAGATCCACGAGGGAGAGGATCCAATGGGAATATCCCAAAAATTGTTGTTTTTAATTTTTTCCGATTTAATCCATTCACACCAGATAGATCGGTTCTGATTACTGACAATAGACCAAAGGTGTTTAAGGACGGCCGCCTGATTTCAAAGTTTTAGATCTAGAATCCCAAGGCCGCCCTCTTTATACGGAGTGGTAACAGAAGACCAGGCCACTTTGGCCCCATGGATTTCTATAGAAGATCCTGACCAAAGGAATCGGCTAAGGTATTGGCTAAGATATTTAATAATTCTAGAAGGAAGGATGAAGATCGAAGACCAATAGACCTGACCGGCTAAAGACCGATTTGATTAATTGGAGTCTTCCCGCATACGAGAGATACTTGGAAGTTCAGGAATCAATACGATAAGTTATTTTGTGCAGGAGGGGGCGACAGTCAGAGTGAGTAAGTCTACCTGTGATCAGGGGAACTCCCAGGTATTTCACAGGGAGAGAGCCTTCAGGGAAGTTCAAGATAGGCAAAAGCTCAGAACAAAGGTGGTGGTTAATTCCAGAGAAAAAGATATGGCTTTTCATAGGATTGACCTTAAGTCCAGAGAGAAGGTAGAAGTCATCGAGGGCTTCTTTAATGAGATGAATAGACTGGGTGTCACCATGACAGAAAATCATTAGATCATCTGCAAAACAGAGGTTAATGATTTTCTGGTTGTGGCATTTTCAGTGAAAACGAAAATTCTCATCATGACTTTTCTCTTTGAGAATACTGGAGAGAACTTGCATAACAAGCACGAAGAGGAGAGGGGATAGAGGGTCACCTTGTCTCATGAATTTTTTGCCTTTGAAATTGCCATGAAGGTCTCCATTAATAATAATAGAATAAGAGGGGGAGGAGATGCATTTTATAATCCAAGTGATCATCTTTGCAGGGAATTGCATTGCAACAAGAATGTCAAGAATGAGGTGCCAACGAACGTTATCAAAGGTTTTCATAATGTCAATTTTCAGAGCAACCCTCTTGCCTCTGCCCTTTGATTGATATCGTTTGAGAAGCTCTTGGTATAAAAGGATATTATGAGATATATTCCTTCCCACTACAAAAGCAGATTGGGAAGAATTGATAAGGTACGGAAAAAATAATTTGATTCTATTGGCCAAGATTTTGGATATAATCTTATAAACGACATTGCAAAGAGCAATTGGTCTATAGTCAGCAGGCATAGAATGGGTGCCATTTTTGGGGATAAGAGCGATAGAGGTAGCATTCCAAAAGTCGGACAAAGATCCAGAGAGGAAGAAATCTTGGACACCATTAAAGATGACGGGGCCAACTATGTTCCAAATTGACTTAAAAAACTAGAGTTAAAGCCATCAGGACCCGAGGCTTTATCACTATCAATACTGAATAGCGCGGATTTGATTTATGAACAAGAGATGTCTCGGGTCATTGACTCCTTATCAACACTAGAAACAGTCGTAGTTATCAGAGAAGAGACTTTTTCGTAAGTCTCACATTCATGAGAGTAAAAATATGAAACCATAGACATTCAAATGCATATATCGACCAAGTTATAGATATTTTAACAAAATAATAACTATATATATATATATTGATAAATTGAAGAAGACGGTTGGTATTATTGATGTAAACAGTATTTAAGTTTACAAGATATTTTTGAATAGATATTAAATGATATTATTAATAGATATTAAATTGAAAAGTTAATAAATAAAATTAAAAATATTACAATTAAAATTAACTTATTTATCAAACTATATATATATATATAAGTATAAGTATAAATATAAATATAAGTACTTTGTTGTTTTGAATTAAAATACATTGTATAATAAAATACAAAAATTATCCATTAAAATATACACAATCATATTCATATATAGATATATATATATAAAAGTATAAGTATAAATATAAGTACTTTGTTGTTTTGAATTAAAATACAATTTATAATAAAATACAAAAATTATCCCTTAAAATATACACAATCATATTCTTATATATATCGCATATATATATGTACAATTTTTTAGCAAAAAAGAAAGAAAGAATTGAGGTATTTGATGGTTAGAGGACGAACGTTGCGACATCCTGCTTCCTGTGTTGGAACGGTTTATATCGAATGAATGTCATTTTGTCGTAGTTAGTTGATATAAAAAATTACAGATAATAAATTTTGGTCAATATTTTTTATGTTTGTCAAAAAATATGATTAATTTCCATCAATATTATTATTTGGGAGAGTCTACATAGATTGGATCTCATTTGATTGTGGTTAGTTGATATTAAAATTAAATACAAATTTTAATTTTTTTGTCTATAATATTTTTTTTATGTTTGTCGAAAAAAATAACTGATTTTCATTAATATTATTACTTTTTTAACGATAAAAATAATTAATAATTTTAATATATTTTGATTATTATTTTTAATTATAAAATAAAATATTAATTCTATTTTTATATCTTTTTAATCGTTTTTTTATTATATCAAAAAATAATCTGAAACCACTAGCAATTTTACTTTTATAAGAACAAAATAAATGGATAAAAAAATCCACTAAAAACTAATAGTATTTCAAAAGTTGGAAAAGTATATAATTATAATTAAAAGTTATAAATTATACGAGAAAAGTATATATATAAAGAATAAAAATAATAATTTATTGTAATCAAAATAAACAAGAAATATAAACATATATATATATATATATATATATTAATGAGTTACCTATATGCATATCAATTGCTAAAGACATAAACTATTATGTCAAAAGTTTTAAATTTCTAAACATCTGGTCAATGATAAGGAATTTCTTACCTTT
The DNA here is from genome assembly GCA_036936605.1 of Limnanthes douglasii subsp. nivea. Lineage (NCBI taxonomy): Eukaryota > Viridiplantae > Streptophyta > Magnoliopsida > Brassicales > Limnanthaceae > Limnanthes > Limnanthes douglasii. The sequence goes on along the minus strand of JAUPFV010000005.1, from coordinate 103,342,613 downwards.
GTGGAAGCCAACTGGAATGGAATTATAGAAGTCCCTTCTCTGTTCATTTTCTGGAACACGATTAAAAGATTAAAAAATGCATTAAAAGTATGGAATAAATAGTATTTTGGTAATATATTTGATAAGGTTTTTCGAAAAAAAAGAAAGAGTCAAAGTTAGAGAAGTTGATTACCTTCAATCAAAGAGCAGTAAAAATAAGTCTAATCTCTCCAAAGCAAGTGTTGAGCATCTTTTGGCCCTCACAATGGAGGAAGAATACTGGAAACAAAAGGGTTATATTACCTGCTTACATGATAGGGATAAAAACACAAAACTATATCATAATTTTGTAAATAAAATGAGAAGGAAAAGCATAATTATAAGTATTAAAATCAATAATAACTCGGTTACTGATGAGGATATTATCAATAACTCAGCAGTATCTTATTTTTAGAATAGTCTATCCTCCTCATCTTATACTGATTTTGATGAGGAGAAACAATACATGAATCATTCAATGTTTAGTGTTATTCCTAATGTAATTAATGCTGCATATAATGAAGTTATTCTTGCCTATCCCACTGAACATGAGGTTTGGGGAATTATTCAAATCCTAAAGGCGTCTAGCGCTTCTGGAATAGACGGTTAAAATAAGTGCTTTTTTGCCTCATGTTGGAACATTATAAAAGGTGACCTCTTTGAAGCCTTAAAATATTTTGTAAAATGTTAATCAATTCCTAAAGGAATATTAGCTACATGAATTTGCCTAATACTTAAGGTGGCTAGCCCTTCCTACTGGAATCAATTTAGACCAATTAGCTTATGTCCATTAATGAATATGATTATGTATAAATTGATCAAGAATAGGATGTCCTTAATTCTGCCTAAACTAATCTTCGATGTGCAAAGTGCCTATCTTAAAGATAGACTAATTCAGGACAATATATTAATAACCAAAGAACTTATACATGATCTAGACAAGAAAATTAAAGCTGGTTATATAGTAATAAAAGTTGACACGTCAAAGGATTTTAACAATCTCTCTCACAGTTTTATTTTGAGAGTTCTTATGGCTTATGGTTTTTTATAAAGTTATTAAACTAGTGAAAAACCTGATTCAGTTAGTCTTTGTTTTTATTATCATTAATGGAAAGACCATAGGTTATTTTCAAGCTGAAAATAGGGTGAGATAATGAGACCTTTTTCCCCTAGTATATTTATCCTAGTTGAAGTGCTTCTAAGGGGGTTTACTCAATTTATTTGATTCAAACAAGAATCTCAAATACACTAGTAAAAGGGTAATTAGTTATACCTTGTTTATTATTTGCTGATGATATACTAATCTTCACTAGTGGCCTAGTTTATACTATGAAGACAATTGGAAACTTTCTACAACATTATCAAACTATCTCTGGTCAATCTCTTAATAAGGATAAAAAATATCATCACTTCTCAAAAGTTTCCGCAATACAGACTCAAAGCTCTCTTCATTCAATCTATTTTCAAAACTAGCAATCTACCTACAACTTATCTAGGAATTACTCTAAGTCCCCATAACAAATCTTCTAACTTTGACCTTATTTTGGACAAAATCAGAGAACAAATCTCTGATTGGCAAGACAAAAACCTTTCTAGATGAGGTAGACTTATTCTAATTAAGTTAGTACTAAAGTATATTCCTATGTATTGGCTTCAAAGTTGTTAGAATCCTAGCCCAATTAAACTAAAACTTTAACAAATACTTATGAGGTTCTAATACTGAGGCTAACAGGCTTCACTAGTCATCATGGGCTGCTATATGCACACCTTATAATAATGGTGGACTAAACCTAAATATCTTAAGGGATATTCAAATGGATTTGTCATGTAAACTATGGGTTAGGTTAAGAGAGAATACATCTCTTTGGGAAAAACTATTACATAATATTAATTGTAAAAAAGACCACCTTCTTCAACTAAATTATCTCAAAGCAGGGTCTCAAACGTAAAAAAGACTGGCAAGGATGAGGTAGATCCTAGGAAAAGGAAACATGGACAAATGGCTTGACAATTGGTTTTATAAATCTTTTATAATCTCCCTTAACTCAAACTTTTATAACTCATGGTTTAAAGGAAAGAAAGGCAATACCCTTTAGGAAAATGATTCGTGGAACATTGTTAAACTAAATTCACTTTTTCAGTAATTCTAATATTAATAGTATCTCAAAACTTAGTATACTTGACAACATTGAAGATGTTATTTACTGGCTACCATCTAAGAAGGAAAGATTTAACATAAAAGTAACATTAAAAGCTATGAGCCCTTTTCCTAACAGATCTTGTTTATATGAGAAGATTTGGAACTAAATAACTCCTACAAAATGCTCTATCTTAGTTTGGAGACTTTTGAAAGACAAACTGCTTATTGATTCAATTCTACAAAAGAGAAAACTAACTATTGTCTCTAATGCCAATTTTGTCTAAGCCTAAAATCTAAAGATCATCTCTTTGTGTCTTGCCCTTTTGCATGAAAAGTGTGGTCATATTTTGCAGGTATTATAAAGGTTGATATCAGGAGATTCATGACATCTAAACACCTGTTGTGTAGTTGGTTCTGGTCTTCGCCTAATAAAGTCCACATTAAGACTATTTTACTTATCATAGTTTGTTGGGTAATTTGGAAACAAAGAAATAAATCTAAAATGTTGGGGGATGTCTATTCAGTTGTGTCAACTATCAACTACATCACTCATATTCTAAATTGTCTAGACCAATCTACTATGCTCAAACATAAACACTGGAAAAATAATGAGGATGCAGCCACTACCCTAGGATGCTACAATTCTTTACAATCAAAGAAGAAAATCACTTATCTATCTTGGTCTCCTCCAATGTGAAGAAGATATAAAATCAACTCTGATGCTTGCTGTTTGAGTTCTAGGGAATCAAGTAGGGCTATCATCATCAGAGATGGCCTTGGCTCTATCATTCATGCCTATATAAATAATTTTGGAAGACTCTCCCTCATCAAAGCAGAGGCTCATGCCCTTTGTGATAACCTGAAAATATGTAAAACGTTTAGGTTAAAAAAATTTGATATTAATACTGACAATGATATTTTAGTTAGTCTCATCTCATATGCCTTTACCTAAATAGTTTAGAATCTATTTTAAAAAAAATATAAGGAGCTTAATTTGTCGAGCAACTGATTGGCTTGCTCGATGGACTCTCCGTTGTAAGATAAAGTTTGATTTTAAAATCACTCTTTATTTAGAAAGCCATTACATTATTAAAAAGCCTACATGTAGGCTACATGAGAAGGAATTAATTCTGTTTTTTTAGTAATTTAGATTATATCATGTGCTTAAAGGAATACGTGTCGATGGTGAGCAATGACTTGCTGATGAGATGTGTGAAGAGTCTGGAATGAATTTCTAGATGCCTAGTCTTGAAATCCTGTAGCATTAGACATTAATCATGAAATCATTTAGAAGTACTACTACTAATGAATTACCTTAAGGTTAATTCAAAGTTTCAGTAAAAATCCTTACACTAAAAATTGTGCCAATTCGGTAAGTGAAGCTAATGTGAAGATAGTGGATGATCACTGAAGCCAGTAAGCATCTTAGAGACAAGAAATGAGATTGAGTGATATGTTACCTTAGTAACTTGGAGGTACCCGTACTGAGATAACCATCCTTCTTAAAGTATGATTTCACTGAGGGTGACGATCTCCTTGTCATAAGGTAATGGTACAGACTCTCTCTGATTTTTGTCTGTGAGGCCATCTAAACATGAGTGAAAATCACTTCTATTTGACATTCATCTGAGTGTGAAAATGTTTGAGAGTTTAGAGTATTATTATATATTTGTGGACATATATCAGAAAGCAAGGTTAAAGTATCACCCTGAATCTTCATGGCATTCTACATAACTATTTCAAATAATAGAAAAATAAATACTTAGAGAGATGCTGTGAGTTTCTGGTGGTAAACTACTTTGAGGATGACTCGGTTTTCTCTGGAAATCAGAATCAAATGAAGGTTTATCTTAGTAACTATGAGGTAATCGTAACCCGAAAACCATCTTTGTTCAAAGACTGATTTAAATGGGGGTGTCGTTCTATTAAGTCAACTTTGATAGTGCAAAACCCAGAGAGCGATCATTACTGTGTAATGTCATCCCTTGCTACCAGGAGGCAACCGAACCTAATAAATCAATGAATGAATTTACTGAGGGTGACTTTCTCCTTAGTAGTAAGGAAGATACATATTATTAGTCTCATTTCTCTTCCAATGACTTTACAAAATTGGGAGAATCTATGAAGATCTATCCATGTATGAAGCTTTAATATACAACCTTGGATCAAAATCAAATAATAAGAGTTATTTCTCTTCCTGATGTATTTGTAATTAACTCGAAGAACAAGAAAATGAGATTTATGTGTAAGGGAAGCTATGAAGAATCGATAATAGTGCTGAGTTAGAGAATGTTATTATTCATGTTTACAACGAGTCTTTAAAGGTAAAGTTTGGATCAGTGCGAGAAAAGAAATCGGTGCGAGAAAAAGGATCTGTAAGAAAGGCGACAAATACTAAAGTTCCTTATTTTGATCGAATACATAGGACAGACTAGATTAAGATAGGGCGTGAGCCAAGTTTGATTAATGTTAGCCTTTTGGACCAAAACTCTTTCAAATCATTTTAAAATACAATATTATATATGTATATATATTAATTAATGAGTTAAAATACAATATTATATATATATATATATATATATATATATATATATATATATATTAATGAGTTAAAATACAATTTTATTTATAAATAGGTAAATGACAAAAATATTAATTAAAAAATTTATGTGGTTGAATCAGAAACGAATACTTAGATATAAACTAATAATCATGACCGTTTTAGTGTTTAAATCTTAAAATCTTGTACTTATTTGTTTTGATTTTTTTATAAAAGTATGTTATGTATAAAAGATATATATTTATGTATATGGTAAATACATATTAATATCAATTAAAACAAATATTTCATTAATTAAAAATACAACGTAAAAAATTGAAAGATTACGTCATGGTAATGATGATGGATTTTATTTGTATGTATAAATAGTCATTCCTTTTCTTTGATTTTCATCATAAAAAATCGAGAATGGTTAACTTGGGATATATTTTGTTCTCTCTTTTTTTATTAGGTTTATTCTTCAACCTATCATCTTCAACAAATATTAAAGATAGAAATGTAAGCGTTTTGTATTGGTTTCGATTTGTATTGGTTTAAGGTATATGATTTACTTATATTACTGATCTATGATGCAGGTATATATTGTGTATATGGGATCGCTCCCTTCTCTAGACTACATGGCTGAGTCGCACCATCAAAGCATTCTTCAAGAAGTTGTCGAGGACATGTAATTTATTACATTAATATTTTGTTTAAATTATATTCACTTCGAATGGTTTTATATTATTCTATGATCTATACGTATAGATATAAAATCATTATGTTAATTATCTTTTATATATTTTGTTAACAAATTATGAATTTTCTTACAGCCCGGTGGAAAATGTGATGGTAAGAAATTATAAAAAAAGTTTCAATGGATTTGCAGCCAAGCTTACTGAAACTGAGAGGCAAAAATTGGAAAGTAAGTGATGATTTATCTTTTTAAGTGTAACTGAATTTCCGATATAATAAATTTAAATTCTAAAATTACACCATTAATTTTGATCCCAAATACCCTGATTTCGGACAAAATTAATGTAGTTATTATATTTTTCTAAATTAAAAGACCATTAGATTATATTAATTTAAAATTGTTGGTCAAAACTTTAAAATTATCTAATTATTATTATATATTTTCTAACCATAAAATTATCTAATTATTATTATATATTTTCTAACCATGTAGTTTGTGGTAGTGAAGGGTGCGCCAATGACGCAATCTTGGCTGCTTTTGACGACGCTATTGCAGATGGAGTTGATATAATCTCGATTTCAATAGGAGCAGGCAGTGCTATAGCTTTTGATACAGACCCAATCGCCATTGGTGCATTTCATGCCCCTAATAGGGGAGTTCTTGTCACAAACTTGGCTGGAAATGCTGGTCCAGAGTGTTGGGAAAAATAATCCCACAAATGCAGAAATAAAAACAAACAAGAGAAAGAAAAAGAATTTAACGTGGTTCGGCTAATTTGCCTACGTCCACGGGAGAAAAATAAGAATCACTATAACTCAAAAATATTACAAGGATTGGAGTCTCACTCCATACACTCAAGAGTTATACACTCACTTTTCTCACCCCAAATATTATACCCAAAGAGAATAGTAATCTCACAGATCACTCAAACAAATTCTCCTAAACACTACCCGTATTTCTCTCTCACTCACTCAAAATGTTTCTCTCTAAATTGTGTCACACACAATATTACAAACAATGTTACACTCTAGTGAAGTGTTTCAAGTGATTCAAGTGATGCTGTCCAAGACCAACTCATGGTCATATTTATAGCAAAACAAGGCTTACAAAAGAAGCCACTTTAGCTTCCAAATGAAGCTAGTGGTTTCTTACAAGAAACAACTAAGCATTAAATGAAAGGAGGTTTTCTTGCAAGCAACCACTAGAGTGAAGAAAGTGGTTTCTATAAATATGACCATGAGTTAACATCACTTGAATCACTTGAAACACTTCACTAGAGTGTAACATTGTTTGTAATGTTGTGTGTGACACAATTTAGAGCGAAACACTTTGAGTGAGTGAGAGAGAAATACGGGTAGTGTTTAGGAGAATTTGTTTGAGTGATCTGCGAGATTACTATTCTCTTTGGGTATAATATTTGGGGTGAGAAAAGTGAGTGTATAACTCTTGAGTCTATGGAGTGAGACTCCAATCCTTGTAATATTTTTGAGTTATAGTGATTCTTATTTTTCTCCCTGTGGACGTAGGCAAATTAGCCGAACCACGTTAAATTCTTTTTCTCTTGTTTGTTCTTATTTCCGCATTCGTGGGATTATTTTTCCCAACAACTGGTATCAGAGCCAAGTTGCAGTTCCATATCCTTCTTCTTCGTACAAAAATGGAGGAACATACGAATATTGGTGGCAATTCCATGATCATACTCACGGAAACAAATTATTCCATTTGGAAAACCATGATGGAAGATTTGTTGTATTGTAAAGACTTGTTTGATCCTATTGAACTAAAAGGGGTCAAACAAGATGCAACAAGTGAAGCAGATTGGAAGAAACTCAACCGTACAGCTGTTAGTGTGATTCGACAGTGGGTTGAAACAAGGGCGATTCGCGACACCGCAAAAGAAACTGATGCCTTCAAATTATGGAAGCATTTAGAAGAAATGTATGAGCCCAAAAAAATAAAGCTTTCATCATAAGGAGACTTGTGAACCTGAAACTTTATGATGGGCAAAGTGTATCTGACCACTTGGCGAAATTTGACGAGATTCTCGACAATTTGACGAACATGGAGCTGGCCTTAGCTGAAGAAATCCAAGCGTTGATTTTGTTAAGTTCTTTACCGGATAGCTGGGAAACACTTGTGGTTGCTCTTAGCAATTCAGCACCACAAGGAAAGGTGACGTTAAGCATGGTAAAGGAAAGTATCAACAGAGAAGGCAAAAGAAGAGCGGAGTAAAGCTCTTTCAGCCACCCTCAAGGACAAGCACTAGTCATGGAGAGAGGAAGAACTAGAAACAAACATTTCTCCAGAGACAGGAGAAACAAAAGCAAGTTCAGAGGCAGATCAAAGTCAAGAGGCGACTTCACTTGCAACTACTGTCATAAACCTGGACATTTCAAAAAGGATTGTTGGAAGCTGAGAGAAAAGGAGGCTAAGGAAAATAATGAAGACAATAGAGGAAATGCAGCTGTCATATCCAACGATGGTGAGACATACCTAATTTTTGACGATGGACGTGTCAACCTCGCATGCCAAGACACATGGATGATTGATTCTGGAGCATCATTCTATGTAACAGCCGATAGAAGTCTTTTGACCACTTACACAAGTGGTGAGTTCGGTTTTGTCAATATGGGAAATGAGGCAAGATGTGAAATTGTTGGTCGAGGCGATGCAACACTGGAAACTAGCAGCGGTTGCAAGCTGTTATTAAAAGATGTTCGACATGTTCCAGACATCCGTATCAATTTGATCTCTACTGGTCAACTTGACGATATGGGATACGAAAACACATTTGGCAATGGAGTTTGGAAGCTTAAGAAAGGAAATATGGTCGTGGCCAGAGGTAAGAAGATTGATCGTTTGTATTATATGCAAACAAAACAATCAAGTGCAGTAGAAGCGAATGCGATCAAGTATGAAGACTCGGCGAATTTATGGCACGCCAGACTTGGTCATATGAGTGAGAAGGGACTTAAAATTCTCACGAAAGAAAATCTTCTACCAAATCTTCCAAATATTCATTTAAAGCAATGTACTCATTATTTGGCAGGAAAACAACACAGAGTCGCATTTCGAGCAGGACGACCACATAGAAAGAATAATATTCTTGATCTAATACATACAGATGTATGTTCTATGGGTGACAAAAGTATCGGCGGATCATTATACTTTGTCACGATCATTCCAGAAAGGTGTGGGCTTATCCTTTGAAGACCAAAGATCAGGTGTTAGAAGTATTCAAGAAGTTTCATGCCAACGTTGAAAGGCAAACTGGAAAACTTTTGAAATGTATTCGCTCCGACAATGGTGGTGAATACATTGGATCATTTGAAGAATATTGTAGAGTTCATGGTATCAGGCTTGAGAGATCGGTGCCCAAGACCCCGCAACATAATGGTGTTGCAGAAAGAATGAATAGAACTATTTGTAACAAGATCGTGTGCATGCTCTCCCATTCAAGATTGTCAAAGTCCTTTTGGGGTGAAGCATTGATGACGGCGGTAGATCTTGTCAACTTATCCCCTTCAGTTCCTTTAGATGGTGCAATTCCCGAAAGAATATGGACCGCGAAAGACATAAGTTACAAACACTTGAAGGTGTTTGGTTGTAAGGCGTTCGTACATGTCCCTCGAGATGAAAGATCCAACCTGGATGAGAAAACCAAAGAATGCATATTTCTTGGTTACGGACATGATGAGTTTGGTTATAGACTTTGGAATCCAAGAAGTAGAAAAGTTGTTCGAAGTAGAGATGTTGTGTTCTTTGAAGACCAAACTCTTGGAGATATGAAGAACGACGAGAATGCAAAATCAGATGTCAATACTAAAATTGACTTAGTTCCGGATGCACCATTTCCAGTTGAGTATGAGGATCATGGCGAGGCTCCCGACCATGAAGAAACAGTTGACGTTGAAGGAAATCATACTGAAAAACCCCATTTGAGAAGATCCATTAGAGATCTTCGGCCTTCGACTAGATACCCAACAAATTAGTATGTGTTACTAACTGACGGGGGAGAACCTGAATGTTTTGAAGAAGCTGTGATGCACATTCAAAAGAAGGAGTGGTGGAAAGCCATGCAAGAAGAGATGAAGTCATTGCATGAGAACCACACATACGATTTGGTAGAGTTACCAAAAGGGAAGAAAGCACTCAACAATAAATGGGTGTTTAAGCTGAAGACTGAAGAAGGAAATCCACAACCAAGATACAAGGCGCGGCTGGTTGTCAAAGGATTTGATCAGAGAAAAGTTATTGATTTTGAAGAAATATTTTCACCTGTAGTAAAAATGTCATCTATTCGTGTTGTTCTTGGAATAGCTGCTAGCTTGAATTTGGAAGTTGAACAACTTGATGTGAAAACTGCCTTTCTCCATGGTGATTTGGAAGAAGAAATTTACATGAAGCAACCGGAAGGGTTTGAGACTAAAGATAAAGAGCATTTGGTGTGCAAACTAAAGAAGAGTTTGTACGGTCTCAAACAAGCCCCACGACAGTGGTATAAAAGGTTCGATTCATTCATGGTGGAACACGGGTATAATAAGACTTCATCTGACCATTGTGTTTTCATTAAGATATTTTCTGAAAATAATTTTATCATCCTTATGCTCTATGTGGATGATATGTTGATTGTTGGTCGTGATATTGGAAAGATTGAGCAGTTGAAGATGGAGCTCAGCAAATCTTTCGCAATGAAGAATTTGGGTCCCGCAAAGCAAATTCTTGGGATAAAAATCACTCGAGATAGGGTGAACAACAAATTATGGTTGTCCCAAGAAAAATATATTGAGAAGGTTTTAGAAAGATTCAGCATGAGCAAAGCGAAACCCGTTACTTCTCCACTTGCAGGGCATTTTAAACTTTCTTCCAAGAAATCACCTACAAAAGAAAGCGAGATGGAAGAAATGAATAAAATACCTTACTCTTCAGCTGTTGGCAGTTTGATGTATGCCATGGTTTGTACAAGACCTGATATTGCTCATGTCCTCGGAGTAGTCAGCCGATTTTTATCTAATCCTGGAAAAGAGCATTGGGAAGCTGTAAAATGGATATTCAGGTATCTTCGAGGAACATCTCAATTATGTTTATGTTTTGGCAATGGTAAACCTATTCTTGAAGGCTACACGGATTCAGATATGGCTGGTGATGTTGATAGTAGGAAATCTATTTCGGGATATTTGATGACGTTTTCAGGGGGAGCAATTTCATGGCAATCAAGATTACAGAAATGCGTTGCATTATCCACTACCAAGGCTGAATATATTGCCATTACTGAAGCTAGTAAAGAACTTTTATGGTTAAAGAAGTTTCTTATAGAGTTGGGCCTCAATCAAGAAAAGTATACTCTCCACTGTGATAGTCAAAGCGCTATTCATCTTAGCAAATATCCAAGTTTGCATTCGAGATCGAAACATATTGATGTTCGATACCATTGGATTCGTGAAACCTTAGAGTCAAAGCAGATGAGTATTGAGAAGATTCATACCGATGACAATGGATCAGATATGATGACAAAGTCACTGCCGAAACAAAAGCTTGATGTGTGCACAGAGGTTGCCGGACTGGTAACACTCTCCTCCTGAGCAGGCGGGGGAGATTTGTAGGGCCTGCTCACTTCTCTCTCTCATATTTATTAGTGTGGGCCCTACCTTTTGGTTTTTTACAAGAAACAACTAAACATTAAATGAAGGGTAACTTACAAGCAACCTCCTTTCATTTAATGCAAGTGGGTTTCTTGCAAGCAACCACTAGCTTCATTTGGAAGCTAAAGTGGCTTCCTTTGTAAGCCTTGTTTTGCTATAAATATGACCATGAGTTGGTCTTGGACAGCATCACTTGAATCACTTGAAACACTTCACTAGAGTGTAACATTGTTTGTAATATTGTGTGTGACACAATTTAGAGAGAAACACTTTGAGTGAGTGAGAGAGAAATACGGGTAGTGTTTAGGAGAATTTGTTTGAGTGATCTGTGAGATTACTATTCTCTTTGGGTATAATATTTGGGGTGAGAAAAGTGAGTGTATAACTCTTGAGTGTATGGAGTGAGACTCCAATCCTTGTAATATTTTTGAGTTATAGTGATTACTATTCGCCATTGGTGCATTTCATGCAGCTAATAGGGGAGTTCTTGTCACAAACTCGGCTAGAAATGCTGGTCCAGAGCCCGGAACTACTGCTAGTGTGGCTCCTTGGCTTCTTTCTGTAGCAGCAAGTACTACAGATCGTGTTATGAATGAGTCGAATAGTGCCTTGACAGTGTACTGTGTCCGGCAGTTCGAATAGTGCCTTGACAGTGTACTGTGTCCGGCAGGACAGTGTGATAATGATATTGTCCAATCACTTCAAAAGAGGCCTTTTGGTAGTGGACCAAATGCAAAACCGTGAGGGCCTTCGGGTGCCAAAGCGGACAATATCATACTAGTGTTGAGATCGGTTGTGTTCTTACTTATATACGGAGGCGGAATATGCGGACCCCTAATTCACAACACCCATATTCCCAACACGTGGTATCAGAGCCAGGTTCAGACGGAACGCGATGGTGGTAATATTCTCGGAGGTCGAACATGATGAACCAGTAGTCATGCTCAATGTGATCTGCTCTAGAGATCCTAGTTCAGAGTGCCCGTGGCTCATTAAGCGGTGGTACTTGATTGGAGTGGCGCTAAGGAACAAGATAGTGTGGTCTAAGAGGAGGTGAGCAGTAACATCCGTAGTGCCTCTATGGTCAGGTAGTCTCCAACCTGATTAGAGTGGGCGGATGAAAGTCAATTGAGAGGAGGCTAAGTGGTACTTTGTTCGAGAGGAGGATTTATTAAGGTGGCGACCAAAGTCCCGCATCCCACATCGGTTAAACATGGGAAAGATCAGTGGTATATAAGTAAGAACATACCTCAACTAGTATGAGGCCTTTTGGTAGTGGACCAAATGCAAAACCGTGAGGGCCTTCGGGTGCCAAAGCGGACAATATCATACTAGTGTTGAGATCGGTTGTGTTCTTACTTATATACGGAGGAGGAATATGCGGACCGGACCCGCATATTCCCAACACGTGGTATCAGAGCCACGTGGTGAAATTAGGGCTTTTGCAATTAGGGTTTCACAATGGCGTCTACAGCAACAAAATACATGATTGAAAAATTTGATGGGGGATCCAGCTTTGCGTTGTGGAAGATTAAACTGAAATCTTCATTGGTACTGCAAGGGCTGTGGAAGGCTGTGGAGAATAAGTTACCAGAAGAGATGAAAGAAGAGGAGAAACAAGATCTTCAAGAAAGGGCTTTGTGCTGGATTTTAATGAGTGTGAAAGACAATGTGCTTCGCGAGATTAGTGGTGAGAAGACTGCTGCCTGCGCATGGAAAAAGCTAGGAGATCTTTACTCAGAGAAATCAGTAGTAAACCGATTATATTTGAAGAAACGTTTGTATGATTTCAGATTGAAAGAAGGTACGTCCATAACAGAGCACCTAGATAATTTTAAATCAATTATAATGGACTTGGAGAACATAGATATCAATATTGATGATGAGGATCAAGCTTTGTTTCTATTGAGATCGTTACCAGCTCCCTATGAAAACTTCGTAGATACCATTATGTATGGTAAGGATAAGTTATCGCTAGCAGATGTCAAAGGGGCACTGAAATCAAAAGAGATGAGACAGTTGCAGCCAGACAATCAAGCTGAAGGGGAAGATCTAAAAGCAAAGCGAGTTCTTTAAGAAGGAAGAACTTGAGGTCCAAGTCAAGGGTGAAGCACTCAAACTGTTATGAATGCGGTGAGCAGGGTCATTATAGGAGAGATTGTCCGAAACTGAATGGTAAGAAGGGAAATCAAAAGGAAAATGCAGCAAACATTATTGAAGGTGTGAACGATTCTGACGATAGTGAAAACAGTGGTAAAGGAGATGTATTGTCCGTGAGTTCAGACTTTGGGCAAAACTCTTGGGTACTTGATACTGGCGCTACATATCACATGTGTCAGTTCAAGCAGTGGTTTGATACGTACAAGACAATGCAGGGAACTGTCTATTTAGGGAACAATCATTCGTTGACTGTTGGTGGTATTGGTAACGTTAGAATCAGAATGTTTGACGGGGTTGTTAGAATCTTGACGTGCTGGCATGTTCCTGGGTTAAAAAGAAACCTGATTTCTCTTGGGACTCTAGACTCTCGGGGTTACAAGTACCATGCAGAAAATGGTGTAATCAAAGTGACAAAAGGCTCAATGGTATGCATAAAAGGTAGTTTGCAGAAGGGTCTTTACATTCTCCAAGGGAGTGTTGTTATGGGCGATGCTGCAGTAGCATCATCAGGGAGTAATAGCCAAAGTAGGCAGGATCAAAATAAGTTGTGGCATTGGCGTCTTGGTCACATGAGTGACAGAGGATTAGCTGTTTTGGGGAAGAGAGATTTGTTGAAAGGGTATAAAGCAGAATCATTGGGATTTTGTGAGCACTGTGTGTTTGGTAAACAAACTAGAGTCAAATTCAGCAAATCGGCTGTAAGAAAGACTAAAGGCACAGTGGACTACATTCACTCAGATCTTTGGGGTCCAAACAGAATTCCATCCAAGAGCGAAGCCATATACTACATGAGTTTGATTGATGATTATTCAAGGATGGTGTGGGTTTACTTTCTGAAAACGAAAGATGAGGCATATTCAACCTTTGTCAAATGGAAGACGATGATTGAGAAGCAAACAGGAAGAAAAATCAAACGTCTTAGGACAGATAATGGGTTAGAATATTGCAGTCGTGAGTTCAACAAGTTCTGCGAAGCTGAGGGAATAGTGCGCCATCCCACTTGTTCTAGAACACCACAACAGAATGGAGTCGCAGAAAGAATGAACAGAACGCTTTGTGACAAGGCACGAAGTATGCTCTCACATTCCGGTGTGGGAAAGGATTTTTGGGCTGAAGCTATCAATACAGCGTGTTACTTGGTGAATCGGTCTCCATCAACGGCTATTGATTGTAAAACTCCGTTTGAGATTTGGTCTGGATCGTCGGCTGATTATGAACATTTGAGGGTGTTCGGTTGTCCTGCGTATACTCATGTGAGAGATGGTAAGCTTGAGCCGAGGGCAAAGAGATGCATATTTCTAGGATATGCTACTGGAGTGAAAGGATATAGGTTATGGTGTACCTCTCCAAAGTCTCCAGGTTTTCTCATCAGTAGGGACGTTACTTTTAATGAGTTTGCTTCAATAGACAGTCAGAAGGAAGTAGGAGAAATGGTCGAATCAGGATCGGTTGTGAGTAAACAGGTGGAGCTTGAAGTAGAAGCAGTTCCTAGCAGGTCCAATAATTCAAGTGGTTCTGAGGTGGATCCAGAATGAGGAGGTGAAGCGTCAGCATCAGATGATAGTGACGATGATGCGTCTGAACCAGAACAACAACCATATAGCATAGCATTGGGCAGAGAAAGAAGAGATATTAGACTTCCAAAAAGGTATGTGAATCTAGTTGCATATGCTCTGTCAGTTGCAGAAGAAGTTGAGATGCAGGAACCTAGTAGCTACAAAGAAGCTATAGCAAGTTCAGAGGCAGATCGATGGATTAGTGCTATGGGAGAAGAGATTGAATCTCTTCATAAGAATCAAACATGGAAGCTTGTTGACTTGCCTAAAGGACAGAAGATAGTAGGCAGTAAATGGGTGTTCAAGAAAAAGGAAGGTAATCCAGGGGTTGAGGCATCTCGATTCAAAGCAAGACTGGTCGCTAAGGGTTTTACTCAAAGGGAAGGAATAGACTTCAATGAAGTGTTTTCTCCAGTGGTGAAGCATAGTTCGATTCGAGTTTTGTTAGCCATAGTAGTTTTGCAAGATTTAGAGCTTGAGCAGTTGGATGTGAAGACTGCGTTTCTACATGGTGAATTGGAGGAGCAAATCTACATGAGACAACCAGAGGGATTTATCGAACCTAATATGGAGGACAAAGTTTGTCTGCTGAAAAAGTCACTGTATGGTTTGAAACAGTCACCTAGGCAATGGTACAAACGTTTTGATACATTCATGGTGTCAAAAGGGTTCACGAGGAGTCCATATGATAGTTGTGTGTATCATCAAAAGATGTCAGATGATTCTTATGTTTACTTGTTGTTGTATGTGGATGATATGCTTATTGCTGCTTGTAGTATGTCACACATTGTGCAGTTAAAGAAGCAGCTTAGTGCCGAGTTTGAGATGAAGGATCTGGGTAGAGCAAAGAAAATTCTTGGTATGGAGATTATCAGGAACATAAATTTAGGAACATTACACTTGTCTCAACGAAGCTATATTGAGAAAGTGTTAAAACGATTCAACATGTTTGATGCTAAAGCAGTTAACATTCCTTTTGCTACTCATTTCAAGTTGTCTGCAGTAGAAGCGGCCAAGGACGATGCTGAGTTGGAACAAATGTCGAAGGTTCCATATGCAAGTGCAGTTGGTAGTATCATGTATGCTATGGTATGCACACGTCCTGATATTTCACATGCGGTTAGTGTAGTTAGCAGGTACATGGGATGTCCTGGGAAAGAACACTGGCAGGCAATGAAATGGATACTTCGGTATCTGAAGAATACTGTGAACGTTGGCTTAACTTTTAACAAAACCGATATTGGTGAATCGCTGAATGATGTTTCAGGATCATTGGTTGGTTTTGTTGATTCTGATTTTTCAGGTGATATGGATAAAAGAAGATCTCTGACAGGATATGTATTTACTCTAGCTGGGAGTGCGATCAGTTGGAAAGCACAGTTGCAAGCTACTATAGCTTTGTCTACAACAGAGGCAGAGTACATGGCGGTAACAGAAGCAGTTAAAGAGGCAATATGGTTGCAAGGTTTGGTGGCAGATTTGGGCTTGGATAGGACTACTACAAAAGTGTTTTGTGACAGTCAAAGCGCCATACACCTTACATGGAACCAGATGTACCATGAGTGTACAAAGCACATAGATGTCAAGTATCATTTTATTCGTGATATAATATCAAAGGGAATTGTTGATGTGAAGAAAGTGTCTACACACGATAATCCAGCAGATATAATGACCAAGGCAGTATCAGTTCGAAAGTTTAGGGAATGCCTAAACTGGATCGGTGTTCGCAGTATAGAATGAATGCCTTAAGGGCATTTGGTGAGTCAGAAGAAGAGAAGATTCTTTGTTGATAGTGAAGAAAGGATATTCGCCTCAAGGGGAAGATTTGTTATGAATGAGTCGAATAGTGCCTTGACAGTGTACTGTGTCCGGCAGTTCGAATAGTGCCTTGACAGTGTACTGTGTCCGGCAGGACAGTGTGATAATGATATTGTCCAATCACTTCAAAAGAGGCCTTTTGGTAGTGGACCAAATGCAAAACCGTGAGGGCCTTCGGATGCCAAAGCGGACAATATCATACTAGTGTTGAGATCGGTTGTCTTCTTACTTATATACGGAGACGGAATATGCGGACCCCTAATTCACAACACCCATATTCCCAACAGATCGTTTGTTCCTACTGCTAGTATGGCTCCTTGGCTTCTTTCTGTAGCAGCAAGTACTACAGATCGTTTGTTCGTGGATAAGGTTGTTCTCGGTAATGGACAGATATTAACCGTAAGTTTTCACTTCTGTTTATACAAGAACTCAAAATCAAGTGATAACAATCTTAGTTTACTAATAATACTCTGGACACCTATAGGGTTCTTCTATCAATAGCTTTGATCTAAAGGGAAAGAAATTTCCCTTTATATCGGATCAAGTTGGTATCAAAGGGAAGATTTTTGTAACTGATTCCGAAGAGGGAACAGGTACAACTATTCGTGATGGTGCCACAGGAGTAATCACGAAATCTCTTCGAGATAATAAAGTATCGTCTGTAGCCCCATTGCCCAAATCTGTTTTAGGCGCAGACGACTTTGACACAGTAGTATCATACGTAGAGAGTACAAGGTATGTCTTTTCTGGCTCTAGACAAAGTACAATAATTTCGATAATAAAAACTAAAAACAGTAGGACTATCTTGACAGGAATCCTACAGGATCTATATTGAAGACTGAGGTGATTACTGACTCAACTGCTCCCGTTGTGGCTTATTTCTCTTCTCGTGGTCCGAATTCTATTGTTCCTGGAATTCTAAAGGTAGGGTGAAATAGTACATCACTCCTCTCAATTCCCCATTCTCAATTCATACATTTGATTGATTATCTAAAATGGGTAATGCGATGCAGCCGGATTTAACTGGACCGGGAGTTGCTATCTTGACTGCTTATCCTATTGTAGGACCGGTTTCGGGAACACCAGGAGAAAACCGACATGCTGACTATAGTGTATTATCAGGACCCCAGGAGAAAACCGACATGCTGACTATAGTGTATTATCAGGAACGTCCATGGCTTGCCCACATGTCGCAGGCGCTGCCGCCTTCGGCCATCAAATCTCCTCTGATGACTACTTGTAAGATTATCTTTTATTTGGTTTTTAACCGTTTGATTTAGGAGCTGAGCCTCTTTTCTTCTTCTTCTTGTAGCTTGGCCAATGAATTAGGGAATATAGGGTCCGTATATTCCGCCTTTTGTATATAAGTAAGAATACCCTGATCTCCACACTAGTGTGATATTGTCCGCTTTGGGTCCACTGGACCGCACGGCTTTGCTTTTGGTCCACTTTCAAAAGGCCTCACTCTAATGAAGATGTATTCTTAACTTATATACTGATCTTTCTTCCCATGTTTAACCGATGTGGGATGTGGGACTTTGGTCGCACCTAACAATGAAGTCAACAGAAAACCCTGATGGCGAATTTGCATACGGATCAGGACATATCGATCCAGTAGAAGCTACTGATCCGGGTCTTGTTTACGAATCATCTACAGAAGAATACATACAATTTCTATGTGCCATTGGTTATACTGAAGAGACAATCACACAAATAACAGGAACCAAAGTTACTTGTCCTACGGGAACGGTTAGGGCCGCTGACAGCAACCTCAATTATCCTTCGTTAGCAGCTCAAGTTTCATTGGACGATAGCTTTAATATCAGTTTCAATAGGACGGTCACTAATGTTGGTCCGGCTAGGTCTACTTACACCGTCCAAATTTCATCGAGACCTAAGTTTGGTATCGATGTGGCTCCTAAAGTTCTCTCCTTTAAGTCCGTCGGAGAGAAATTGTCTTTTGCTGTGACTGTTTCCGGACGACCATTGGATGGAGCTGCTTATGGGGTGTCGGAATCTCTTGTTTGGTCAGACGGTGTTCATAATGTTAGGAGTCCAATATTTCTTTTGAATTAATTATACTCTTTATTGTCAAAATAAATGTGCTACTTTCAATGAAATTAATAAAGTTTATTAGTCTGTAATATATTAGTACTTCTCGTTTTTTTCTTCTTATGGTCAATATCTTGTTTAGTACTTAAACCAGTATATTTCAATATTGGTCTTGACCTGTATTATTGATGTATTTAGTTAGTGGAGAATATTCATAAGGTGTTAGGAGTGAGGGACCAAGTTCTAGAGTGGAAGGATCACAAAGAAAAGAAAATAAGTGGGGTCACCTCATCCACTGTATAAGGCTATCCTGGGTTGGTGGGCATTATTAAATATATTCACTTTCTATTTTCTCTTTCTACACTTTCTTCTCTAGTCACGTCATACACTAGATCCAAAATTCTTTTTTTAGTCACATTTTTACTCATCATTGGGAAACAGTGATACCTGAAGGGCATTTTTTTCTTCGAAATCACGATTAACTAAATTATAAACGACGAGATGACTGGGGACGGAATCGGGAGAGTTTCAACCCGAGCTGGATCGCTGTTTGAGGGCGAGAGATTTCCTGACCATGACCACTATGGACGGGGTCGGGATAAGCGGTCAACTCTAATCATGACGCGAAACTGGACGCTGAAAATGAGAAAGCTTTGAACGGAAAGAGGACCCGAGAAGGGAACATATGATTGACACTGACAGAGAAGATTCCTCGTGTAAGAATCGAAACAAGAACAATTCTCATGGCCGAGGTCATCGGGAACTCAAACCAGACCGGGAAATGGAATAAAGGACCAAGCGTTTTTCAAAAGAAGATCGAGATGATTCCACTGATTTCACTTCGGATGAGTCTTCGGGTAGAGAATCCCGACGCAGAATCAGACGCAATAAACTCACCAGGATGAGTAAATCCTGACGCGATAGAGCAAGGTTGTTCAACTCTCCAAAACTCGAGAAGGATAGCACCAAAAAAAGAACACCGAACTCTCATGAGAAAGAAGAAATTTAGACAGCAAGCAGGGAAGAGCGGTTAGTGTTACCTCAAGTTTAATGGCAACTGTCGGGAAGCCAAACACACGGGTATAGTGTTAGCAGCCAGTTCGGATTTGGACTTAATTAGAGAGTATCACCATTGCCGGATGAAATATTGTCGGGACATCTCCCGAAGAGATTTGACATATCCAAACTGGAAAAGTAAAACAAAAAAAAGGATCTGGATAACCATTTGGAGGCCTTCAAGAACTTTATGTTAAGTTTTGACAACGATGACAAGCTTCTATGCCGAGATGTTTCGATGACTTTCAAAGACCGGGCCTCCAAATGGTACAAAAGGTTGCCGCAGGGCTGTATTAAAAACTTCGGGATGTTTTGGGTGATGTTTTGGGTGACCCACTACTTTGGAAACTGAAGACAACAACGAAGTATAGCTTCAATGTTCAAGATATGATGTTAGGAACATTCTATCTTCATGCAACACAATACCCAAACCCTGAAGAATCCATCGTGACTTTTCTCACAAGGGTTGATTTCTCAAAGAGTAGAGAGAAGTATAACTATTAGGTACGATTTCCTTCATTATTTGAGAAGGCTCTATCTGAGTGATGAATCAACGATTCCATCAAGATATGCGGATCTCAGTAGCCCTGTCTCAAGATTTCGATTACCTAATGCTTTGGAGACATTGAATGCTTGACATTTCTCACGAGGGATGATTTCTCAAAGAAGCATAGAGAAGAGCTTGATGTATAGGGAATTAGAGCTCAAGGGTGATCTAATTCGCTTCAGAAGAAGATGGTTCCCTTAATTGGCTTACCCAAACCCTGAAGTATCTACCTCTACCATTCTCATGAGGGCGGAACCTAGAATCAATTCAACAATTGGGGAGTGAATAAGCAGTGAAAGCTTGACTGCTGAAGATTTAAGACCTAACGGAGGCTAATCTCGTTATTTCGAGAATTAAACCCTTATGTTGGTCTATCTTGAAAGTTGTTGTTATAAGAACTTGATAGATATTATTCCAGACCAGGTACAGTTTCCTCCATTAGTTGAGAAGGCTCTACCTGAGTGTTGAGTTGAATCCACGAAATATCCAAAAAGAGTAGTCCATCAAAATATGGTGCTGGTGTGGATAATTTATAGTCTGAGGGTATTTTGGGTAGTTTGTAAATTAAATATTAACTTTTAAGTAGTGAGTAGAGAGATAAGGGAGGTGTATGCTTGTATTTAATATCTTTGGAAAAAGTCCAACCTATTAAATGAAGTTGGTTGGGGTATTTATACTAATTTTGTGACCAATGGGCCTTTCGGGTCAGACCCTGGATTCGGGTCAATCTCTAAATCCAAAACCTTAAATGGTATTAGCACACAGCTGAGTCATGATTGACTTGGTCGGATTGTTTGCAATAGGCTTGGTGTAAAATATGTCTGAATTGCCATTCCAAAATTATCTGAACCTATTAGTAGCCCATTTAGGTCTTTCAAAAATATTTTGGAAGAGCTAACTTATTCATGAAAAGATCTGGTTTGTATTCGAAGTGTCTTTTTAAAGGGTTAGTTATCAAGAAAAATGACCTTGGTCGGATCCAAAGTGTTTCTTTTTCGTAGATGAAAAGTCAACGGTCAAAATTTTGAGATCTCACACGCTTCACACTTTGATTCGACCTCTCAGCCGTTTTTCTTCCTTGGTACTTGCACATATATTTCAAAAAATAATTATAGTAGGCTTAATAGCCCCTAATCATTATTGGAACTGTTTCATCTCCCCTAAGAGAAACACTTAAGTGGTTTTCACCTTTATATAAACCCATTTTACTGTTTGTTTTTCCATGATGAGAATCATTTTCTAGAGAGAGAAAATTTGAGTTTGCGATTTTTCTCTAAATCTAGGAAGTTATATGTTCACAGCCATAACTGAATTGATCAAAGGGGTTGGTTAAACCCATCAGATTTGGAAAAAGCAAGAAAATAGGCAAGACATGAGGCAAGGATCGCAACCGGACTCTCTGCCTCTCCCGGTGGAGTAGTTAGCCAAGCGGCATCAGAACTGGATAAGAGCACATCATCATCCAGAACATCGGTAACTCGAAAACCTCATTTTATCCCGAAATTATCTATACTAGAGTTTAGACCTTCAGTTCAAGTATCCTTAGACTCTTCTCCTAAGCATAAAGCAGTTTATAGTACTAAGAAACCCTCACCATTCCTAGCGATGAGATCAGATACTGGAGATGTCACACCCCGGAGAGTCACTCGACTCTCCAAGTCCAAAAGCACTCATTCTTCCTCAAAGAACGTTAGTTCAAACAAATTAAACCCTACTACCCAACCCCTTGTGAATCCAGACGCCAGGCCTCTCCATAGTGAGGCCAATCAAATTAAAAAATAAGCCACAAGTGTTAAGTCGACCAAACAAAGTTCGACTATAATGGAAGAAATTATGGAAGACAGTGGGGAAGATACCCCTCTGGATACATCCTGACACAATGAGAATATCATTTTGGATCAGACTAATAGACGAAAAGTGGGACTGCCAAATACTGAATATGTTCCGAAGTGCTTTGAAGGAAACGTTATGCCTAATTTTCGCAAGTTCAATGTGAAATATTCGTTGGCCCTTCAAAAAAATTCCTATGTGTATACACACACCGCCTAATTAGATCGGATGAGGACAGGGTGGGGTTTCCCAAAATCTATTCAAGTCATGGTTCCCGTTACTCCGGAGACTCCTTTGGACTGCAAGGCTAATGAACTGGTGGTATACACCGAAGTGCTAAATTGGGACTTCATTTTCCCTCGGATCAAGAAATAGTTCGGCACTTTCACCTAATCAAGCTTTGCCCAAGCCAGCTGAGTCTGAACGCCTAGTATACCTTGATGACTAGCTGTATCGCTTTCAGGTTATCAAAGATTCCAATGCCCATGGAGCAGTTTGCTTCCGTGGATGGTTTATGTAAGAACCATAAGATCCCCTTTTATCACTACAATTTGGGAAACGATTACAAAGTAGTGAATGATCTGTTGGAGGCTGAGAAACCTTAGAGGACTCAGTCTTTGTTCATAAGACGAGCCTGGGAAAATGGTAAAGAGATACAATACCAATCAAATCCAAGTCAACTGACTAGATATTAGAGAAGCTCATGTCTCACTTGTTCGGATTTCCAGTTATATTTAAATTTTATGTGGTTATACCGAACTGACTATTATGTCTTTTTGCAGTACTTTCAAAGATGTTTTATGAGCACTTGGAGGCAGGAACAACTACCTTTTCCAAATTAAATCAATGGCCATCGAAGAAGTGGGGGCTTGGCTTTCATAATTGTTTCACTTCTGGAAACATGTTGAGGGCTCACTTGTGGAACACCACTAGAAGCAGAGACCTCACTTCAGAACAATTGACCACCCCCCCCCCCTCCATCGGACGTCATCCTTAGAATGACAGAAGCAAAGGATGGCAAGCTTTACTTACCCGCTTGGAGTAAATCTCATAGCCATCTTGACAAGATGAAGAAGAAGAAAAAGAAAAAAGATGTAGCTGAACCATCTCACCAGATTCCCGAAGCAGTCGGTTCTGAGAATCCTGAAGGGATAAATGTTGTTTTGCTAGAGGTAGTTGCTGCAACAGTTAGGGAGTCCGGGGGACTGGATCAGTTACCTCAAGCTAAGAAGAAAGGTCACAAGAGGCCCAAGGAAAGTGATGACTGAAGAGAAAAAAGAGAAATAAGAGTAACCTTGGGTCAGAGGTAATTCTCCGCCCTCCGGTCGACAACCCTATTCTTCCAATTGATGTTCCTCCACAGGTAGAGGCACCAGCCGAGCCTCATTCTCTAGTATTTCCCTCAGCTAATCAGCCATCTATTGAAAGAGAGGTTAACCTATATGACTTTCGCAACATGTATTTTAGTGATCTTGATAAGGATGACTTTGTTGGGTCCTTTCCTCAGACCACAATTGCCAATGTTGTCACTTACAACGGTGAATCGTTTGAGGTATTAAGTGAGTAGGATACCCTGGGTCATGCAGTTTTAGGCTTCATTAGGCCAATAGTGGATCTGGAAAGGCAGGTTAGGGAACAAGCTAGGAACTTCAGTTCTCTCTCCACTGAAAATCAAAACTTAAAAAAATGATTTTTTGACTACACAACAAAAGTTAGAAACCTTCAGCAAGAGGAAAAAGGAATTAAGCACCCAACTGCGCCAGTCCAAGAGCACTCAAGAGGACCTCCAGACTAAATAGTCCGAACTAGAAATTACCTTCTTTAGTGAGATCAAAGCTTTGAAGGAACAACAAACCAACAACACAAACACAATCACCACCTAACCGAAGAGCAAGAGAAGTTAGAGAAACTTTTTACATAGAAAGAAGAAGAAAACAAATCTTTAAAAGACAACCAAACTTAAGAGACAGCTGCAGCCACAGATAAGTATGTTGTTGGTGTAGTGGACTCTTTGGAGAAAAGAGATGATGGCATCAAATCGGATATGGTTTTGCTTTTCCATCAGACCTTCCCCAAAAAGAATCTCGGATCCTTATGGAAGTTTGTACCCTACGAAGATATTCATTTTCATGCTATGATAGATGGTGGAAAACATGGTTTTTCTTCCCCAAGTGAGAGTGATTCTGATGAGAGAACCGATGAGAGCTCAAGCAGTGATTCTAAAAGTCCCAAAGAAGGTGATGGTAAGGAAAAAACCGAAGGATGAAGCCCTAAGGTTATAGTGTTTACTTTTATGTTCAAAACTAAAGTCCTTGGAAGGCCAATGCATTTTGTTATATTTTTCAATTTTTGTTTTGTGAACCAAAGTCCTTGGATGGCCCAGGTATATTTGTGATGGTGGATATATACCGACCAGGATGCAATGATAAGTTTTCCCTTAATATGTACATATTTTTCTTCTTATGACTAATCTTTAATTCCTATTACTTGTTTAATAAAAGTTTAATTTATTGAATCACTTCAATAATCCGTCCTTTGTATGATGAAAGTATTTAATAAATCTGATCATGTGTTTAACGAATCCGACCACCTCAAAAATACTTCATTTGACGGTCGTGGTGTTTAATAGGTCTTCAATTTATTTGATCTCTGTATACTCACAACAATGTTTAAAAAGGCATAAGATACCATTGATTGAAAACCTAACACCTCATTAAAACCTCCCCGTGCCACCAGGGTAGGAAAGAGTATTCCCCTAAATATTTACATTGAGGTATGAGAAGGTAAATATTTACAAGATAATTTTATTCTAAATACAACCTGAGATGCTCAATGTTCCATGGATGCTTAGCCCTCTTTGTTTTGAATTATATATGTCCCTGGCTTGATTCTTTCACACACCATATAGGGCCTTCCCAATTCGGAGCCAACTTCCAGAATTGTTTTTTTTTTGTATGTAAAAAGACTTTTCTCAATACTTTGTCTCCTGATTGGAAATATCTTCTTCTTACTTTGGATATAAATCTACTTCTCATTAAACGCTGATAATGTGTTATTATCAAATATGCCTTCACTTTTATTTCTTCAATCAGATCCAATTGATTCCTAACTGCCATATTATTAGCATGTTCGTAATAGCTTTGAATCCTGAATGATGACGAAGTAGCTTCTATGGGTGTGATTGAATCCATTCCATAAACAAGGGGAAAATGAGATTCTTGGGTGGACGTCCGTAGAGTAGTTCTGTAGGCCCACAATACTTCTTGCAAGTAACTCAGCCACTTTCCAGCAGCTCCTTCTAGATTATTCTTCAACCCTGTTAAAATTATCCGATTAGCAAACTTCAACCTGCACATTAGCCTGAGGGTGAAAAGGGGAAGAGAAGAAGTGTTGAATTCCTCTGGAAGTGCAAAGTGCCTCCATATCTTTATTATCAAATTGTGGTCCATTGTCCGTGGTAATTCGTCCGGGAATTCCGAATTGGCAGCATATATTGGATAAAATAAATTTTATGACCGCCTTAGAAGTGGTTCCAACTAGTGGAGAAGCTTCTATCCATTTGGAGAAATAATCTATTGCCACTATTATCGTTCGATAACCTCCAGATGCCATGGGCAGAGGTCCAACTAAGTCCAAACCCTATCTATCAAGCGATATAGGCTCAGAGACTGACTCCATAGATACTGCTGACGCATGGATTTCATTCCCATATCTTTGGCAAGGATCACACCTACGGACCATATCTTCGGAATCTACCATTATGGTAGGCCAGTAGTATCATGCTAGCAAAAAACTCCTGGTTAAGGCTTTATAGCCACAATGTGTTGATCCCTCTCCATCATGCAATTCAGATAGGACACTTTGAGATTCCTCAAATCCTAAACAACAGAGAAGTCTCATGTTGAAAGATTATTTATAAAGAACTTCCCTTAATACCAAGAAACCGAGAGCCTTATACTTGATCTTTTTAGCTAAAGCTTTGTCTGAAGATAAACCTGTGTCGGGAATAAAATGATATATTTAAAACCTCCAATATTTGGATTATGTGGAAAATACACTCAAACTCTCTTCAAATTCACTCTCTTTGCTTTGAATTGAACTTATGGAGGGGCATTCTTGCATAAGAATCCATGGGTAGGATTCAAAATAAGCTATGGTTGCTAAAGAATCTGTCATAGTATTCTCTGATCTAGGGATATGTTCATATCGGACATTTTTAAACCTCATGGCAGCTTCCCTCAGTACTTGCAGATACTTTATCAACTGATCATGTTTGGTTTCAAACAGCCCTTGAGCCTAATTAATAAGAAATTGGGAGTCACTTACTAACCAGACTCTCTTTGCTCCACATATTTGAGTTAGTCTTAACCCATCAATGGCCGCTTCATATTCTAATCCGTTATTAGATGCCCTGAATCCAAAACATACAGCCTGATGCATGGTATCACCATGAGGGGAGGTTAAACAAATTTTAGCCCCACATCCCATCGTACTAGACCCACCATCTATTCAGATTAACCACTCTTTCTTAGACTTGTTCTTCTGTTCTTGTTTGTGAGGCCTTTTAGTATGAAATTCTACCAAGAAATCAACTATATCTTGAGCCTTGATCGCGGTTAAAGGAACAAAATCAAAATCATAATCTCCAAGCTCAATTGACCACTTAGTCATTCTTTTTGATACATCAGCTTTTTGGAGAACATTATTTAAGTGGAAAGATGCTCCAACCATAATTGAATGTGCATGAAAGTATGGCCTCATTTTCCTGGCTGATATTACCAATACCAATGCCTCATTCTTCTACTTCCAATAAATTCTTGCTCATGTAATAAACCGGGCAGGGTTAATATTCTACTTCCCTTACCAGAACGGCACTTACGACATAGTCTGATACAGCCAAATACCCAAATGTTTCTCCCCTTGAATAGGTTTGAACAACATCTTGGGTGAAGACAAATGTTTTTTGATTTCAAGAAAGGTTTGATCGCCCTGGGGAGACCAATTGAAGTCTTTAGTATTCCTCAAAACTTTGAGCACACTTGTTCGATGACCTTGACATAAATATGTTCAACGCAGCCAGCCGCTCGGTTAACCTCTGGAATTTTTTAGTACTACGAGGAGGATCCATAGACAATAAAGCGTTTAACTGATTCGGATCGGCCTGAATCCCTTTCCTCGAACCCCAAAAATACACTTTTTTGGGTTTAACTTTAGGTTGATGGCTTCCAAGTTAGAAAAGGTCTCTTGAAGATCAGATATGTGTTCTTCCTCTTCGAGGCTCTTTACCATCATATCATCTATATATACTTCCATGTTTTTGCCAATCTGGCTAGCAAATGTTTTATTTACCAATCGCTGATAAGTAGCTCCAACATTCTTCAAAACAAATGACATAACCTTATAACAGTGAAGCCCTTTGTTTGTGATAAACATGGTGTGATCTTGATCATTCGGATCTACTTGTATCTTATTGTACCCTGAAAAGGCATCCATGAATGACAACAACTTGTTCCATGACGTAGAGTCTATCAACTAATTCATCCGAGGCACGGGAAAATGATCTTTAGGAAATGCCCTATTAAGATCAGTAAAGTCAATACACATGCGCCATTTACCATTCTTTTTCTTAACTAACGCAGGGTTAGAAATCCACAACGGGTATTGAGATTCTTTGATATGACCCATCTTGGTCAACCGATCCACTTCTTGTAATATTACATCGGCTTTTTCTTAGGAAAATGACCTTCCTTCATTGAACTACCGGTCCAACAATAGATCAGACTGACAAATTGTGGAAAATTACTTCAGTATGTACTCTGATTACATTAGTATTGCACCATGCAAACACATGTAAATTGTCCGACAAGAAAGACAATAGCTTTTGTTTCAAAATTATTGGCAACTTAGTACGAACCTTATCACTTTTTCCTTTTTCTAGGTAATGGACTTCAACTTCTTCTACCAGTATCACAACACTAGAATCCTCCCTTGTATCATCGATTTTATTCTCCTCGGTGGAAGGCTCCAATAGCTGTTATTCTTTGTTAACTTTGACTGACTCCAAAAACTTTGAGGCAAGAGCTGTTACATAGCATTCCCTAGCCACCTTGTGACTGCTTCGGACAACACCTACTTGTGCACCCACAACATAATTTAAACACTGATGGAAAATAGAGGCTATAACATGCATCCTGGAGAGCCAAGATCTCCCAAAGATAGCATTGTAAGACGTTGGGCATTCAAACAAAACAAACAATACCTTCAATATCTTCTTAAAAGGTCATTTTCCCAATAGTACATCCTCTTCAAATTCACCAATGACATCTGATGAACTTCTAGTAAATCCCACAATAGTTCTGTTTGACCGTTGAATAATTTAGGGATTTTTCATCTGTTTGTAAGCATCCATAAATAATATGTTTGTCGACTACATGTGGCAATTAAGATTCGATGTACAACATTTCTCCTAATTGATACCCCTATCACCACAACGTCTTCATATGGCCCTGCAATATTTCTTAGGTCATTCTCATCAAACACTATGAAAGGAGTCGAGGTTTGGTATAGATGTGTGGACATTCTTCCATCCAACTGAGTAGTCAAGCTTTTGACATGCTTTTTTCTTGAAAAAATTGAAGGCGTAGTCACAGTGTCTCCCCCAAATATTGTTAGGGAATCAAAATATTTTACCAGGTCAGAAACTGTAGCAGATTTATCCAGTATCACTCCTACCTAATTCTGATCCAGGTCTGGATCAAGTTATTTAGAATCCACATCAAACCTTTCAGCAATCATCATGGTATCTTCCTGCCTGGATGTTCCAAGGGATACCGAATGAGTCATTCAGAGAGCATTGGTATTGGATGGTTCATGTTGCCCCTTGTTTCTTAACAAAAGCGCCCAATTTACCTCTTTTAATGAGATTTTGCACTTATTACTTCAATGCTATGCAATCATGGGTATCATGCCACACATCATTATGATATTTGTAGAAACGGGTAGTTCGGGTCTCTCTATGAGATTGCAGTAGGGCTGGCATGTCTAAAGTGTACATTATTTTTAGTCTTATCGTATATTGTTGCTATACTTTCCCCCAACTCACCAAACCATTCAAGCTGAACCCAATGACCCCTTTTAATTCTATCATGCTAGTTTTAGTTGAATTGATTCTACTTTAGCCGATGTGACCTCTGCCCGGTTTCCTTTGATCTGTAACCGGACTGAGTTGTTGTTTGAGGAGTTGACACTATGTTAGTGGATCTGTTCTAACAGGACTCTAGATTTCTTATTTTTTTCAACATTAATCTGTTTCCCAACTTGATTTAATAGTCCTCCAAAATTTATTGCTTTCTTCCGGGTTACTGAATCAACCAAATTACCCAGACTCAAACCTTGTCTTAAAAAGTCAATTGTAACTTGTTCGAAACAGTCAGCCAACCCATTTTTTGTATTCACAAGCCTACTACTATATTCTTTCAATTATTCATTTAGTTATTGGGCACAATGGATAATTGTATCACCATTACCTTTAAGCTCCTTGCTTCTAATAAATTTCCTTCGGAACGCAACCCAGAATATATCAAAAATCTTTATATATTCCTAAGGAAAACTATTATACCATTCGAGGGAACTTTCTTTAAATATTTGTGAGAAGGCCATACACAGTATCTTGTCATCGTCATCAAATGCATCATAAAATTCTTAAATTGTTCGAGATGATCATCTAGATCTTTACTTCCTTCATACTTTTCCATCTTGGAACTATCAAATCTTTTGGGAAGATGTCTAGAGAGTATCCTTATGACAAAGGTGACTGCCTCCAATTTTGACTGCAATTAAATACGGTATCTTCATTAGGAGTACCAAAAATACATGGTTTGGATTGGAAGATGAATGGATCGATCAACAAACGATCAATATGTTTATCAGCTGAACCCTTCATTTTGCCCTGATACTTTTTAAGTCTGACATGTCTATCCCTTTTTCTTGAATGCTTCTTGGTCAGCCTTAATTTCTTCTTCAACCGACCTTCATCACTACTGGATAAGACTGATTCCTCAAGCTCTGAATCATTAGATGAACTACTAGAAGAATCTGATGTGGAACTCTCCACTCGTTTGGACCGATGTGTTTTCTTGGAGCCGAGATGAGTCTTTATGGACTACTCATTCTTACCCGGATTATTAGTAGGGTGGAGTGCTGATGCACCAGACTTTTCTTTAATTCTTTTTTCTGCTTGTTTCTGAGCCTTTAAAGCCTTAATTTCAGCCCTTAGTTGATCACGTTCTTCTTACATGGATTGTTTTTAATTTCCATTTTGATTCACATGAGACACAGTAGTGTGCTCATTATATTATTTTACTCCTTCCACCTCTGGAGGTGGAACGTTATGTACATTCGGATCCATCCGAAGTGGTTTATTCACTGGTTTTGAATCTGAAATTCAGGCACCGTCGCCTCCCACTATGGCCGCCGATCTGGTGTGGATAAATTAAGTATTAAGTTTTAAGTAGTGAGTAGAGAGATAAGGGAGGTGTATTCTTGTATTTAATATCTTTGGAAAAAGTCCAACCTATTAAATGAAGTTGGTTGGGGTATTTATACTAATTTTGTGACCCATGGGCCTTTAGGATCGGACCCTGGATTCGGGTCAATCTCTAGAGCCCAAACCTTAAATGTTATAAGCACTCAACTGAGTCATGATTGACTTGGTCGAATTGTTTGCAATAGGCTTGGTGTAAAATATGTCTGAACTTCCATTCCGGATATAGGCAGTAGTGCCCTTCCAAAATTATCCGAACTATCAGGTGCAACTACAAAACAAAGATTTTGGTAAGTTGAAATAACTTTCTTTAGATTTTGTAGAATACTTAGCTATCTCAAAAAATTATCTGATAGTGTTAGTTTGCATGTTGTCCAACTGTAGAATAGCTTTTAGATGATTAGGGAGTTGTTCATGTGGATAACCAAGTCTGAATTTGCACTGATTAGTCCAGCGAGCAAGCCAGTCCGCTACTGTGTTTTGCTCCCTATATATATGAGTGACCTGCAACAATTAAGTAAAGGTAGTAAAAACCATGACAATTTGTTAGTAAATAACAAATTTAAGAGAATAAGAAAACATTCTCTATTTCAAGGTTATAAATTTTCATTAGGCTGCAAATATTTTGTACATCTAAGAGTGCCCGAGTTTCAGCAAATATAGGATTAAGTTTGCCATATGGGATTCCAATAGCAGCCTTAATATTCCTTTTAGAATCACGAATTATGACACTGCCAGAAGCTTCCCCAAATTGTAAGCATGAAGCCTCTGTGTCGATCAAACAGAATATTTCGGATACATATCTACCTATATCTGAATTCGAATCCAAAATCCGAAATCACTATCCAAATCCGAATTCGAATCTAATTTTTTTATAAAAATAATATTTGAATCAGTATCCGACGTATATTATCCGGATATGGATAATATCCGAATCCGAATATCTGAATTTCCATTAGTTGAGCTACTTTATAACCACCTTAGTAGAAATTCATATTCCCATTTTATAATGTGGGATAAGACTGAGAAAAATATACTTATTTTGAAAAGTCACCATGTCTTTTATCGAAAGTTTGGTAGCAATTCTTTTCCACATATTAGATGTGGGATAAGAGTCATAAGACTAAAAAAGGTATACTTGTTAACAAAAGCCACAATGTGTTTTATAAACAGCTTGGTAGCAATTAATTTTCCAACTTTAGATGTGGGATAAAATACATTTTTAAAGAAGCAAACCTCCATATTTATGACCAATTTTGTTAGTAATTATTTTTGCTTTTTACAATGTGGGATAGCTAAAAATCATATTTAAATATAAAAAAATTTATTTATTTATAAAATTTCGGATATCGTATATTTCGAATATGGATATGACTATATCCATATCATCTATTTTCGGATACGAATATTATCCGTTATCTTTCGAATAAAGATATTATTCGTTTTATTCAGATTCAATATCGAATATTTCGGTCGGATATCATATTTTTTGACAACCCTAGAACCAGTAGGAGGATGCCAATGAAGAGCTTTGATTCTTCTTTTCTGAATTAAGTGTTAAAAATAGTCAAACTCAAAAGCCAAATTTTAGTTATATTTCCAAAAGTCCATGTTGATGAGGTTAGCCATATCTAACTTTAGGATACAGTGTTTAATAAGATTAAGAGTACCAATTAAAATTTAAAAATCATTATTATTCACTTCATATTTTTGATTCCATATATCTTTTAAAAAAAACCTCATTTAAGTTTTATATTTATTATTTAAAATTTATTTATTTTCATAAAATTAAAAATATGCTATATTTTTATTAATTTTGTTTTTTGTTTTTTTTTTCATTTAAACATTTTTAATAAATATAAAAATTTATATTTTGATCGTAAATGAAACTGTTTTTTTTTATTAAGAATGGTTTTTAGAGATTTTTTTTATTTCCTCTATGTATAAGTCTGTGGGTATTTTTTTTGTCCTCCCCTTTCTCTTCATCTAGATTTGTTTGATGCAATACTAATGTAAAATATAGATATATGCAGAACTATAGGCATGATAGATCAGCGAGATATGATAGATGCACTACATTCTAAAATATTTTTTCGATAGATGCTAGATGTTTAGATGCAATTCATTCTAAAACAATTTTTAGATAGATGCATGACTAATGATAAATAATAGATGCGAGACATTTTTAAAAACTATTAGATGGATACAAGATCACTCATAGATGCTGAGACGAGTGTAAACTGAGCATTCAAAAAATATCATAAATGAGTCCAGTTTTGGTGTCTTAACAAAAAAAACCAATGATATTTTAGCAAGTGTTACCGTTTAAAAGATAACACGTATCTATGAGGAGTATAAATAATACAAAATTAAACAGGAGACCAATATTTCTATAGAAATTTTGAAAACAAACAATAAGACCATCTAACAAAGCCCTACACTCAGGAACCAAGGTAGTTAGAAACAATATTAAAGTGTTGTAGGAAATTAATATTTCCAAACATGACCATCAAACATATATCTAGAATTCAAAATCAGGTAGTTGACTGGCTTGCTTGTTGAACCATTAGATGTAAAATGAAGCATGATTACCTTAACAACCACTACCCAATCCTCTTAGGTCCATAGCTCTTCATGAAAGCCTTGATACTTATTACCTTAGGCTTAAAAATAATTAAAACTTACACGACTTTTGCCATATATTGTCTAAATTATATCACTTTGATGAGATCTTGCATATTCAAGAGAGATTGGATTCTGCTACTACAATATCAAGTCTTAGTGTTATGTGATTTATCAATGGTGGTCTTAACCAATTCATTGTTGATCTTTAAGTGGAATGATAATCACTCTCTTGAATGGAAAGATTAGTCAAGTAGAAATGTTGGATCAATGACTAAAATACAACAACTATTCATATCTTCTAAGGATGCTCAAGACACTCAAGTCAATGTTGTGGTTGTTCAAGCCTTCACTTGTATCATCAAGTATTTTGCTATTTACCTGACTTCCAAATAACGGTATATGTAATTTAATTGTTGGTATTTAAGCAAGTAAACCAAGTTTGTAACTAATTTTCATATCTAATAAAATTTATTTTGTTGGAAAAAAAAATTATTTAAAAAACTTAATTATTATGAATTAGTCCAATAATTAATAATTATTATTAATTTATAAATTATGTTGTAATAAAAAAATTATAATCTTTCGTTGGATTAAAAATTGTATAATAGATACCATTTTATTCTAGTTCTATAATTCAACAGAAGAATCATAACTATCAGATCTTCATATATTCGAGACTCTATGAACTTGCGAAGAATCAAAACTCTCACGTAAAATTTACAATTTTGGCAAATCTTAACTTCTATGAAAGATGTACCAATTTTAATTAATAAATTCAGGGTTTTTTTTTGAAAGATCAATTCTATTTTTTAATCATTTTCAAACATGATTAATACCTCCATTTAAATATCAAATTCCTGTTTTTTAGAGCTATTGTTTTATTAGAATATCTCGATGTAGGTTATTTCATATTATTTCATATTTGACAAATGAAGATGCGTGTTTTTTTTAGTTTTTTTTTTAATTTTAAATCCAATATATTGTTACATTATTACTAATATTTTTGTAAGACAAGTTAATACATGATTATTAGTTGTTTTTAGTGTAAATTGCATTGCAGGAAAGAAGTTAAATAAATTGAGCTGGATTTTAGATAGGTTGAGGTTTTGGCCTCTAATATTAAAATAATGCTACATAGTTTCTAATCGACAACTTTGTATGACGTGATCTCTTTAATATTTTTTTGATGTTATGTAGGAGAAAAAGAAACCAGAGTCAAGATCTCATAGATCAAGCAATAAGAAGTGAAGCAAGTGGCTCAGAGTAGGATACAACAAAGTTTAGTAATATGCTTAGAATTTTAATTGGAAAATAAACTTTATTAGAATGAACATGAAACGCTAGTAGAATTGATACATCATAGCACGCTATCTGCCTTTGTTGGAAGCCTTTTAAAGAGATTATAAGGTATCGATGGAGCATCACTTTGCAACCTCGGATGTCTCATTACGTAAAATCCGCCAAATATAACAAACCTTTCTAAATGAACCACCGCGAAAAAAATGTAAATGATCAAGCAAACGACCGCCACAATAGTATGGCAACATCAACTTCGTATTAAGTACTAATAGAAGTAACACAAAATGGGCCAATCTCGTAGTAGATATTTCCCAGCGACAGATTTGGTCGAACGATCCCCACGCGTCCATTAGTCCTTTGAAGAGACTGCACACTCTTTCGTAATTAGCTCTCCCTCGTCTCAAACTCTACATGTTTGATCCCATATCGAGCATGTACTCAAACAACTTCCTTTCTTTAAGGTTGTTCAGCTAGACTTAACCTCGAAGACATAATATGTATAACCTGACGTTTCAAACTCTATAGCTGCAATATTGATAGGAATGCACGTAGTGCATATTGAATTTGTTTAGATAGTTTTTCATTGGTTCATCATTATTTAGAAACTATTAGTTTATGTTGGTCCAGTTTATGGGTCTTTTTGAGTCTTTTGTGGGTCTTTTATAGCAAAGTCACAATTAAAGCCTTCTGAACACGCTTTAGTTTACTTGTGGTTTTTATTTAACTTATGTGAGTCATTTAACGTGTGTTAGTGACTTTTATCTTGTATTTAAAGCTCCATCTACTAAATGAATGAAGAGAAGTCTTTTGATTTTCCAGTAACTCATATGCTTCTCTATCTTTCAATTATTCTCACCATTAAATATATGTCTTCTACACAAACAAAGTGGTATCAGAGCCTTCTTCTTAAGGGATTTGTGAGGTTAAAATGGAAAGAGATTTCTCAATTTTTGCACCACCAATCTTCGATGGAGACAATTATCAAATGTGGGCAGTTTGTATGAAGACTTACTTGGAAGCTTTGGATCTTTGGGAAGCAGTAGAGGAGGATTATAAAATGCCTCAACTACCAGCAAATCCTACTATGGCACAGATCAAAGCAAATAAGGAAAAGAAGACGAGAAAATCAAAGGCAAAAGCTTGTTTATTTGCAGTTGTATCTCATATGATATTGACACAAATAAGGTCCAGTTTATGGGTCTTTTGTGAGTCTTTTGTGGGTCTTTTATGGTAAAGTCACAATTAAAATCTTCTGAACACGCTTTAGTTTACTTGTGGTTTTTATTTAACTTATGTCAGTCATTTGTGTGTTAGTGACTTTTCTCTTGTATTTAAAGCTCCATCTACTAAATGAACGAAGATAAGTCTTTTATTTTCCACTAACTCATCTGCTTCTCTATCTTTCAATTATTCTCACCATTAAATCTCTGTCTTCTACACCAACAGTGCATTTGTGGTAACAACGGATGTGTATAAGAATGAAGCATGTTAACCATCGAAAAACAAGTAAATTTCACCGCTAATTAAATCTCTCCCATTTTCTTCACCCCACTAGGTTGTAATATGATATGCGGGTACAAATGCGTGTAAATCTGGTCAGTGTCAAGCACTTATAACTGAGTCCTAACTTTCCCAATCCTCAGATCTTTTCCGGCTAAGAAACTTCATTAGATGCCGGAGTTAGGCACTTGTTTGAAAATTGTCACTCAAGTTATATTTGTTTCACAATTGCCA
Organism: Limnanthes douglasii subsp. nivea; assembly: GCA_036936605.1. Lineage (NCBI taxonomy): Eukaryota > Viridiplantae > Streptophyta > Magnoliopsida > Brassicales > Limnanthaceae > Limnanthes > Limnanthes douglasii. Next base: position 103,306,358 of record JAUPFV010000005.1, on the reverse strand, counting down.
CTCAAGTTATATTTTTTTACATTTATTGTCAGTAGCGGTGACTACAAATGAAAATAAAAGACCAACATTAATGACCACCGGTGAAACAAAATGATTGTTTTGATACAAAAATAAAATAAATGACACTTTTGAAACAAGTAACCAATTCTAATGACTAACCATGATTTTTAGCCAATCTTTTCCATTATCAGTTCCGAATTTTTGAAAAATTACGATTGTAAGTACCGTGTAAGGATCGTAAACTTCCCACGTGTATTGCTCGTTCCATTTCGGGACAAAACTATCGACAATTGTCCGCGTTTTAACCCATATGGGCCCTTACTTAGCGACGCAATACTGCAATAGGTATCAGTGGTTTCACTTCCTTCTCGAGATTTCAGCGGTAGCAAACCACTTGCACCCAAAACACCTAATTCTAACCAGCCAATAGGAGGTGATGTTAGTAGTTTCATAGAAGGTCTATAATCACTACTGTGCTGAATGGATTCCTCAGAACGTGATACCCTCCATCTAAAGACACTCCTAAATTCAGTCGGCCAGCAAATTCACTTCTTTTGATTTCTCATCTACTAGTAGTTCAAGATTATACCACATGTCTGAAACATATTCCGTTGTATTCCTTCTCTTGACTTGAGACAACATGATCTCGTATTTCCCTAAACATCTTTCTTTGTTCTTTCCAACCCTATCCTCAATGGATAAATGCAACGTTTCATCGAAAGGGTTCGACAACCACAAACAGCAAATCTTCATTCCAAGTTGGATTAACACTCTTGACTAAAGAAGCTCTACTCCTTGCAACCACATTACCAAGAACTGCCTTGATAAAAACTTCAGGATTCTTGTTTTTACTGATAGGTACCAAATCTGGTGCTTGAATTATATCGACTCTAATGTTTTGGCCGGATTATCAACAACGGAGTGAGAATGCCAAGCTTCTTGGAAAACCTCATTGGCTTGAGTACCAAACCAAATCGATACCATTAGTTCTCTTGTTATCCTTTTATCATCTATAACTTCTAGTCTATACCACTGTGATGCTAATGGGCTATGTGGTGGGAACCTAGTTGGAATTTCTTTTACTTCACATGTAAGTCTCCTGATCAAATCGGTAGCTTTGTACCTTACTGCAATTTCTAGCAGCGTGCCTTTCTTTAGTGAAAGCGAAAACTTCGTTCCACTCCCAATACGGTTGCTTCTCATAAATTTTGTTTTTCCTATTTAGTTTCCGATTTTGACATGGACAAAATTTTTATCTGTTCGACAAGATCGAATGATGATGAAAGTTTTTCAGTGTCCGATACTCTTACTCTCCCAATATTTGGAGGTGTCTCCTTCAAACAAAAGTCAATATTCTGCTTTGTTCTCCGTCATTGTTGAAGCTGCCGTGAAGCAGTAAAAAAGAACAAACTATAATCCATATTGAAAAACAATATAGATTAAGAAGCTTTCAACCAAAATTACTTAATTAATTAGTCATTTTTGTGACAATAATCCTTCAACTAGAAAATGTTCGGTTTCAGTCGAATAATTATCCGTCAAAAGCCTAATGATTATGTTCAAAGCCTAAAAGTTAACATATAATCTATAAGCTTAGTCAAAAGGATAGTTCAAGCGTAACTTATCTTATAAGTTTTAACTATACAATTTTAAACAAAATATATAGAAGACAATTAGTTAACAAAAGAAATTTCACCAATCTGAAGCATTTGTAAGAAGTATTTTACAATATCAAAAACTTTAAACTATACTATCAAGAGAAAAAAAAATGAATTTAAATGAATTAGATATAAAAGATAAAAAACAATATACAGTCATCATTAAAATAAAACATTAGAGCTCACCAAAGTATAAGAAAAGTGAAGTTGATGGATTTACTTAAAAGAGAGAAAGGGAAAATGAAGGTGATGGAATTACTTAAAGAGAGAAAGAAAGGTTTTTTTAGCTATTCATCTCCTTGTAAGAAAATTAAGCTTCTTTTTTTTTTTTATGATTTTGAAAGTGATATATAGCATTAGTGTTATCGATTCTTGAGGTAGAGCACCATTTTTGGAGAAGCCTTCTTCCTTTTTTTTTTTACTTCTTTTTTTTTACTTTATCTAGAAGAATCATATTTCTTGTTTATTTTGATTACAATAAAATATTATTATTATTCTTTATTTATATATATATATATATATATATATATATATATATATATATATTAATGAGCGAAAATAAAACATTATATATAAATAGGTAACAAAATAGTAGGTGATAATATAATATTAAAGAGAATGGATTGAAATAATTATTGAAATTAGGAAGTTGATGGCAAAAAAATAGTAATTAAAATGTTGATGCGGTTGAATCAGAAACGAATGTTTAGAGATGAACTAATAACCATGACCGGATTAGTGGGATTAGTGTTTAAATCTTAAAATTTTGACTTATTTGTTTTGATTTTTTTATAAAAGTATGTTATGTATGAAAGATATATATTTATGTATATGGTAAATACATATTAATATCAATTAAAACAAATATTTCATTAATTAAAAATACAACGTAAAAAATTGAAAGATTACGTCATGGTAATGATGATGGATTTTATTTGTATGTATAAATAGTCATTCCTTTTCTTTGATTTTCATCATAAAAAATCGAGAATGGTTAACTTGGGATATATTTTGTTCTCTCTTTTTTTATTAGGTTTATTCTTCAACCTATCATCTTCAACAAATATTAAAGATAGAAATGTAAGCGTTTTGTATTGGTTTCGATTTGTATTGGTTTAAGGTATATGATTTACTTATATTACTGATCTATGATGCAGGTATATATTGTGTATATGGGATCGCTCCCTTCTCTAGACTACATGGCTGAGTCGCACCATCAAAGCATTCTTCAAGAAGTTGTCGAGGACATGTAATTTATTACATTAATATTTTCTTTAAATTATATTTACTTCGAATGGTTTTATATTATTGTATGATTTATACATATAGATATAAAATCTTTATGTTAATTATCTTTTATATATTGTACATTGTTAAAAATTATGAATTTTCTTACAGCCCGGTGGAAAATGTGATGGTAAGAAATTATAAAAAAAGCTTCAATGGATTTGCAGCCAAGCTTACTGAAATTGAGAAGCAAAAATTGGAAAGTAAGTGATGATTTATCTTGTTAACTGTAACTGAATTTCCTCATTGACCCATCGATATAATAAATTTAAATTCTATAATTATACCATGAATTTTGATCTCAAATACCCTGATTTTGGACAAAATTATATTCTCATTTGTGAACGTAGTTATAATAGTTTTCTAAATTAAAAGACCATTAGATTATATTAATTAAAAATTGTTGGTTAAATATTTAAAATTATCTAATTATTATTATATATTTCCAAACCACATATATATATATATATATATATATATATATATATATATATATATATTTCCAAAATTATCTATTCATGGTTTTATATATATAGAAAATAGTATTTTTTGTTAGAAAATAACAAAACTCGTATAAATTTTTTAGTTTACAAATTTGTCCTTTACTAAAATGTCCAAATGTTGCTTATGATTTGAAAATCTGAAATCTTCAGGCAAAAAAGGGATAGTCTCTATATTTCCAAGAAGGAACTACCAGCTCCAAACAACAAGGTCTTGGGATTTCATGGGCTTAACCGAAAACGTGACTCGACATCCCACTGTAGAGAGCGATATAATTATAGGAATGCTCGACACCGGAGTCTGGCCTGAGTCGCCAAGTTTGAATGATAAGGGTTTTAGTCCTCCTCCAAAGAAATGGAATGGTGTTTGTGAAGGAGGGGCAAATTTCACTTGCAATAAGTAATCACTTTTCCGGTGTTTTCTTCATGATTTTGAAAGCTTCTTTTGGGTTTTATGTCGGGTCACTCCGATTCTTTTTAGCAGGTTTGAGTTTGCTTGTGCAACAAGGAAACTAACTCTCAATAAACTTGTTTGATTTTGTAGTAAGATTGTTGGAGCTAGAGCCTATGTAACAGATTCCGCGGTAGACGATGTTGGCCACGGGACACACACAGCTTCTACAGCAGCCGGAAACCCGGTCAAATCAGCAAGCTTCTTTGGTTTAGCTGAAGGAACAGCACGAGGAGGTGTACCATCCGCTAGACTTGCCACTTATGCAGTTTGCGGTAGTGAAGGGTGCGCCAATGACGCGATCTTGGCTGCTTTTGACGACGCTATTGCAGATGGAGTTGATATAATCTCGATTTCAATAGGAGCAGGCAGTGCTATAGCTTTTGATACAGACCCAATCGCCATTGGTGCATTTCATGCAGCTAATAGGGGAGTTCTTGTCACAAACTCGGCTGGAAATGCTGGTCCAGAGCCCGGAACTACTGCTAGTGTGGCTCCTTGGCTTCTTTCTGTAGCAGCAAGTACTACAGATCGTTTGTTCGTGGATAAGGTTGTTCTCGGTAATGGACAGATATTAACAGTAAGTTTTCACTTCTGTTTATACAAGAACTCAAAATCAAGTGATAACAATCTTAGTTTACTAATAATACTCTTGACACCTATAGGGTTCTTCTATCAATAGCTTTGATCTAAAGGGAAAGAAATTTCCCTTTACGTCGGATCAAGTTGGTATCAAAGGGAAGATTTTTGTAACTGATTCCGAAGAGGGAACAGGTACAGCTATTCGTGATGGTGCCACAGGAGTAATCACGAAATCTCTTCGAGATAATAAAGTCTCGTCTGTAGCCCCATTGCCCAAATCTGTTTTAGGCGCAGACGACTTTGACACAGTAGTATCATACGTAGAGAGTACAAGGTATGTCTTTTCTGGCTCTAGACAAAATACAATAATCTCGATAATAAAAACTAAAAACAGTAGGACTATCTTGACAGGAATCCTACAGGATCTATATTGAAGACTGAGGTGATTACCGACTCAACTGCTCCCGTTGTGGCTTATTTCTCTTCTCGTGGTCCGAATTCTATTGTTCCTGGAATTCTAAAGGTAGGGTGAAATAGTACATCACTCCCTCTCAATTCCCAATTCTCAATTCATACATTTGATTGATTATCTAAAATGGGTAATGCGATGCAGCCGGATTTAACTGGACCGGGAGTTGCTATCTTGGCTGCTTATCCTATTATAGCACCGGTTTCGGGAACACCAGGAGAAAACCGACATGCTGACTATAGTATATTGTCAGGAACGTCCATGGCTTGCCCACATGTCGCAGGCGCTGCCGCGTATGTCAAATCATTTCACCCCGACTGGTCGCCTTCGGCCATCAAATCTGCTCTGATGACTACTTGTAAGATTATCTTTTATTTGGTTTTTAACCGTTTGATTTAGGAGCTGAGCCTCTTTTCTTCTTCTTCTTGTAGCTTGGCCAATGAAGTCAACAGAAAACCCTGATGGCGAATTCGCATACGGATCAGGACATATCGATCCAGTAGAAGCTACTAATCCGGGTCTTGTTTACGAATCATCTACAGAAGAATACATACAATTTCTATGTGCCATTGGTTATACTGAAGAGACAATCACACAAATAACAGGAACCAAAGGTACTTGTCCTACAGGAACGGTTAGGGCCGCTGTCAGCAACCTCAATTATCCTTCGTTAGCAGCTCAAGTTTCATTGGACGATAGCTTTAATATCAGTTTCAATAGGACGGTCACTAATGTTGGTCCGGCTAGGTCTACTTACACCCTCCAAATTTCATCGAGACCTAAGTTTGGTATCGATGTGGCTCCTAAAGTTCTCTCCTTTAAGTCCGTCGGAGAGAAATTGTCTTTTACTGTGACTGTTTCCGGACGAACATTGGATGGAGCTGCTTCTGGGGTGTCGGAATCTCTTGTTTGGTCCGACGGTGTTCATAATGTTAGGAGTCCAATATTTCTTTTTAATTAATTATACTCTTTGTTGCCAAAATAAATGTACTACTTTCGATGAAATTAATAAAGTTTACGAGTCTGTAATATATTGGTACTTCTCTTTTTTTTTCTTATGGTCAATATATTTTTTTAGTACTTTTACTAGTATATTTCAGTATCGCGTGAATCTTATAAAATATATTTAAGTAATTTTACGATTACAAGTACCAATTTTATTAATCAATTTGAGTGCTAGTAGACCAATTCAAGAAATTTTATTAAAATATTCAAAATTACATCATGTCTCGGGACATTAGGGTTTATCAATTCATTGTTTTAATTGAAAAGATCTAAGAATTAATTGAGTGATGATCGAGAGCCAAGTTAGATGTGTAATTGGAGCATCTAATTGGAGGAGGTGAGGTGAAACCCTGTCTCAAGATTTCGATTACCTGCTTTGGAGACATTGAATGTTCGACATTTCTCACGAGGGATGATTTCTTAAAGAAGCATAAAGAAGAGCTTGATGTATGGGGAATTAGAGCTGAAGGGTGATCTAATTCGCTTCAGGAGAATACGGTTCTCTAAATTGGCTTACCCAAACCTTGAAGTATCTACCTCTACCATTCTCACGAAGGCGGGACCTAGAATCAATTCAATAATTGGGGAGTGGACTACCGGTGAAAGCTTGACTGCTGAAGATTTAAGACTCAACGGAGGCTAATCTCGTTATTTGGAGAATGAAACCCTTAGGTTTGTCTATCTTGAAAGTTGTTGTTATGAGAGCTTTATAGATATGATTTCAGGCTAGGTATGGTTTCCTCCATTAGTTGAGAAGGCTCTACCTGAGTGTTGAATCCACGAAATATCCAAAAAGAGTAGTCCATCAAAATATGGTGCTGGTGTGGATAATTTATAGTCTGAGGGTATTTTGGGTACTTTGTAAAGTAAGTATTAACTTTTAAGTAGTGAGTAGAGAGATAAGGGAGGTGTATGCTTGTATTTAATATCTTTGGAAAAAGTCCAAGCTATTAAATGATGTTGGTTAGGGTATTTATACTAATTTTGTGACCCATGAGCCTTCCCGGTCGGACCCTGGATTCAAGTCAATCTCTAAAGCCCAAACCTTAAATGGTATTAGCACACAACTGAGTCATGATTGACTTGGTCGGATTGTTTGCAATAGGCTTGGTGTTAAAATATATCTGAACTACCCTTCGGGATTTAGGCAGTAGTGCCATTCCAAAATTATTCGAACCTATCGATAGCCCCTTTAGGTCTTTCAAAAATATTTTGGAAGAGCTAACTTATTCATGAAAAGATCTGGATTGTATTCAAAGTGTCTTTTAAAAGGGTTAGTTATCAAGGAAAAAGACCTTGGTAGGATTCGAAGTGTTTCTTTTTCGTAGATGAAAAGTCAACGGTCAGAATTTTGAGATCTAATACGTGTCACACTTTGATTCGACCTCTCAGTCGTTTTTCTTCCTTGGTACTTGCACCTATATTTCAAAAAGTAATTAGAGTAGGCTTAATAGCCTCTAATAATTATTGGAACCGTTTTATCTCCCCTGAGAGAAATACTTAAGTGGTTTTCACATTTATATAAACCCATTGTATTATTTGTTTTTTCCATAATCAGAATCATTTTCTAGAGAGAGAAAGCTTGAGTTTACGATTTTTCTCTACATCTATGTTCACAGCCAGAACAAAATTGATCAAAGGGGTTGGTTAAACCCATCAAATTTTTAAAAAGAAAGATAAGAGGTAAGACAGGAGGCGAGGATCACAACCGGACTCCCTGCCTCTTCTGGTGGAGTAGTTAGCCAAGCGTCAGAACCGGATAAGAGCACATCATCATCCAGAACATCGGTAACTCAAAAACCTCATTTTATCCCGAAATTATCTATACTAGAGTCTGAACCTTCAATTCATGTATCCTTAGACTCTTCTCCAATGGATAAAGCAGTTTCTAGTACTGAGAAACCCTCACCCTTTCTAGTGATGGGATCAGATACTGGAGATGTTACACCCTGGAGAGTCACTCGAATCTCCAAGTCTAAGAGAACTCTTTCTTCCTCAAAGAACGTTAGTTCAGAAAAATTAAACCCTAGCCACAAGTGCTAAGTCGACCAAACAACGGTCGACTATAATGGAAGAAATTATGGAAGACAGTGGGGAACATACCCCTCTGGATACATCCGGACACACTAAGAATATCACTTCGGATCAGACCAATAGAGGAAAAGTGGGACTGCCAAATACTGAAACTCTTCCGAAGTGCTTTGAAGGGAAATTTATGCCTAATTTTTGCAAGTTCAATGTGAAATATTTGTTGACCCTTCAAAATATTTCCTATGTGTATACACACACCACGTAATTAGATCAGATTAGGAAAAAGTGGGGTTCCCCAAAATCTATTAAGGTAAGGATTCCCGTTACTCCGTTGACTCTATTGAACTGCAAGGCTAATAAACTGGTGGTATACACCGAAGTGCTAAACTGGGGACTTCGTTTCCCCTTGGATCCGGAAATAGTTTGGTACTTTCACCTAATCAAGCTTTGCCCAAGCCAGTTATGTCTGAACGCCTAGTATACCTTGATGGCCAGCCGTATCGCTTTCAGGTTATCAAAGATTCCAATTCCTTTTTATCACTACAATCTGGGAAACGATTACAAAGTAGTGAATGATCTGTTGCAGGCTGAGAAACCTTCGAGGACTCAGCTTTCGTTCATAAGAGGAGCCTGGGAAAATGGTAAAAAGATAAACTACCAATCAAATCCAAGTCAACTGAATAGATATTTGAGAAGCTCATGTCTCACTTGTTCGGATTTCCAGTTATATTTAAATTTTATGTGGTTATACCAAACTGACTATTATGTCTTTTTGTAGTACTTTCAAAGATGTTTTCCGAGCACTTGAAGTCATGAACAACTACATTTTCCAAATTAAATCAATGGAAATCGGAGAAGTGGGGGCTTGGCTTTCATAATTGTTTCACTTCTGGAAATATGTTGAGGGCTCACTTGTGGAACACCATTAGAAGTAGAGACCTCACTTCAGAATAATTGACCACCCCCCCTCCATCAGACATCATCCTTAGAATGACAGAACCTAAGGATGGAAAGCTTTACTTACCCGCTTGAAGTAAAACTCCTAGCCATCTTGACAAGATGAAGAAGAAAAAGAAGAAAAACGATGTAGTTTGGTGTGGATAATAATCGCCTAAGGGTAGGCTAGTAATTTCAGTTGGTGTTTTAAGGAAGTATGTGGGTGTTAAGTGTTTGAAGTAGAGAGTAGAGAGATAATTAAGCAGCTTGGTAGCAGTTAATTTTCATTACCTATAGTTAATGCAGGTGGTTGGGTATTTATACCCTGATGTTTGGGCCCTTATGGGCTTTCGGGTCATATTTAATGGACCCGGGTCATGTTCGAAGACCCATGAGCTCTAAGTAGGAGAGAAAGTAGCTTAGTCAAGAAGTGTTTAGGTTTTTTAGTACTTTTGTCATAGTTCGAACAGTCCTATGGTCAGAGTGTTCAAAGTGAACTGTCCGGTCTGTCCGGTTTGGAGGCCTTGGACTGATCTGTCCGTGTCCGGGGAGCATGCTGAATTCAGACTCATCAGGAGCCCCTTTTTTAGGTGTTTGAGCAAGTATTCTTGTCAGAGACCTGAAAAATAGTCCGACATTAGAAGTAGTTTTCAATCCGGACAGGTCTATGGGTTTACCCGGACATATAAAGCTTCACGAATTCAAAACGGTTTTTGCCATAGTTCGTGGGACACGTGTCATACTCTGACTGGTTGCTTTAGCCGTTTTTTCACCTTGAATTTCGAACCCACCTTCTTCGAAAAGCAACCTCTTTAATTACATATGGTGACATCAACGCCGTCTTTTAATCATTGCCAAACTTTTCGAATTCTCCTAGGAATCAACTGCTTTTTCAGATTTACTATAAATTTAGACTCACTTTCTACTGTTTTACTATCTCTTTCATATTTACTCTGCATATTTTCTTAGAGCTTTATCTCTCTAAAGCAAAGATTTACTTGATAGTTTATGTTTACAGCAAGGACTGCTTTGATCAAAGGCGGGTGGCTCAATCTCTCTGAGTTGGAGAAGGCACAAAAAGTCGAGAAGGAAAGACGAATCGCAGCAGGGTTACCTACTTCGTCTGTTGACAGAACAATCGCCTCTGCTGCAGAGTCAGATCGAGGATCTTCTTCCTCCAAAGGCACTAAGCCTAGAAAGTTATTTCAACCTAGCCTTCCCCCCATCATCTGTGGTTCCTCGGTTAAGGAATCAGAATCCATCGTCGAACCAGGAGTAACTGCCACCAGCTTCAAAAAACCCTCACCCTTCATAGCGATGGGATCAAATATAGAGAACTCCCCGGAGAAGTCAGTCGATCGAAGAAAGATTCGGCTGGTTAAGGGGCAAGCCTCTAAGAACATTCCCTCAAAATCGGGGGCAAAAAATAGCAGTTCTGGGTCTGGAGTGCCTATCAGAGCTCCCCGGGAAAGACTACCCGGTCCGGAGGCTAGCAGCCCAGCACTTCAAAGAGAGACTTCTGCCTCAGAGCCCCAGCCTGAGACTAGAAGTCAAGAAAACATAGAAAACCAGGAGTCCGGAAGCCAGGTTGAGCCAAGTTTGAATTCTCCCCGGGCCACTGCCACTAATATTCCTCCAACGATCTTGGAGGAAAGAATGGAGGACTCTGCTAAAGAAGTCCCTTTTGAGTCTGAGCCCTCCGGTCAGACTAGTAACACTGCTGCTGCCAAAAAAGATAAGGGCAAAGAAAAACTGTGCTTGAGGCATCCGGAGCTGCCGGAGTGTCTCGAAGGGAAGGTAGGGCCTTGTTTTCACAGGGTCAAACTTAAATATCTCTTGGCCTTACAGAAGACCAAGTATGCTTTCATCTATACGGCTGAACTGGGTCGAATGCGCACAAAATGGGGGATCCCATAAAATGTGAAGATAAGGATTCCCATAGATCCCGAAACTCCTATGGATTGCAAGCTGAATGAAATAGTCATCTTCACGGAACTATTTAATTGGGGACTCAGATTCTCATTGGACCCAGAGATTGTCAGATATTTTCATCTGATCAAACTCTGTCCGAGCCAACTGAGCCCCAATGCTTGATATACTCTGATGTCATGCATCATGGCATCAAGGCTGTCCGGGATCCCTCTTCCTATGGAAGAGTTTGCTGCAGTGGCCAATATTTGCAAACATCACCAATTCCCCTTCTACCACTTCAATATGGGGGACAGTTTCAAAGCTGTTGATGATCTATTAGAGTCTGAGAGTAAATGGAGGAGCCAGTTTTTGTTCGTCAGTGGCGCTTGGGAAAACGGAAAGAAGATCAAGTCGGGAGAGAACCCAAGCCTCCTCAGAAGCAGGTGGAGGAGTGACCGTAAGTCTCATACTTTAAATCTTTGTCTACTTCTTCCTTCTTAAAGTTGGTTTTAAATTAATTGGTATTTCTTTTGTCTTAACAGAACTGCCTAAGGAGTTCGGTGATTACTTGAAGGCAGGACAGGTCACTTGTGGAAAAATCAATGCCTGGGCTGCAGAGAACTGGGGGAACCGATTCCACAATGCTTTCACTAGTGGAAATCTGGAAAGGTCTCACCTGTGGAACACCACAGGTCGGAGAGACTTAACTTGGGAGGAGCTCACCACCCAACCTTCTCCGGACACAGTGCTTAAGAGGACCCATGAAGCAGATGGGACACTCTTCCTGCCAGGCCGGGCCAAAGCCCCAAGCAAAATGAAGGGAAAGAAGAAAGGCAAGAAGGTGGTGAGCGATGCTAATCCTGCTGATGCTGAGAAGGATGCTCCAACAGACCCGGAGGAGCCGGCTCAGAGCCAAATCGATGCTGCTCTTTTGCAGGTAGTAGAGCAAGAGACCGAAAGGCAGGAAGCAGACCTCCCAAAACCTCCAAGGGATTCCAAGAGGAATCGCAAGCAGGGGAGTGAAGGGGCAGACCGGGCAACCAAGAAGAAAAAGACTGCTAAGGGAGATGAGCTTGCTCTCCGGGATCCGAAGCCTTCTTTCCAGGCTGACCCTTCTGACCCAACACATGCTGAAGAGATCCCAAGGGACTTTCATACTGATGAAGTTGAGGGAGGAGAGCTCAACATTGATGAAGTAGACATCACCGGTCTTGGTGAACTTGGCGAATACTTCCTCAACCTCCCCAGAGACGACATCGCAAGGCCTTACATTCCTCCGAGCAGCTCTAACACCGTCAGCTTCAATGGTAAGACTTTCATTGTCTCTAGTGAAAAGGACACCATAGCCCACTCCTTGCTAAGCAATGTGCAGCCGGTACTTACACTGGAGAGACAAGTTCGGGATCAAGCAGACACCATCAAAGACCTTAAGTCTGAGAAGGAAAAGCTGTCCGAAGACCTTCGCACTGCTACTGCCAATGCTGACATGCTAAAGGAAGCAAATGAGGAGTTGAAGAGGAATCGGGAGGAAAGCAACACAAAAGTTGCTACTCTAGAGGAAACCATCAGAGACCTCCGGGAGAAGCTGTCCGGTGTGGAGAAAGACCTTACTGCCTCAAAAGAAGAGACCAAGGCAAAGGACAAAATTATCACCAACCTAACTACTGACAAGATTGCTCTTGAGAATGCAGCATCCAAGGCTGCCGAGGAGAAAACCACTTTGTTAAGGGATCAAGAGGCTACGATCCAAGCCAAGATCAATGCATATGCCAACCAGATGATTAAAAGCGAAGAGCTATAGATTGAGAAGGTGAGGTCTGACATGGTTCTACTTTTTCATGAAAAATATCCGAAGAGGAACCTAGGGGACTTGTGGCTTTATGTAGACGATGATGACCTTCCATATCATACAATGGCCGAAGAGGAACCTAGGGGACTTGTGGCTTTATGTAGACGATGATGACCTTCCATATCATACAATGGCCGAAGAGGATCAGTACGGAGTCTCCAGTGCGTCCTCATCCGATGATGAAGAGCATACCAGGGAGAGCCCAGATGAAGAGAAAGACGATCCCAAAGGCAAGAAGGTAGACGAAGGGAAAAGCGACTTCAAAGGCAAGAAGGTGTATGAAGGTGAGCTATCTTCAAAGGCTCAACCTTAACTTATAATCCACTTAGTTTAATTTTTATCCAAACTAAAGTCCTTGGAAGGCCAAGGCATTCTTTTTGTAATGGTGTCCGGTGTTCGATCGGACAGGTTTTTTGTGTTGTATTTTGACTATTTAAAAGTCCTTGGAAGGCCAAGGCAATTTTAAGTTATTTATTTCAATGAATATCTTTGTTCTGTACAAACATCATCTTCTTTCATTGTTCGTTTTAATTTTGAAAGCCAGAGTTTAAGTAGCCTTTAGTTGTTTCATAGTGAGAGTGTTTAAGTTCTCCGGCTAGAGTTTAAATAGCCCTTAGTTATTTCAGTCTGGATAGTATGACAAGGGACAAAATTTTGAAAACACTTATAGAATTTCAAGAAGGCATCAAATTTTATTTAACAGCCCAGACACCTCATTGAAACCTCTCCGTGCCACCGGGGAGGAAAGAGTATACCCCCAAATATTTACATGGATGTTCAAATAAGTAAATATTTACACAAGTACTATTCCAAGTACATCCGGAGATGCTCGATATTCCAAGGATGTGTTAGAACTCTGCCATCTTTGTCTTCCAACCAATAAGTTCCAGGCTTAATTCTTTCAACAACCATATACGGACCTTCCCAAGTTGGGGCCAGCTTTCCGAAGAGCTTTTCTTTAGTGTGTAAGAAGACCTTCCTTAATACTTTGTCCCCAGGTTGGAAATCTAAGGTGAGCTTTAACTCGTCTTTCTTCTATCAAATCAAGTTGACCTCTGATTGCCACCTCATTAGCATGTTCGGAGAAGTTGTGAACACGAAAAGAGGGAGAGTTGCTTATATGGGAGCTACTGCATCCATCCCATAGACCAAGGCAAAGGGTGATTCTTGTGTTGCAGCCCCAGGTGTTGTCCGGTAGGCCCACAAGACCTCTTGTAAATAACTAGGCCACTTCCCAGCAGCCCCTTCCAAATTCTTCTTTAAGCCGGACAGTATAGTTCTATTAGCCACTTGAACTTTCCCATTTGCTTGTGGGTGGAAAGGTGAAGAAAAACAATGCTGTATACCCCTTGAGGCACAGAAGCTCTCCATTTCTCTATTGTCGAACTGTGGCCCATTGTCCGTTGTTATTTTCTGTGGGACACCAAATCTGCAACATATGTTGGACAGAATGAATTTTATAACAGCTTTTGATGTTGTCCCTGCTAGAGGGGCTGCTTCTATCCACTTCGAGAAGTAGTCTATGGCCACAATTATAGTTTTGCGCCCTCCGGACGCCACAAGGAGAGGCCCTACTAAATCCAATCCCCATCGAGCAAAAAGAATAGGCTCGGAAATTGATTCTAAAGGAATGGCTGGTACATGAATTTCATTGCTGTACCTCTGGCATGGGTCACACCTCCTCACCAATTCCTTAGCATCTTTCATGATTGATGGCCAATAGTAACCGGAGAGTAAAACTCTTTTTGTTAAAGCTCTAAACCCACAATGGGCTGATCCCTCACCATCATGCAATTCAGAGAGGACCATTTGTGATTCTTCATCCCCCAAACAGCGCAGGAGAGGTTTACTGTAAGATTTCTTGTATAACACTTCTCTTAATATGATGAAACCACGAGCCTTGTGTTTCAATGTTCTGGCTAGTGACTTATCTGGAGGCATAACACCATCGGAGAGATATTGTATGAGAGGAAACCTCCAGTCTTGAGGTTGTTTCACTTGTATTTCAAAAATTTCTTCTTATTTACCCTTACAAAGTTGGATGGAGGGGCTTTCAAGCACATGGATATGACTCCATATAGGCTACGGTTGCTAGTGAGTCTGCTAGCTCATTTTCTGCCCGGGGAATGTGTTCATAGACAACACTTTTAAACTTAAGCGCTTCATTTTTAAGGAGGAGTAAATACTTCACAAGTTGCTCCTTCTTAGCCTCAGATTGGCCTTGGGCATGGTGGATAAGTAGTTGGGAGTCACTTAACAGCTTGACCCTCTTGGCCCCACAAATGTGGGCTAACTTTAACCCAGCTATAGCTGCTTCGTATTCGGACTCGTTATTAGATGCCCTGAAAGCAAAACAAATAGCCTGGTACATCTTATCTCCATACGGGGAAGTTAAACATACTCCTGCACCACATCCCATTGTGCTAGATCCACCATCTGT
Organism: Limnanthes douglasii subsp. nivea; assembly: GCA_036936605.1. NCBI lineage: Eukaryota > Viridiplantae > Streptophyta > Magnoliopsida > Brassicales > Limnanthaceae > Limnanthes > Limnanthes douglasii. The sequence goes on along the minus strand of JAUPFV010000005.1, from coordinate 103,291,239 downwards.
TCGGACGACCCATATTTTTTTATCTTTTATATCAGTAGCTTGCTCCGAATCCCTGTCGGAGTGGAATTCGACTAGAAAATCAGCCACAACTTGGGCTTTGACTGCTGTTCGGGGAGCAAAGTCTATGTCAAAGTCCCCCAACTCTACTGACCACTTAGTCATTCTGCTCGAAATGTCTGCTTTTTGAAGGACATTCTTTAGGGGAAAAGAGGTCCGAACGATGATAGGATGAGCCTGGAAATAAGGCCTCATCTTCCTTGCAGCTATCACCAGGGCTAATGCCAATTTTTCAAGTTTTAAGTAACGCTTCTCTGCATCTATCAAGCTTTTGCTGATGTAGTACACTGGATGGGGATGACTATCGATCTCTCTTACCAGCACAACACTGATGGCACAACTTAAAACTGCCAAATATACAAAGAGAGTCTCCCCATCGACTGGCTTGAACAAAGTTTTGGGGGAGGACAGGTGTTTCTTGATCTCATTGAAAGCCTCATCACACTGCGGGGTCCAATCAAAGCCCTTTGCACCCTTCAAAGTTTGAAAGAAAGGAGCACACCTCTCCGAAGACCTTGAGATAAATCTGTTTAAGGCAGCTAACCTCCCCGTTAACCGTTGTACTTCTTTAATGTTTCGAGGAGGTTCCATCTGGAAAAGAGCATTTAGCTGGTCTGGATCGGGCTGTATTCCATGCTCACTTATGATATAGCCTAGAAACTTCCCGGACTGTACTCCGAACACACACTTTTCAGGGTTTAACTTCAAATTCACTTTTACCAAGTTGGCAAAAGTTTCTTGGAGATCGGACAAGTGCAACTGCTCATGTACGCTCTTCACCATCAGGTCATCAATGTACACTTCCATATTTCTTCCAATTTGATCAGCAAATGCCTTGTTGACTAACCTCTAATAAGTAGCCCCAGCATTTTTCAAACCAAATGGCATAACTTTGTAGCAATGAAGACCTCTGTCTGTGAAAAATGTGGTATGCTCTTGATCCCTTGGATCTACTTGAATCTGATTGTATCCGGAGAAAGAATCCATAAAGGAAAGCAACTTGTTCCCAGAGGTAGAGTCTACTAACTGATCAATCCGGGGGACCGGATACAAGTCTTTTGGGCAAGCTCTATTGAGGTCTGTGAAGTCAATGCACATGCGCCACTTGCCATTCTTCTTTTTCACCAAGACAGGATTGGCAGTCCACAAAGGGTATTGAGACTCCTTGATATGCCCCACCTTTTTGAGCCTGTCAACCTCTTGCACAATGACATCAGCTTTTTCTTTGGAAAAAGCTCTTCTTTTTTTGAACTACTGGTGCAACGTCTCTCCGGACTGATAGTTGATGTGATATCACTTCTGATGGGACTCCAGTAACATCAGCATTGCACCAAGCAAAAACGTGCTGATGGTTCTTTAAAAACTTCAACATTTCATTCTTCAACATAGGTGGCATTTTAGACCCTATCTTGACACTTTTCCCACCTTCCAAACAGTGTGTTTCCACCTCTTCAATTGGTATCAACACTCCGAGGGTCTCCCTGGGGTCATCAATTTCACCCTCACCCCCAGAAAGGCCCTCAAACTGCTATTGTTCATTGATACGGACTGCCCCCAGCGTTCGAGGAGCCAAGGCAGTGGCATAACATTCTCTTGCAATCTTTTGGCTGCTCCGGACAACTCCGACCTGCCCCTGAACAGCATACTTCAAGCATTGGTAGACTGTTGAAGCCACTGCATGCATCCTAGAGAGCCAAGACCTCCCAGAATAGCATTGTAGCAAGTGGGACAATCCACCACAATAAAGAGTATTCTGACCATTTTCTTGAAAGGGCCCTTGCCCAATAACACCTCTTTTTCGAATTCTCCGATCACATCTGCGGAGCTGCCTGTGAAGCCCACGATTGACCTGTCCGAATTCTGAATTACAGCTGGATTTTTCATTTTCTTGTAAGTGGTTAGGAAAAGGATATTGGCTGAGCTTCCAGTATCCACCAGGATTCGTCTTATGTCATTGCCCCTATAGATGCTCCTATGACAACAACATCCTCATGAGGGCCAGCAATGTTTCTTAAATCATCTTCATCAAACACAATGAAGGGAAATGAGTTTGGTGACTGATAGGATGTCATGCCTCCTTCTAGCTGGGAGGCTAAAGTATGAACGTGCCTCTTCCTTGAAGAAGCAGTAGGAGCTGTCATAGTGTCCCCTCCGAAAATTGTAAGCGACTCGAAAAACTTAATGAGCCCGGAGACCGATCTAGAACATTCCTCTATAGCACCCACTCTGTTTCGAGTTGGATCAGGATCCAAGTATTCAGATTCCACGTCAAACCTTTCAACTATAACCATGGCCCCCTCCGGAGCAGCATTACTTGGACCAACCCGGTGAGTGTTGTCAGGCCTGTTGCCTCCTCTTCTTTTAACGTAAGCTCCCAGCTTCCCCATTTCAATCAAGTTTTGAACTTCTTGCTTCAATGCTATGCAGTCATCAGTGGTATGACCAATATCATTGTGATATTGGCAAAAAGAGTTGTTGCGATGCTCTCTGGGAGACTGCAGTGTTGTCGGTCTCCGGTAATGCACCTCATCCTTTGTTTTATCAAAACTGGTGGCCACACTTTCTTTTAACTCCGCGAACCACTCCGGTTGCACCCATGGCCCTCTTTTGTTTCTGGATTGCTGACTCTGAGCAGGAGCAGCTAGCTGAGACTGAGCTTTTGCTCTACCATGCCCCTGTCTGGTTTCTCTTGCTTTGTTCCCGGACTGATTTCTATTGGGACTTGGTGTTACTGGGTAGACCTCACCTGCCTGTGCACCCTGGTTTTATTTGTTTCATCGACGTTTATTTGTTTGCCAACCTGATTCAGCAACCCTCCCCATGTCATGGCCTTCTTTCTGGTCACTGAATCAGCTAGATTGCCTGGGTTCAAACTCTGTCTCAGGGATGCTATTGCTACCTGTTCGAAGCAATCAGCCAACCCATTCTTTGTGTTCACAAAACGGCTTATGTATTCTTTCAAGGACTCATTTGGATCATGGGCACAATGGATTATTGTGTCTCCATTGCCCTTCAGCTCTTTACTCCTTACGAACTGCCTTCGAAAGGCCACCCAAAATGTATCGAAATCTTTAATACAACCCTGAGGCAGGCTGTTGTACCATTTCAGAGCACTCCCTGTAAAGTATTGGGAGAATGCCCTACAAAGTAGTTTATCATCGTCGTCAAAGCTCATCATGAAGTTTTTAAATTGCTCCAGATGGTTGTCCGGATCAGTACTGCCATCGTACTTCTCTATTTTGGTGCTGTAAAACCTCTTGGGGAGGTTTCTGGAAAGAATTTTAGAAGACAATGGAGATTGCCTCCAATTCCTTCCACGACTGAACACAGTATCCTCATTGGGAGTTGCAAAGATACCTGGTTCATCGTGGAAAGCAAAGGGATCCATCAGCATCTTGTCCACATGCCTCCGGTTATGAGATGACCCCTTGCCAATATGCTTCTTTATTCTTCCATGTCTATCTCTTTTTCTTGAATATTTTTTAATTTGCTTTTGCTTTTTTCTGGTTCGAGCCTCATCGCTGCTAGAGGACAAGGATTTTTCAACTCCCTCGCTGTCCGAAGAGCTATCAGAAGATTCTGAGCTTGAGTCGGAACTCTCCACAGGCTTGGACCGGTGAGACTTTTTAGAACTGGCATGAGTCTTTTTGGTGCTCACGTGAGTTTTCGAAGACTCATGCTCTCTGGGGTTATCGGTGTGATGAGCAACCGATGCTTTGGATTTTTCTTTCACGCCCATCTTGGCCTTCTCTGCCCTCAGAGCTTCTATTTCACACTTTAGCCTGTCACGCTCTTCGACAGTGTATTCATCGTTCTCTTCCACCACTTCGAGCAAAGCCGGTGGTAGCTCTGGATTGTCCAGATTCATTCGGACAGATTTTCTTAGCTGGTTTTGAATGCTTGATTTAGGCACCTTCTCCTCCCACTGTGGTCGCCAATTTGGAATGGATAATAATCGCATGAGGGTAGGCTAGTAATTTCAGTTGGTGTTTTAAGGAAGTATGTGGGTGTTAAGTGTTTGAAGTAGAGAGTAGAGAGATAATTAAGCAGCTTGGTAGCAGTTAATTTTCATTACCTATAGTTAATGCAGGTGGTTGGGTATTTATACCCTGATGTTTGGGCCCTTATGGGCTTTCGGGTCATGTTTAATGGACCCGGGTCATGTTCAAAGACCCATGAGCTCTAAGTAGGAGAGCAAGTAGCTTAGTCAAGAAGTGTTTAGGTTTTCTAGTACTTTTGTCATAGTTCGAACAGTCCTATGGTCATAGTGTTCAAAGTGATCTGTCCGGTATGTCCGGTTTGGAGGCCTTGGACTGATCTGTCCGTGTCCGGGGAGCATGCTGAATTCGGACTCATCATAGTTGAACCATCTCACCAGATTCCCGAAACAGTCGGTTCAAAGAATCCTGAAGGGATAAATCTTGCTTTGCTAGAGTCAGTTGCTAAAAAAGTTAGAGAGTCCGGGGGACTGGATCAGTTACCTCAAACTAAGAAGAAAGGTCACAAGAGGCCCAAGGAAGGTGATGACCAAAGAGAAAAAAAGAGGAATAAGAGTAACCTTGGGTCAAAGGTAATTCTCCGCCCTCCGATTGACAACCCTATTCTTCCAACTGATGTTCCTCCATAGGTAGAGGCACCAGCCGACCCTCATTCTCTAGTGTCTCCCTCAACTAATCACCCATCTGTTGGAGGAGAGGTTAACCTAGATGAACTTCCCAACATGTACTTTTAGTGATCTTGATAATGATAACTTTGTTGGGTCCTTTCCCCATACCACAACTGTCAATGCTATCACTTAAAATGGTGAATCGTTTGAGGTATTAAGTGAGCAGGATACCATGTGTCATGCAGTTTTGGGCTTCATTAGGCCAATAGTGGATCTGGAAAGGCAGGTCAGGGAACAAGCTAGGAACATCGGTTCTCTCTCCACAAAAAATCAAAAATTGAAAAATGATCTTTCGACTACACAACAAGAGGTAGAAACCTTAAACAAGAAGAAAGAGGAATTAAGCACCGAACTGCGCCAATCTAAGAGCACTCAAGAGGACCTCCAAACTAAATATTTCGAATTGGAAACTACCTCCTCTAGTGAGATCAAAGCTTTGAAGGAACAAAAAACCAACAACACAAACACCATCACCACCTAACCGAAGAGCAAGAGAAGTTAGAGAAACTTTTTATAGAGAAAGAAGAAGAAAACAAATCTCTAAAAGACAACCAAACTCAAGAGACAGCTGCAGCCATAGAGAAGTATGTTGTTGGTGTAGTACACTCTGTGGAGAAAAGAGACGATGGTATCAAATCAGATATGGTTCCGCTTTTCCATCAGACCTTCCCCAAGAAGAATCTCGGATCCTTATGGAAGTTTGTACCCTACAAAGATATTCATTTTCATACCATGACAGATGGTGACAAACATGGTTTTTCTTCCTCAAGCGAGAGCAATTCTGATGAGGGAACCAATGAGAGCTCAAGAACTGATGCCAAAAGTCCCAAAGAAGGTGATGGTAAGGAAAAAACCGAGGGATGAAGCCCTAACGTTATAACGTTTACCTTTATCTTCAAAACTAAAGTCCTTGGAAGGCCAATGCATTATGTTATCTTTTTCAATTTTTGTTTTGTGAACCAAAGTCTTTGGATGGCCAAAGCATTTTTTTGATGGTGGATATATACCGACCAGGATGCAATGTTAAATTTTCCCTTCGTATGTACATATTTTTCTTCTTATGGCTAATCTTTAATTAATCTTTAATTCTTACGATTTGTTTAATAAAAGTTTAATTCATCGAATCACTTCAATAATTTGTCCTTTGTAAGTTAGAAGTATTTAATGAATCCAATTATGTGTTTAATGAATCCGATCATGTGTTTAACGAATCTGTTCATGTGTTTAACGAATCTGATCACCTCAAAAATACTTCATTTGAGGGTCGCGGTGTTTAATAGGTATTCAATTTATCCGATCTCTGCATACTCGCAACAATGTTTTAAAAAGGCATAAGGTACCATTGATTGAAAACCCGACACCTCATTAAACCTCCCCGCGCCACCAGGGTAGGAAAAAGTATTGCCCCGTAATATTTACATTGAGGTATGAAAAGTTAAATATTTACAAGATAGTTTTATTCTAAATCCAACCTGAGATGCTCAATGTTCCATTGATGCTTCAAAACTTTTCTCTCTTTGTTTTGAAGTCTATATGTACCTAGCTTGATTCTTTCACACACCATATAGGGCCTTCCCCAGTTAGATCCAACTTCCAGAATTGTTTTTCTTTGGTGTGTAAAAAGAATTTTCTCAATACTTTGTCTCCTAATTTGAAATATCTTCTTCTTACTTTGGATGTGAATCTACTTCTCATTAGACCCTAATAATATGTTGTTATTAAATATGCCTTCACGTTTCTTTCTTCAATCAGATCAATTGATTACTAAGTGCTATATTATTAGCCTGTTCGGAATATCTTTTGATGAGTCCGAATTCAGCATGCTCCCCGTACAAGGACAGATCGGTCTCTCCGGATATCGGACAGATCGCATGGACCGGACAGATCACTTCGAACACTATGACCATAGGACTGTTCGAATTATGACAAAAGTACTAAAAAACCTAAACACTTCTTGACTAAGCTACTTGCTCTCCTGCTTAGAGCTCATGGGTCTTTGAACATGACCCGGGTCCATTAAACATGACCCGAAAGCCCATAAGGGCCCAAACATTAGGGTATAAATACCCAACCACCTGCATTAACTGTGGGTAATGAGAATTAACTGCTACCAAGCTGCTTAATTATCTCTTTACTCTCTACTCTAAACAGTTTAACACCCACACACCACCTTAAAACACTCACACACCACCTAAAAACACCAATTGAAATTACCAGCCTACCCTCAGGCGATAATTATCATCACCAAATTGGCAACCACAATGGGAAACAGAGGTACCTAAATCAAGCATTCAAAACCAGCTAAAAAAAATCTGTCCGAATGAATCCGGACAATCTAGAGCTACCACCGGCTTTACTCGAAGTGGTGGAAGAGAACGATGAATACAATGTCGAAGAGCGTGACAGGCTAAAGTGTGAAATAGAAGCTCTGAAGGAAGAAAGAGCCAAGATGGGCGTGAAAGAAAAATCCAAAGCATCAGTTGCTCATCCCACCGATAACCCCAGAGAGCATGAGGCTTCAAAAACTCATGTGAGCACCAAAAAGACTCATGCCAGTTCTAAAAAGTCTCACCGGTCCAAGCCTGTGGAGAGTTCTGACTCGAGCTCAGAATCTTCAGATAACTCTTCGGACAGCGAGGGAAATGAAAAATCCTTGTCCTCTAGCAGCGATGAGGGCCGAACCAGGAAAAAGTAAAAGCAGGTTAAGAAATATTCAAGAAAAAGAGACAGACATGGAAGAATGAAAAAGCATATTGGCAAGGGATCATCTCACAACCGGAGGCATGTGGACAAGATGCTGATGGATCCCTTTGCTTTCCACGATGAACCAGGTATCTTTGCGACTCCCAATGAGGATACTGTGTTCAGTCGTGGAAAGAATTGGAGGCAGTCTCCACTGTCTTCTAAAATTCTATCCGAAAACCTCCCCAAGAGGTTTGACAGCACTAAAATAGAAAAGTACGATGGCAGTACTGATCCAGATAACCATCTGGAGCAATTCAAGAACTTCATGATGAAATTTGATGACGATGATAAACTACTTTGTAGGGTATTCTCCGAATCATTCACGGGGAGTGCTCTGAAATGGTACAACAACCTACCTCAGGGTTATATTAAAGATTTTGATACGTTTTGGGTGGCCTTTCGAAGGCAGTTCGTAGGGAGTAAAGAGCTGAAGGGCAATGGAGACACAATAATCCATTGTGCCCAGGAGCCAAATGAGTCCTTGAAAGAATACATAAGCCGTTTTGTGAACACAAAGAATGGGTTGGCTGATTGCTTCGAACAGGTAGCAATAGCATCCCTGAGACAGGGTTTGAACCCAGGCAATCTAGCTGATTCGGTGACCAGAAAGAAGTCTATGACATGGGGAGGGTTACTGAATCACGTTGGCAAACAAATAAACGTCGATGAAACAAAGAAAACCAGAGTGCACAGGCAGGTGAGATCCACTCCGGTGGCACCAACTCCAAATCAGAATCAGTCCGGGAACAAAGCAAGAGAGACCGGAGAGGGGCATGGTAGGGCAAAAGCTCAGTCTCAACCAGCAGCTCCTGCTCAGAGTCAGCAATACAGAAACAAAAGAGGGCCATGGGTCCAACCGGAGTGGTTCGCAGAGCTCAAAGAGAGTGTGGCCACCATTTTTGATAAAACAAAAGATGAGGTGCATTACCGGAGACCGGCAACGTTGCAGTCTCCCAGAGAGCATCGCAACAACTCTTTTTACCAATATCACAATGATATTGGTCATACCACCGATGGCTGCATAGCATTGAAACAAGAAGTTCAAAACTTGATTGAGAGGGGAACGTTGGGAGCATACGTTAAAAGAAGAGGAGGCAACAGGCCTGACAACACCCACCGGGTTGGTCCAAGTAATGCTGCTCCGGAGGGGGCCATGGTTATAGTTGAAAGGTTTGATGTGTAATCTGAATACTTGGATCCTGATCCAACTCGAAACAGAGTGGGTGCTATTGAGGAATGTTCTAGATCGGTCTCCGGGCTCATTAAGTTTTTTGAGTCGCTTACAATTTTCGGAGGGGACACTATGGCAGCTCCTACTGCTTCTTCAAGGAAGAGGCACGTTCATACTTTAGCCTCCCAGCTAGAAGGAGGCATGACATCTTATCAGTCACCAAACTCATTCCCCTTCATTTTTTTTGATGAAGATGATTTGAGAAACATTGTTGGCCCTCATGAGGATGATGTTGTCATAGGAGCATTTATAGGGGGCAATGAAATAAGACGAATCCTGGTGGATACTGGAAGCTCAGCCAATATCCTTTTCCTAACCACTTACAAGAAAATGAAAAAGCCAGCCGTAATTCAGAATTCGGACAGGTCAATCGTGGGCTTCACGGGCAGCTCAGCAGATGTGATCAGAGAGTTCGAAGAAGAGGTGTTATTGGGCAAGGGCCCTTTCAAGAAAATGGTTAGGATACTCTTTATTGTGGTGGATTGTCCCACTTGCTATAATGCCATTCTAGGGAGGTTTTGGCTCTCTAGGATGCATGCACTGGCTTCAACAGTCCATCAGTGCTTGAAGTATGCTGTTCAGGGGCAGGTTGGAGTTGTCAGAAGCAGCCAAAAGATTGCAAGAGAATGCTATGCTATTGCCCTGGCTCCTCGAATGCTGGGAGAAGTCCGCATTAATGAACAATAGCAGTTTGAGGGCCTTTCTGGGGGTGAGGGTGAAATTGATGACCCCAGAGAGACCCCTGGACTATTGATACCAATCGAAGAGGTTGAAACACACTGTTTGGAAGATGGTAAAAGTGTCAAGATAGGGTCTAAGATGCCACCAGTGTTGAAAAAGGAAATGTTGAAGTTTTTGAAAGACCATCAACACGTTTTTGCTTGGTGCAATGCTGATGTCACTGGGGTTCCATCAGAGGTGATATCACACCACTTATCCGTCCGGAGAGATGTAACTCCAGTAGTTCAAAAAAGAAGAGCTTTTTCCAAAGAAAAGGCTGATGTCATTGTGCAAGAGGTTGACAGACTCACAAAGATGGGGCACATTAAGGAATCTCAATACCCTTTGTGGACTGCCAATCCTGTCTTGGTGAAAAAGAAGAATGGCAAGTGGCGCATGTGCATTGACTTCACAGATCTCAATAGAGCTTACCCAAAAGATTTGTATCTGGTCCCCCGGATAGATCAGTTAGTAGACTCTACCTCTGGGAACAAGCTACTTTCCTTTATGGATGCCTTCTCCGGGTACAATCAGATTCAAGTAGATCCGAAGGATCAAGAGCATACCACGTTTGTCACTGACAGGGGTCTACATTGCTATAAGGTGATGCCATTTGGTTTGAAAAATGTTGGGGCTACTTACCAGAGGTTAGTCAACAAGGCATTTGCTGATCAAATTGGAAGAAATATGGAAGTATACATTGACGATATGATGGTGAAAAGTGTAGATGAACAGTTGCACTTGTCTGATCTCCAAGAAACTTTTGCCAACTTGGTAAAAGTGAATTTGAAATTAAACCCTGAAAAGCGTGTCTTCGGAGTGCAGTCCGGGAAGTTTCTAGGATATATCATAAGTGAACATGGAATACAGCCCGATCCGGACCAGCTCAATGCTCTATTCCAAATGGAGCCTCCTCGAAACATTAAAGAAGTACAACGATTAACGGGGAGATTAGCTGCCTTAAACAGATTTATCTCGAGATCTTCAGTCAGGTGTGCTCCTTTCTTTCAAACTTTTAAGGGTGCAAAGGGGTTCGATTGGACCCCACAGTGTGATGAGGCTTTCAATGAGATCAAGAAACACTTGTCCTCCCCGAAAACTTTGTTCAAACCAGTTGATGGGGAGACTCTCTTCGTATATTTGGCAGTTTCAAGTTGTGCCATCAGCGATGTGCTGGTAAGAGAGGTCGATAGTCATCCCCATCCAGTATACTACATCAGCAAAAGCCTGATAGATGCAGAGAGGCGTTACTTGAAACTTGAAAAATTGGCATTAGCCCTGGTGATAGCTGCAAGGAAAATAAGGCCTTATTTCCAGGGTCATCCTATCATCGTCGGGACCTCTTTTCCCTTAAAGAATGTCGTTCAAAAAGCAGACATTTCGAGCAGAATGACTAACTGGTCAGTAGAGTTGGGGGACTTCGACATAGACTTTTCTCCCCGGACAGCAGTCAAAGTCCAAGCTGTGGCTGATTTTCTGGTTGAATTTCACTCCGATAGGGATTCAGAGCAAGCTACTGATTTAAAAGATAAGAAAATGTGGATCGTCCGAACAGACGGTGGATCTAGCACCATGGGATGTGGTGCAGGAGTATGTTTAACTTCCCCATATGGAGACCATATGTACCAGGCTATTTGTTTCGCTTTCAGGGCATCTAATAAAGAGTCCGAATACGAAGCAGCTATAGCTGGGTTAAAGTTAGCCCACATTTGTGGGGCTAAGAGGGTCAAGCTGCTAAGTGACTCCCAATTGCTTATCCACCATGCCTTAGGTCAATCTGAGGCTAAGAAGGAGCAGCTTGTGAAGTATTTACTACTCCTAAAAAATGAAGCACTTAAATTTGAAGCTGTTGTCTATGAGCACATTCCCCGGGCAGAAAATGAGCTAGCAGACTCATTGGCAACCATAGCATATACGGAGTCATATCCATGGATCCATGTGCTTGAGAGCCCTTCCATTCAACTTAGTAGGGGAAAAGAAGAGGAAGTTCTTGAAATACAAGTGAAACAGCCTCAAGACTGGAGATTTCCTCTCCTACAATATATCTCCGATGGTGTCGTGCCTCCAGATAAGTCACAAGCCAGAACGTTGAAACACAAAGCTCGTGGTTTCATCATATTGAGAGAAGTGTTGTACAAAAAGTCCTATAGTAAACCTCTCCCGCGTTGTTTGGGGGGTGAAGAATCACAAGAAGTCCTCTCCAAATTACATGATGGTGAAGGATCAGCCCATTGTGGATTTAGAGCTTTAACAAGAAGAGTTTTACTCTCCGGTTACTATTGGCCTTCAATCATGAAAGATGCTAAGGAATTGGTGAGGAGGTGTGACCCATGCCAGAGGTACAGCAATGAAATTCATGTACCAGCCATTCATTTAGAGTCAATTTCTGAGCCCATTCCTTTTGCTCGATGGGGATTGGATTTAGTAGGGCCTCTTCCCGTGGCGTCCGGAGGGCGCAAAACTATAATTGTGGCCATTGACTACTTCTCGAAGTGGATAGAAGCAGCCCCTCTGGCAGGGACAACATCAAAAGCTTTCATAAAATTCATTCTATCCAACATATGCTGCAGATTTGGTGTCCCACAGAAAATAAAAAACAGACAATGGGCCACAATTGGACAATAAAGAAATGGAGAGCTTATGTGCCTCAAGGGGTATACAACATTGTTTTTCTTCACCTTTCCACCCACAAGCAAATGGGCAAGTTGAAGTGGCTAATAGAACTATACTCTCCGGATTAAAGAAGAATTTGGAAAGGGCTGCTGGGAAGTGGCCTAGTTATTTGCAAGAAGTCTTATGGGCCTACCGGACAATACCTGGGGCTGCATCACAAGAATTACCCTTCGCCTTGGTCTGTGGGATGGATGCAGTAGCCCCCCATAGAGAATACACTCCCTTCCTTTCGTGTTCACAACTTCTCCGAACACGCTAATGAGATGGCAATCAGAAGTCAACTTGATTTGATAGAAGAAAGACGGGTTAAAGCTCGCCTTAGAGTTGCACACTATCAGGGCTTGATGAGGAGCAGGTTTGCTTCCAAAGTTAAGAGGAGAGATTTCCAACCATGGGACAAAGTATTAAGGAAGGTCTTCTTACACACTAAAGAAACACTCTTCGGAAAGCTGGCCCCAACTTGGGAGGGTCCGTATATGGTGGTTGAAAGAATCAAGCCTGGAACTTATTGGTTGGAAGACAAAGATGGCAGAGTTCTAACTCATCCTTGGAATATTGAGCATCTCCGGATGTACCTGGAATAGCACTTGTGTAAATATTTACTTTTTTAAACATCCATGTAAATATTTGGGGGCATACTCTTTTCTCCCTGGTGGCACGGGGAGGTTTTAATGAGGTGTCCGGGTGGTTGAATAAAATTCGATGCCTTCTTCAAAATTTTCTAAGTGTTTTTAAAGTTCTATCCCTTATCATACTATCCGGACTGAAATATCTAAGGGCTATTTAAACTCTAGCCGGAGAATTTAAACACTCTCACAATGCAACAACTAAAGGCTACTTAAACTCTGGCTATCAAAATTAAAATGAACAATGAAAGAAGATGATGGTTGTACAGAACAGAGATATTCATTGAGATAAACAACTTAAAATTGCCTTGGCCTTCCAAGGACTTTTAAATAAGTCAAGATACAACACAAAGAACCTGTCCGGTCGAGCACCGGACACCAGTACAAAAAAGAGTGCCTTGGCCTTCCAAGGACTTTAGTTTGAATAAAAAATAAATGAACTAGATTGTAGGTTAAGGTTGAGCCTTTGAAGATGGCTCACCTTCATCTGCCTTCTTGCCCTTAAAATCGCTTTTCCCTTCGTCTACCTTCTTGCCTTTGGGATCGTCCTTCTCTTCGTCTGGGCTCTCCCCAGTGTGTTCTTCATCAACCGAGGAGCCACTAGAGTAACCATACCTATCAACTTCAGCCATCGTGTGGTATGGGAGTTCGTCGGGCTGAACATAAAGCCATAAGTCCCCTAGGTTCCTGTCCGGAAAATTTTCATGGAAGAGTAAAACCATGTCAGACCTCACCTTCTCAAGCAATAGCTCTTCGCTTTTAATCATCTGGCTGGCATAGGCATTGATCTTGGCGTTAATCGTAGCCTCTTGATCCCTTAACAAAACGGTTTTATCCTCGGCAGCCTTGGATGCTGCATTTTCAAGAGCAATCTTGTCAGTAGTAAGGTTGGTGATGATCTTGTCCTTTGCCTTGGTCTCTTCTTTCGAGGTAGTAAGATCTTTTTCCACACAGGATAGCTTCTCCTGGAGGTCTCTAATGGTTTCCTCTAGAGTGGAAACCTTTGTGGTGCTTTCCTCTTGACTCCTCTTCAGCTCCTCGTTTGCCTCCTTTAGCATGTCAGCATTGGCAGTAGCAGTGCGAAGGTCTTCAGACAGCTTTTCCTTCTCAGAATTGAGGTCTTTGATGATGTCTGCTTCACCCCGGACTTGTCTTTCCAGTGTGAGTACTGGCTGCACATTGCTAAGCAAGGAATGGGCTATGGTGTCCTTCTCACTAGAAACAATGAAAGTCTTACCATTGAAGTTGACCGTATTGGAGCTGCTCGGAGGAATATAAGGCCCTGCAAATTCATCTCTGGGGAGGCTTAGGAAGTATTCACCAAGCCCACCTAGACCGGTGATGTCCACTTCATCAAGTTTGAGGTCTCCCCCCTCCACCTCATCGGTATGAAAGTCCATTGGGATCTCTTCGGCCTGCGTTGGGTCAGAAGGGTCAGCATAGAGAGGAGGCTCCGGATCCCGGAGAGCAAGCTCATCTCCCTTAGCAGATTTTTTCTTCTTGGATGCCCGGTCTGCCCCTTCACTCTCCTACTTGCGATTCCTCTTGGAAGCCCTTGGAGGTCTTGGGAGGTCTGCTTCCTGCCTTTCGGACTCTTGCTCCACTACCTTCAAAATAGCTGCATCGATTTGGCTTTGGGCCGGCCCCTCCGGGGCTGTTGGAGCACCCTTCTCAGCATCACTCGCCACCTTTTTGCCTCTCTTCCTGCCCTTCATTTTGCTTGGGGCTTTGGCCCGGCCTGGCAGGAAGAGTGTCCCATCTGGCTCATGGGACCTTTTAAGCACAGTATCAGCAGAAGGCTGGGTGGTGAGCTCCTCCCAAGTCAGGTCTCTCCGACCTGTGGTGTTCCACAGGTGAGACCTTGCCAAGTTCCCACTAGTGAAGGCGGCGTGGAATCGGTTCCCCCATTCCTCAGCAGCCCAAGTATTGATTTTGCCACAGGTAACCTGTCCGGCCTTCAAGTAATCCCCGAACTCCTTAGGCAGTTCTGTTAAAACAAAAGGGAGACCAGTTAATTTAAACCAACTTAAAAAAGGAAGAAATGGACAAAGATTTAAAGTGGAAACTTACGGTCACTCCTCCACCTGCTTCTGAGGAGGCTTGGGTTCTCTCCGGCCTTGATCTTCTTGCCCTTTTCCCAAGCGCCACTGACAAACAGAAACTGGCTCCTTCACTTGCTCTCAGACTCCAACAGATCATTAACAGCCTTGAAATTGTCCTCCATATTGAAGTGGTAGAAGGGGAATTGGTGATGTTTGCAAAGGTTGGCCACTACTGCAAACTCTTCCATAGGGAGAGGGATCCCGGACAGCCTTGATGCCATGATGCATCACATCAGAGTATACCAACCGTTGGGGCTCAGCTGGCTCGGACAGAGTTTGACCAGATGAAAATATCTGACGATCTCCGGGTCCAATGGGAATCTGAGTCCCCAATTAAATAGCTTCGTGAAGATGACTATTTCGTTCAACTTGCAATCCATAGGAGTTTCAGGATCTATGGGAATCCTTATCTTCACATTTTCTGGGATCCCCCATTTTGTGCGCATTCGACCTAGTTCGGCCGTGTGGATGAAAGCATACTTGGTCTTCTGTAAGGCCAAGAGATATTTAAGTTCGACCCTGTGAAAACAAGGCCCTACCTTCCCTTCGAGACACTCCGGCAGCTCCGGATGCCTCAAGCATAGTTTTTCTTTGCCTTTTTTGGCAGCAGCAGTGTTACTGGTCTGGCCGGAGGACTCAGACTCGAAAGGGACTTCCTCAGCAGAGTCCTCCATTCTTTCCTCCATGATTGTTGGAGGGATATCAGTGGTAGTGGTCCGGGGAGGGTTCAAACTTGGCTCAGCCTGGCTTTCGGACTCCTGGCCTTCAGTATTTCCTTGACCTCTAGCCTCAGGTTGGGGCTCTGAAGCAGAGGTCTCTCTTGGGAGTGCTGGGTTGCTCGCCTCCGGACCAAATGGCCTTTTTCGGGGAGCTCTGATAGGCACTCCGGACCCAGAACTACTATTTTTAGCCCCCGATTTCGAGGGAGTGTTCTTAGAGGCTTGCCCTTTGACCATCCGGCTTGTCCTCTTAACGACCAATTTCTCCGGAGAGTGCTCTGTGTCTGATCCCATAGCAAGAAAAGGAGAAGGTTTTCTAAAGCTAGTGGATGTCGCTCCTGGCTCAACAGTAGGCACTGACTCCTGAACTGAGGAACCAGAGATTATAGAGGAGAGGGTGGATTGAAATAGTTTCTTGGGCTTAGTAACTTTAGATGAGGACGAGCCTCGATCTGACTCCGTAGCGGAGGTGACTGGTCTGTCAACAGGTGATGAAGGTAGCCCTGCTGCGATTCGTCTCTCCTTCTCAACTTTTTGTGCTTTCTCCAACTCAGAAAGGTTGAGCCACCCACCTTTGATCAATGCAGTCCTTGCTGTAAACATAAACTACCAAAAAAATCTTTGCTTTAGAGAGAGAAAGCTCTGAGTAAATTTGCAGAGTAAATGTGAAAGAGATAGTAAAACAGTAGAAAGTGAGTTTGAATTTATAGTAAATCTGAAAAAAGGAGTTGATTCCTAGGAGAATTCGAAAAGTTTGGCAATGATTGAAAGACGGCGCTGATGTCACCATGTGTAATTAAAGAGGTTGCTTTTCGAAGAAGGTGGGTGCGAAATTCAAGGTGAAAAAACGGCTGGAGTAACCAATCAGAGAGCGACACGTGACCCACGAACTCTGGCAAAAACCGTTTTGAATTCGTGAAGCTTTATCTGTCCGAGTAAACCCATAGACCTATCCGGATTGAAAACTACTCTTAACATCGGACTGTTTTTCAGGTCTCTGACAAGAATACTTGCTCAAACACGTAAAAAGGGGGCTCGTGATGAGTCCGAATTCAGCATGCTCCCCGTACAAGGACAGATCGGTCTCTCCGGATATCGGACAGATCGCATGGACCGGACAGATCACTTCGAACACTATGACCATAGGACTGTTCGAATTATGACAAAAGTACTAAAAAACCTAAACACTTCTTGACTAAGCTACTTGCTCTCCTGCTTAGAGCTCATGGGTCTTTGAACATGACCCGGGTCCATTAAACATGACCCGAAAGCCCATAAGGGCCCAAACATTAGGGTATAAATACCCAACCACCTGCATTAACTATGGGTAATGAGAATTAACTGCTACCAAGCTGCTTAATTACCTCTCTACTCTTTACTCTAAACAGTTTAACACCCACACACCACCTTAAAACACTCACACACCACCTAAAAACACCAATTGAAATGACCAACCTACCCTCAGACGATTATTATCATCACCATCTTTGAATCCTGAATGATGGTAAAGTAGCTTCTATGGGTGTGATTGAATCCATCCCATAAACAAGGGCAAAAGGAAACTCTTGGGCGGTCGTTCGTAGAGTAGTTCGGTAGGCCCACAATACTTCTTGCAAGTAACTCAGCCACTTACGAGCAGCTCCTTCTAGATTATTCTTCAACCCTGTCAAAATTATCCGATTGGAAAACTTCAACCTGCCCATTAGCCTAAGGGTAAAAAGGGGAAGAGAAGAAGTGTTGAATTCCTCTGGAAGTGCAAAGTGCCTCCATATCTTTATTATCAAATTGTGGCCCATTGTCCGTGCTAATTCTTCGAGGAATTCCGAATTGACAGCATGTATTGGACATAATAAATTTATGACCGCCTTAGAAGTGGTTCTAACTAGTGGGGCACCTTCTATCTAATTGGAGAAATAATCTATTGCCACTATTATCGTTCGATAACCTCTGGATGCCATGAGGAGAGGTCCAACTAAGTTCAAACCCCATCTATCAAACGATATAGGCTCAGATACTGACTCCATAGGTACTGCTGACGCATAGATTTCATTTTTATATCTTTGGCAAGGATCACACCTCTGGACCACAATGTGTTGATCCCTCTCCATCATGCAATTCGGACAGGACACTTTGAGATTCGTCAAATCCTAAACAACGGAGGAGTGTCCTGCTAAAAGATTATTTATAAAGAACTTCCCTTAATACCAAGAAACCGCGAGCGTTATACTTGATCTTTTTAGCCCAGGATTTGTCTGAAGGTAAAACTCCATCAGAAATAAACTGATGTATTTAAAACCTCCAATCTTTAGATTTTGTGGAAAATACACTCAAACTCTCTTCAAATTCACTCGATTTCCCTTGAATTGAACTTATGAAGGGGCATTCTTGCATAAGAATCCATGGGTGGGATTCAAAATAAGCTATGGTGGCTAAAGAATCTGTCATAATATTCTCCGGTCTAGGGATACGTTCATATCGAAAGTTTTTAAACCCCATGGTAGTTTCTCTCAATACTTGCAGATACTTTATAAACTGATCTTTTTTGGTCTCAGATAGCCCTTGAGCCTGATTAATAAGCAATTGGGAGTCACTTACTAACCTCACTCTCTTTGCTCCACATATTTGAGCTTGTTTTAACCCAACAAAGGCCGCTTCATATTCTAATTTGTTATTAGATGTCCTAAATCCAAAACATAAAGCCTGATGCACGATATCACCATGAGGGGAGGTTAAACAAATTTCAGCCCCACCTCCCATCGTACTGGACCCACCATCTTTTCATATTAACAATTCTTTCTTAGACTTGTTCTTCTGTTCTTGTTTGTGAGGCCTTTTAGTATGAAATTCTACCAAGAAATCGGCTATAGCTTGAGCCTTGATTGCAGTTAAAGGAGAAAAATCAATATCATAATCTCCAAGCTCAACGGACCACTTAGTCATTCTTCTTGATACATCAGTTTTTTGTAGAACATTCTTTAAGGGGAAATATGCTCCAACCATAATTGAATGTGCTTGAAAGTATGGCCTCATTTTCCTATCTATTATTACCAATGCCAATGCTAATTTTTCTAACTTTAAATAACTTTTTTTTTCTTCCAATAAATTATTTCTCATGTAATAAACCGGGCGGGGTTAATTATCTACTTCCCTTACCAGAACGGAACTTACGGCATAGTCTGATACAGCCAATTACACAAACATTTCTCCCATTTAATAGGTTTGAACAACATCTTGGGTGAAGAAAAATGTTTTTTGATTTCAAGAAAGGTTTGATCGCCCTGGGGAGACCAATTGAAGTCTTTAACATTCCTCAAAAGTTGAAAAAATTGATCACACTTGTTCGATGACCTTGAAATAAATATGTTTAACGCAGCCAGCCGTCTGGTTAACCTATGGATTTTTTAGTACTACGAGGAGGATCCATGGACAATAAATCATTTAAGTGATCCGGATCGGCCTGAATCCCTTTGTCACTTACGACATACCATAGAAACTTGCCAGATCGGACCCCAAAAATAAACGTTTTCGGGTTTAACTTTAAGTTGATGACTTCCAAGTTAGAAAAGGTCTCTTGAAGATAAGATATGTGTTCTTCCTCTTCGAGGCTCTTTACCATCATATCATCTATATATACTTCAATGTTTCTGCCAATCTGGCTAGTAAATGTTTTATTTACCAATCGCTGATAAGTGGCTCCAACATTCTTCAAACCAAATGACATTACCTTACCGCAGTGAAGCCCTTTGTCCGTGTTAAACATGGTGTGATCTTGATCGTTCAGATCTACTTATATCTTATTGTACCCTGAAAAGGAATCCATGAATGACAACAACTTGTTCCCTGACGTATAGTCTATCAACTGATCTATCCGAGGCACAAGAAAATAATCTTTTAGACATGCCTTGTTAAGATTAGTAAAGTCAATACACATGCGCCATTTACCATTCTTTTTCTTAACTAACACATGGTTAGAAATCCGCAACGGGTATTGAGATTCTTTGATATGACCCATCTTGGTCAACCGATCCACTTCTTGTACTATTACATCGACTTTTTCTTTGGAAAAAGACCTTTTTCATTGAACTACCGCTCCAACATTAGATCGGACTGAAAAATTATGGAAAATTACTTCAGCAAGTACCCCGATTACATCATCATTTTACCATGCAACCACATGTAAATTGTCCGAAAAGAAAGACAATAGCTTATGTTTCAAACTTATTGGCAAATTAGTACCAACCCTAACAATTTTTCCTTTTTCCAAGGTAATGGACTTCAACTTCTTCTACAGGTATTATAACACTATGAGTCTCCCTTGTATCATCAATTTCATTCTCCTCGGTGGAAGGCTCCAATAGCTGCTATTATTTGTTAACTTTGAATGACTCCTAAGAGTTTGAGGTAAGAGCTGTTACATAGCATTCCCTAGCCACCTTGTGACTGCTTCGGACAACACCTACTTGTGCACCCACAATATAATTTAAACACTGATGGACAATAGAGGCTATAACATGCATCTTGGAGAGCCAAGATCTCCCAAAGATAGCATTGTAAGACGTTGGGCATTCAAAAAAAAAAAAACAATACCTTCAATGTCTTCTTAAAAGGTCTTTTTCCTAATATTACATCCTCTTCAAATTCACCAATGACATCTGCTGAACTTCCAGTAAATCCTATAATAGTTCTGTTTGACCATTGAATAACTGAGGGATTTTTTATTTGTTTGTAAGCATCCATAAACAATATGTTTGCCGACTACCTGTATCAAATAGGATTCGACGTACATCATTTCCCCTAATTAATGCCCCTATCACCACAACGTCTTCATATGGCCCTACAATATTTCTTAGGTCATCCTCATCAAACACTATGAAAGGAGTCGGGGCTTGGTATAGATGTGTGGACATTATTACATCCAACTGAGTAGTCAAGCTCTTGACATGTTTTTCTCTTGAAAAAGTTGAAGACGCAGTCACAGTGTCTCCCCCAAATATGGTTAAGGACTCAAAATATTTTACCAGGTCGGAAACTGTATCAGATTTATCCAGTATCACTACTACCCGATTCCTATCCGGGTCTGGATCAAGGTATTTACAATCCACATCAAACCTTTCAACAATCATAATGGTATCTTCCTGCCTGGATGTTCCAGAGGCTACCGAAGGAGTCATTCGGGGAACATTGGTACTGGATGGTTCATTATATGGTCTGCTGCATCTTGTTTCTTAACAAAAGCGCCCAATTTACCTCTTTTAATGAGATTTTGCACTTCTTGATTCAATGCTATGCAATTAAGGGTAACATGCCCCGCATCGTTATGATATTTGTAGAAACGGGTAGTTCGGGTCTTTCTAGGAGACTGTAGTGGGGCTGGCCTTCTAAAGTGTACATCATTTTTAGTCTTATTGTATATTGTTGCTATACTTTCCCCCAACTAACCAAACCATTAGTTTTGGTTGAATTGATTCTGCTTGAGTCATTGAGACCCCTGCCCGTTTTCCTTTGATCTGTAACCGGACTGAGTTTTTGTTTGAGGAGTTTACACTATGGTAGTGGATATGTTCTGACACAACTCTAGATTTTTTTAGTTTCTTCAACATTAATCTTCTTCCCAACTTGATTTAACAGTCCTCCAAAATTCATTTCTTTCTTCCGGGTTACTGAATCAGCCAAATTACCCGGATTAAAACCTTGTCATAAAGAGGCAATTGCAACTTGTTCAAAAGAATCAACCAACCCATTCTTCATATTCACAAACTTACTACTATATTCTTTCAATATTTTAAATATTTCTTGGGCACAATGGATAATTGTATCACCATTACCTTTAAGGTCCTTGCTTCCAATAAATTTCCTTCGGAATGCAACCCAGAATAAATCAAAATTCTTTATTGATACCTGAGGAAAACTATTATACCATTCGAGGGCACTTTCTTTAAATATTTCTGAGAAGGCCCTGTATAGTAGCTTGTCATTGTCATCAAATTTCATCATAAAATTCTTAAATTGTTCGAGATGATCGTCCAGATCTTTACTTCCTTCATACTTTTCCATCTTGGAACTATCAAATCTTTTGGGAAGATGTCCGGAGAGTATCTTTGATGAAAAAGGTGACTGCCTCCAATTTTGACTGCGACTAAACACGGTATATTCATTAGGAGTAGCAAAAATACACGGTTTGGATTAGAAGGCGAATGGATCGATCAATAAACGATCAATATATTTATCAGTCGAACCCTTCATTTTGCCTTGATACTTTTTAAGTCTGCCATACCTATCCCTTTTTCTTGAATGCTTCTTGGTCAGCCTTAATTTCTTCTTCAACTGACCTTCATCATTACTGGATGAGACTGATTCCTCAAGCTCCGAATCATTAGATGAACTACAAGAAGAATCTGATGTGGAACTCTCCACTCGTTTGGACCGATGTGTTTTCTTAGAGCCGAGATGAGTCTTTATGGACTGCTCATTTTCACCAGGATTATCAGTAAGGTGGAGTGCTGATGCACCAAACTTTTCAATAATTATTTTTTCTGCTTCTTTATGAGCCCTTAAAGCTTTAATTTTAGCCCTTAGTTGATCACGTTCTTTTTGCATGGATTGTTTTTCATTGCCATTGTGATTCACATGAAACACAGAAGTGTGCTCATTATTTTTTTTTCTCCTTCCACCTCTGGAGGTGGAATGTTTTGTACATTCGAATCCATCCGAACTGGTTTGTTCACTGGATTTGAATCTGAAATTCAAGCACCGTCGCCTCCCACTGTGGTCGTCAATTTGGTGTGGATAATTTATAGTCTGAGGGTATTTTAGGTAGTTTACAAATGAGGTATTAAGTTTTAAGTATTGAGTAGATAGCTAATGGAAGTGTATTATTGTATTTAATATCTTTGGAAAAATTCCAACCTATTAAATGAAGTTGGTTGGGGTATTTATACTAATTTTGTAACCCATGAGCCTTCCCGGTCGGACCCTGGATTTGGGTCAATCTCTAAATTCCAAACCTTAAACGGTATTAGCACACAACTGAGTCATGATTGACTTGGGCGGATTGTTTGCAATAGGTTTGGTGTAAGATATGTCTGAACTCCCCTTCCGGGTTTAGGCAGTAGTGCCCTTCCAAAATTGTCTGAACTATCATGTGCAACTGCAAAACAAAGATTCTGGTAACTCGAAATAGCTTTCTGTAGATTTTTTAGAATAATTATCTATCTCAAAAAATTCTCTGATAGTGTTAGTTTTCATGTTGTCCAACTGTAGAATAGCTTTTAGATGATTAGGGAGTTGTTCATGTGGATAACCAAGTCTGAATTTGCACTGATTAGTCCAACGAGCAAGCCAGTTCGCTATTGTGTTTTGCTCCCTATATATATATATGAGAGAGATTGACATTTTTGGAGTGATTAGTGACCTACAACAATTAAGTAAAGGTAGTAAAAACCATAGCATTTTGTTAGTAAGTAACAGATTTAAGAGAATAAGAAAATCAGTCTTTATTCAAGGTTATAAATTTTCATTAGGCTGCAAATATTTAGTACATCTAACAGTGCCCGAGTTTCAGCAAATATAGGAGTAAGTTTTCCATATGGGATTCCAATAGCCACCTTAATATTCCCTTTAGAATCACGAATTATGGCACTGCCAGAAGCTTCCCCAGATTGTAAGCATGAAGTGTCTGTGTCTGTCAAACAGATATTTTGGATACAGATCTGGCTATATCTGAATCCGAATCTGAAATCACTATCCGAATCCGATTTTTTTATTTAAAAATAATATCTGAATCTATATCCGACAGATATTATCCGGATAAGGATAATATATGAATCCGAATATATGAATTTCCATTGGTTGGGCTACTTTTATAAGCACGTTAGTACAGATTTATATTCTCATTTTATAATGTGGGATAAGACTAAGAAAAATATACTTATTCTGAAAAGTCACCATGTCTTTTATAGAAAATTTGGTAGCACTTCTTTTCTACATTTTAAAGGTGGGATAAGAGTCATAAGACTAAAAAGATATACTTGTTAAGAAGCCACCATGTGTTTTATAAACAGCTTGGTAGCAACTAATTTTCCAACTTTAGATGTGGGATAAGATACATTTTTTATAGAAGCAACCTTCCGTATTTATGGCCAACTTTGTTAGTAATTTTTTTTTCTTTTTACAATGTGGGATAGCTAAAAAACATATTTAAATATAAAAAGTTATATATTTTTATTTATAAAATTTCGGATATCAGATATTTCGAATACGGATATGACTATATCCATATCCGTTATTTTCGGATATGAATTCGGATACAAATATTATCCGTTATCTTTCGAATACGGATATTATCCGTTATCTTTCGAATACAGATATTATCCGTTTGATTCACATTCAATATTGAATATTTCGGTCGGATATCAAATTTTTCGGATTTTTTTGACAACCCTAGAACCAGTAGGAGGATGCCAATGAAGAGCTTTGATTCTTCATTTCTGAATTAAGTGTTAAAAATAGTCAAACTCAAAAGCGAGATTTTAGTCATATTTCCAAAAGTCCATGTTGATGAGGTTAGCCATATCCAACTTTAGGATATAGTGTTTAATAAGATTAACAGTACCAACTAAAATTAAAACATCATTATTATTCATTTCATATTTTTGCTTCCATATATCTTTTAAAAAGCCCTCATTTAAGTTTTGTATTTATTATTTAAAATTTATTTATTTTCATAAAATTCCAAATATGATATATTTTTATTTAAAAAAAATTCATTTAAATATTTTTAATAAATATAAAAATTTATATTTTGATCGTAAATGAATATTTTATTCATTTTTTTACTAACTCTTTTTTATTAAGAATGTTTTTTGGCGATTTTTTCTATTTCCTCTATGTATAAGTCTGTGGATATTTTTTTGTCCTCCATTTTCTCTTCATATAGCTTTGTTTGATGCGAGATAAATGTAAAATAGATATATGCGAACTATAGGCATGATAGATCAGTGAGATATGATAGACGCAATACATTCTAAAATATTTTTTCGATAGATGCAAGATGTTATAGATGCAATACATTGTAAAACATTTTTTAAATAGATGCATGACTAATGATAAATAATAGATATGAGACATTTTAAAAAACTATTAGATGGTTACGTGATCACTAATAGATGGTGAGACGAGTGTTAACTGAGCATTCAAAAAATATCATAAATGAGTCCAGTTTTATTGTCTTAACAAAAAAAACCAATGATATTTTTATGTGTTACCATTTAAAAGATAACACGTGTCTATGAATAGTATTTAAAATATAATACAAAATTAAACGGGAGACCAATTTTAACTCGGTATTATATAACGAATTTTTTAATAATAAATGGATATAGTTTTGTGTTACACGTTTGATGATTTTATATAGAATAGTATTGAATTTTTTGAATCTTAATGAACAAGTCGCTTTATAAAATAATTTTAAATTGAATTTTTCTTGTTATTTTAATTTAAAATATTTATTTAAAATATGTAAGATTAGAACTAAACCTTTAATTGATCTTTTTTTGTCATCGAAACTATGATTGGTACAATATTGATAAAGTTAAAGATTTTTGGCTTAATGGAACGTGGAACATATATAAATTTAAACAAATTATGGTTACCTTTAACATTAAGTTAATCATTAACCTATCAATTTGTAATGACAATGATGATAGAATTATATAGACATTAGATAAAACTGGAAACTTCAACGCTAAAGAAACTTGAGAAAAATTAAGAAACCACTATAATCAATCAAGTCTTTTGAAAATATTCTGAACAATTCTATCCCTACTTTGTGATGGTGCTTTGGAAGGTTACGAAAGACTGGATCTCAGTTTATCATAACCTTCATAGAATAAATTTTTTTATCTGGCCTCCAATTGCCAATTCTGCCATAACTGTGAAACTTTGAACCATTGTTTTGTCAACTGATTGTTTGGCCTACCTGGTCTAAGCTTGCTAGCATCTTTAAGATTGTTATTAGTAGGTATATGACTATTCATCACATAGTAAGATGTTAGTTTTGGTCCACTGATAAAAAAGTCTATATTAGAATTATAATCTCATCAATAGTATGCTGGACTATTTGACATTTTAAGAATAAAACCAAGTTTTACAACAAAAATTTAACATTTAGCCAAATCTTACTCAAAATCAAATTTATTTGATCAATAATAGATAGTGCGAAAGTATTAAACAAGAAGATGCGTTAGGTGATTATAATATTGCTAAACATATGGGCTGTTTCGTTCATATAACTAACAATAAAAAGATTATTGTCTTAAAATGGCTTCACCATCATCAGAATAAAGTTAAACTGAATATTGATGTTTCTTGTATGTCCAATGGTGATTCAAGTTGAGCTGGTTTAGTTAGAAATAATGGTGATATTTTAATTGCATACGGTAGATTATATAATAGGCAAACTACCTTGGTTGCTGAGTGTAGGGCTTTGTTAGATGGCCTTATTGTTTATTTTCAAAATGGTTATATAAAATTTACATAGAAACTGATTGAACAATACTTGTTGAAATGTTAGCATATGGCCTCTCCCCTTGGTATTTAGAAACAATATTAAAGTGCTGTAGGAAATTAATCTTTCCAAACATGACCATCAAACATATATCTAGAATCCAAAATCAGGTAGTTGACTGGCTTGCTCGTTGGATCATTAGATGTAAAATGAAGCATGATTACCTTAACAACCACTACCCAATCATCTTAGGTCCATAACTCTTCATGAAAGCCTTGATACTTATTACCTTAAGCTTAAAAATAATTAAAACTTACACGACTTTTGTCATATGTTGTCTAAATTTGATGAGATCTTGCACATTCAAGAGAGATTGGATTCCGCTGCTACAATATCAAGTCTTAGTGTCATGTAATATATCATTGGTGGTCTTAACCAATTCATTGTTGATCTTTAAGTGGAATGATAGTCATCATCTTGAATTGGAAATATTAATCAAGTAGAAATGTTGGATCAAGGGCTGGATAACCAAATGCAGCAACTATTCATGTTCTTCTAAGGATGCTCAAGACACTCATGTCAATGTTATGGTTGTTCAAGCCTTCACTTGTTTCATCAAGTATTTTGATATTTACCTGACTTCCAAATAGGGGCATATGTAATTTAATTCTTGGTATTTAATCAAGTAAACCAAGTTTGTAAGCAATTTTCATATCTAATAAAATTTATTTTGTTGGATTTTTTTTATTTAAAATAACTCAATTGTTATAAATTAGTCCAATAATTAATAATTTTTATTAATTTATACTAAATTATGTTGTAATAAAAAAATTATAATCTTTCGTTGGATTAAAAATTGTATAATAGATAACCTTTTTATTCTAGTTCTATAATTCAACAGAAGAATCATAGCTATCAAATCTTCTTATATTCGAGACTCTATGCACCTGCGGAGAATCAAAACTCTCATGTAAGATTTACAGTTTTGGCAAATCTTAACTTCAATGTAAGATGTACCAATTTTAATACAATTAAATTAAGGTTTTTTTGGAAAGATAAATTCTAAGTTCTAATCATTTTCAAACATGATTAATACCGTCATTTAAATATCAAATTCCTGTTTGTTAGAGCTATTGTTTTTATTAGAATATCTCGATGTAGGTAATTTCATATTTGACAAATGAAGATGTGTGTTGATTGAATTTTTATTTTAAATCCAATATGTTGTTATATTATTACTAATGTTTTAAGGCATGTTAACTGATTATTAGTTGTTTTAGTGTAAATTGCATTGTAGGAAAGAAGTTAAATAAATTGAGCTGGATTTTAGATATGTTGAGGTTGTGGCCTCTAATATTAAAATAATGCTACATAGTTTCAAATTGACAACTTTTTATGAGTTGATCTCTTTAATTTTTCTTGATTTAGATGCTATGTAGGAAAAAAATAAACCGGAGTCAAGATCTCATAAATCAAGCAATAAGAAGTGAAGCTAGTGACTCAGAGTAGGACACAACAAATAGTAATATGCTTAAAATTTTTATTGGAAAATAAACATTATTAGAATGAACATGAAACGCTAGTAGAATTGATACATCATAGCAGGCTATCTGCCTTTTTTGGAAGCCTCTTAAAGAAATTATAAGGTATCGACGGAGCATCACTTCGCAACCTCGGATGTCTCATTACGTCACGTCCGCCAAATATAACAAACCTTTTTAAAAGAACCACCGTGACAAAATGCAAATGATCAAGCTAACTGGTGAGGATAAAAGTAGCCTGAGGGTAGGCTGGTAATTTTAAGTGGAGTTTTAAGGCGGCGTAAGAGAGTTTCACGGTGGTGTGGTGGTGTTTAAGGGTGTTTTAAGATATTTCAGGGTGTTTCAAAGTATTTCAAGGGTGGAGAGAGAATTAAGCAGCCTGGCAGCAGTTAATTTTTCTTACCCATAGTTAATGCTGGTGGTTGGGTATTTATAGTGTGAAATTTGGGCCCTTATGGGCTTTCGGGTCAAGTTTAGTGGACCCGGGTCATGTTTAAAGACCCATAAGTTTTAAGTAAGTGAATAGACAGCTTAGTCAGATAGTGTTTAGGTATTTTAGTACTTTAGTCATAGTTCGAACTGCCTTATGCTTGCAGTGTTCAAAATCACCTGTCCGGTTCAATCAGTCTTGTTCGGATTATAGTCTTGGAGTCTGTCCGATTTTCGGGGAGTTTTACTTTGGACTACCCTTCCGGGGCGCTCTTCGAATTCGGACTCATCAGGAGCCCCTTTTTTAGGTATTTGAACAAGTGTCCTTGTTAAAGAACTGAAAAACAGTCCGATTGAAGAAGTGGTTTTCCAATTCGAAGAGAGTTGAGACAGGCCCGGACAGCCCAATCGTTACGAATTCCAAACGGTTCTTTGTCAGAAGTAGTGGGACACGTGTCACCCTCTGGTTGGTCACTCCAGCCGTTTTTCTACCTCGAAATTACACCACTTTATTGAATAGGTAACTTCTTTAAATGGTTTTGATGACGTCAGCGCCGTCTTTTAATCATTGCCCAACTTTTCAAATTCTCCTAGGAATCAAACCCCTTTTTTACATTTACTATAAATACTATTCATCTTTCACAGTCTCATTTTCACTTTGCCATTTTACTCAAAACTTCATCTCTCTAAAACCTTAAGATTTCCTTAATCGTTTTATGTTCACAGCAAGAACAACTTTAACCAAGGGTGGCTGGCTCAATCTTTCAGAACTAGAGAGAGCTCAAAGGGTTGAAAAAGAGAAAAGGATTGCAGCAGGGCTTCCAGCATCGCCAGTTGAGAGACCAGCCACTTCAATCGAAGAATCTGATAGAGGTTCGTCTTCTTCGAAAGGTACAAAACCTAGAAAACTTTTTCGAACGACACTCTCCCCCATTGTTTCAGACTCTTCAGTTCAAGAGTCAATTCCTGTCGTCGAACCAGGGGTTACTGTTACGAGTGTCAAGAAGAAATCTACTTTTATTGCCATGGGGTCCGACTCCGATCATTCCCCAGACAAGCTGATCATGAAAAGACCAAGCAGGTTGGTCAAAGGACTCTCCTCAAAGAATACTAGTGAATCAGAGTCAAGGGTAGCTGTTAGGACTCTCCGGGAAAGGCCGGTCGGTCCGGAGGCTAGCAGTCCACTACCTCCCAAGGAAGCCTCGACCTCAGAAACTCAAACTGAGGCGAGAACTCAAAAGCATGCATCAAGCCAGCAGTCCGGAGGATCAGCTGTACCAAGCTTCATCCCTCCCCGGGCTGCTTCCACAGAAGTTCCCCCAACTGTAATGGAGGAAAGGATGGAAGACTCCACTGAGGAGGTCAGGTTTGAGTCCGAGTCTTCCGGACAGGTTGAAACTGCTATGGTTGTTGCCAAGAAAGGCAAAGAAGACTTGTATCTAAGGCGTCCGGATCTGCCGGAGAGCCTTGAAGGGAGAGTTGGGCCCTGCTTCCATAAGGTAGAGTCCAAGTATCTTCTGTCTTTGTTGAAAACCAAATATTCGTTTATTCACACTAGAGATCTGGGACGGCTTCGCACTAAGTGGGGGATCCCTGAAAACGTAAAAATCCGAATTCCTATTGACCCGGAGACCCCGATGGACTGCAAGAGTAACGAAATCGTATTTTTTACAGAGCTGCTAAATTGGGGACTCAGGTTCCCATTGGATCCAGAAATAGTGCGCTATTTCCACTTAGTGAAGTTATGTCCATCGCAGCTAAGCCCCAACGGATGGTACACCTTGATGTCATGTATTATGGCGTCCCGGCTGTCCGGAATTCCTCTTCCAATGGAAGAGTTCGCTGCTGTTGCCAGTCTGTGCAAACACCACCAGTTCCCTTTTTATCACTTTAATATGGGGAACAACCTGAAAGCCGTCGACGATCTCCTGGAGTCGGAGAATAAATGGAGGAGCCAGTTCTTATTTATAAGTGGCTCATGGGAGAATGGTAAAAAGATTAAGGTCGGGGAGAATCCTAGCCTTCTTCGAAGTAGATGGAGAAGTGATCGTAAGTTCTTTCTTTAAGTTTCTATTCGAATCTTCCCTTCTTTAAGCTTTCACTAACTAACTATTCTTTTGTTTTGCCAGAACTGCCAAAAGAGTTTGCGAAAGCCGGACAGGTTACCTGTGGCAAGATAAACGCATGGGCCGCAGAGAACTGGGAGAACCGGTTTCACAAGGCTTTCACTCCGGGAAACTTAGCCAGATCTCACCTGTGGAACACCACAGGTCGGAGGGATTTAACATGGGAGGAGTTCTCCACCCCTCCTGATGATGACATAGTGCTGAGAAGGTCACATGAGCTAGATGGGACCCTTTTCCTCCCTCTTCGGGCCAAAGCCCCAAGTAAGATGAAGGGCCAGAAGAAGAAAGGGAGGAAAACGGCAGTGGATACGGAGAAAAAGGCTCTAACTGACACAGAAGTGCCAGTCCCAGCTCAAGTTGATACAAATCTTCTACAAGTGGTAGAAGTGGAAAGTAAGAAACACGGAGAGACTCCCTCAAAACCTACGAGGGCCTCCAAACGAACCCGTAAGCAAGTAAGCGATGGTGCTGACAGAGAAGTAAAAAAGAAGAAGACTTCTCAAGAAGAAGAGTTCGCTGTCCGGGATCTGGAGCCCACTTTCCCAATTGACCCAACGTTGGCTGAAGCGATCCCAGAGAATCTTAACGAAGGAATTCCAGGGGAGCTCCATACTGATGAGATTGAAAGGGGAGAGATCAATATGGACGAAGTGGATGTCACCGGCCTGGGTCCTCTAGGTGATTACTTTCTTGGTCTGTCAAGAGACGAGTTTGCTGGGCCATACGTTCCTCCAAGTAGTTCCAACACGGTAAACTTCAACGGTAAGACTTTTTTGGTTTCCAGCGAGAGGGATGTTATAGCTCATTCCCTCCTTAGCAACGTGCAACCTGTGCTCACCCTGGAAAGGCAAGTCCGGAGTCAGGCAGAAACCATTAAGGAGCTTAAGTCTGAGAAGGAGAAACTGTCCGATGACCTCCGGGGTGCCACTACCCAGGTTGACTTGCTTAAGGAGTCGAACGAACAGCTGAAGAAGAGTAAAAATGAAAGCAACACAAAAGTTGCCTCTTTAGAGAAAACCCTAGAAGATCTCCGGGCTAAGCTGTCCGAGTTGGAGAAGGACTTGAAAACCTCAAAAGATGAGACTGCAGCAAAAGAGAAGATTGTCACCAATCTGACTACTGACAAACTTGCTTTGGAGCATGCAGTGACTCAGGCTATTGGTGAGAAAGCTGCCCTGGTGAAGGATCAAGAGGCCATGATCAAGGCCAAAATCAATGCTTACGCCAAGGAGATGATACGGAGTGAGGAATTATTGATTGAGAAGGTGAAGTCCGACATGGTCCTCCTATTTCACGAGAAGTTCCCGAAGAGTAGACTTGGGGACTTATGGCGTTATGTGGATGATGACGATCTTCCATATTGGACCATGGTTGATGAAGGGTATACTGATATATCCTCATCTGGTGACGAGGAGGAGACCGGAGAGAGTCCGGGTGAAGAAGAAGCTGACCCCAAAGGCAAGAAGGTCATTGAGGAAAAAAGTGAAATCAAGACCAAGGGAAAAGACGAGGGTGAGCCATCTTCAAAGGCTCCACCTTAGTTAGTAATTTATTTCGTTTACTTTTTGTTCGAACCAAAGTCCTTGGAAGGCCAAGGCACCTTTTTTGTGATGCTGTCCGTTTTAACCGGACATATTTTCGTATTATGTTAAAACTTGTTTAAAAAGTCCTTGGAAGGCCAAGGCAACTTTAAGTTTTATCGAATGAATGTTTTATCTTGCACAACCTTTCTCTTATTCCATAGTTTGTTTAAGTATTTCGTATTGTGAGAGTGTTTAATTTCTCTGGCTAGAATTTAAATAGCCCTTAGATCTTTCAGTCCGAATAGTATGACAATCACCAGAATTTTGTAAAAACTTAGAAAATTGTTTAAGAAGGCTTCAAGTTTTATTGAAAGCTCTTCGTGGCGCCGAAGAGAGGGAGTGGTATGCCCCCAAATATTTACATGGATGTTTAAACAAGTAAATATTTACATAAGTTTTATTCGAAATACATTCGAAGGTGTTCAATATTCCAAGGGTGAGTTAAAACCCTGCCATCTTTGTCTTCCAGCCAGTATGTGCCAGGCTTGATTCTTTCAACCACAGTATACGGACCCTCCCAAGTTGGGGCCAGCTTTCCGAAGAGTTTTTCCTTGGTATGCAAGAAAACTTTCCTCAATACTTTATCTCCTGGTTGAAAGTCCCTTCTTTTAACCTTGGAAGCAAACCTGCTTCTCATCAAGCCCTGATAGTGTGCTATTCTAAGATGAGCTTTTACTCGCCTTTCTTCAATCAAATCAAGCTGATTTCTGATTGCTACTTCATTAGCCTGTCCGGAGAAGTTATGAACACGAAAAGAGGGGAGTGTCTTCTCTATGGGAGCTACTGCATCCATCCCATAGACCAAGGCAAAAGGTGATTCTTGTGTGGCAGCCCCAGGCGTTGTCCGGTAGGCCCACAAGACTTCTTGTAAATAACTAGGCCACTTCCCAGCAGCCCCTTCCAGATTTTTCTTTAAGCCGGACAGTATTGTTCTATTAGCCACCTCAACTTGCCCATTGGCTTGTGGGTGGAATGGTGAAGAAAAGCAGTGCTGAATACCCCTTGAGGCACAGAAGCTCTTCATTTCTCTGTTGTCAAACTGTGGCCCATTATCTGTTGTTATTCTCTGAGGGACACCAAATCTGCAACATATGTTGGATAGAATGAATTTTATAACAGCCTTTGATGCCTTTTTCTTGATGAAGTGGTAGGAGCCGTTACAGTATCCCCTCCGAAAATTGTCAAGGACTCAAAGAATTTAATGAGCCCGGAGACCGTCCTAGAACGCTCCTCTATTGCACCCACTCTGTTCCTTGTTGGATCAGGATCCAAATATTCAGATTCCACATCAAACCTTTCAATGATCACCATAGCCCCTTCTGGGGCAGCATTAACCGGACCAGCCCGGTGAGTGTTGTCAGGCCTATTGCCTCCTCTTCTTTTGACGTATGCACCCAATTTCCCTCTTTCAATCAAGTTCTGAACCTCTTGTTTCAAGGCTATACAATCATCAGTAGTATGGCCAATATCATTGTGATATTGACAAAAAGAACTGTTTCGATGTTCTCTGGGAGACTGCAAGGTTGCCGGTCTCCGGTAGTGTATTTCATCTTTAGTTTTCTCGAAAATGGTTGCCACACTTTCTTTGAGCTCTGCAAACCACTCCGGTTGGACCCACGGCCCCCTTTTGTTTCTAGACTGTTGACTTTGTGCAGGAGCAGCTGGTTGAGACTGAGCTTTTCCTCTTCCATGCCCCTGTCCGGTTTCCCTAGCTTTGTTGCCGGACTGGTTTGGATTGGGAGTTGGTGTCACCGGGGTGGATCTCACCTGCCTGTGCACCCTGGTCTTTTTTGTTTCATCAACATTTATTTGTTTGCCAACTTGATTCAGCAATCCACCCCAGGTCATGGCTTTCTTCCTTGTTACCGAATCGGCCAGGTTGCCCGGGTTCAAACCTTGTCTCAGGGATGCTATTGCCACTTGTTCAAAGCAATCAGCCAGCCCGTTCTTTGTGTTCACAAAACGACTTATGTATTCTTTCAACGATTCATTTGGCTCTTGGGCACAATGGATTATGGTATCTCCATTGCCCTTGAGCTCCTTACTTCCTACAAATTGCCTTCGAAAGGCCACCCAAAAGGTATCAAAGTCCCTGATACAGCCCTGAGGAAGGCTGTTATACCATTTCAGAGCACTCCCCGTAAAGGACTGGGAGAATGCCCTGCAGAGTAGTTTATCATCATCATCAAAGTTCATCATGAAGTTCTTGAATTGCTCCAGATGATTGTCTGGATCAGTACTGCCATCATACTTCTCCATCTTGGTGCTATCGAACCTCTTGGGGAGGTTTCCGGATAGGATTTTAGAAGACAGTGGAGACTGCCTCCAATTCCTTCCACGACTGAACACGGTATCCTCATTAGGTGTTGCAAAGATACCTGGCTCATCATGGAAGGCAAATGGATCCACCAGCATCCGGTCTATATGTCTCCGGCTGTGAGATGATCCTTTCCCAATGTGTCTTTTCATTCTTCCATGGTGGTCTCTTTTTCTGGAATACTTTTTAACTTGCTTTTGTTTTTTCCTGGTTCGCCCTTCGTCACTGCTGGAGGACAAGGACTTTTCATTCCCCTCACTGTCCGAAGAGCTGTCCGAAGATTCTGAACTTGAGTCAGAACTCTCCACAGGCTTGGACCGGTGAGAC
Organism: Limnanthes douglasii subsp. nivea; assembly: GCA_036936605.1. NCBI lineage: Eukaryota > Viridiplantae > Streptophyta > Magnoliopsida > Brassicales > Limnanthaceae > Limnanthes > Limnanthes douglasii. Next base: position 103,256,873 of record JAUPFV010000005.1, on the reverse strand, counting down.
TTTTTAGAACTAGCATGTGTCTTTTTAGTGCTCACATGAGTCTTTGAAGCCTCATGCTCTCGAGGGTTATCAGAGCGATGAGCAACTGATGCTTTGGACTTTTCCTTCATGCCCATCTTGGCCTTCTCAGCCCTCAGAGCTTCTATTTCAACCCTCAACCTGTCACGCTCTTGGACAGTATATTCATCGTTCTCTTCCACCACTTCGAGCAAAGCTGGTGAAAGCTCTAGATTATCCGGATTCATTCGGACAGAATTCTTTTACTTGGTTTTGAATGTTTGATTCAGGCACCGTCGCCTCCCACTGTGGTCGCCAATTTGGTGAGGATAAAAGTAGCCTGAGGGTAGGCTGGTAATTTTAAGTGGAGTTTTAAGGCGGCGTAAGAGTGTTTCACGGTGGTGTGGTGGTGTTTAAGGGTGTTTTAAGATATTTCAGGGTGTTTCAAAGTGTTTCAAGGGTGGAGAGAGAATTAGGCAGCCTGGCAGCAGTTAATTTTTCTTACCCATAGTTAATGCTGGTGGTTGGGTATTTATAGTGTGAAATTTGGGCCCTTATGGGCTTTCGGGTCAAGTTTAGTGGACCCGGGTCATGTTTAAAGACCCATAAGTTTTAAGTAAGTGAATAGACAGCTTAGTCAGATAGTGTTTAGGTATTTTAGTACTTTAGTCATAGTTCGAACTGCCTTATGCTTGCAGTGTTCAAAATCACCTGTCCGGTTCAATCAGTCCTGTTCGGATTATAGTCTTGGAGTCTGTCCGATTTTCGGGGAGTTTTACTTTGGACTACCCTTCCGGGGCGCTCTTCGAATTCGGACTCATCACTAACGACCGCCACAAAAGCATTGGCAATATCAACTTCGGATTAAGTAGTAATAGAAGTAACACAAAATGGGCCAATATCGTAGTAGCAGATATTTCCTAACGATAGATTTGGTCGAACGATCCCTACACGTCCATTAGTCATTTGAAGAGACTGCACAATATTTCGTAATTAGCTCTCCCTCGTATGTTTGATCCCATATTGAGCATGTACTCAGACAACTTCCTTCATTTAAGGTGGTTCAGCTAGACTTAACCTCAACGACATAATATGTATATCCTCGAAGATAGGGATGCATGTAGTGCATGTTGAAGTTTTTTAAATAGCTGTTTATTGGTTCAGCATTATTTAGAAACTATTAGTTTATTTCGGTCCAGTTTATAGGTATTTTGTGAGTCTTATGTGGGTCCTTTGTGGGTCTTTTATGGAAAAGTCACAGTTAACTCCTTTTGAACACGCTTTAGTTAACTTGTGTTTTTTATTTAACTTATGGCAGTCATTTAACGTGTTAGTGACTTTTATCTTGTATTTAAAGCTCCATCTACTAAATGAATGGAGAGAAGTCTTTTGATTTTCCAGTCACTCATCTGTTTCTCTATGTTTCAATTATTCTCACAATTAAATCTCTGTCTTCTACACCAACAAAGTGGTATCAGAGCCTTTTTCTTAAGGTATTTGTGAGGTTAAAATGGAAATATATTTCTCAATTGTTGCACCAGCTGTCTTCGATGGAGAAAATTATCAAATGTGGGCAGTTCGTATGGAGACTTACTTGGAATCTTTGGATCTTTGGGAAGCAGTACAAGGGGATTACAAAATTCCTCAACTACCAGCAAATCCTACTATGGCACAAATCAAAGCAAATAAGGAAAATAATACGAGAAAATCAAAGGCAAAAGCTGATAAGTGCATTTCATATCACTTATTACGCTTCCATTATTCTTAAAATCGTCATCGGTTCTCAAATATTCGTTGAGTTTTAACGTATTTTTTCAGTATTCTTAAAGACGCTTGTGCCGCGGGTAAATTGTGATAATATTAATAAATTTGGGGTTGAAATTGAAGAAACTGGAAAATTAATGTATTTAGGAAAATTTTGGAACAGTTGAAAAGAAAAGAAAATATATTAATGCTAAAAATATATTATGACGAGTGATTTTCCAAAAGAAAATATATTAATGATAAAAATATATTATGACGAGTGATTTTCCAAAAGAAAATATATTAATGCTAAAAATATATTATGACGAGTGATTTTCAAAAAAAATATATATTAATGCTTGAAAAATATATTAATGTTGAAAAAAAAGGAAAATATATTTTCTAAGATATTGTTTAAAATATTAAATTAAGAAGAAAATATTAAAGCGAAGCATAAAAGGAAATTAATGCTGAATTAAGAAAAGAATATTAGATTAATCCGAATATTTTATTTAGCTATATTGTTTAAAATATTATTTTATTTAACATAAATATTTACGTTACGTAATTTAATTGTTTTAGGGTTTCGGCAGAATATCTATATAAAGAGACGTAAAGGAGAAAGAAGGGGTGCCGTTTTGGTTTCTTGTCTTACGACAAAATACAAATAAAAGAAAAAAGAAAGGCAAGTGTATAATTACTGGGTTTTGCGGAGCAGGACAAACAAAGAGGAAAAAAAAAACGTAATTGCCTACTGAATTTTGTATTCTGCATAACGGCGGTATACACAAGAAAGAAGAAAAGACAAAATTGTTTTTTACTTGTTTTGAGGTTTTATCCTGCGAATGGAACGAAAGAGAGAAGGAAGATAGGTGACACTGCTTTCGGTTTTCTTTCGGCAGCGGTAGTATATTTACGGCTACTATTCGGTTTAATATTTTTCTAAACTCTTCTTCGTTTATTTTTATTTATATTTATATTCATCAAGCTATGTTTAATATTTTCTAAACTCTTCTTCGTTTATTTTTATTTTTATTTATATTCATCAAGCTATGTTAATTTTTAAGACCATGATGATGATTTGTTCGATTATGAACTAATCGTTGTCATGGAACCTTAGCGGATTTGTTTGAATAATATTTAGGGTTTATTGCTTAATTGATTTTTTTTAGATATGTCTATCGGTTACCTAGTATGGTTGTGTTTTTTTTGTTCGATGCGTCGCGAACATCTAGATTGTTTATCTTTAATGAATGCGAAAGTAGATTTAAAGGTTTAGAACTTGTCATGCTAGCATAGGTTCTTGAATGATTCATATTGTGATTGTTCATGATTCGTAATATGTCATTAACCATATGATATTACCCTATGTAATCGAAATAGATAACTTGTGCTTAAAACCAATTGTACCTCAATTCATATAGACATATAGGATTGTCATGCATGCGGTGTCTGCTTAACTGCTATCTCTTTTGTGGTTGATTAAGTGGTTTGGTTTACGTGTACTGAAAGGTAGCGTATTCTGATTTTGAGTTATCTAATTAGTAATCGTAGTATCTGACATATTGATTAAGTATATTAATACTATGAGTAAAATAAACAATGAGGTTAGGGTTCCATGTTTTCTCTCGCATAAGTTAATCTTGTTAGTTAATTTGCTTAGTTATATTCATTCACTCATACTTTATTATTTGTTCCAGCAATAGTCTAATAATCAAACATTGTTGCATAAGTAAATCTTTGTCTTATACACCTAGTCTTCGTAGGAACGATCTTTCTTACTTATTACTTGCTACGATTTGACCGCGTATACTTGCGTGAGAAAAGGACTAACAAGTTTTTGGCGCCGTTGCCGGGGACTCGGTGTTATTTGACAGTTTTATTGCTTATCAACAAGGGTCATTATAAAACTACTGACTTGATTCGGTTAGTTGCTTTTCGAGTGTTTCTTGTGCTTCAGTTACTTGAGCGTGTATACAATGGGAGATCCAGCTCCAAAAGCACTCATGGAGTACTCTCAACCAAAGATCATGGATATTCAGTCTAGCATTGTCAGACCCAATATCGCTGCGAATAATTTTGAGATTAAACCCAGCACTATTCAAATGATGCAGAATTCTTGTCAATTTGGGGGAGCTTCATCTGAGGATCCTAATATGCATATTATGACCTTCTTTGAAATCCGTGATACCTTCAAGTTCAACGGTGTTTCAGACGATGCCATAAGATTGAGACTCTTCCCATTTTCTCTGAGGGACAAAGCTAAAAGCTGGTTACACTCTTTACCAGTAGGCTCGATCACTACTTGGGATATACTAGCGCAGAAATTTCTCTCAAAATTTTTTCCTATGACAAGAACAGCCGCCTTGAGGAATGCTATTACTCAGTTTTCTCAGTCATATGGTGAATCTTTAAGTTAAGCTTGGGAGCGTTATAAGGAGATGCTCAGAAAATGTCCTCATCATGGGATGCCTGATTGGTTAGTAATAAATTGCTTCTACAATGGGTTGGGTGCGCAAACAAGGCCCATGGTCGATGCTGCATCTGGGGGAGCCTTATTAACAAAAAACTATGAGGAGGCTCATGAGCTCCTTGAGATGATGGCTGCTAATGAATTCTAGAACCCTTCTCAGAGACAGTCACAACATAAAGTAGCTGGTATTCTTAACGTAGACACTGCCACTGCTTTAGCAGCTCAGCTTGAAGCTCTAAACATGAAGGTAGATTCTTTGACTAAACTAAGGGTACAGCATGTAGCTAGTGTGTGTGAGAGTTGTGCTGGAGGGCATGACACTCAAAAATGCCCAATATCTACTGAGTCAGTGCAATTTGTGAGTAACTTTCAGAGGCAGAATCAACAACCAATCTCAAACACCTATCACCCAAGCAACATAAATCATCTGAACTTCAGTTGGAGCATTAATCAACAAGGTAATCAGCATTATGGTGCTAAGCAATACGCTCCTCCTATATTTCAGCAACAAGGGCAGCAACATCAATCTCAACAGTATGCCCCAAGACAACCTCAGAATCAACATCCTGACCCTTCTCAACATTCTGTGAGAGACTCTGAATTCGAAGAGATGAAGTTAATGATTAAAAGTCTGATGGTATCTCACAAGACCTTGGAAAATCAGATTGGGCAGATGGCCAGTAACATGATTGTTAGACCTTAGGGAGTTCTTCCTAGCGACACGGAACATAATCCAGGTAAACAGGACGGCAAAGAGCAATGCCAAGCTATCACCTTGCGATCAAGAAAGGTTGCTGAGAACCCCACAGTTGAACAAGAGGCGGATTCTTCTCAAAATCAGTCCATTATGAAAAATTCTGCTCAAAATCAGCCCTCATCTGAGGTTAATTCTGGTCAAGATCAGCCACCTAAAAAGCTATCTCAGTCAGTTGTTGAGCCTACGATCTACATTCCTCCACCTTTTCCGCAAAGGTTGCAGAAACAGAAGCTAGAGGCTCAGTTTGGGAGATTTTTGGAGGTGTTCAAGAAGCTGCACATCAACATACCTTTTGCTGAAGCATTAGAGCAAATGCCTAGTTATGCCAAGTTCATGAAGGGAATTCTTTCGAAAAAGCTAAAGCTTGGTGATTTTGAGACAGTGGCGCTCACTGAGGAATGCAGTGCGATCTTACAACAAAAATTACCTCCCAAACTCAAAGATCCAAGAAGCTTCACCATTCCTTGTTCAATCGGTAATCTAACTTTCAGCAAATGTTTATGTGATTTGGGAGCGAGCATCAATCTGATGCCCCTATCTGTGTTTGAGAAACTTGGGCTACCTGAGCCAAAACCGACTAATATCTCTTTGCAACTGGCTGATCGTTCTATTACATATCCTCGTGGGATCGTAGAAGATGTCTTAGTAAAGGTAGACAAGCTCATCTTCCCTGCTGACTTCGTTATCTTGGATTTTGAAAAGGACAAAAACATCCCCATAATCATGAGAAGACCATTATTGGCTACGAGCAAAACTCTGATCGATGTCCAAAAAGGGGAGCTCATTATGAGAGTGCAAGATCAGACTGTCACTTTCAACGTTTTCAAGGCTATGCAATCCCCAATAGAGGATGAGGAATGTTTCAGGTTGGATACGGTCGATTCTTTGCACAACAATGAGGTGGATAGGTATACGAGTTCAGATGTTCTAGGCAGAGTTCTACATGGTGAATCTGACTTAGAAGACGAAGAGATATCTGGATGTGTTCAACTACTACAGGCAGCCCCGTATCAAAAGAGGCTTAATATTCCACATGAGTCGCTCAGACTGGGTGATCTTAAGGATTCTGAGGAAAGGCTTAAACCTTCGCTAGAAGAAGCTCCTAAACTTGAACTCAAACCACTACCAGATCATATCAGGTATGCTTACTTAGGAGAGTCATCTACATTATATGTTATTATTGCATCTAACCTTTCAGGTAGTGAGGAAGAAAAGCTATTAAGAGTTCTGGGGAAGTTCAAATCAGCCATTGGTTGGACCATAGCAGATATCAGAAGATGTATAAGGAAAAAAGTCAAGAAACGGCATGTATGAAGCTTGTAAATAAAGCTTTTGATCCAGGCCAACTTGTTATTCTTTTCAACTCTCGTCTAAAGCTTTTCCCAGGGAAGCTCAAGTTAAGATGGTCTGGACCTTTTAAATTCAAGACAGTATATCCACATAGAGCAGTTGAAATCTTTGAGGAATCGCCAGACAAAGCATTCAAAGTCAATGGTCAGCGACTCAAGCATTATTATGGCGATGTGGGGAACCGTGAGGCATTCAGCATCCGCCTCGACACTATATGATTCCAAGTGGTATCGTCGAGCTATCAACGTTAAACAAGCGCTTCGTGGGAGGCAACCCATTGAGAAACAACGATCAACACTGCTGGACGAATAATGGAGTGTTTCTTTTATCTTTTAATTTCTTGTACTTGCATGCATCATAGTACTTATTCATGTTAGTCATGCTTATTTGCATTTTCATGCCATGATTATATAGACTGTGTTTAGGATCGATTTAGTCTATTAGCATAGCAATTTTTTTTCATGCATTTCGCGTCTATGATCCCTTCAGTTGTTGTTTCTACTTAAGTAGCCGATGATGAAAATTGTTTGGAATTTCAGTAGGAATAAAATCTAATTAGGTTGCTTGTCAGTTAGCTTGCTTGACGTAGAAGCACAATTAATACATGTAGACTCATCGATTGTTTTTATGCTGGTTACGGACACACTTGAGTATTGTTATACATAATCCTTGCTTAGGTTCAGAATTACACCTTAATCCTTTATTAGCTCATGGATTACAAAAAGATAAGTTTGGGGGAGTTAAAAGATAAATATTTGTATTATTCAGTTAGGCGTCAAAGGCTAGTAGCCGCTCGTTGACGTACGTCCTCTCGTTGGGGGCTGCGTATTGCGAGTAGTCTAGGGGTGGAATGAGATGGAGTGAAACGCACTCATTCCTAATCCGATTGCTAAAAACAATAATAAAAAAAAGAAGGCAAAATTGGCTAGGATGAGCTCTTTGGTACTCGAGTTATTAAGTTCTAGGGGACTTTGTGCCTAATGACCTAAGACTTTTCCGGTCTGGCATCCGCTAACCTAAAGCTCGCTACATGAACACCATTGTATAAGTCTTTCATGGACCTCATCCATTGCACGGTCAAATAAGCCTTTGAGTGTCTGTATATAGAGTAAAGCATAATAAATCTTTGACAACCCCGGAGAAATATGGATGTGCAACTTGACTATGAAGAATCTAGGTTGTATTTCGTTTCTAATCTTGTGATTATTATGATGAGAACAAGTAAGGTCCATTAATTTGTACTAAAAACATGTCGATTGAGTTTGAGCACACACGCACGCTTCTTCACTTGTATTGCTAACATTTGAGTACCTAGTTATTTCACATTCCGAGGTCATTACATTCGTTGAGGCATTTATGCTGAATTAGTTACGGTTACTCGTTCGGGATCATTGCGTTCTTGCATTCATTTAAATTCAGTTGCATTCATGCATCAATTGTTAAACCTGTTTTGCATTGCTTGAGGATAAGCAACGGTTTAAGTTTGGGGGTTTGATAAGTGCATTTCATATCACTTATTACGCTTCCATTATTCTTAAAATCGTCATCGGTTCTCAAATATTCGTTGAATTTTAACGTATTTTTTCAGTATTCTTAAAGACGCTTGTGCCGCGGGTAAATTGTGATAATATTAATAAATTTGGGGTTGAAATTGAAGAAACTGGAAAATTAATGTATTTAGGAAAATTTTGGAACAATCGAAAAGAAAAGAAAATATATTAATGCTAAAAATATATTATGACGAGTGATTTTCCAAAAGAAAATATATTAATGCTAAAAATATATTATGACGAGTGATTTTCCAAAAGAAAATATATTAATGCTAAAAATATATTATGACGAGTGATTTTCAAAAAACATATATATTAATGCTTGAAAAATATATTAATGTTGAAAAAAAAGGAAAATATATTTTCTAAGATATTGTTTAAAATATTAAATTAAGAAGAAAATATTAAAGCGAAGCATAAAAGGAAATTAATGCTGAATTAAGAAAAGAATATTAGATTAATCCGAATATTTTATTTAGCTATATTGTTTAAAATATTATTTTATTTAACATAAATATTTACGTTACGTAATTTAATTGTTTTAGGGTTTCGGCAGAATATCTATATAAAGAGACGTAAAGGAGAAAGAAGGGGTGCCGTTTTGGTTTCTTGTCTTACAGCAAAATACAAATAAAAGAAAAAAGAAAGGCAAGTGTATAATTACTGGGTTTTGCGGAGCAGGACAAACAAAGAGGAGAAAAAAACGTAATTCCCTACTGACTTTTGTATTCTGCATAACAGCGGTATACACAAGAAAGAAGAAAAGACAAAATTGTTTTTTACTTGTTTTGGGGTTTTATCATGCGAATGGAACGAAAGAGAGAAGGAAGATAGGTGACACTGCTTTTGGTTTTCTTTCGGCAGCGGTAGTATATTTACGGCTACTATTTGGTTTAATATTTTTCTAAACTCTTCTTCGTTTATTTTTATTTTTATTTATATTCATCAAGCTATGTTTAATATTTTCTAAACTCTTCTTCCTTTATTTTTATTTTTATTTATATTCATCAAGCTATGTTAATTTTTAAGACCATGATGATGATTTGTTCGATTATGAACTAATCGTTATCATGGAACCTTAGCGGATTTGTTTGAATAATATTTAGGGTTTATTGCTGAATTGATTTTTTTTAGATATGTTTATCGGTTACCTAGTATGGTTGTGTTTTTTTTGTTAGATTCGTCGCGAACATCTAGATTGTTTATCTTTAATGAATGCGAAAGTAGATTTAAAGGTTTAGAACTTGCCATGCTAGCATAGGTTATTGAATGATTCATATTGTGATTGTTCATGATTCGTAATATGTCATTAACCATATCATATTACCCTATGTAATCGAAATAGATAACTTGTGCTTAAAACCAATTGTACCTCAATTCATATAGACATATAGGATTGTCATGCATGCGGTTTCTACTTAACTGCTATCTCTTTTGTGGTTGAGTGGTTTGGTTTACGTGTACTGAAAGGTAGCGTATTCTGATTTTGAGTTATCTGATTAGTTATCGTAGTATCTGACATATTGATTAAGTATATTAATACTCTGAGTAAAATAAACAATGAAGTTAGGGTTCCATGTTTTCTCTCGCATAAGTTAATCTTGTTAGTTAATTTGCTTAGTTATATTCATTCACTCATACTTTATTATTTGTTCCAGCAGTAGTCTAATAATCATACATTGTTGCATAAGTAAATCTTTGTCTTATACACCTAGTCTTCGTGGGAACGAACTTTCTTACTTATTACTTGCTACGATTTGACCGCATATACTTGCGTGAGAAAAGGACTAACAAAAGCTTGTTTATTTGCAGTTGTATCTCAGATGGTATTCACACGAATAATGTCTCTCAAAACATCCAAAGAAATTTGGGATTACCTCAAGGCTGCATACGAAGGAGATGAAAGGATTCGTGGAATGAAAGTCCTAAATTTAATTAGAGATTTTGAGTTGCAGAAGATGAAGGAGTCTGAGTGCGTGAAGGAGTACTCTGACAGACTTCTCAGCATTGCCAACAACGTGAGATTGCTTGGGTCTCAATTAAAGGACTCCAGAATTGTTGAAAATATATTGGTGATTGTTCCAGAGAAGTATGAAGCAACCATTACTACTCTGGAGAACACCAAGGATCTGTCAAATATCACAAGCACAAGAACATAGAAGGTCTATGAGGCAAGAAGGAATGATTGAAGGTGATTTTCCTGTAAAACATCAAGACAACAACAAGTATGAAAAAACAAACTTCAAAAATCAATGGACGAGTGGAGATTCATCTAGCAATTTTCAAAAAAGAAAAGAAGCAGATGTGAGAAAATCCTACCCGCCTTGCCACCATTGTAAAATTAAAGGTCATCCACCATACGGTGTTGGAGGAGACCTGATGCTAAATGCTCAAAATGTAATCAACTCGAACATAAAGCTGTAATCTGTAAAGTCAAATATCAGATGCAGATGCACGACTAGTTGATCAAGAAGAAGATATGATGTTTGTGGTCACTTACCTTCCAGGAAGAACATCGAGTGAGAGCTGGTTGATTCATAGTGGGTGCACAAATCATATGACATATAATAAAGAGCTCTTTGAGGAATTAAAAGACACCGAAGTCAGGAGAGTGAAGATCAGAAACGGTGAACACATGGAAGTCAAGGGGAAAAGTACAGTAGTTATAACAAGCTTTGAAGGTACAATTGATCAAAATCTCTTGAGTGTTGGTCAATTACTCGATAAAGGCTATAAAGTGTTGTTTGAGAATAAACAGTGTTTGATCAAAGATGCTAGCGGCAAACACTTGTTCAATGTCAAAATGAAAGGAAAAAGGTTTGCTCTAATCAGGTAGAGGAAAGTATCAAGTTAACCAACCTGACTCAAGAAGTCCATGATGTTGGTTACTGTTCTAATTTTGTGTCCTCGTTGTATCTGTCTAATCAGATGTTTGAGAACTTTAATCATCAAACAAGTCACTGGTCATTACTTCGAGAATAAATTGATGAGGTTCATCTAAAGGAGTCTTATCTACAGTTTAACCAAACATCGTTAACTATTTGGAAATCCGATGACAATGTCAATGCTTTGAAAATTGTAGGTATTAAAAGGGAAAATCATGCTTTACTTCTATCTTCGAAAGCCTTTGAAAATGGAATTTTTGTGGATAAACATGGGATTGGTGTAGAAGTCCAGTTTGATGATGTTATCGACAAACAACTTATGATAGAAACAAGCAGTCTTGAGCTTTCGGTTGAAACAAAGCTTTCAGTTGAAAGACAAACAAGAGTGAAAATTGTTATTGCTATTGAAAGGCGCCAAAAATTGACGAAGAAGAAAAGAAGACCAAAAAAATGTAAACAACATCAAACAAGGAGGAGTGTTGAAGTTGTTTAGATAGTTGTTCATTGGTTCAGGATTATTTAGAAACTATTAGTTTATTTCGGTCCAGTTTATGGGTCTTTTGTGGGTCATTTGTGGGCCTTTTATGGCAAAGTGACAGTTAAAGCCTTCTGAGCACGCTTTAGTTTACTTGTGGTTTTTATTTAACTTATGTCAGTCATTTAACATGTTTAGTGACTTTACTCTTGTATTTAAAGCTCCATCTACTAAATGAATGAATAGATGGTAACAACGGCTGTGTATAAGAATGAAGCATGTTATCCATCGAAAAAGAAGTAAATTTCACCGGTAATTGAATCTCTCCCATTTTCTTCGCCCCATTGGGTTGCAATATGATACGCGGATACGAATCCGTGTAAATCCGGTCAGTGTCAGGCACTTATAACTGAATCCTAACTTTCCCAATCCATTATCATTTCTACTTTGTGAATTTTTGAAAGCTGCGATTTTAAGTACAATGTAAGGATCGTAAACTTCCCACGTGTATTGCTCGTTCCATTTTGGGACACAACTATCGATAATTATCCGCATTTTAACCCATTTGGATCCATACTTAGCGACGCGATAGGTATTGGTGGTTCCACTTCCTTCTCCAGATTTCAGCGGTAGCAAACCACTTGCACCCAAAACACCTAATTCTAACCAGCCAATAAGAGGTGATGTTAGTAGTTTCATAGAAGGTCTATAATCACTAACAAACAGGAAAAAGATCAACTAACAAACAAATCCGAGTCTACTGACTAGATATTGGAAGAGCTCGGGTAACCTTTCTTTTATTCTTTTAGTTACATTTATCTTTCTAACACCTAGACTGAACTGACTATTGCTTCATCCTGCAGTGCTTTCAAAGATGTTTCCTGAGCACTTAGAGGCTGGAAAAGCTACCCTTTCCAAATTAAATCAATGGAAAACATAAAAATTGGGGCTTGGTTTCCACGTGTGTATCACTCTAGGAAATATGCTCAGATCCTACCTATGGAACTCCACCGAAAACAGAGACCTTACTTGGGAACAGTTGACCACTCCCCATCCAACAGATGTTATATTAAGGAGGGTAGAGGCTAAGGATGACAAGCTATACTTACTAGCTCGGAAAGCTCCTAGTCATCTGGACAAAATAAAGAAGAAAAAGAAGAAGACTGGAACCGACCCACCTCCCTAGAACCCCGAAGCAGCCAGTTTGGAGAATCCTGAAGAGATAAATTCTTCCTTATTAGAGGTTGTTGCTGCAACAGTTAGGGAAACTAGGGAATTAGACCAACCCCTTCAGGCCAAGAAAAAAGTCATAAAAGGCCCATAAAAGAGGATGACCAAAGAGAAAGGAAGAAGAACAAGAGCAACCTGGGGTCAGAGGTAATTCTCCGGCCTTCCGTTGACAATCCTACACCGCCACAGGATTCCCCTTTACAAGTAGAGGCACCTGCTGATCCTCCTTCACCAAGGCTTCCTACGATTAACCAGCCATCTATCGAAGGGGGCATTACTTTTGATGAGTTTCAAAACTTTAACTTCAATGACCTGGACAAAGATGACTTCGGATCCTTCCCTCACTCCAATATTCCCAACGGTATTATTTATAATAGTGAATCTTTCGAGGTTTCAGCCGAACAAGATAACTTGGGTCATGCAGTTTTAGGCTTTATTAGGCCAATAGTGGACTTAGAGAGGAAGATCAGGGAAAAACCTGTAAGTATTGATACTCTTACCATTTCACATTAGAATTTGAATGTTGAACTCACCACTTCTTTAACAAAATTGAGGGTTTAAAGAAAGAGAAATAGGATTTGGCAACTGAACTTCGTTAGTCAAAGAGGGTTGAAAAGGAGATTCAAACCGAATACTCCACCTTGGAAACCAATTCGTCCAACAAAATCAAAGCCTTGAAGGAGCAACACACAACTAGAACTAATACAATTACCACTTTAACCAAAGAGAAAGAGAAGCTTGAAAACGATCTCTCCGGAAAAGAAGAAGAAATCAAATCTCTATAGGATAACAAGACTTAAGAGATATCTGCTCCCATAGAAAAATATGCTACCAGAGTGGTGGATTCTCGGGAAAAAAAGACGAGGGGGTCAAATCGGACATGGTTTTGCTATTCCATGAAACGTTTCAAAAGAGGACCCTTGGTCCTTTGTGGAAATATGTACTATACAAGGATATTCCTATCCATATCACGGTGGATGGTGATAAACCTGACTATTCGAGTGGAGAAGATTCTGATGAAGGAACTGGTGAGAGTTCAAGTGGTGAACTCAAGATTCTCAAGAAAGGTGAAGGTGAAGGTGATGAAGAAACCGAAGGGAAAAAGCCTTAAGGTTACAATGTTATTTTAAATTTTAGAACTGAAGTCCTTGGACGACCAAGGCATTTTTTTATATTTTTGAATTCTTGTTTTTGTAAACTAAAGTCCTTGGATGGCCAAAACATTTTCTGGATTATGGGGCGGATTTATTCTGATTAAGTTAAATATTAAATCTTTCTTTTGTACGAACTCCATTGTCTTCTTATGCCCAACATTTAAGTGGTTTTGAATATTTCCGACTTGTCTAATAAATGTTTAGTAAGTGTTGAATAATTCCAGTCACGAGTGTTAAGTAAATATGATCAAGCGTTTAGTAAATTCGATCAACTCAAAGATACTTCATATGAGAGTCGGGGTGTTTAATACATATTGAATTTATCCGATCTCCTCAAACTACTCACAAGAAGTTTGAAGAATGCATAAGAAATTATTGAAAAACTCGGACACCTCATTAAAACCTCCCCGCGCCACCAGGGTAGGAAAGAGCATGCGCCCCTAATATTTAAACTGTGATATTAGAAGGTAAATATTTACAAGAGATATTTATTCTAAATATAACCTGAGATGTTCGATGTTCCATGGGTGCTTCAATACTCTGGTATCTTTGTCTTGAAGTTTATATGTCCATGGCTTGACTTTTTTAGATACCACATAGGGACCCTCCCAGTTCGGAACCAGCTTTCCAAACTGCTTTTCTTTAGTGTGAAAAAAGAACTTTCTTAAGACTTTGTCTCCTAATTGAAAATCTTTTCTTTTAACCTTGGATGCAAATCTGCTTCTCATCAAACCTTGATAGTGTGTTGTTCTTAAATATGCTTTGACTATTTTCTCTTCAATCAAAGCCAACTGATTCCTAACTGCCATATCATTTTCCTGTTCAGAATAGTTTTGGATCATGAAAGATGGCAAAGTAGCTCCTATGGGTGTGATTGCATACATCCAATAAACGCGGCAGAAGGGGATTCTTGTGTAGTAATCCGGAGGGGTAGTTCGGTAAGCCCACAATACTTATTGCAAATAACTTGGCCACTTTCTTGTAACATCTACCGGATTATTTTTTAATCTTGGCAAGATAGTTCAATTTTCCACTTCAACTTGCCTATTAGCCTAAGGGTGAAAAGGAGAAGAAAACAGTGTTTAATTCCTTTGGAAGTGCAAAACATTTCCATATCTTTATTATCAAATTGCGGCCCATTATCAGTAGTGATGTTTCTAGGAACTCCAAATCTACAACATATATTGGATATAATAAATTTTATAACCGCTTTAAAAATGGTCCAACTAAGGGTGTTGCTTCTATCCACTTAGAGAAGTAGTCAATTGCTACTATTATTGTTCGATATCCTCCGGATGCCATGGGAAGAGGTCCAAATAAATCCAAACCCCACCAATCAAAAGGTAAGGGTTCAGATATGGACTTTATAGAAACTATTGGCACATGGACTTTATTTCCACATCTCTGGCAAGAATCACAGCCGTTGACCATGTCTTAGGCATCTTCCATTATTGTTGGTCAGTAGTACCCTGCTAACAAGACTCTTCTTCTAGTTAAAGCCTTACAGGTACAATGCGTAGAGCCTTCTCCATTGTGTAGTTCGGAGAGAAAATTTTAAGATTTTTCAAATCCTGAGCAACGTAAGAGGGGTTTGCTGAAGGATTTCTTATAAAGAATACTAGGAAACCATGATCATTATACTTGATTTTCTTAGCCGGAGATTTATCCGGATGTAAAATTCCATCGGAAATAAATTGAAAAATATCATACCTCCAGTCTTTGGGTTGAATAACAAATATACTCATACTTTCTTCATCTTCTTTACAATTTTCTTGGCTTGAACTGGACCCGCCATCAGTTCGGACAACCCATTCTTTCTTAGACTAGTTTTCTTGCATTTACCCACGGGGCCTATCAGCATGAAATTCTACTAAGACATCAGCCATTGATTGAGCCTTGACTACAGTTCGGAGCGCAAAATCAATATCATAATTGGTGAGGATAATAATCGTCTGAGGGTAGGCTAGTAATTTCAGTTGGTGTTTTAAGGTGGTGTGTGGGTGTTATGTGTTTAGAGTAGAGAGTAGAGAGATAATTAAGCAGTTTGGTAGCAGTTAATTCTCATTACCCACACTTAATGCAGGTGGTTGGGTATTTATACCCTGATGTTTGGGCCCTTATGGGCTTTCGGGTCATGTTTAATGGACCCGGGTCATGTTAAAAGACCCATGAGCTCTAAGTAGGAGAGCAAGTAGCTTAGTCAAGAAGTGTTTAGGTATTTTAGTACTTTTGTCATAGTTCGAACAGTCCTTTAGGCTAGATATTCGAAGTGAGTTGTCCGGTATCCGGAGAGGTTGGACCGATCTGTCCCTGTCCGGGGAGCAGGCAAAATTCGAACTCATCAGGAGCCCCTTTTTTAGGTGTTTGTTCAAATTCTCTTTGTCAAAAACCTGAAAAACAGTCCGATATCAGAGGTAGTCCTAATCCGGACAGGTCTAAGGATTACCCGGACAGATAAAGCTTCATGAATTCAAAACGGTTTTTGCCAGAGTTCGTGGGACACGTGTCACACTCTGGTTGGTTGCTTCAGCCGTTTTTTCACCTTGAATTTCGAACCCACCTTCTGCGAAAAGCAACCTCTTTAATAACAGATGGTGAAATCAGCGCCGTCTTTTAATCATTGCCAAAATTTTCGAATTCTCCTAGGAATCAACTTCCTTTTTCAGATTTACTATAAATTCAAACTCACTTTCTATTGTTTTACTATCTCTTTCATATTTACTCTGCATATTTTCTGAGAGCTTTCTCTCTCTAAAGCAAAGATTTACTTGATAGTTTATGTTTACAGAAAGGACTGCTTTGATCAAAGGCGGGTGGTTCAACCTTTCTGAGTTGGAGAAGGCACAAAAAGTTGAGAAGGAAAGACGAATCGCAACAGGGTTACCTACTTCGCCTGTTGACAGACCAATCACCTCTGCTGCAGAGTCAGATCGAGGATCTTCTTCCTCCAAAGGCACCAAGCCTAGAAAGTTATTCCAACCTAGCCTTTCCCCCATCATCTCTGGTTCCTCAGTTCAGGAATCAGAATCCATCGTTGAACCAGGAGTAACTGCCACTAGCTTCAAAAAACCCTCACCCTTCATAGCGATGGGATCAGACATGGATCACTCCCCGGAGAAGTTAGTCGACCGAAGAAAGAGTCGGCTGGTTAAGGGGCAAGCCTCTAAGAACACTCCCTCAAAGTCGGGGGCAAAAAATAGTAGCTCTAGGTCTGGAGTGCCTATCAGAGCTCCCCGGGAAAGACTACCTGGTCCGGAGACTAGCAGCCCAACACTTCAAAGAGAGATCTCTACCTCAGAGCTCCAGCCTGAGACTAGAAGTCAAGGAAACATTGAAGATCAACAATCCGGAAGCCAGGCTGAGCCAAGTTTGAATTCTCCCTGGGCCACTGCCACTAACATTCCTCCAACGATCATGGAGGAAAAAATGGAGGACTCTGCTGAAGAAATCCCTTTCGAGTCTGAGCCCTCCGGTCAGACTAGTAATACTGTTGCTGCCAAAAAAGATAAAGGCAAAGAAAACTGTGCTTGAGGCATCCAGAGTTGCCGGAGTGTCTTGAAGGGAAGGTGGGGCCTTTTTTTCACAAGGTCGAACTTAAATATCTCTTGGCCTTACAGAAGACCAAGTATGCATTCATCCATACGGCTGATCTGGGTCGAATGCGCACGAAATGGGGGATCCCAGAAAATGTGAAGATAAGGATTTCCATAGATCCTGAAACTCATATGGATTGCAAGCTGAATGAAATAGTTATCTTCACGGAGCTATTTTGGGGACTCAGATTCCCATTGGACCCAGAGATTGTCAGATATTTTCATCTGATCAAACTCTGTCCGAGCCAGTTGAGCCCCAACGCTTGGTATACCCTTATGTCATGCATCATGGCATCAAGGCTGTCCAGGATCCCTCTTCCTATGGAAGAGTTTGCTGCAGTGGCCAATCTTTGCAAACATCACCAATTCCCCTTCTACCACTTCAATATGGGGGACAGTTTCAAAGTCGTTGATGATCTGTTGGAGTTTGAGAGTAAATGGAGGAGCCAATTTTTGTTCGTCAATGGCGCTTGGGAAAACGGAAAGAAGATCAAGTCCGGAGTGAACCCAAGCCTCCTCAGAAGCAGGTGGAGGAGTGACCGTAAGTCTCCCACTTTAAATCTTTGTCTACTTCTTCCTTCTTAAAGTTGGTTTAAATTAATTAGTCTTTCTTTTGTCTTAACAGAACTGCCTAAGGAGTTTGGTGATTACTTGAAGGCCGGGGCAGGTTACTTATGGTAGGATTAATGCCTTAGCTGCTGAGGAATGGGGGAACCGATTCCACGCTGCTTTCACCAGTGGAAACTTGGCAAGGTCTCACCTGTGGAACACCACAGGTCGGAGAGACTTGACTTGGGAGGAGCTCACCACCCAGCCTTCTCCGGATACTGTGCTCAAGAGGACCCATGAACCAGATGGGACACTCTTCCTGCCAGGCCGGGCCAAAGCCCCAAGCAAAATGAAGGGCAAGAAGAAAGGCAAGAAGGTGGCGAGCGATGCTAATCCTGCTGATGCTGAGAAGGATGCTCCAACAGACCCGGAGGGGCCGGCCCAGAGCCAAATCGATGTTTCTCTCTTGCAAGTGGTGGAGCAAGAGACCGAAAGGGAGGAAGCAGACCTCCCAAAACCTCCAAGGGCTTCCAAGAGGAATCGCAAACAGGGGAGTGAAGGCGCAGACCGGGTAGCCAAGAAGAAAAAGACTGCTAAGGAAGAAGAGCTTGCTCTCCGGGATCCGGAGCCTTCTTTCCGGGCTGACCCTTCTGACCTAACGCATGCTGAAGAGATCCCAAGGGACTTTCACACCGATGAGGTTGAAAGAGGAGATCTCAACATCGATGGAGTCGACATCACCGGTCTTGGTGAGCTTGGTGAATACTTCCTCAACCTCCCTAGAGACGACTTCGCAGGGCCCTACATTCCTCCAAGCAGTTCCAACACGGTCAACTTTAATGGTAAGACTTTTATTGTCTCTAGTGAAAAGGATACCATAGCCCACTCCTTGCTAAGCAATGTGCAGCTGGTACTTATGTTGGAGAGACAAGTTCGGGGTCAAGCAGACATTATCAAAGACCTTAAGTCTGAGAAGGAAAAGTTGTCCGAAGACCTTCGCACTGCTACTTCCAATGCTGACATGCTAAAGGAAGCAAACGAGGAATTGAAGAGGAATCAGGAGGAAAACACCACAAAAGTTGCCACTCTAGAGGAAACCATTAGAGACCTCCGGGAGAAGCTGTCCGGTGTGGAGAAAGACCTTACTGCCTCAAAAGAAGAGACCAAGGCAAAGGACAAGATTATCACCAACCTAACTACTGACAAGATTGCTCTTGAGAATGCAGCATCCAAGGCTGCCGAGGAGAAAACCACTTTGTTAAGGGATCAAGAGGCTACGATCCAAGCCAAGATCAATGCCTATGCCAACCAGATGATTAAAAGCGAAGAGCTATTGCTTGAGAAGGTGAGGTCTGACATGGTTCTACTCTTCCATGAAAAATTTCCGGACAGGAACCTAGGGGACTTATGGCTTTATGTTGAGCCCGAAGACCTCCCATACCACACGATGGCCGAAGGTGACAGGTATGGCTACTCTAGTGGCTCCTCGGTTGATGAAGAACTTACTGGGGAGAGCCCAGACGAAGAGAAAGACGATCCCAAAGGCAAGAAGGTAGACGAAGGGAAAATCGACTTTAAGGGCAAGAAGGTAGATGAAGGTGAGCCATCTTCAAAGGCTCAACCTTAACCTACAATCTACTTTGTTTATTTTTTATTCAAACTAAAGTCCTTGGAAGGCCAAGGCACTCTTTTTGTAATGGTGTCCGGTGTTCGACCGGACAGGTTTTTTGTATTGTACTTTGATCATTTTAAAAGTCCTTGGAAGGCCAAGGCAATTTTAAGTTATTTACTTCAATGAATATCTCTATTATGTGCAACCATCATCTTCTTTCATTCATTATTTTAATTGTTCCATAGTGAGAGGGTTTAAGTTCTCCGGCTAGAGTTTAAATAGCCCTTAGTTATTTCATCGTGAGAGTGTTTAAGTTCTCCGGCTAGGGTTTAAATAGCCCTTAGTTATTTCAATCCGAATAGTATGACAAGGGACAATTAAAAATACTTAGAAATTTTTTTAAGAAGGCATCAAACTTCATTCAACAGCCCGGACACCTCATTAAAACCTCCCCGTGCCACCAAGGAGGAAAGAGTATGCCCCCAAATATTTACATGGATGTTTAAACAAGTAAATATTTACACAAGTGCTATTCCAAGTACATCCGGAGATGCTTGATATTCCAATGATGAGTTAGAACTCTGCCATCTTTGTCTTCCAACCAATATGTTCCAGGTTTAATCCTTTCAACAACCACATATGGACCCTCCCAAGTTGGGGCCATCTTTCCGAAGAGTTTTTCTTTAGTGTGTAAGAATACCTTCCTTAATACTTTGTCCCCTGGTTGGAAATCTCTTCTTTTAACTTGGGAAGCAAACCTGCTTCTCATCAAGCCCTGGTAGTGTGCAACCCTTAGGTGAGCTTTAACTCGTTTTTCTTCTATCAAATCAAGTTGACTTCTGATTCCCACCTCGTTAGCGTGTTTGGAGAAGTTGTGAACACGAAAGGAGGGGAGGGTCTTCTCTATGGGGGCTACTGCATCCATCACATAGACCAAGGCAAATGGTGATTCTTGTGTTGCAGCCCCAGGTGTTGTCCGGTAGGCCCATAAGACCTCTTGTAAATAACTAGGCCACTTCCCAGCAGCCCCTTCCAAATTCTTTTTTAAACCGGACAATATAGTTCTATTAGCCACTTCAACTTGCCCATTTGCTTGTGGGTGGAAAGGTGAAGAAAAACAATGCTGTATACCCCTTGAGGCACAGAAGCTCTCCATTTCTCTATTGTCGAACTGTGGCCCATTGTCTGTTGTTATTTTCTGTGGGACACCAAATCTGTAACATTTGTTGGATAAAATGAATTTTATAACAGCCTTTGATATCGTCCCTGCTAGAGGGTCTGCTTCTATCCACTTCGAGAAGTAGTCTATGGCCACAATTATAGTTTTGCGCCCTCCGGACGCCACAGGGAGAGGCCCTACTAAATCCAATCCCCATCGAGCAAAAGGAATGGGCTCAGAAATTGACTCTAAAGGAATGGCTGGTACATGAATTTCATTGTTGTACCTCTGGCATGGGTCACACCTTCTTACCAATTCCTTAGTATCTTTCATGATTGATGACCAATAGTAACCGAAGAGTAAAAGTCTTCTCGTCAAAGCTCTAAACCCACAATGGGCTGATCCCTCACCATCATGCAATTCGGAGAGGACCACTTGTGACTCTTCATCCCCCAAACAACGCAGGAGAGGTTTACTGTAGGACTTTTTGTACAACACCTCTCTCAATATGATGAAACCACGAGCCTTGTGTTTCAACGTTCTGGCTAGTGACTTATCTGGAGGCACGAAACCATCGGAGAGATATTGAAGGAGAGGAAACCTCCAGTCTTGAGGTTGTTTCACTTGTATTTAAAAAATTTCCTCTTCTTTACCC
Source organism: Limnanthes douglasii subsp. nivea (assembly GCA_036936605.1). Taxonomy (NCBI): domain Eukaryota; kingdom Viridiplantae; phylum Streptophyta; class Magnoliopsida; order Brassicales; family Limnanthaceae; genus Limnanthes; species Limnanthes douglasii. Next base: position 103,235,691 of record JAUPFV010000005.1, on the reverse strand, counting down.
TTACTAAGTTGAATAGAGGGGCTTTCGAGCACATGGATCCATGGATATGACTCCGTATATGCTATGGTTTCCAATGAGTCTGCTAGCTCATTTTCTGTCTGTAGAATGTGCTCATAGACAACACCTTTAAACTTAAGTGCTTCATTTTTGAGGAGGAGTAAATACTTCACAAGTTGCTCCTTCTTAGCCTCAGATTGGCCTTGGGCACGGTGGATAAGTAGTTGGGAGTCACTTAACAGCTTGACCCTCTTAGCCCTACAAATGTGGGTAACTTTAACCCATCTATAGCTGCTTCGTATTCGGACTCGTTATTAGATGCCCTGAAAGCAAAACAAATAGCCTGGTACATCTTGTCTCCATATGGGGAAGTTTAACAAACTCCTGCACCACATCCCATAGTGCTAGATCCACCATCTGTTCGGACGACCCATACCTTTTTATCTTTTATGTCAGTAGTTTGCTCTGAATCCCTGTCGGAGTGGAATTCAACCAGAAAATCAGCCACAGCTTGGGCTTTGACTGCTGTTCGGGGAGCAAAGTCTATGTCGAAGTCCCCCAACTCTACTGACCACTTAGTCATTATGCTCGAAATGTCTGCTTTTTGAAGGACATTCTGTAGGGGAAAGGAGGTCCAGACGATGATAGGATGAGCCTGGAAATAAGGCCTCATCTTCCTTGCAGCTATCACTAGGGATAATGCCAATTTTTCTAGTTTCAAGTAACGCCTCTCAGCATCTATCAAGCGTTTGATGATGTAGTACACTGGATGGGGATGACCATCGACCTCTCTTACCAGCACAGCACTGATGGCACAACTTGAAACTGCCAAATATACAAAGAGAGTCTCCCCATCAACTGGCTTGAATAAAGTTTTGGGGGAGGACAAGTGTTTCTTGATTTCATTGAAATCCTCATCACACTGTGGGGTCCAATCGAATCCATTTGCACCCTTCAAAGTTTGAAAGAAAGGAGCACACTTGTCCGAAGACCTTGAGATAAATCTGTTTAAGGCAGCTAATCTCCCCGTTAATCGCTGTACTTCTTTAATGTTTCGAGGAGGCTCCATTTGGAATAGAGCATTGAGCTGGTCCGGGTCGGGCTGTATTCCATGCTCACTTATGATATAACCTAGAAACTTCCCGGACTGCACTCCGAACACACACTTTTCATGGTTTAACTTCAAATTTACTTTCACCAAGTTGGCAAAAGTCTCTTGGAGATCGGACAAGTGCAACTGCTCATCCACACTTTTCACCATCATATCGTCAATGTATACTTCCATATTTCTTCCAATTTGATCAGCAAATGCCTTGTTGACTAACCTCTGATAAGTAGCCCCAGCATTTTTCAAACCAAATGGCATCACCTTGTAGCAATGAAGCCCCCTGTCAGTAACAAATGTGGTATGTTCTTGGTACTTTGGATCCACTTGAATCTGATTGTATCCGAAGAAGGCATCCATAAAGGAAAGCAGCTTGTTCCCAGAGGTAGAGTCCACTAACTGATCAATCCGGGGGACCAGATACAAATCTTTTGGGCAAGCTCTATTGAGATCTGTGAAGTCAATGCACATGCGCCACTTGCCATTTTTCTTTTTAACCAAGACCGGGTTAGCAGTCCACAAAGGGTATTGAGACTCCTTGATGTGCCCCATCTTTGTGAGCCTGTCAACTTCTTGCACAATGACATCAACCTTTTCTTTAGAAAAAGCTCTTCTTTTTTGGACCACTGGTGCTACGTCTCTCTAGACAGATAGGTGATGTGATATCACTTCTGATGGGACTCCAGTAACATCAGCATTGCACCAGGCGAAAACGTGCTGATGGTTCTTCAAAAACTTCAACATTTCATTTTTCAACATAGGTGGCATCTTAGACCCTATCTTGACACTTTTCCCATCTTCCAAACAGTGTGTTTCTACCTCTTCGATCGGTATCAATACTCCAGGGGTATCTCTGGGGTCATCAATTTCACCCTCACCCCCAGAAAGGCCCTCAAACTGCTATTGTTCATTAATACGGACTGCCCCCAGCGTTCGAGGAGCCAGGGCAGTGGCATAACATTCTCTTAAAATCTTTTGGCTGCTCCGGACGACTCCAACATGTCCCTGAACAGCATACTTCAAGCACTGGTGGACTTTTGAAGCCACTGCATGCATCCTAGAGAGCCAAGACCTCCCTAGAATAGCATTATAGCAAGTGGGACAATCCACCACAATAAAAAGTATTCTGACCATTTTCTTGAAAGGGCCCTTGCCCAACAACACCTCTTCTTCGAACTCTCCGATCACATCTGCTGAGCTGCCTATGAAGCCCACGATTGACCTGTCCGAATTCTGAATTACAGCTGGATTTTTCATTTTCTTGTATGTGGTTAGGAAAAGTATATTGGATGAGCTTCCCGTATCCACCAGGATTCGTCTTATGTCATTGCCCCCTATAGATGCTCCTATGACAACAGCATCCTCATGAGGGCCATCAATGTCTCTCAAATCATCTTCATCAAAAACAATGAAGGGGAATGAGTTTGGTGACTGATAGGATGTCATGCCTCCTTCTAGCTGGGAGGCTAAAGTATGAACATGCCTCTTCCTCGAAGAAGCAGTAGGAGCTGTCATAGTGTCCCCTCCGAAAATTGTGAGTGACTCGAAAAATTTAATGAGCCCGGAGACCGACCTAGAACATTCCTCAATTGCACCCACTCTGTTTCGAGTTGCATCAGGATCCAAGTATTCAGATTCCACGTCAAACCTTTCAACTATAACCATGGCCCCCTCTGGGGCAGCATTACTTGGACCAACCCGGTGAGTGTTGTCAGGCCTGTTGCCTCCTCTTCTTTTTACGTAAGCTCCCAGCTTTCCCCTCTCAATCAAGTTCTGAACTTCTTGTTTCAATGATATGCAGTCATCAGTGATATGGCCAATATCATTGTAAAAATTGGCAGAAAGAGTTGTTGTGATGCTCTCAGGGAGACTGCAGTGTTGCTGGTCTCCGGTAATGCACCTCATCCTTTGTTTTATCAAAAATGGTGGCCACACTTTCTTCTAACTCTGCGAACCACTCCGGTTGGACCCATGGCCCTTTTTTGTTTCTGGATTGCTGACTCTGAGCAGGAGCAGCTGGCTGAGACTGAGTTTTTGCCCTACCATGCCCCTGTCCGGTCTCTCTTGCTTTGTTCTCGGACTGATTTTTATTGGGATTTGGTGCCACTGGGGTAGACCTCACCTGCCTGTGCACCCTGGTTTTCTTTGTTTCATCAACATTTATCTGTTTGCCAACCTGATTCAGCAACCCTCCCCACGTCATGGCCTTCTTTCTGGTCACTGAATCAGCTAGATTGCATGGGTTCAAACCTTGCCTTAGGGAGGCTATTGCCACTTGTTCGAAGCAATCAGCCAACCCATTCTTGGTTTTCACAAAACGACTTATATATTCTTTCAAGGACTCATTTGGTTCCTGAGCGCAATGGATTATTGTGTCTCCATTGCCTTTTAACTCTTTACTCCCTACGAACTGCCTTCGAAAGGCTACCCAAAAGGTATCGAAGTCTTTAATACAACCCTGAGGCAGGCTGTTGTACCACTTTAGAGCACTCCCCGTGAATGACTGGGAGAATGCCCTACAGAGCAGTTTGTCATCGTCATCAAAGTTCATCATGAAGTTTTTAAATTGTTCCAGATGGTTGTCCGGATCAGTACTGCCATCGTACTTCTCTATTTTGGTGTTGTCAAACCTCTTGGGGAGGTTTCCGGACAGAATTTTAGAAGACAATGGAGATTGCCTCCAATTCCTTCCACGACTGAACACAGTATCCTCATTGGGAGTTGCAAAGATACCTGGTTCATCGTGGAAAGCAAAGGGATCCATCAACATCCGATCCACATGCCTCCGGCTGTGTGATGACCCTTTACCAATATTCTTTTTCATCCTTCCATGTCTATCCCTTTTTCTTGAATACTTTTTGATCTGCTTCTGCTTCTTTCTAGTTCGACCCTCATCGCTGCTAGAGGATAAGGATTTCTCAATTCCCTCACTGTCCGAAGAGCTATCAGAAGATTCTGAGCTTGAGTCAGAACTCTCCACTAGCTTAGACCGGTGAGACTTTTTGGAACTGGCATGGGTCTTTTTAGTGCTCACATGAGTTTTTGAAGACTCATGTGATCTGGGGTTATCGGTGTGATGAGCAACCGATGCTTTGGAGTTTTCTTTCAAGCCCATCCTGGCCTTTTCTACCCTCAGAGCTTCTATTTCACCTTTGAGCCTATCACGCTCTTCGATAGTGTATTCATCGTTTTCTCCCACCACTTTGAGCAAAGCTGGTGGCACTTCTGGATTGTCCGGATTCATTCGGACAGATTTTCTTAGCTGGTTTTGAATGCTTGATTCAGGCACCTTCTTCTCCCACTGTGGTCGCCAATTTGGTGAGGATAATAATCGCCTGATGGTAGGCTAGTAATTTCAGTTGGTGTTTTAAGGTGGTGTGTGGGTGTTATGTGTTTAGAGTAGAGAGTAGAGAGATAATTAAGCAGCTTGGTAGCAGTTAATTCTCATTACCCACACTTAATGCAGGTGGTTGGGTATTTATACCCTGATGTTTGGGCCCTTATGGGCTTTCGGGTCATGTTTAATGGACCCGGGTCATGTTAAAAGACCCATGAGCTCTAAGTAGGAGAGCAAGTAGCTTAGTCAAGAAGTGTTTAGGTATTTTAGTACTTTTGTCATAGTTCGAACAGTCCTTTAGGCTAGATATTCGAAGTGAGCTGTCCGGTATCCGGAGAGGTTGGACCGATCTGTCCCTGTCCGGGGAGCAGGCAAAATTCGGACTCATCAATAATCACTCAGCTCAACTGACCACTTGGTCATCTTGTTTGATATATCGGCCTTTTGGAGAACATTATTCAAAGGAAAAGATGTTTGGACAACAATTGAATGTGTTTGGAAGTACGGTCTCATTTTTTAGCTGCTATCACTAATGCTCAGGCCAACTTCTCTAACTTTAAATATGTATTTTCAGCATCTAATAGACTTTTGCTAACGTAATAAATTGGATGGGGGTAACTATCCACCTCTCTTACTAGCACAACACTTACTGCATATTCCAATACATCTAAGTATACATATAGTTTCTCCCCCTGAATAGGCTTGAACAACGTTTTAGGTGAAGACAAATTTTTCTTGATTTCAAGGAAAGCGTGTTCACATTATAGAGATACCAATTAAAGTCTTTAGCATTTTTTAATACTTGAAAAATTGAGCAGACTTATCAGATGATCTTGAAATAAAGCTGTTTAGTGCAGCCAAGCGTTCAGTTAATCTTTGAACTTCTTTAGTGTTCCGAGGAGGGTCCATAGCTAATAGAGCACTTAGTTGATCCGGATAAATCTGAATTCGTTTTTCACTTATTACGTATCCCAAGAACGTTCCAGATCGAACCCCAAAAACACTTTTCTCAGGGTTTAATTTTAAATTAATAGCTTCCAAGTTAGAAAAATTTTCTTGAAAATCAGAAATGTGTGAATTTTCTTCAAGGCTCTTTACCATCATGTCATCTATATAAACTTCCATATTTATGCCAATTTGACTAGCAAAGGATTTATTTACTAACCTTTGTAAGTGGCGCCAACGTTTTTCCAATCTGAACGACATCACTTTGTAACAATGAAGTCCTCTGTATGTAATAAAAGTTGTGTGATCTTGATCATTCAAATCTACTTGTATTTGGTTATACCGTGAAAATGCATCCATGAAGGATAATAACTTATTCCCAGAGGTAGAGTCCACTAACTGATCTATCTGAGGAACAAGATAAGGATCTTTAGGATATGTCCTATTAAGATCAGTGAGGTCAATACACATACGTCACTTGCCATTCTTTTTCTTGACCAAAATAGGGTTGACAGTCCATAATGGGTACTGTGATTCTTGAAAGTGGCCCATTTTGGTCAGCCAATCTACTTCTTGCACAATAACATCTGCTTTTTCTTTGGAAGAATACCTTCTTCTTTGCACAACCAGTCCAATATCAGTTTGTACTGACACTTTATGACAAATTACTTTAACGGACACTCCAGTTATATCGTCATTGCACCATGCAAATGTAAATTATCTGATAAGAAAGACAATAGCCTTTGTTTCAAACTTGGTGGCAACTTAGTACCAATTTCATCATTTTTTCCTTTGGCCAGGGAATGGGTTTCTACTTCTTCTATAGCTATTATAACAGTAGGAGCCTCTATTGGAACATCAATTTCATTCTCATGGGTGGTAGGCTTCAATAGCTGCTATTATTTGAACAATAGATGTTACATAGCATTCTCTAGCTACCTTCTGACTGCTTCAGACAACACCCACTTGTGTCCCCACATCATACTTTAAGCATTGATGGACAATAGAGGCCACAAAATGCATCCTGGAAAGCCAAAACCTCCCAAATATAGCATTGTAAGAGGTTGGGCAGTCAACCACCACAAATAATACATTCACCATTTTCTTGAAAGGCCCTTTGCCCAGTAGTACATCCTCCTCGAATTCTCCAATTACATCTGCCGAGTTCCGAGTGAATACCATAATAGTTTTGTTTCAATGTTTAATAACCAATGGATTTCTCATTTGTTAATATGAATTTAAACATAATATGTTTACAAAACTATTATGTCAATCAGGATTCGACGTACATCATTTCCTTCTATTGATTCCCTTATCGCTACAGCGTCTTCATGAGACCCTACAATATCTCTTAGGCCATCCTCATCGAAAATTATGAAAGGAGCTGGAGTTTAGTGTATATGTGTGGATATTCTCATATCCAATTGAGTGGTCAAGCTATTGACATGCCTTTTTCTTGAACAACTTGAAGGTGCAGTCATAGTATCTCCCCCAAATATGGTTAAGGACTCAAAATATTTAACTAGACTGGAAACAGTAGTAGTCTTGTCCACTATCACCCCTACCCAATTCCGACTTGGATCCGGATCAAGGTACTCATAATCCACATCAAATATTTTAATAATAACCATAGTACCCTCCTGCCTAGACGTTCCAGGAGCTACCAAAGGGATAGTTTCGGGTACATTGGTACTGGATGGTGTATTATCTGTCATGTTGCCCCCTTGTTTTTTAACATAAGCCCCCAATTTACCCCTTTCAATGAGATTATATACCTCTTATTTTAATGATATACAATTATGGGTATCATGTCCAACATCGTTATGATATTTGCAAAAACGGGTACTCCGGGTTTCTCTAGGAGATTGTAATGCGGCCGACCTTCTAAAGTGTACATCATTTTTAGCTTTGTCATATATTGTAGCCACACTTTCTCCCAACTCAGCAAACCACTCAGGTTGAACCCAAGGCCCCTTTTACTTCTAACTTGCTGGTTCTGGTTGGACTGATTCTGCCTGGGCTGATGAGATTCCTGCCCAGTTTCCTTTGATCTGTAACCGAACTGGGTACTTGTTTGAGGTGTTGATGCTGTAGTTGTGGATCTGATCTGGTGAGGCACTCTGGATTTATTCATTTCTTCAATATTAAATTATTTCCCAACTTGATTTAACAACCCTCCAAAGGTCATAGCTTTCTTCCGCGTCAAAGAATCAGCCAAGACCCGGATTCAAGCCTTGTCTGAGAGGAAATTTCAACTTGTTCAAAGCAATCAGCCAACCCATTCTTTGTAGTTACAAACGTGATAATTTATTCTTTTAATAACTCATTCGGTTCCTGCGTAAAATGGATAATTGTATCACCATTACCCTTTAGCTCATTGCTTCCAACAAATTAACTCCAGAATGCAACCCAAAATATGTCAAGTTGTTTTATAGATCCATGTGCGAGACTATTATACCATTTGAGGGCACTTCCCTTAAAGGCTTGAGAGAAATCCTACACAACAGCTTGTGATCATCATCAAAATGCATCATGAATTTTTTAAATTTCTCAAGATGATTGTCCAGATCTTTACTCCCATCATACTTTTCCATCTTAAAACTATCATATATTTTAAGAAGATGTCCGGAAAGTATTTATGAGGACAAAGGTGATTGTCTCCAATTTTGGCTACAACTAAATACAGTATCCTCATTCAGAGTAGAAAAAATACCTAGTTCGGATTGGAAAGTAAATGGATCAACTATCAAACGGTCAATATGCTGATCAGCTGAACCTTTCATTTTCCCTTGATACTTTTTGAGCCTGTCATGCCTATCCCTTTTTCTTGAATGCTTCTTGGTCAGTCTTATTTTCTTCTTTAATCCCCCTTCAGCACTGCTAGATGAGACTAACTCTTCAAGCTCCGCATTATTAGAGGAACTGCTAGAAAATTCCGATGTGGAACTCCATTTGTTTGGACCGATGCGTTTTATTGGAGCTGAGATGATTCTCTAGGGACAGGTCATTTTCACTAGGATTATCGGTATGCTGGAGTGTTGACGCACCAGAGTTTTCTTTAATTTATTTTTCTGCTTGTTTTTTGGCCCTCAACGCCTCAATTTCAGCCTTCAACTGATCACTCTCCTCAGTAGTATACTTATTATTTTATTTCATTCCTTCCACCTCTGGAAGTGGAGTGTTCTGTGCATTCGAAATCATCCGAATTGGTTGTATTTTGTGTAAAAAATGGTTTTGAGTTTTTAATTAAGGCACCATCGCCTCCCACTGTGGTTGCTAATTTGGTGAGGATATTTTATGGCTAAAAAGGATTTCGGGAAGTTTGTAAGTTGAATATTTTTTTTGGGTAATGAGTAATGAGATAAAAGAGGTGTGTGTTTGTATTTAATGTTTTCTAGAAAAAGTCCAACCTATTAATTGAAGTTGGTTGGGGTATTTATACTATTTTTTTGAACCATGGACCTTATGGATTGGATCCTGGATCCAGTTCAATGTTAGCACACACCTGAGTCATATACAGTCTGTTCATATTATTTCTAGTTTGTATTTTATCAGATATACCCAAACTGCCCTTCCGGTTTTCATAGGATTGTTCTTTCAAAAAGTTCTGATCCTATCATGCTTAGTTATGATGTGTACCTCTATATGCGTTTGTGTTTTAAGATAAGTATTTTATGTTGTCCCGTCTATATACATTTAGGTTCCATGTTAGCGATAATGTGAATGATTATGATACTAGGTGATGCAATCATGGACAATGATTTCCCTTTTCAGGTTTAGAGATTGAATAATATTTATCTATCTTTTAAAATATGAGCCATGAGTAGTAGGTATTTTAGTTATTAACATATCGATTCGAATCAACTGTTAGATTTCTTTGATCGTTATATCGTGGTAGACGTTTTGGTGTGATTCTATGAAACATAATCATTCTCTTTCACAGAATATTGTTATGATCGACCATGGGATACCTATGTACATATTTATACAAGGATGAGTAAACTACTTGATAATGTTGTTGCTGCATTTACACTCCTCACTCCCGTGCATAAATAAAATTCAATATTATTTGGTTACCTCTAGATCAACCCATAATAAGGTCACTTAGTCAACGCCTCAATGGGTCGAGATGGGTACGGTATAACTAAACTCGTCACACATCCCATTTTAGTATTTATAAACTTGATGATAGGAGTATTACTTTCTCATGCCAAAACCCACCGGATTCGGACATTCATCCGCGAGTACCTAATGATAATTTATTTGTACATGAAAAACTAATCATCAAACAATATCCAATATTTTAATATATATATATATATATATATATATATATTAGTGACAATAATAATATTCTAAATATAAACTATTAAAGTTAGTTACAAATTTAAAGATGATAAGAAATTTCAAAATTTAAAAACAAAATTACAAACCATTTTTTGTTTTTAAAATTTATATTCATTTAAATTTTAAATAGATTATATATATGAGTTAAGTATCATTTAAGACCCAAAACTCTAACTATTATCCACCTAAGACCCATATTTTCATGATTATCCAAGAAAGACCCGTTTTAGTCAAACATTTACCATATAAGACCCACTATTACCCTAAATACCCCTACTCAATTATATAAAAGCAATTAACATTTTTTCCTCTTCCTTTTCATCCACAAGTATAGCTCTTTATGCTTTCATTTTTTAATATTAATTTTTTATTCGAAATTATTCGCACCATCAAAGCTTATGGACAACCTGTGCCTAGCTACCTTCTAATGTTTTACTCTTTTGAGCACTTTTAGCTCTAGTTGTACATAAGTTTTAGAGCTACATTGTTTGTCAAAGCCATTGAAGAGAACTTCTCGGGTTGAGAGATGGTGAATTACAATTAAAGAGTTTCAAAGAGCGACTTGGTTGGCGAACTCGAATTTATGAACAAAATGTGGATTAAGAAACAGTATTTGCGAAAGCTTATAGTCGTGTATATATATATATATATATATATATATATATATATATATATATATATATATATATATATATATATATAATGGGTTGAAGGACACTAATCCACCCCTAAGCAAAAAAAAATTCAAAAAAATTTAAAACATATCATGAGTGATACTAGTTTTGTTCGCCTTAAGATAACAAAACCAACGGTATTTTTGGATTTGTTTTCCGAGCTACAGTTTAAAAGATATAGACTTTAAAAAATTTAAATTTAAAGGGTAAACGAAGAAGATACGAAACCTTCTTTATTTTGATAGATGCGAAACCTTCTTTATTTTGATAGATGTGAAACCTTCTTATTTCGATAGATCCGAAATCGTTTTTTTATTTTGATAGATACTAAACCTTCTTAATTTTGATAGGTGTGAAACCTTCTTTATTTTGATAGATGCAAAACCTTCTTTATTTTGATAGATGCCAAAACTTCTTTATTTTGATAGATGTTAAACCTTCATTATTTTGGTAGATGCGAAACTTTCTTTATTTTGGTAAATGTTAAACCTTCTTTATTTTGGTAGATGCGAAACCTTCTTTATATTGATAGATGATAAAGATTCTTTATTTTAATAGATGTGAAACCTTCTTTATTTTGATAGATGCGAAACCTTCTTTATTTTGCTAGATGAGAAACCTCTTTGTTTTGATAGATGCGAAACCTTCTTTATTTTGGTAGATGTGAGACCAGTCACTAGATGTGAAACCATATAACTGAGAAACGTGTGTAAAATATATATTTTGTTAAAAAAAATTAAAACATATAATAAGTGGTACTAGTTTTGTTCGTCTTAAAAAAACAAAGCCAATGGTATTTTCAATTTTTGTTTCCAGTTATAGCTTAAAAGATACGAACCTTTAAAAATTGAAATTAAAAAAAAAGTTGCTTACTGGATTTGGCTAAAAAGCACCCCATGTTTACCACTTGTATCAACATAGTCCATTTCATTCACTTCTGCATAAAACTCATCCCTTTCATTTTAAAAACTTGCACGATTAGTCCCTCCGCATATTCTAGGGGACCAAAAGTGATACAAAACTTAGAATTTAAGTGCCACGTGTCAGTTTTTAAATGGTTTATATGTGCGGGGGTATTTAAGGTATAAAGTCTCTTAAAACATTTAAGCCTTTATCCGGAATAGGTTTCTTGGATGGTCTTAAATAGAAATTCTCCATATATTTATTATTTAAACATACATATTTATTAACAAAATTTTAGATCCAAAACTATAATGTTTTTAGAATTCATTCAATTTAAATATTTATATTTCTTAAATAGAAGATAATTTGATTTAACTTAAAATATAATCAAATATAAATAACCATAAAACTTAAAAAAAAACATTTATAAACAGTCCATAACTAATTCAATCAGTTTATAATATAATTTACAGATTTATATAATTATAATATATTGTGTATTAGTTATTATTTATTAATATTGGCATAGTAAGCATTCGATGGATCGAGTTCGAGTTGGGTACATGTCGAGATGTTTTTAAACCTATAATCCATTCAAAATCCAGTGGGTAATATATTTAAAAATCTATAAATTATCTCAAAAAAAATGTTCAAATACGCTAACCCATCTAATCAACTCATGATAGATTCCCACTGGTTCGGAAAATAATTTTCATCCCTAATTTTACAAACTGGTACCGAGACAAAATCTATATCGTGTTGGCGCCTAACATCTCTACTAAATATTTATACATCCTAGTTCATATGAATGCTTGTTGAATTGTAAAACTTGAGAAACTTCAGCACCTATGTCGAAAGTTTTGTTTGATGTTTAATCAAAACATTTGAATTGATAGTAATGTTATATTTTATTATCATCTTTTTGTTCAGTTTTGGACAATATGTAACAAATCACTATTTCAATCTTTCGCTATATTATCTTTTCGGAGGTGGAAACTCGAATTAATACTCTTGATGGGCACAATAATATAGACATTGGATTATGGAGGATCCACTCGTACCTCTTACATATTTATGAGGCTATGAATAATGGAGAATTAAACGAAACTGTAAAAAATATTTAAATTTAGATGTTTAATAATTAAAGAATGGATGTAATACTTTACATATATGTGGGGGACTAAAAATTTAATTTAGCATAATTTGTAACTAAATCCGTTATTTACCTCCCTAGACTATAAATAAAGGAGAGAGGTTATGAATTAACGCTCTAGATATTTTTTCTCACAAAAGAACTACTAGTTTCACTTTCTCTCTAATATAACATAATTTACTTTCTCTCTCTAAAAATTTCTTTTACCATTCTATTTTCGCACAGAAGATTTAATACTTAATATTCGCGACCACAGTGGGAGAGAAGAGAGGTACCTAGATAAAAAAATATAAAACCAAAACATGTGTATTTGGAGTAAAAAAATGTTAATTTACTTACTGGTGCTCTTCGATTTGAGGTTTAGCCTCGAAGGATTTTTGGTGGGAATCTCTCTTCCATTTTCCCAAGTGCCAAAGATACAAAAAATAAAATATGTTTCCATAGTTTATTAGCCTCAAGAAGATTATCAATAATTTTTAAGGAGTTACCGAAAGTCAGGTAGTAGTAGGCCAAAACGGGATTCTTTGAGAGACCGGTGTGTGGAATGAAATTCTCAATTGGAATAGGTGTTTTGTCAATTATTGATGCCATTATACTTGATAGCAATGTAAACCACAAATTTGGATTGGTCTGCATTGGACACATGTCGATTATCTCGAACTAGTCTACTATAACTGGGTCCAACGGGAAGCGAAGGTTCCAATTTAGAGTCTTGGGGTAGACAATGAATTCTTTTTGTCAACAAGAGAGAGAAGTCTCTCATATCACTAGTATCTGAAGCGTGACGTTATCAGGGATACCCCATTTATTTTTCAGATGATCCGCTTTAGATTGGCTATGATACTCATATTGCACGTTATTGAGTGCGATGAGGTCTTCCGGGAGGACATTATTGAGACTGAATCTTAGATTTTTGGCAATCTCTTCAGAAATGGTGATAACTTCGTTCACTTTCTTATTTGTCTTCTTTTGGGCTTTTGTTTTGTAACGTTACACTTGGAATCAGAGGGATCAGTATTTCAAATATTTTGGACATGTGAATCAGTCTCTGTTTTAGACTCGGATTCAGCATTTTCTTCCATAGAAGCTTCGTCCCCAAGTTAGGAGGAGCATCATTAATAGTCATAGTTTGGGAGCTCTCATAATTATTCAAAGATTTTTATTCTTGAATTTTGAAAGCGCCACTTGTGACTATTGATTTGTCACATCTCCTTCGAGGGAGGAGATAAGTTGTGGTATTTGGTGAAGTGTTGATGTTTTTAGAATCTTCCATCGTTATAAACTGACTTTTCTGAGGAGATGTCTTTTTTTGAAGAGATACTTTTGAATTTATTCGAGGGATTTGTTTTCGATTGACTCGATGAGATTGGGTTTAAAAATATATTCTTCTAAGATGTTTCGAGGAAGTGTTTATTTTGAAATGTTAAGTGAACGTGATGAACATGTTGTGGGAGAGTTGTGAATCACACATGTAGCTCGATATTCAGAATCCCGATCAGAGAGGCTAAAATAATCGTAGATGCCAAATATGGGTTTTTTGTTGGAATTTAGTTTTTTCATAAACCAATATAATTTCAGATATTCAAGCTAAACATAAACTGGAAAAACTTGAACATGGTTGGAGAAATATGACTGAAGAAAGATGAACACGGTGATGATTGTGGAGTAAAATATGAGTAAAATATCTCAGACGATATTCTCTCTTTATCTCTAGAATGCGTATATGATAGGAAAAATGAGTGTTGAGAAGGTATTTATAAAATGAATGATGAAAAAGGGATTGAGCTTTTTAAAGAGGGGAGTTAAACGGTCGGCAGATGTTCATAGAGTGAAATATGAATCGAGAGATAACGGTTGCATAAAAGAAAGTAGGTCGATATGTGTAGGATGTTAGAGTCAAGTAGCATTTTCACTAAGAAGGTTCTGTAATATTCTATTTTACTTTAGAGGATATATGGTGATGGTAAGTTGCTTTAGAGTTTTGATGACTGATGGGTTGAGTTGATTTCACCAAATGTCCAAGGCGGTCATAAAAAATGACAGTAAAATGTTCGAGATGATCATAGAAATAATGATTAAGTATATGAGGTGGTCTTAGAATAGGCATGTGACTTGTCAAGGTGGACATAGAGAGGGTATGTGATTTGCCGACGATTATAGTTAGTCCTTCATCAGAAATTCTCATAAGAACTACGGGGCTCATGACGAGGATATGAATAATGGATTATTAAATGGAATTCTAAAAAGTATTTAAATTTAAATGTTTAATAATTAAAGGATATATTTAATACGACACATAAATGTGAGAGACAAAGAATGCAATTTATTATAATTTGTAATTGAATCTATTATTTACCTCCATAGCATATAAAAATAAGAGAGAGATTATGAATAAATGCTCTAGATATTTTTCTCACAAAGAACTAATAGTTTCACTTTCTCTCTAATATAGCCAAATTTACTTTCTCTCTCTAAAAATTGCTTTTACCATTCTATTTTGGCACTGAAGATTTAATATTTAAGACATATAATATCGGATTAGAGGAGAAGTTGTACTTTTGAAACATGGGAGTGATCCAACCAACTTAATGATATTGTGTTATAGAAATTGGGTTTATTGGGCATTTATGAGTTTTTAGCAACTAAAATGAAGTTTGCTAAGGATATTGTTTCCCATTTTATCCGAAAATATTCCACGATAAAATTGATAAGTCTATATGCTAGGAGAATGATATACTCGTTATAAGGAAGAGATACAGTACGATTAAGACTAACTAAACAACTTGAACGGAAGTATGAGGCAACCATCTATGTGAGATAATCGTAGCTCAAATGAGGCAACCATCTAGTGAGATAAACATAGAAGATACAAGAAATATAAAAGGAACTCGAGGAAAAAAAGTTCCCAAGAAAAGAAAAATATTCTATACGATAGTGTTGTACCCAACAGAGGCACTAACCGAGCATCCAAATTTGACGCTTAAGCTAACTGTTACCTCGAAGTAATACATGTCACAATACGTATATCAGTTAGAAAGGTTCCCTTGTAGCTGTTACGAACGTGATTGATATTAAATGAAATATTAATATTATTCAAAAGATAACAATTATTAGAGAAATATAAATGTGAAAATGGGCAAGAGGTATAAATAGAAAGATAGCCTCAAGTGTGAAAGATCTAATTTTGAAAGAGAATATTTACAAAGTTTATTATTTCTATTTTTTTATTCTCTTTCGATTATAAAAACTTACTTTGGTTTAACCTTTGAAGAGAATTTTCCCCATGAGGAATATCAAGGGAAATGATCTTCATTAAGAGTTCATCGTGTCCTACATGTTTACGTATCTCCTCTAATCATTACTGTGATCAATTTGTCTTCCCCCTAGGTAAACTCCTACATCTTCACCTCTATATAAATTGGTTTCATTATTTTATTGTATCTGAGAACATAAAAATTTGAGAGAGAGAGAGAGAGAGCTTGATAAATTTCTTAAATTGTGTATGGTTAGATTTATGTTCACAACAAAAAACGCATTGGTGAAAGGAGGTTGGCTAAATTTATCTGACTTAGAACGAGCAAGAAGAGAAGCAAGAGTTGCAGCTGGACTCTCTGCCACTCATGGTGGAGAAATCAGTCGGCAAAAAACAAGCACAGACCAGATCTCATCATCAAAGACATCGAAAGTTAAAAAATCACCTTTTGTTCCAACCATCTCTCCCTTACAGTTAGGGCCTTCACTTCAAACCCCTTGCCTAAAGTAAAGGCAGTTTCCAGTGTTGGGAAATATTCACCTTTCCTGGCCATGGGTTCATATGCTGAGAAATCTACCTCTCGCAGGATAACGCGTGTGTCTAAATCCAAAAGTACTCCATCTTCTTCGAAACCTACTAGTACGGAGACAACAAAGCCCCTAGCAGATACTAAAATGTCCGAACATCATTCACACATAATGGAGGAGACTATGGAAGATAGTTTGTATGTCACTCCCTTCGAGACGTCCCGACAGACAGAAGTGGCAGCAGATTGGACAGCCAGAGTGAAGGTGGGCTTCTCCAATCTTTACGCACTTCCGGAGTGTCTGGAAGGGAAAGTTGAGCCAAACTTCCAAAAGGTTAGCGTGAAGTATTTGATAGCCCTACAAAACATTGCTTACGTATACACCTATACTTTTGAGCTGGGTCGGACCCGAACAAAATGGGGCTTTCTTAAATCTGTTAAAATGAGAATTCTGGTCACTCCGGAGACCCCCGTGGACTGTAAATCCCATGAATTGGTGGTATATACTAAGGTGCTCAATTGGGGTCTCCGGTTTCCTTTTGACCTAGAAATCGTTAGGTATTTCCACCTGATGAAATTATGACCAAGTCAACTGAGCCCAAACGCTTGGTATACGTTTCTCGCTGGAATAATGGCATCTAGATTGTCAAAAATCCCTCTATCCATGGAGGAATTTGCTGTTGTGGCTGCTCTATGCAGAAACCAACATATTCCTTTCTACCACTACAACATGGGTAATGACTTTAAGATGGTAAAAGATCTGTTGGAGTCCGAGAAGCCATGGAGGACTCAATTCCTTTTTATTAGCGGGGCGTGGGAGAATGACAAGAAGATAAACTCTACCACAAATCCAAGCCAGCTGACTAGTCGCTAGAAAAGTTCTAAGTAATACATGTTCGTATTTATTGGTTTCTAAATACTATGTTAATATTCTGAACTGATTATGGTGTTTTTGTTGTAGTATTGGAAAAAACGTTCCGAGAGCACCTAGAGGCAGGGAAAAGTACATGTACCAAGATACAAAAAAATGGGAATCTGAGAGATGCGGAAACGGTTTCTACAATTGCTTTACTTGTGGAAAATTCGTGAGGTCTCACCTTTGGAACACTTCGAGGAGTAGGGACCTTACTTGGGATCAGTTGACCACTCCTCCTCCCACCGATGTTATTTTGAAGATGAAGGATGGAAAAAATTTCTTTCCTTCCCGGAACAAATGCCCTAGTCACCTGGACAAGATTAAGAACAAGAAGAAGAAGAAAACCAAAGTTGACCCATCTCAACAAGTCACAAAAGTGGTCAGTTCGGCAAACCAAGGAGGATTAAATGTCACTTTGCTGGAGGAAGTTGAAGTTACAGTCAAAAAGCTGGCAGATCGGATGATCCGCCCTAGATTCCAAGAAAGGATCATAAGAGACGCAAGGAGAGTAATGATGAAAGTGCTATAAAGAAATAGAAAGGTAGTTTGGGGTCATAGTTAATTATGTGTCCTTCCGAACTTCCTCCTCCTATTTCTACTGATCCTCCTCCATAAAAATAAATCCAACCTGACCTTCCCTCTCAAACATTATTTCCTGTTGAGCAAGCAACTGTTGAAGGAGATGTCAATCTGGATGCGTTTGAGAACGTATATTTTAGTGATCTGGACAAGGACGACTTCGCAGAGCCTTATCCTAATGCCAATATGGCCAATGTTATAACTCATAACAGTGAGATATATTTGATATCAAACGAACAAGACACTTTGAGTCATGCCTTTTTAGGTTATATCCGTCTGGGAGTTGACCTGGAAAGGCAAGTGAGGGAACAAACAACGACCATAACCTCCCTGACCACAGCAAACCAGGGCTTGAGGAATAGTCTCTCCACTGCTCAACAAATCATATAATCCTTAAAAAGGGAAAAAGAGAACTTAGTTGTCGAACGGCGCAAGTCAGAAGATGCTCAAAAAGATCTGCAGACCAAGTATTCTGGACTGGAAACTTCTTTTTCTAACGAGATCAAAACTTTGAAGAAACAACTAGATGCCAGTGCCAGTAGTGTCAAAACTTTATCCGAAGAAAAATATAACTTGGGAAAGATTCTCAAGGAGAAGACAGACGCAAATGCTTCTTCAATAAGAAAGAAAGCTCAAGAGATAGCTGCTGGAATAGAGAAGTCTGCTACCGGAATAGTGGATTCTTTGGAGAAAAAATATGATGGGGTTAAGTCATACATGGTTCTACTATTCCATGAGACTTTTCCAAAGAGAACCCTTTGTCCTTTGTGGAAATACGTACCTTACGAGAAGATCCCTTTCCATACCCTGCCAGATGTTGACAAGCACAATTATTCAAGCGGAGAAGACTCTAATGAAGGAACCGGTGAGAGTTCAAGTGTTGAACTCAAAAGTCCAAAGAAAGGTAAAAGTGATGAAAAACCGAAGGGAAAAAGGCATAAGGTCATGATGTTATTTTGTGTTTAAAACTAACGTCCATGGACGACCAATACATTTTTGTTGTGTTTTTTGAATCCCTATCTTATATACCAAAGTACTTGAGTGGTCAAACAAATTTTGTGAATTGTGGATCATATTTGTTCCAATCAAGTTATAATATTGCATTTTTCTTTCCATGAATCCCATTATCCTCTCTCATTCAATATTTTAAATAGCTTTCAATATTTCCAACTTGTTTAATGAGTGTTTAATAATTATAGAATAACTTCAATCACAAGTTTTTAATAAATGTTATCAAGTATTTTGATAAATTCGATCAGCTCAAAGATACTTCATATGAGAGTCGGGGTGTTTAATGAGTATTTAATTTATCCGATCACCTCATGTTATGATCACAAATTTTGTACCAGACTTTTGAATAAGGTATAATATATTATTGAAAAACCTGGACATCTCGTTAAAACCTCCCCGCGCCACCATGATAGGAAAGAATATGCCCTGAAATATTTACATTAAAGTATAAAAAGGCAAATATTTACAAGAGAGTTGTATTCTAATTATAACCTGAGATGTTCAAAGTTCCATGGGTGCTTTAACGTTTTGCTCTCTTTGTCTTGACGTCTATATGTCCCTGGCTTGACTTTTTCACATACCACATAAGGAACTGCCAAGTTCGGAGCCAGCTTTCCAAATTGTTTTTCTTTAGTGTGCAAAAAGACTTTCCTCAAGACTTTGTCTCCAAATTGAAAATCTCTTCTTTTAGCTTTGGATGCAAAACTGCTCTTCATTAAACCATGATAGTATGTTGTTCTCAAATGTGCTTTGACTCTTCTTTCTTTAATTAAGTCCAACTGGTTCCTAACTCCCATATCATTGGTCTGTTCAGAATAGCTTTGGATTCTGAAAGATGGCAAAGTAGCTTCCATGGGAGTGATTTCATCCATCCCATAAACGAGAAAAAAATGGGATTCTTGTGTAGCAATCCGAGGAGTAGTTCGGTAAGCCCACAGTACTTCCTGCAGATAACTTGGCCATTTCCCTGCACCTCCTTCCAGATTCTTTTTAAGCCCGGACATAATCGTTCGGTTAGCAACTTCAACTTGCTGATTAGCTTGAGGGTGGAATGGAGAAGAAAAACAGTGTTGAATCCCTCTGGAAGTACAAAAAATTTCCATGTCTTTATTATCAAATAGTGGCCCATTATCTTTAGTGATATTACGAGGAACTCCAAATCTGCAACATATGTTGGGTATAATGAATTTATAACTGCCCTAGAAGTGGTTCCAACTAAGGGATCAACTTCTATCCACTTAGAAAAATAGTTAATAGCAACTATTATTATTTGATATCCACCAGATGCCATGGGAAGAGGCTCAACCAAATCCAACCCCCATCTATTAAAAGTTATTGGTTCAGATATGGCTCCATAGGAACTGTTGGCACATGATTTTATTCCTATATTTCTGGCAAGGATCACATTTTTTGACCATATATTTGGCATCTGCCATGATTGTTGGCCAATAATACCCTGTTAATAATACTCTTCTGGTTAAGGCCTTATAGCCACATTGTGGAGAGCCTTCTCCATCGTGCAGTTCAGATAAAATATTTTGGGCTTCTTCAAATCCTAAGTAACGCAATAGGGGTATGCTAAAGGATTTCTTATAGAGAGCTTCTTTCAATACCAAGAAACTATGAGCTTTATATTTAAATTTCCAACCTAAAGTTTTATCCGGAGGTAAACTACCATAAAGATAAACTGAAAAAATAGCATACCTCCAGTCCTTGGGTTGAATGACGACTATACTCATACTCTCTTCATTTTCGTCATCCTTTTCTTGGCTTGAATCTATCGACGGACACTCTAGTATCAAAATCCATGAGTAAGACTCATAATAGGTTATGGTTGCTAAAGAGTCTGCCACATTATTCTCCGATCTAGGGATATGTTCGTACTGGATACTTTTTAAATTTGCAGCAACTCCTCTGAACATAAGCAAACATTTTATCAATTGTTCTTTCTTTACCTCAGATTTCCCCTCAGTATGGTGAATAAGTAGTTGGGAGTCACTCATTAATTAGAATATTTTCGCCCCACATATAAGGGCTAGCTTGAGACCAGCTATAGCTGCTTCATATTCAGATTCATTGTTGGAGGACTTGAAACCAAAATAGATAGCCTGGTACATAGTAACACCATAGGGAAAAGTTAAAACAATTCCAGCCCTACACCCCACAGTACTAGACCCACCATCAATTCGGATTACCCATTCCTTTTTAGACCGATTTCTTGCATTTTCCCGGGGGTCTATCAGCGTGAAATTCTACTTGGAAATCAGCCACTGACTGAGCCTTGACTGTCGTTCAGTGGGCAAAGTTAATATCATAATCACCAGCTTAACTGACCCCTTGGTCATTCTACTTGAGATATCATCCTGTTGGAGAACATTCTTTAGAGGAAAAGATGTTCAGACAAAAATGGAATGAACTTGGAAGTATAGTCTCATTTTTTTTGCTGCAATTACCAATGCCATTTTTAACGTTTCTAACTTTAAATATCTTCTTTCAGCATCCAACACACTTTTGCTAATATAATAAATCGGACGGGGGTAATTGTCCACTTCTCTTACTAGCACAACACTCACTGCATACTCAGATACAACTAAGTATATATAAAATTTCTCCCCCTGAACAGGTTTAAAAAGAGTCTCGGGTTAGGACAAATGCTTCTTGATCTCACAGAATTCTTGATCACATTGCGGGGACCAATTAAAGTTTTTGGAATTCCTTAATAGCTTGAAAAATGGCACACACTTTTCTGATGATCTCAAAATAAACTTCTTCAACGCAGCCAACCATCTGGTTAACCTTTGGACTTCTTTAGTCTTAGAGGAGGTTCCATAGCTAATAGAGCATTGAGCTGATCCAGATCAGGTTAAATCCATTTTTCATTTATAACATAACCCAAGAATTTTCCAGACGGGACCCTAAAAACAAATTTCTCAGGGTTTAATTTTAAATTGACAGCCTCTAAGTTGGAAAACGTCTCTTGAAGATCGGATATATGCGTATCTTCTTCAAGTCTCTTTACCATCATGTCATCTATGTAAACTTCCATATTTTTTCCAATCTGACTAGCAAAAGCTTTATTTACTAACCTTTGATAGGTGGCCCCAACATTTTTTAATCTGAACGACATCACTTTATAACAATGAAGAAGACCTCTATCAGTAATAAAAATGGTGTCATCTTGATCCTTCTGATCTACTTGTATCTGGTTGTACCCCAAAAATGCATCTATAAAAAACAACAGCTTGTTCCCAGAGGTACAATCCACTAGTTGATCTATCCGAGAGACAGGATAAGGATCTTTGGGGCATACCTTATTAAGATCAGTGAAGTCAGTACACATGCGTCATTTACCATTCTTTTTCTTGACCAAAACGGGATTGGTAGTCCAAAATGGGTACTGAGATTTTTTTATGTGACCTATCTTGGTCAAGCAATCAACTTCTTTAACAATTATGTATGCTCTATCTTTAGAGAAGGACCTTCTTCTTTGTACAACTGGTCCCATATCAGCTCGTACCGATAGCTTAAGACAAATTACATTAGCAGGCACTCCGCACCATGCAGATACATGTAGATTATTTGATAAAAATGATAGTAACATTTGTTTCAAACTTGGTAC
Organism: Limnanthes douglasii subsp. nivea; assembly: GCA_036936605.1. Taxonomy (NCBI): domain Eukaryota; kingdom Viridiplantae; phylum Streptophyta; class Magnoliopsida; order Brassicales; family Limnanthaceae; genus Limnanthes; species Limnanthes douglasii. The sequence goes on along the minus strand of JAUPFV010000005.1, from coordinate 103,213,326 downwards.
TAATTTTAATACGTTTGCCCTCAACTAGGGAATGACTTTCAACTTCTTCTATAGGTATTATGACACTACGAGCCTCCCTTGGATCATCAATCTCATATTCATCGGTGGAAGGCTCCAATAGCTTCCAATCTTTGTTAACCTTGACTGCATCCAAAGATTTCGAGGCAAGGGATGTCGCATAACATTCCTTGGGTACCTTCTGATTTATTCGGTCAGAGTCTGATTAATCTTATTTCTCTTATCATCATCTTCAATTTTTTATTTATGCCCTAATTTATGTTGATACTTTGGTCATTGCTTGAAACAATTCTGGCATTATAACACAATTTAAGAAATATTTGTATGACTGCTTTCGCATAAGGATCTTGGTGTTTTAAAATACTTTCTAGATATTAAAGTTGTTTGGAATTCTTCTCAAATTGTTCTAAGTTAGCGCAAATATGTTCTTGATATTATTTATGAAGTAGGCCTACTTGAAGCTCATCCCTTGGTGCTCCGATTGATCAAAATCACTGACTATCCCTAGCTACCGGAGATCGTCTTGTTAATCATTTTACCTATCATTGGCTTGTGAGACGATCGGTGTACCTATCTGTCACTCATCCAGATCTTTCTTATGCAGTTCACACTTCAGTTCAATATTTGTAGGAACCCATAATGAATTATTGGCAATCTGCGCTTGGTGTGCTTTGATATCTGAAGGGTTCTTTAGAACTTGGCATTCTTTTTAGATCATTAAATGATGTTAAACTCACAGAATAATATGATTTAGATTGGGGGTTTTTCCCATTCACCTGATGTTCTTTGCTTGGATAGTTTGTCCAAATTAGGGACTCCCCGATCTTGTTGATTACAATGAAACAACATATTGTTGCTTGCTCTTCAGCCAAAGCTGAATATCGGTCTATGGCCCTTCTCACATGTGAAATAAAATGGTTAAAGGGTCTTCTTAGTTTTCTAAGGATCAATATATGCCTTATACAAGTTTATTGCGACAACACTACAATATTACATATTGTCTCCAACCCCACTTTCAACTAAAGTACCAAGGACCTCGATGGTTGATTATCATTTTGGGCGGGACAAGTCTGTACGTGGTATGGTTACACCTTATCATATTTTTACTCATGTGTAGTTGGGAAATATACTTACTAAATCATTCGGTAAGAATCTTTTCAATTTATTGTTTCCGAAATTGCGCATTTCTCTTTTACATGCGTCAACTTGAGGGTGTAGGGGGGGTTAATATTATAATATACAATTATTATAGTATACCGGGATAGGCTTGCGAATAGCGTTGTATGTGGCTTTAATGGAGAACTTGTTGCCTCCGTTCTTGGTAACCCAGAAAGGAATGTCCCTTGAGAGGATATTCGGATGGGGAAGCGAGATGAGGATCCTTTGAATTTCTTCTAGGGGGGACGACTGCGAGCCCTAGCTGATCGAAAGTTTGAAGGCCAATTCTATTCGCCATTGCTAATGATGCCGGCAACCTTTAGGTTATTTCCTAGTCGGTAATCTCTAATAATGTCCGGGCCATAATGTCTAGCTAGTGACGAAGTAAGGAGCCAAGGATCGTGCCAGAATGAAGTGTTCTTTCCATTACCAATAGCTACCCTGCACAAATTTCCGGCCAAAGGCCGAAGACGAAGAATTTTCCTCCAGATCCACGAGGGAGAGGATCCAATGGGAATATCTAAAAAATTGTTGTTTTTAATTTTTTCCGATTTAATCCATTCACACCAGATATATTGGTTCTGATTACTGACAATAGACCAAAGGTGTTTAAGGACAGCCGCCTGATTTCAAAGTTTTAGATCTAGAATCCCAAGGCCGCCCTCTTTATACGGAGTGGTAACAGAAGACCAGGCCATTTTGGCCCCATGGATTTTTATAGAAGATCCTGACCAAAGGAATCGACTAAGGTATTGGCTAAGATCTTTAATAATTCTAGAAGTAAGGATGAAGATCGAAGACCAATAGACCTGACCGGAAAATAAGACCGATTTGATTAATTAGAGTCTTCCCGCATACGAGAGATATTTGGAAGTTCAGGAATCAATACGATAAGTAATTTTGTGCAAGAGGGGGCGACAGTCAGAGTGAGTAAGTCTACCTGTGATCAGGGGAACTCCCGGGTATTTCACAGGGAGAGAGCCTTCAGGGAAGTTCAAGATAGGCAAAAGGTCAGAACAAAGGTGGTGGTTAATTCCAGAGAAAAAAATATGGCTTTTCATAGGATTGACCTTAAGTCCAGAGAGAAGGTAGAAGTCATCGAGGGCTTCTTTAATGAGATGAAGGGACTGGGTGTCACCATGACAGAAAATCATTAGATCATCTCCAAAACAGAGGTTAATGATTTTCAACTTGTGGCATTTCCAATGAAAACGAAAATTCTCATCATGACTTTTCTCTTTGAGAACACTGGAGAGCACTTGCATAACAAGAACGAAGAGGAGAGGGGATAGAGGGTCACCTTGTCTCAGGCCTTTTTTGCCTTTGAAATTGCCATGAAGGTCTCCATTAATAATAATAGAATAAGAGGGGGAGGAGATGCATTTTATAATCCAAGTGATCATCTTTGCAGGGAATTGCATTGCAACAAGAATGTCAAAAATGAGGTGCCAACGAACGTTATCAAAGGCTTTCATAATGTCAATTTTCAGAGCAACCCTCTTGTCTCTGCCCTTTGATTGATATCCTTTGAGAAGATCTTGGGATAAAAGGATATTATCAGATATATTCCTTCCCGCTACAAAAGCAGATTGGGAAGAATCGATGAGGTACGGAAAAAATACTTTGATTCTATTGGCCAAGATTTTGGATATAATATTATAAACGACATTGTAATGAACAATTGGTCTATAGTCAGCAGGCATAGAAGGGGTGCCATTTTTGGGGATAAGAGCGATATAGGTAGCATTCCAAAAGTTAGACAAAGATCCAGAGAGGAAGAAATCTTGGACACCATTACAGATGTCGGGGCCAACTATGTTCCAAGTTGACTTAAAAAAACTAGAGTTAAAGCCATCAGGACCCGAGGCTTTATCACTATCAATACTGAAGAGCGCAGATTTGATTTATGAACAAGAGATGTCTCGGGTCATTGACTCCTTATCAACACTAGAAACAGTAATAGTTATCAAAGAAAAGACTTTTTCGTAAGTCTCAAATTCATCAAGAGTAAAAATATGAAACCATAGACATTCAAATGCATATATCAACCAAGTTATAGATGTTTTAACAAAATCATTACTATATATATTTTGATAAATTGAAGAAGATGATTGCATTATTGATGTAAACAGTATTTAAGTTTACAAGATATTTTTGAATAGATATTAAATTGAAAATTTAATAAATAATATTAAAAATATTACAATTAAAATTAACTTATTTAGTTTTAGTATCAATATAAATATATATAAATATAAGTATACTTATAAGTATAAGTATAAATATAAATATAAATATAAGTACTTTGTTGTTTTGAATTAAAATACATTGTATAATAAAATACAAAAATTATCCATTAAAATATACACAATCATATTCATATATATATATATATATATAAAATTATAAGTATAACTATAAATACTTTGTTGTTTTGAATTAAAATACAATTTATAATAAAATACAAAAATTATCTCTTAAAATATACACAATCATATTCGTATATATATATATATCGCATATATATATGTACAATTTTTTAGAAAAAATAAAAGAATTGAGGTATTTGACGGTTAAAGGAAGGACGTTGTGACGTCCTGCTTCCTGTGTTGGAACGATTTATATCGAATGAATGTCATTTTGTCGTAGTTAGTTGATATAAAAAAATTACACATTATAAATTTTGGTCAATGTTTTTTATGTTTGTCGAAAAATATGATTGATTTCCATCAATATTATTATTTGGGAGAGTCTACATAGATTGGATCTCATTTGATCGTGGTTAGTTGATATTAAAAAAATACAAATTTTAATTTTTTGTCTATAATTTTTTTTTATGTTTGTGGAAAAAGATAACTGATTTTCATTGCTATTATTACTTTTTAACGATAAAAATAACTAATAATTTTAATATATTTTGATAATTATTTTTTAATTATAAAATACAATATTAATTCTATTTTTATATTTTTTTAATCATTTTTTTGTTATATCAAAAAATAATCTGAAACCACTAGCAATTTTAGTTTTATAAAGAACAAAATAAATGGATAAAAAAATCCAGTAAAAACTAATAATATTTCAAAAGTTGGAAAAGTATATAATTATAATTAAAAGTTACAAATTATACAAGAAAAGTATATATATAAAGAATAATAATAATTTATTGTAATCAAAATAAACAAGAAACATAAACAAATATATATATATATATATATATATATATATATATATATATATATATATTAATGAGTTACCTATGTGCATATCAATTGCTAAAGACATAAACTATTATGTCAAAAGTTTTAAATTTCTAAACATCTGGTCAATGATAAGGAATTTCTTACCTTTGTAGAAGCCAACTGGAATGGAATTATAGAAGTCCCTTCTCTGTTCATTTTCTGGAACACGATTAAAAGATTAAAAATACATTAAAAGTATGGAATAAATAGTATTTTGGTAATATATTTGATAAAGATTTTCGAAACAAAAGAAAGAGTCAAAGTTAGAGAAGTTGCTTACCTTCAATCAAAGAGCAGTGAAAATAAGTCTAATCTCTCCAAAGCAAATGTTGAGCATATTTTGGCCCTCACAATGGAGGAAGAATACTGGAAACAAAAGTGTTATGTTACCTGGTTACATGATAGGGATAAAAACACAAAACTATATCATAGTTTTGTAAATAAAATGAGAAGGAAAAGCATAATCATAAGTATTAAAATCAATAATAGCTGGGTTACTGATGAAGATATTATCAATAACTCAGCAGTATCTTATTTTTAGAATAGTTTATCCTCCTCATCTTATACTGATTTTGATGAGGAGAAACAATACATGAATCATTCCATGTTTAGTGTTATTCCTAATGTAATTAATGCTGCATATAATGAAGTTATTCTTGTCTATTTATCCTTTGCTGATGATATACTAATCTTCACTAGTGGCCTAGTTTATACTATGAAGACAATTGGAAACTTTCTACAAGATTATCAAACTATCTCTGGTTAATCTCTTAACAAGGATAAAAAAATATCATCACTTCTCAAAAGTTTACACAAGACAGACTCAAAGCTCTCTTCATTCAATCTATTTTCAAAACTAGCAATCTACCTACAACTTATCTAGGAATTTCTCTAAGTCCCCATAACAAATCTTCTAACTTTGACCTTATTTTGGACAAAATCAGAGAACAAATCTCTTATTGGCAAGACAAAAACCTTTCTCAATGAGGTAGACTTATTCTAATTAAGTTAGTACTAAAGTATATTCCTATGTATTGGCTTCAAAGCTGTTAGAATCCTAGCCCAATTAAACTAAAAATTTAACAAATACTTATGAGGTTCTAATACTGAGGCTAACAGGCTTCACTAGTCATCATGGGCTGCTATATGCACGCCTTATAATAATGGTGGACTAAACCTAAATAGCTTAAGGGATATTCAAATGGATTTGTCATGTAAACTATGGGTTAGGTTAAGAGAGAATACATCTCTTTGGGAAAAACTATTACATAATATTAATTGTAAAAAAGACCACATTCTTCAACTAAATTATCTCAACGCAGGGTCTCAAACGTAAAAAAGACTGGCAAGGATGAGGTAGATCCTAGGAAAAGGAAACATGGACAAATGGCTTGACAATTGGTTTTATAAATCTTTTATAATCTCCCTTAACTCAGACTCTTATAACTCAGGGTTTAAAGGAAAGAAAGGCAATACCCTTTAGGAAAAGGATTCGTGGAAAATTGTTAAACTAAATTCAATTTTTCAGTAATTCTAATATTAATAATATCTCAAAACTGAGTATACTTGACAACATTGAAGATGTTATTTACTGGCTATCATCTAATAAGGAAAGATTTAACATAAAAGAAACATTAAAAGCGATGAGCCCTTTTCCTAACAGATCTTGTTTATATGAGAAGATTTGGAACCAAATAACTCCTACAAAATGCTCTATCTTAGTTTGGAAACTTTTGAAAGACAAACTGCCTATTGATTCAACTCTACAAAAGAGACAACTAACTATTGTCTCTAATGCCAATTTTGTCTAAGCCTAGAATCTAAAGATCATCTCTTTGTGTCTTGACCTTTTGCATGAAAAGTATGGTCATATTTTGCAGGTATTCTAAAGGTTTATATCAGGAGATTCATGACATCTAAACACCTGTTGTGTAGTTGGTTCTGGTCTTCGCCTAATAAAGTCCACATTAAGACTATTTTACTTATCATAGTTTGTTGGGTAATTTGGAAACAAAGAAATAAATCTAAAATGTTGGGGGATGTCTATTCAGTTATGTCAACTATCAACTACATCACTCATATTCTAAATTATCTGGACCAATCTATTATGCTCAAACATAAACACTGGAAAAATAATGAGGATGCAGCCACTACCCTAGGATGCTACAATTCTTTACAATCAAAGAAGAAAATCACTTATCTATCTTGGTCTCCTCCAATGTGAAGAAGATATAAAATCAACTCTGATGCTTGCTCTTTGAGTTCTAGGGAATCAGGTGGGGCTATCATCATCGGAGATAGCCTTGGCTCTATCATTCATGCCTATAGAAATAATTATGGAAGACTTTCCCTCATAAAAGCAGAGGCTCATGCCCTTTGTGATAACCTGAAAATATGTAAAACATTTGGGTTAAAAAAAGTTGATATTAATACTGACAATGATATTTTAGTCAGTCTCATCTCATATGGCCTTTACCTAAATAGTTTAGAATCTATTTTTTAAAAAAAATATAAGGAGCTTAATTTGTCGAGCAACTGATTGGCTTGCTCGATGGACTCTCCGTTGTAAGATAAAGTTTGATTTTAAAATCCCTCCTTATTTAGAAAGTCATTACATTATTAAAAAGCCTACATGTAGGCTACATCAGAAGGAATTAATTCTGGTTTTTAAGTAATTTAGATTATATCATGTGCTTAAAGGAATACGTGTTGATGGTGAGAAATGACTTGCTGATGAGATGTGTGAAGAGACTGGAAGGAATTTCTAGAGGCCTAGTCTTGAAATCCTTTAGCATTAAACATTAATCATGAAATCATTTAGAAGTACTACTACTAATGAATTACTTTAAGGTTAATTCAAAGTTTCAGTAAAAATCCTTACACTAAAAATTGTGCCAATTCGGTAAGTGAAGCTAATGTGAAGATAGTGGATAATCACTGAAGCCAGTAAGCATCTTAGAGACAAGAAATGAGATTGAGTGATGTGTTACCTTAGTAACTTGGAGGTACCCGTACTGAGATAACCATCCTTCTTAAAGTATGATTTCACTGAGGGTGACGATCTCCTTGTAATAAGGTAATGGTACATACTCTCTCTGATTTTTGTCTGTGAGGCCATCTAAACATGAGTGAAAATCACTTCTATTTGACATTCTTCTGAGTGTGAAAGTGTTTGAGAGTTTAGAGTATTATCATATATGTGGACATATATCAGAAAGCAAGGTTAAAGTAGCACCCTGAATCTTCATGGCATTCTACATAACTATTTCAGATAATAGAAAAATAAATACTTAGAGAGATGCAGTGAGTTTCTGGTGGTAAACTACTCTGAGGATGACTCGGTTTTCTCTGGAAATCAGAATCAAATGAAGGTTTATCTTAGTAACTATGAGGTAATCGTAACCCGAAAACCATCTTTGTTCAAAGACTGATTTAAATGGGGGTGTCGTTCTCTTGAGTCAACTTTGATAGTGCAAAACCCAGAGAGCGATCATTACTGTGTAATGTCATCCCTTGCTACCAGGAGGCAACCGAACCTAGTAAATCAATGAATGAATTTACTGAGGGTGACTTTCTCCTTAGTAGTAAGGAAGATACATATTATCAGTCTGATTTCTCTTCCAATGACTTTACAAAATTAGGAGAATCTATGAAGATCTATCCATGCATGAAGCTTCAGTATACAACCTTGGATCAAAATCAAATAATAAGAGTTATTTCTCTTCGTGCTGTATTTGTAATTAACTCGAAGAACAAGAAAATGAGATTTACGTGTAAGGGAAGCTATGAAGAATCAACAATAGTGCTCAGTTAGAGAATGCTATTATTCATGTTTACAACGAGTCTTTAAAGGTAAAGTTTGAATATGTGCGAGAAATGAAATCGGTGAGAGAAAAAGGATTTGTAAAAGAGGCGACAAATACTAAAATTTCACATTTTGATCGAATACATAGGACAGACTAGATTAAGATCGGGCGTGAGCCAAATTTGATTAATGTTAGCCTTTTGGACCAAAACTCTTTCAAATCATTTTAAAGTATTGAATTATATATATATATATATATATATATATATATATATATATTAATGAGTTAAAATATAATTTTATATATAAATAGGTAAATGACAAAAATATTAATTAAAAAAATTATGTGATAGAAACGAATACTTAGATATGAACTAATAACCATGACCGTTTTAGTGTTTAAATCTTAAAATCTTGTACTTATTTGATTTGATTTTTTATAAAAGTATGTTATGTATGAAAGATATATATTTATGTATATGGTAAATACATATTAATATCAATTAAAACAAATATTTCATTAATTCAAAATACAACGTAAAAAATAGATTACGTCATTAGTAATGATGATGGATTTTATTTGTATGTATAAATAGTCATTCCTTTTCTTTGATTTTCATCATAAAAAATCCACAATGGTTAATATGGGATATATTTTGTTCTCTCTTTTTTTATTAAGTTTATTCTTAAACCTATCATCTTCAACAAATATTAAAGATAGAAATGTAAGCGTTTTGTATTGGTTTCGATTAAAAAAATATGCTGAGATACATGGTTTAAGGTATATGATTTACTTATATTACTAATCTATCTATGATGCAGGTATATATTGTGTATATGGGATCGCTCCCTTCTCTAGACTACATGGCTGAGTCACACCATCAAAGCATTCTTCAAGAAGTTGTCGAGGACATGTAATTTATTACATTAATATTATTTTGTTTAAATTATATTCACTTCGAATGGTTTTATATTATTCTATGATTTATACCTATAGATATAAAATCTTTATGTTAATTATCTTTTATATATTATACATTGTTAAAAAGTTATGAATTTTCTTACAGCCCGGTGGAAAATGTGATGGTAAGAAATTATAAAAAAAGTTTCAATGGATTTGCAGCCAAGCTTACTGAAACTGAGAGGCAAAAATTGGAAAGTAAGTGATGATTTATTTTTTAAGTGTAATTTGATGATTTATCTATTTAAGTGTAATTGAGTTTCCTCATTGACCGATATAATAAATTTAAATTCTAAAATTATACCATGAATTTTGATCTCAAATACCCTGATTTTGGACAAAATTATATTGAACGTAGTTATGAATAGTTTTCTAAATTAAAAGACCATTAGATCATATTAATTAAAAATGGTTGGTTAAAACTTTAAGATTATCTAATTATTATTATATATTTCCAACCATATATATATGTCCAAAATTATCTATTCATGGGTTTTTATATATATTGAAAATAGTATATTTTTTGTTTTAAAATAACAAAACTCGTATAAATTTTAGTTTACAAATTTATCCTTTACTAATATGTCCAAATGTATTTGAAAATCTGAAATCTTCAGGCAAAAAAGGGATAGTCTCTATATTTCCAAGAAGGAACTACCAGCTCCAAACAACAAGGTCTTGGGATTTCATGGGCTTAACCGAAAACGTGACTCGACATCCCACTGTAGAGAGCGATATAATTATAGGAATGCTCGACACCGGAGTCTGGCCTGAGTCGCCAAGTTTGAATGATAAGGGTTTTAGTCCTCCTCCAAAGAAATGGAATGGTGTTTGTGAAGGAGGGGCAAATTTCACTTGCAATAAGTAATCACTTTTCCGGTGTTTTCTTCATGATTTTGAAAGCTTCTTTTGGGTTTTATGTCGGGTCACTCCGATTCTTTTTAGCAGGTTTGAGTTTGCTTGTGCAACAAGGAAACTAACTCTCAATAAACTTGTTTGATTTTGTAGTAAGATTGTTGGAGCTAGAGCCTATGTAACAGATTCCGCGGTAGACGATGTTGGCCACGGGACACACACAGCTTCTACAGCAGCCGGAAACCCGGTCAAATCAGCAAGCTTCTTTGGTTTAGCTGAAGGAACAGCACGAGGAGGTGTACCATCCGCTAGACTTGCCACTTATGCAGTTTGCGGTAGTGAAGGGTGCGCCAATGACGCGATCTTGGCTGCTTTTGACGACGCTATTGCAGATGGAGTTGATATAATCTCGATTTCAATAGGAGCAGGCAGTGCTATAGCTTTTGATACAGACCCAATCGCCATTGGTGCATTTCATGCAGCTAATAGGGGAGTTCTTGTCACAAACTCGGCTGGAAATGCTGGTCCAGAGCCCGGAACTACTGCTAGTGTGGCTCCTTGGCTTCTTTCTGTAGCAGCAAGTACTACAGATCGTTTGTTCGTGGATAAGGTTGTTCTCGGTAATGGACAGATATTAACAGTAAGTTTTCACTTCTGTTTATACAAGAACTCAAAATCAAGTGATAACAATCTTAGTTTACTAATAATACTCTTGACACCTATAGGGTTCTTCTATCAATAGCTTTGATCTAAAGGGAAAGAAATTTCCCTTTACGTCGGATCAAGTTGGTATCAAAGGGAAGATTTTTGTAACTGATTCCGAAGAGGGAACAGGTACAGCTATTCGTGATGGTGCCACAGGAGTAATCACGAAATCTCTTCGAGATAATAAAGTCTCGTCTGTAGCCCCATTGCCCAAATCTGTTTTAGGCGCAGACGACTTTGACACAGTAGTATCATACGTAGAGAGTACAAGGTATGTCTTTTCTGGCTCTAGACAAAATACAATAATCTCGATAATAAAAACTAAAAACAGTAGGACTATCTTGACAGGAATCCTACAGGATCTATATTGAAGACTGAGGTGATTACCGACTCAACTGCTCCCGTTGTGGCTTATTTCTCTTCTCGTGGTCCGAATTCTATTGTTCCTGGAATTCTAAAGGTAGGGTGAAATAGTACATCACTCCCTCTCAATTCCCAATTCTCAATTCATACATTTGATTGATTATCTAAAATGGGTAATGCGATGCAGCCGGATTTAACTGGACCGGGAGTTGCTATCTTGGCTGCTTATCCTATTATAGCACCGGTTTCGGGAACACCAGGAGAAAACCGACATGCTGACTATAGTATATTGTCAGGAACGTCCATGGCTTGCCCACATGTCGCAGGCGCTGCCGCGTATGTCAAATCATTTCACCCCGACTGGTCGCCTTCGGCCATCAAATCTGCTCTGATGACTACTTGTAAGATTATCTTTTATTTGGTTTTTAACCGTTTGATTTAGGAGCTGAGCCTCTTTTCTTCTTCTTCTTGTAGCTTGGCCAATGAAGTCAACAGAAAACCCTGATGGCGAATTCGCATACGGATCAGGACATATCGATCCAGTAGAAGCTACTAATCCGGGTCTTGTTTACGAATCATCTACAGAAGAATACATACAATTTCTATGTGCCATTGGTTATACTGAAGAGACAATCACACAAATAACAGGAACCAAAGGTACTTGTCCTACAGGAACGGTTAGGGCCGCTGTCAGCAACCTCAATTATCCTTCGTTAGCAGCTCAAGTTTCATTGGACGATAGCTTTAATATCAGTTTCAATAGGACGGTCACTAATGTTGGTCCGGCTAGGTCTACTTACACCCTCCAAATTTCATCGAGACCTAAGTTTGGTATCGATGTGGCTCCTAAAGTTCTCTCCTTTAAGTCCGTCGGAGAGAAATTGTCTTTTACTGTGACTGTTTCCGGACGAACATTGGATGGAGCTGCTTCTGGGGTGTCGGAATCTCTTGTTTGGTCCGACGGTGTTCATAATGTTAGGAGTCCAATATTTCTTTTTAATTAATTATACTCTTTGTTGCCAAAATAAATGTACTACTTTCGATGAAATTAATAAAGTTTACGAGTCTGTAATATATTAGTACTTCTCGTTTTCTTCTTCTTATGGTCAATATCTTGTTTAGTACTTTTACTAGTATATTTCAATATCGCGTGAATCTTATAAAATATATTTAAGTAATTTTACTATTACAAGTACCAATTTTATTAATCAATTTGAGTGCTAGTAGACCAATTCAAGAAATTTTATTAAAATATTCAAAATTACATCATGTCTCGGGACATTAGGGTTTATCAATTCATTGTTTTAATTGAAAAGATCTAAGAATTAATTGAGTGATGATCGAGAGCCAAGTTAGATGTGTAATTGGAGCATCTAATTGAAGGAGGTGAGGTGAAACCCTGTCTCAAGATTTCGATTACCCAATGCTTTGGAAACATTGAATGTTCGACATTTCTCACGAGGGATGATTTCTTAAATAAGCATAGAGAAGAGCTTGATGTATGGGGAATTAGAGCTTAAGGGTGATCTAATTCGCTTCAGGAGAAGACGGTTCTCTAAATTGGCTTACCCAAACCTTGAAGTATCTACCTCTACCATTCTCACGAAGGCGGAACCTAGAATCAATTCAACAATTGGGGAGTGGACAACGAGTGAAAGCTTGACTGCTGAAGATTTAAGACTTAACGGAGGCTAATCTCGTTATTTGGAGAATGAAACCCTTAGGTTGGTCTATCTTGAAAGTTGTTGTTATCAGAGCTTGATAGATATGATTCCAGGCTAGGTATGGTTTCCTCCATTAGTTGAGAAGGCTCTACCTGAGTGTTGAATCCACGAAATATCCAAAAAGAGTAGTCCATCAAAATATGGTGCTGGTGTGGATAATTTATAGTCTGAGGGTATTTTGGGTACTTTGTAAAGTAAGTATTAACTTTTAAGTAGTGAGTAGAGAGATAAGGGAGGTGTATGCTTGTATTTAATATCTTTGGAAAAAGCCCAGCTATTAAATGATGTTGGTTATGGTATTTATACTAATTTTGTGACCTATGAGCCTTCCCGGTCGGACCCTGGATTCAAGTCAATCTCTAAAGCCCAAACCTTAAATGGTATTAGCACACAACTGAGTCATGATTTACTTGGTCGGATTGTTTGCAATAGGCTTGGTGTTAAAATATATCTGAACTACCCTTCGGGATTTAGGCAGTAGTGCCCTTCCAAAATTATTCGAACCTATCGATAGCCCCTTTAGGTCTTTCAAAAATATTTTGGAAGAGCTAACTTATTCATGAAAAGATCTGGATTGTATTCAAAGTGTCTTTTAAAAGGGTTAGTTATCAAGGAAAAAGACCCTGGTAGGATTCGAAGTGTTTCTTTTTCGTAGATGAAAAGTCAACGGTCAGAATTTTGAGATCTAATACGTGTCACACTTTGATTCGACCTCTCAGCCGTTTTTCTTCCTTGGTACTTGCACCTATATTTCAAAAAGTAATTAGAGTAGGCTTAATAGCCTCTAATAATTATTGGAACCGTTTTATCTCCCCTGAGAGAAATGCTTAAGTGGTTTTCACATTTATATAAACCCATTGTATTATTTGTTTTTTCCATAATCAGAATCATTTTCTAGAGAGAGAAAGCTTGAGTTTGCGATTTTTCTCTACATCTATGTTCACAGCCAGAACAAAATTGATCAAAGGGGTTGGTTAAACCCATCAAATTTTTAAAAAGCAAGAAAAGAGGTAACACAGGAGGCGAGGATCGCAACCGGACTCCCTGCCTCTTCTGGTGGAGTAGTTAGCCAAGCGTCAGAACCGGATAAGAGCACATCATCATCCAGAACATCGGTAACTCGAAAACCTCATTTTATCCCGAAATTATCTATACTAGAGTCTGAACCTTCAGTTCAAGTATCCTTAGACTCTTCTTCATTGGATAAAGCAGTTTCTAGTACTAAGAAACCCTCACCCTTCCTAGCGATGGGATCAGATACTGGAGATGTCACACCCCGGAGAGTCACTCGACTCTCCAAGTCCTAGACAACTCCTTCTTCTTCAAAGAACGTTAGTTCAGAAAAATTAAACCCTAGCCACAAGTGCTAAGTCGACCAAACAACGGTCGACTATAATGGAAGAAATTATGGAAGACAGTAGGGAACATACCCCTCTGGATACATCCGGACACACTAAGAATATCCATTCGGATCAGACCAATAGAGGAAAAGTGGGACTGCCAAATATTGAATCTCTTCCGAAGTGCTTTGAAGGGAAAGTTATGTCTAATTTTTGCAAGGTCAATGTGAAATATTTGTTGACCCTTCAAAATATTTCCTATGTGTATACACACACCACCTAATTAGATCAGATTAGGACAAAGTGGGGTTCCCCAAAATCTATTAAGGTAAGGATTCCCGTTACTCCGTTGACTCTATTGAACTGCAAGGCTAATAAATTGGTGGTATACACCGAAGTGCTAAACTAGGGACTTCGTTTCCCCTTGGATCCGGAAATAGTTTGGCACTTTCACCTAATCAAGCTTTGCCCAAGCCAGCTGAGTCTGAACGCCTAGTATACCTTGATGGTCAGCCGTATCGCTTTCAGGTTATCAAAGATTCCAATTCCCATGGAGCAGTTTGCTTCCGTGGGTGGTTTATGTAGGAACCATCAGATCCATTTTTATCACTACAATCTAGGAAACGATTACAAAGTAGTGAATGATCTGTTGCAGGCTGAGAAACTTTCTAGGACTCAGCTTTTGTTCATAAGCGGAGCCTGGGAAAATGGTAAAAAGATAAACTACCAATCAAATCCAAGTCAACTGACTAAATATTGGAGAAGCTCATGTCTCACTTGTTCGGATTTCTAGTTATATTTAAATTTTATGTGGTTATACCGAATTGACTATTATGTCTTTTTGTAGTACTTTCAAAGATGTTTTCACTTACAATGTTGAATCGTTTGAGGTGTTAAGTGAGCAGGATACCCTGTGTCATGTAGTTTTGGGCTTCATTAGGCCAATAGTGGATCTGGAAAGGCAGGCCATGGAACAAGCTAGGAACATCGGTTCTCTCTCCACAGAAAATCAAAACTTGAAAAATGATCTTTCGACTACACAACAAAAGGTAGAAACCTTAAACAAGAAGAAAGAGGAATTGAGCACCGAACTGCGCCAATCCAAGAGCACTCAAGAGGACCTCCAAACTAAATATTTCGAACTGGAAACTACCTCCTCTAGCGAGATCAAAGCTTTGAAGGAACAACAAACCAACAAGACAAACACCATCACCACCTAACCGAAGAGCAAGAGAAGTTAGAGAAACTTTTTACAAAGAAAGAAGAAGAAAACAAATCTCTAAAAGACAACCAAACTCAAGAGACAGCTGCAGCCATAGAGAAGTATGTTGTTGGTATAGTACACTCTGTGGAGAAAAGAGACGATGGCATTAAATCAGATATGGTTCTGCTTTTCCATCAGACCTTCCCCAAGAAGAATCTCGGATCCTTATGGAAGTTTGTACCCTACGAAGATATTCATTTTCATACCATGACACATGGTGACAAACATGTTTTTTCTTCCCCAAGTGAGAGCAATTCTGATGAGGGAACCAATGAGAGCTCAAGAACTGATGCCAAAAGTCCCAAAGAAGGTGATTGTAAGGAAAAAACCGAGGGATGGATCCCTAAGTTTATAACGTTTACTTTTATGTTCAAAACTAAAGTCCTTGGAAGGCCAATGAATTTTGTTATCTTTTTCAATTTTTGTTTTGTGAACCAAAGTCTTTGGATGGCCAAAGCATTTTTGTGATGGTGGATATATACCGACCAGGATGCAATGTTAAATTTTCCCTTTGTATGTACATATTTTTCTTCTTATGACTAATCTTTAATTAAACTTTAATTCCTACGATTTGTTTAATAAAAGTTTAATTCATCGAATCACTACAATAATTTGTCCTTTGTAAGATGAAATTATTTAATGAATCCGATTACGTGTTTAATGAATCCGATCATGTGTTTAACGAAACTGTTCATGTGTTTAACAAATCTGATCACCTCAAAAATACTTCATTTGAGGGTCGCGGTGTTTAATAGGTATTCAATTTATCCGATCTCTGCATACTCACAACAATGTTTAAAAAAGGCATAAGGTACCATTGATTGAAAACCCGAGATCTCATTAAAACCTCCCCGCGCCACTAGGGTAGGAAAAAGTATGGCCCGTAATATTTACATTGAGGTATGAAAAGTTAAATATTTACCGAAATAGTTTTATTCAAAATCCAACCTGAGATGCTCAATGTTCCATGGATGCTTCAAAACTTTTCCCTCTTTGTTTTGAAGTCTATATGTCCCTAGCTTGATTCTTTCACACACCATATAGGGGCCTTCCCAATTCAGAGCCAACTTCCAGAATTGTTTTTCTTTGGTGTGTAAAAATACTTTTCTCAATACTTTGTCTCCTAATGTGAAATATCTTCTTATTACTTTGGATGTGAATTTACTTCTCATTAGACCCTAATAATATATTGTTATTAAATATGCCTTCATTATTCTTTCTTCAATCAGATCCAATTGATTACTAAGTGCTATATTATTAGCATGTTCGGAATTGCTTTGAATCCTGAATGATGGTGAAGTAGCTTCTATGGGTGTGATTGAATATATCCCATAAATAAGGGTAAAAGGAAACTCTTGGGCGGTTGTCTGTAGAGCAGTTCGGTAGGCCTATAATACTTCTTGCAAGTAACTCAGCCACTTTCGAGCAGCTCCTTCTAGATTATTCTTCAACCCTGTCAAAATTATCCGATTAGAAAACTTCAACCTGCCCATTAGCCTAAGGGTGAAAAGGGGAAGAGAAGAAGTGTTGAATTCCTCTGGAAGTGCAAAGTGCCTCCATATCTTTATTATCAAATTGTGGCCCATTGTCCGTGATAATTCGTCGAGGAATTCCGAATTGGCAGCATGTATTGGACAGAATAAATTTTATGACCGCCTTAGAAGTGGTTCCAACTAGTGGGGCACCTTCTATCCAATTGGAGAAATAATTTATTGCCACTATTATCGTTTGATAACCTGTGTATGCCATGAGGAGAGGTCCAACTAAGTTCAAACCCCATCTATCAAACGATATAGGCTCAGATACTGACTCCATAGATACTGCTGACGCATGGATTTCATTCTCATATCTTTGGCAAGGATCACACCTCTGGACCATATCTTTGGCATCTTTCATTATGGTAGGCCAGTAGTATCCTGCTAGCAAAACTCTCATGGTTAAGGCTTTATAGCCACAATGTGTTGATCCCTCTCCATCATGCAATTCGGACAGGACACTTTAAGATTCCTCAAATCCTAAACAACGGAGGAGTGTCCCGCTAAAAGATTATTTATAAAGAACTTCCGTTAATACCAAGAAACCGCGAGCCTTATACTGGATCTTTTTAGCTCAGGCTTTGTCTGAAGGTAAAACTCCATCAGAAATAAACTGATGTATTTAAAACCTCCAATCTTTAGATTTTGTGGAAAATACACTCAAATTCTCTTCAAATTCACTCTCTTTCCCTTGAATTGAACTTATGGAGGGGCATTCTTGCATAAGAATCCATGGGTAGGATTCAAAATAAGCTATGGCGGCTAAAGAATCTGTCATAGTATTCTCCGATCTAGGGATATGTTCATATCGAAAGTTTTTAAACCCCATGGAAGCTTCCCTCAGTACTTGAAGATACTTTATCAACTGATAGTTTTTGGTCTCATATAGCCCTTGAGCCTGATTAATAAGCAATTGGCAGTCACTTACCAACCTCACTCTCTTTGCTCCACATATTTGAGCTAGTCTTAACCCAACAATGGCCGCTTCATATTCTAATTTGTTATTAGATGTCCTGAATCCAAAACATACAGCCTGA
Source organism: Limnanthes douglasii subsp. nivea (assembly GCA_036936605.1). Classification (NCBI taxonomy): domain Eukaryota; kingdom Viridiplantae; phylum Streptophyta; class Magnoliopsida; order Brassicales; family Limnanthaceae; genus Limnanthes; species Limnanthes douglasii. Next base: position 103,195,319 of record JAUPFV010000005.1, on the reverse strand, counting down.
TGCATGATATCACCATGAGGGGAGGTTAAACAAATTTCAGCCCCACCTCCCATCGTACTAGACCCACCATCTTTTCATATTAACCATTCTTTCTTAGACTTGTTCTTCTGTTCTTGTTTGTGAGGCCTTTTAGTATGAAATTCTACCAAGAAATCGGCTATAGCTTGAGCCTTGATCGTGGTTAAAGGAGAAAAATCAATATCATAATCTCCAAGCTCAACGGACCACTTAGTCATTCTTCTTGATACATCAGTTTTTTGTAGAACATTCTTTAAGGGGAAAGATGCTCCAACCATAATTGAATGTGCTTGAAAGTATGGCCTCATTTTCCTGGCTGTTATTACCAATGCCAATGCTAATTTTTCTAACTTTAAATAACTTTTTTATGCTTCCAATAAATTATTGCTCATGTAATAAACCGGGCGGGGCTAGTTATCTACTTCCCTTACCAGAACGGAACTTACGGCATAGTCTAATACAACCAATCACACAAACGTTTCTCCCCTTTAATAGGTTTGAACAACATCTTGGGTGAAGAAAAATGTTTTTTTATTTCAAGAAAGGTTTGATCGCCCTGGGGAGACCAATTGAAGTCTTTAGCATTCCTCAAAACTTGAAAAAATTGAGCACACTTGTTCGATGACCTTGAAATAAATATGTTTAACGCAGCCAGCCGTCTGGTTAACCTATGGATTTTTTTAGTACTACGAGGAGGATCCATGGACAATAAATCATTTAACTGATCTAGATCGGCCTGAATCCCTTTGTCACTTACGGCATACCATAGAAACTTGCCAGATCGGACCCCAAAACAAACGTTTTCAAGTTTAACTTTAAGTTGATGACTTCCAAGTTAGAAAAGGTCTCTTGAAGATAAGATATGTGTTCTTCCTCTTCGAGGCTCTTTACCATCATATCATCTATATATACTTCAATGTTTCTGCCAATCTGGCTAGTAAATGTTTTATTTACCAATCGCTGAGAAGTGGCTCCAACATTCTTCAAACCAAATGACATTACCTTACCGCAGTGAAGCCCTTTGTCCGTGATAAACATGGTGTGATCTTGATCGTTTGGATCTATTTGTATCTTATTGTACCCTGAAAAGGAATCCATGAATGACAACAACTTGTTCCCTGACGTATAGTCTATCAACTGATCTATCTGAGGCACAAGAAAATAATCTTTAGACATGCGTGGTTAAGATTAGTAAAGTCAATACACATGCACCATTTACCATTATTTTTCTTAACTAACACAAGGTTAGAAATCCGCAACGGGTATTGAGATTCTTTGATATGACCCATCTTGGTCAACTGATCCACTTCTTGTACTATTACATCGGCTTTTTCTTTGGAAAAAGACCTTCTTCATTGAACTACCGGTCCAACATTAGATCGGACTGAAAAATTGTGGCAAATTACTTCAGCAAGTACCCCGATTACATCATCATTTTACCATGCAAACACATGTAAATTGTCCGAAAAGAAAGACAATGGCTTCTGTTTCAAACTTATTGGCAACTTAATACCAACCCTAACAATTTTTCCTTTTTCCAAGGTAATGGACTTCAACGTCTTCTATAGGTATTATAACACTAGGAGTCTTCCTTGTATCATCAATTTCATTCTCCTCGGTGGAAGGCTCCAATAGCTGCTATTCTTTGTTAACTTTGAATGACTCCAAAGAGTTTGAGGCAAGAGCTGTTACATAGCATTCTCTAGCCATCTTGTGACTGCTTCGGACAGCACCTACTTGTGCACCCATAATATAATTTAAACACTGATAGACAATAGAGGCTATAACATGCATCTTGGAGAGCCAAGATCTCCCAAAGATAGCATTGTAAGACGTTGGGCATTCAAACAAAACATACAATACCTTCACTGTCTTCTTAAAAGGTCTTTTTCCCAATATTACATCCTCTTCAAATTCACCAATGACATCTGCTGAACTTCCAGTAAATCCCACAATAGTTCTGTTTGACCATTGAATAACTCAGAGATTTTTTATTTGTTTGTAAGCATCCATAAACAATATGTTTGCCGACTACCTGTATCAAATAGGATTCGACGTACATCATTTCCCCTAATTGATGCCCCTATCGCCATAACATCTTCATATGGCCCTGCAATATTTATTAGGTCATCCTCATCAAACACTATGAAAGGAGTCGGGGCTTGGTATAGATGTGTGGACATTATTCCATCAAAATGAGTAGTCAAGCTATTGACATGTTTTTTTTCTTGAAAAAGTTGAAGGCGCAGTCACAGTGTCTCCCCCAAATATGGTTAAGGACTCAAAATATTTTACCAGGTCGGAAACTGTAGCAGATTTATCCAGTATCACTACTACCCGAATCCGATCCGGGTCTGGATCAAGGTATTTAGAATCCACATCAAACCTTTCAATAATCATCATGGTATCTTCCTGCCTGGATGTTCCAGAGGCTACCGAAGGAGTCATTCGGGGAACATTGGTACTGGATGGTTCATTATATGGTCTGCTGCACCTTGTTTGTTAACAAAAGCGCCCAATTTACCTCTTTTAATGAGATTTTTCACTTCTTGATTCAATACTATGCAATCAGGTGTATCATGCCCCGCATCGTTATGATATTTGTAGAAATGGGTAGTTTGGGTCTTTCTAGGAGACTGTAGTGTGGATGGCCTTCTAAAGTGTATATCATTTTTAGTCTTATTGTATATTGTTGCTATAATATCCCCCAACTAACCAAACCATTCCACCCAATGAACCCTTTTACTTCTATCCTGCTAGTTTTGGTTGAATTGATTCTGCTTGAGTCGATGAGACCCGTGCCCGGTTTCCTTTGATCTGTAACCGGACTAAGTTTTTGTTTGAGGAGTTTACACTATAGTAGTGGATATTTTCTGACAGAAATCTAGATTTCTTAGTTTCTTCAACATTAATCTTCTTCCCAACTTGATTTAACAGTCCTCCAAAATTCATTTCTTTCTTCCGGGTAACTGAATCAACCAAATTACCCAGATTCAAACCTTGTCTTAAATAGGCAATTGCAAATTGTTCAAAACAGTCAACCAACCCATGCTTCGTATTCACAAAGTTACTATTATATTCTTCCAATTATTTATTTAGTGCTTGAGCACAATGGATAATTGTATCACCATTACCTTTAAGCTCATTGCTTCCAATAAATTTCCTTCGGAACGCAACCCAGAATAAATCAAAATTCTTTATTGATACCTGAGGAAAACTATTATACCATTCGAGGGCACTTTCTTTATATATTTGTGAGAAGGCCCTGCATAGTAGCTTGTCATCGTCATCAAATTTCAACATAAAATTCTTAAACTGTTCGAGCTGATCGTCCAGATCTTTACTTCCTTCATACTTTTCCATCTTGGAACTATCAAATCTTTTGGGAAGATGTCCGGAGAGTATCTTTGATGAAAAAGGTGATTGCCTCCAATTTTGACTGCGACTAAATACGGTATATTCATTAGGAGTAGCAAAAATACAGGGTTTGGATTAGAAGGCGAATGGATCGATCAACAAACGATCAATATGTTTATCAGTCGAACCCTTCATTTTGCCTTGATACTTTTTAAGTCTGCCATGCCTATCCTTTTTTCTTGAATGCTTCTTGGTCAGCATTAATTTCTTCTTCAACTGACCTTCATCACTACTGGATGAGACTGATTCCTCAAGCTCCGAATCATTAGATGAACTACAAGAAGCATCTGATGTGGAACTCTCCACTCGTTTGAACCGATGTGTTTTCTTAGAGCCGAGATGAGTCTTTATGGACTGCTCATTCTCACCAGGATTATCAGTAGGGTGGAGTGCTGATGCACCAGACTTTTCTTTAATTATTTTTTCTGCTTATTTATGAGTCCTTAAAGCCTTAATTTTAGCCCTTAGTTGATCACGTTTTTTTTTTTTTGCATGGATTGTTTTTCATTGCCATTGTGATTCACATGAAACACAGAAGTGTGCTCATTAGTTTTTTTTACTCCTTCCACCTCTGGAGGTGGAATGTTTTGTACATTCGAATCCATCCGAACTGGTTTTATCACTGGTTTTGAATCTGAAATTCAAGTACAGTCGCCTCCCACTGTGGTCGTCAATTTGGTGTGGATAATTTATAGTCTGAGGGTATTTTGGGTAGTTTATAAATGAAGTATTAAGTTTTTAGTAGTGAGTAGAGAGATAATGGAGGTGTATTATTGTATTTAATATCTTTGGAAAAAGTCCAACCTATTAAATGAAGTTGGTTGGGGTATTTATACTAATTTTGTAACCTATGAGCCTTCCCGGTCGGACCCTGGATTTGGGTCAATCTCTAAATCTCAAACCTTAAACAAGTATTAGCACACAACTGAGTCATGATTGACTTGGGCGGATTGTTTGCAATAGGTTTGGTGTAAGATATGTCTGACCTCCCCTTCTGGATTTAGGCAGTAGTGCCCTTCCAAAATTATCTGAACTATCAGGTGCAACTGCAAAACAAAGATTCTGGTAAGTCGAAATAGCTTTCTGTAGCTTTTTTAGAATTCTTGTAAGCATGAAGTGTCTGTGTCTGTCAAACGGATATTTTGGATACAGATCTGCCTATATCTGAATCTGAATCCGAAATCACTATCCGAATCCGATTTTTTTTTTAAATAATATCTGAATCTGTATCCGACGGATATTATCCGGATAAGGATAATATCTTAATCCGAATATATGAATTTCCATTGGTTGGGCTACTTTTATAAGCACCTTAGTATAGATTTATATTCTCATTTTATAATGTAGGATAAGACTAAGAAAAATATACTTATTCTGAAAAGTCACCATGTCTTTTATAGAAAATTTGGTAGCAGTTCTTTTCTATATTTTAAAGGTGGGATAAGAGTCATAAGACTAAAAAAGATATACTTGTTAAGAAACCACCATGTGTTTTATAAACAGCTTGGTAGCAACTAATTTTCCAACTTTAGATGTGGGATAAGATACATTTTTTAAAGAAGCAACCTTCCTTATTTATGGCCAACTTTGTTAGTATTTTTTTTTCTTTTTACAATGTGGGATAGCTAAAAAACTTATATAAATATAAAAAGTTATATATTTTTATTTATAAAATTTCGGATATCGGATATTTCAAATACGGATATGACTATATCCATATCCGTTATTTTCGGATATGAATTCGGATACAAATATTATCTGTTATATTTCGAATACGGATATTATCTGTTTGATTCACATTCAATTTTGAATGTTTCGGTCGGATATCAGATTTTTCGGATTTTTTGACAACCCTAGAACTAGTAGGAGGATGCCAATGAAGAGCTTTGATTCTTCATTTCTGAATTAAGTGCTAAAAATAGCCAAACTCAAAAGCCAGATTTTAGTCATATTTCCAAAAGTCCATCTTGATGAGGTTAGCCATATCCAACTTTAGGATAGAGTGTTTAATAAGATTAAGAGTACCAACTAAAATTAAAACATCATTATTATTCACTTCATATTTTTGTTTCCATATATCTTTTCAAAAAAACCTCATTTAAGTTTTGTATTTATTATTTAAAATTTATTTATTTTCATAAAATTCCAAATATGCTATATTTTTATTTAAAAAATTCATTTAAACATTTTTAATCAATATAAAAATTTATATTTTGATCGTAAATGAATATTTTATCCATTGTTTTACTAACTGTTTTTTTTATTAAGAATGTTTTTTTGGCGATTTTTTCTATTTCCTCTATGTATAAGTCTGTGGATATTTTTTTGTTCTCCAGTTTCTCTTCATATAGCTTTGTTTGATGCGAGACTAATGTAAAACATAGATATATGCAGAACTATAGGCATGATAGATTAGTGAGATATGATAGACGCAATACATTCTAAAATATTTTTTCGATAGATGCGAGATGTTATAGATGCAATACATTCTAAAACATTTTTTAAATAGATGCATGACTAATGATAAATAATAGATGTGAGACATTATAAAAAACTATTAGATGGGTACGAGATCACTAATAGATGTTGAGACGAGTGTTAACTGAGCATTCAAAAAATATCATAAAGGAGTCCAGTTTTATTGTCTTAACAAAAAAACCAATGATATTTTTATGAGTGTTACTGTTTAAAAGATAACACGTGTCTATGAAGAGTATTTAAAAAAGAATACAAAATTAAACGGGAGACCAGTTTTAACTCGGCATTATATAACGAATTTTTGAATAATAAATGGATATAGTTTTGTGTTACACGTTTGATGATTTTATATAGAAAGGTATTGAATTTTTTGAACCTTAATGAACAAGTCGCTTTATAAAATAATTTTAAATTGAATTTTTCTTGTTATTTTAATTTAAAATATTTATTTAAAATATGTAAGATTAGAGCTAAACCTTTAATTGATCTTTTTTGTCATCAAAACTATGATTGGTACAAAATTGATAAAGTTAAAGATTTTTGGCTTAATGGAACATGAAACATATATAAATTTAAACAAATTATGGTTACCTTTAACATTAAGTTAATCATTAACCAATCAATTTGTAATGACAATGATGATAGAATTATATAGACATTAGATAAAACTCGAAACTTCAACGCTAAAAAAACTTGAGAAAAATTAAGAAACCACTATAATCAATCAAGTCTTTTGAAAATATTTGGAACAATTCTATCCCTACTTTGTAATCGTGCTTTGGAAGGTTATGAAAGACTGGATCTCAGTTGATCATAACGTTCATAGAATAATTTTTTTTATCTGGCCTCCAATTGCCAATTCTGCCATAACTCTGAAACTTTGAACCATTGTTTTGTCAACTGTAAGATGGTTTGGCCTACCTGGTCTAAGCTTGCTAGCATCTTTAAGATTGGTATTAGTAGGTATATGACTATTCAGCATATAGTAAGATGTTAGTTTTGGTCCACTGATAAAAAATTCCATATTAGAATTATAATCTCATCAATAGTATGCTGGACTATTTGACATTTTAAGAATAAAGCTAAGTTTTACAACAAAAATTTAACATCTAGCCAAATCTTACTCAAAATCAAATTTATTTGATCAAGAATAGATAGTGCGAAAGTATTAAACAAGAAGATGTGGTTAGGTGATTATAATATTGCTAAACATATGGGTTGTTTCCTTCATATAACTGACAATAAAAAGATTATTGTCTTAAAATGGATTCACCATCATGAGAATAAAGTTAAACTGAATATTGATGGTTCTTGTATGTCCAATGGTGATTCAAGTTGAGCTGGTTTAGTTAGAAATAATGGTGATATTTTAATTGCATACGGTAGATTATATAATAGGCAAACTACCTTGGTTGCTGAGTGTAGGGCTTTGTTAGATGGCCTTATTGTTTATTTTCAAAATGGCTATAAAAATATTGACATAGAAACTGATTGAACAATACTTGTTGAAATGTTAGCATATGGCCTCTCCCCTTGGTATTTAGAAACAATATTAAAGTGATGTAAGAAATTAATCTTTCCAAACATGACCATCAAACATATATCTAGAATCCAAAATCAGGTAGTTGACTGGCTTGCTCGTTGGATCATTAGAGGTAAAATGAAGCGTGATTACCTTAACAACCACTACCCAATCATCTTAGGTCCATAGCTCTTCATGAAAGCCTTGATACTTATTACCTTAGGCTTAAAAATAATTAAAACTTACACGACTTTTTCCATATATTGTCTAAATTATATCACTTTGATGAGATCTTGCATATTCAAGAGAGATTGGATTCCGCTGCTACAATATCAAGTCTTAGTGTCATGTAATTTATCATTGGTGGTCTTAACCAATTCATTGTTGATCTTTAAGTGGAATGATAGTCATCATCTTGAATTGGAAAGATTAATCAAGTAGAAATGTTTGATCAAGGGCTGGATAACCAAATGCAGCAACTATTCATGATCTTCTAAGGATGCTCAAGACACTCATGTCAATGTTATGGTTGTTCAAGCCTTCACTTGTTTCATCAAGTATTTTGCTATTTACCTAACTTCCAAATAGAGGCATATGTAATTTAATTCTGGGTATTTAATTAAGTAAACCAATTTTATAACCAATTTTCATATCTAATAAAATTTATTTTGTTGGATTTTTTTTATTTAAAATAACTCAATTGTTATAAATTAGTCCAATAATTAATAATTTTTATTAATTTATACTAAATTATGTTGTAATAAAAAAAATTATAATCTTTCGTTGGATTAAAAATTGTATAATAGATAACCTTTTTATTCTAGTTCTATAATTCAACAGAAGAATCATAGCTATCAAATCTTCTTATATTCGAGACTCTATGCACCTGCGGAGAATCAAAACTCTCATGTAAAATTTACAGTTTTGGAAAATCTTAACTTCAATGAAAGATGTACCAATTTTAATACAATTAAATTCAGGTTTTTTTGGAAAGATCAATTCTAAGTTCTAATCATTTTCAAACATGATTAATACCTCCATTTAAATATCAAATTCTTGTTTTTAGAGCTAATGTTTTTATTAGAATATCTCGATGTAGGTTATTTCATATTTGACAAATGAAGATGTGTGTTGATTGAATTTTTATTTTAAATCCAATATTTTGTTACATTATTACTAATTTTTTTAAGACATGTTACCTGATTATTAGTTGTTTTAGTGTAAATTGCATTGCAAGAAAGAAGTTAAATAAATTGAGCTGGATTTTAGATAGGTTGAGGTTTTGGCCTCTAATATTAAAATAATGCTACATAGTTTCAAATTGAAAACTTTTTATGAGTTGAACTCTTTAATTTTTCTTCATTTTGATGTTGTGTAGGAAAAAAATAAACCGGAGTCAAGATCTCATAAATCAAGCAATAAGAAGTGAAGCTAGTGGCTCAGAGTAGGACACAACAAATTTTAGTAATATGCTTAAAGTTTTAATTGGAAAATAAACATGATTAGAATGAGCATGAAACGCTAGTAGAATTGATACATCATAGCAGGCTATCTGCCTTTTTTGGAAGCCTCTTAAAGAGATTATAAGGTATCGACGGAGCATCACTTCACAACCTCGGATCTCATTACGTAAAATCCGCCAAATATAACAAACCTTTTTAAAAGAACCACCGCAAAAAAAATACAAATGATCAAGCTAACGACCGCCACAAAAGCAGTGGCAATATCAACTTCGGATTAAGTACTAATAGAAGTAACACAAAATGGGCCAATATCGTAGTAGCAGATATTTCTCAGCGATAGATTTGGTCGAACGATCCCCACACGTCCATTAGTCATTTGAATAGACTGCACAATATTTCATAATTAGCTCTCCCTCGTCTCAAACTCCACATGTTTGATCCCATATTGAGCATGTACTCAGACAACTTCCTTCCTTTAAGGTGGTTCAGCTAGACTTAACCTCAAAGATATAATATGTATATCCTCGAAGATAGGGATGCATGTAGTGCATGTTAAAGTTTTTTAAATAGTTGTTCATTGGTTCAGCATTATTTAGAAACTATTAGTTTATTTCGGTCCAGTTTATGGGTCTTTTGTGAGTCTTTTGTGGGTCTTTTGTGGGTTTTTTATGGAAAAGTCACAGTTCAATCCTTTTAAACACACTTTAGTTAACTTGTGTTTTTTATTTAACTTATGACAGTCATTTAACGTGTGTTAGTGACTTTTATCTTATATTTAAAGCTCCATCTACTAAATGAATGAAGAGAAGTCTTTTGATTTTCCAGTCACTCATCTATTTCTCTATGTTTAAATTATTCTCACAATTAAATCGTTGTCTTCTACACCAACAAAGTGGTATCAGAGCCTTTTTCTTAAGGGATTTTTGAGGTTAAAATGGAAATATATTTCTCAATTGTTGCACCACCAGTCTTCGATGAAGACAATTATCAAATGTGGGCAGTTCGTATGGAGACTTACTTAGAATCTTTAGATCTTTGGGAAGCAGTACAAGGAGATTACAAAATTCCTCAACTACAAGCAAATCCTACTATGGCACAAATCAAAGCAAATAAGGAAAATAATACGAGAAAATCAAAGGCAAAAGCTTGTTTATTTCCAGTTGTATCTCAGATGGTATTCATACGAATAATGTCTCTCAAAACATCCAAAGAAATTTAGGATTACCTCAAGGCTGTGTACGAAGGAGATGAAAGGATTTGTGGAATGAAAGTCCTAAATTTAATTAGAGATTTTGAGTTGCAGAAGATGAAGGAGTCTGAGTGCGTGAAGGAATACTCTGACAGGCTTCTCAGTATTGCCAACAACGTGAGATTGCTTGGGTCTGAATTAAAGGACTCCAGAACTGTTGAAAAGATATTGGTGACTGTTCCAGAGAAGTTTGAAGCAACCATTACTACTCTGGAGAACACCAAGGATCTGTCAAATATCTCTCTTACAGAATTCTTAAATGCCTTACAAGCACAAGAACATAGAAGGTCTATGAGGCAAGAAGGAATGATTGAAGTTTATTTTTCTGTAAAACATCAAGACAACAACAGGTATGAAAAAACAAACTTCAAAAATCAATGGACGAGTGGAGATTCATCTAGCAATTTTCAAAAAAGAAAAGAAGCAGATGTGAGAAAATCCTACCCGCCTTGTCGCCATTGTAAAATTAAAGGTCATCCACCATACGGTGTTGGAGGAGACCTGATGCTAAATGCTCAAAATGTAATCAACTCGGACATAAAGCTGTAATCTGTAAAGTCAAATATCATATGCAGATGCACGAGTAGTTGATCAAGAAGAAGATATGTTTTTTGTGGTCACTTGCCTTCGAGGAAGAACATTGAGTGAGAGCTGGTTGATTGATAGTGGGTACACAAATCATATGACATATAATAAAGAGCTCTTTGAGGAATTAAAAGACACCGAAGTCAAGAGAGTGAAGATCAGAAACGGTGAACACTTGGAAGTCAAGGGGAAAGGTACAGTAGTTATAACAAGCTTTGAAGGTACAATTGATCAAAATCTCTCGAGTGTTGGTCAATTACTCGATAAAGGCTATAAAGTGTTGTTTGAGAATAAACAGTGTTTGATCAAAGATGCGGAAAAGACTTGTTCAATGTCAAAATGAAAGGAAAAAGGTTTGCTCTAATGAGGTAGAGGAAAGTATGAAGTTAACCAACCTGACTCAAGAAGTCCATGATGTTGGTTACGGTTCTAATTTTGTGTCCTCGTTGTATCTGTCTAATCAGATGTTTGAGAATTTTAATCATCAAACAAGTCACTGGTCATTACTTCGAGAAGAAATTGATGAGGTTCATCTAAAGTGATGAGTCCGAATTCGAAGAGCTCCCCGAAAGGGTAGTCCAAAGTAAATCACCCCGTAAATTCGGACAGACTCCATGACTTCAATTCGGACAGCACTGATTGAACCGGACAGATGATCTTGAACACTGCAAACATAAGGCAGTTCGAACTATGACTAAAGTACTAAAAAACCTAATCACTGTCTGACTAAGCTACCTGCACATCTGCTTAAAACTCTTGGGTCTTTAAACATGACCCGGGTCCATTAAACTTGACCCGAAAGCCCATAAGGGCCCAAATATCATACTATAAATACCCAACCACCAGCATTAACTATGGGTAAGAAAAATTAACTGATGCCAGGCTGCTCAATTCTCTCTCCACCCTTGAAACACTTTGAAACACCCTTAAACACCACCACACCACCGTGAAACACCCTTACACCGTCCTAAAACTCCACTTGAAATTACCAGCCTACCCTCAGGCTACTTTTATCCACACCAAATTGGCGACCACAGTGGGAGGCGACGGTGCCTGAATTAAGCATTCAAAACCAAGTAAGGAAATTCTGTCCGAATGAATCCGGATAATCCAGAGCTTCCACCAGCTTTGCTCGAAGTGGTGGAAGAGAACGATGAATATACTGTCCAGGAGCGTGACAGGTTGAGGGTTGAAATAGAAGCTCTGAGGGCTGAAAAGGCCAAGATGGGCATGAAGGAGAAATCCAAAGCATCAGTTGCTCATCGTTCTGATAACCCTCGAGAGCATGAGGCTTCAAAGACTCATGTGAGCACTAAAAAGACACATGCCAGTTCTAAAAAGTCTCACCGGTCCAAGCCTGTGGAGAGTTCTGACTCAAGTTCAGAATCTTCGGACAGCTCTTCGGACAGTGAGGGAAATGAAAAGTCCTTGTCCTCCAGCAGTGACGAGGGGCGAACCAGGAAAAAACAAAAGCAAGTTAAAAAGTATTCTAGAAAAAGAGATCGCCATGGAAGAATGAAAAGGCATATTGGAAAAGGGTCATCTCACCGGAGGCATGTAGACCGGATGCTGATGGATCCTTTTGCCTTCCATGATGAGCCAGGTATCTTTGCAACTCCTAATGATGATACCGCGTTCAGTCGTGGAAGGAATTGGAGGCAGTCTCCACTGTCTTCTAAAATTCTGTCCGGAAACCTCCCCAAGAGGTTTGATAGCACCAAGATGGAGAAGTACGATGGCAGTACTGATCCAGACAATCATCTGGAGCAATTCAAGAACTTCATGATGAACTTTGATGATGATGATAAACTACTCTGCAGGGCATTCTCCCAGTCCTTTACGGGGAGTGCTCTGAAGTGGTACAACAGCCTTCCTCAGGGTTGTATCAGAGACTTTGATACCTTTTGGGTGGCCTTTCGAAGGCAATTTGTGGGGAGTAAGGAGCTCAAGGGTAATGGAGATACCATAATCCACTGTGCCCAAGAGCCAAATGAATCGTTGAAAGAATACATAAGTCGTTTTGTGAACACAAAGAACGGGCTGGCTGATTGCTTTGAACAAGTGGCAATAGCATCCCTGAGACAAGGTTTGAACCCGGGCAACCTGGCTGATTCAGTAACAAGGAAGAAAGCCATGACCTGGGGTGGATTGCTAAATCAAGTTGGGAAACAAATAAATGTTGATGAAACAAAGAAGACCAGGGTGCACAGACAGGTGAGATCCACCCCGGTGGCACCAACTCCAAATCAAAACCAGTCCGGAAACAAAGCTAGAGAAACCGGATAGGGGCATGGAAGAGGAAAAGCTCAGTCTCAACCAGCTACCCCTGCACAAAGCCAACAGTCTAGAAACAAAAGAGGGCCATGGGTCCAACCGGAGTGGTTTGCAGAACTCAAAGAAAGTGTGGCAACCATTTTTGATAAAACTAAAGATGAAGTACACTACCGGAGACCAGCAACCTTGCAGTCTCCTAGAGAATATCGAAACAGTTCTTTTTGTCAATATCACAATGATATTGGCCATACTACTGATGATTGCATAGCCTTGAAGCAAGAGGTTGAGACACACTGCTTGGAAGAAGGGAAATTTGTCAAGATAGGGTCCAAAATGCCACAAGTGTTGAAAGAAGAGATGTTAAAATTCTTAAAAGACCATCAGCATGTCTTTGCTTGGTGCAATGCTGATGTTACTGGAGTTCCATCAGAAGTGATTTCCCATCACTTATCTGTCCGGAGAGACGTAGCACCAGTGGTGCAAAAAAGGAGAGCTTTCTCAAAAGAAAAGGCTGATGTCATTGTACAAGAGGTTGACAGACTCACAAAGATGGGGCACATTAAAGAATCTCAGTATCCTTTGTGGACTGCCAATCCAGTCTTGGTAAAAAAGAAAAACGGTAAATGGCGAATGTGCATTGACTTCACAGATCTCAATCGAGCTTGCCCAAAAGACTTGTAACCTGTTTCCCCGGATAGATCAGCTGGTAGATTCTACTTCTGGGAACAAGCTACTCTCCTTCATGGATGCTTTCTCCGGGTACAATCAGATCCAGGTGGATCCAAGAGATCAAGAGCATACCACTTTTGTTACTAATAGAGGTTTACACTGCTACAAGGTGATGCCTTTTGGTTTGAAAAATGCTGGGGCTACTTATCAAAGGTTAGTCAATAAGGCATTTGCTGATCAAATTGGAAGAAATATGGAGGTTTACATTGACGATATGATGGTGAAAAGTGTGGATGAGCAGCTGCACTTGTCCGACCTCCAGGAGACTTTTGCCAACCTGGCCAAGGTAAATTTAAAGTTAAATCCTGAAAAATGTGTGTTCGGAGTGCAGTCCGGGAAGTTCTTAGGGTATACCCGGACCAACTCAATGCTTTATTTCAAATGGAGCCTCCTCGAAACATTAAAGAAGTACAGCGGTTAACGGGGAGGTTAGCAGCCTTGAACAGATTCATCTCAAGGTCTTCGGACAGGTGTGCTCCTTTCTTTCAAACTTTGAAGGGTGCAAAGGGGTTTGAGTGGACACCACAGTGTAATGAGGCATTCAATGAGATTAAGAAGCATATGTCCTCTCCCAAGACTTTGTTTAAACCAATCGAGGGGGAGACTCTTTTTGTGTATTTGGCTGTTTCAAGCTGTGCCATCAGTGCTGTGCTAGTAAGGGAGGTTGATGGGTATCCTCACCCAGTATACTACATCAGCAAAAGCCTGATTGATGCTGAACGGCGTTACTTGAAACTTGAAAAACTAGCATTGGCCTTGGTAATAGCTGCGAGAAAGATGAGGCCGTATTTTCAGGCTCATCCTATCATCGTCCGGACATCTTTTCCTTTAAAGAATGTCCTTCAAAAAGCAGACATTTCAAGCAGAATGACAAAGTGGTCAGTAGAGTTGGGGGACTTCGACATAGACTTTGCTCCTCGAACAGCAGTAAAAGCTCAAGCTGTGGCTGATTTTCTGGTCGAATTCCATTCTGATAGGGACTCAGAACAACCTCCTGATTCAAAAGACAAAAAAGTGTGGATTGTCCGAACAGATGGAGGATCCAGTGCCATAGGATCTGGGGCAGGAATATGTCTTACTTCCCCCTATGGGGACAACATGTTCCAAGCTATTTGTTTTGCTTTCAGGGCGTCCAATAACGAGTCTGAATACGAAGCAGCTATAGCTGGGTTGAAATTGGCTTATATCTGTGGACCAAAAATGGTCAAGCTGCTAAGTGACTCCCAATTGCTTGTCCACCATGCCTTGGGCCTATCAGAAGCTAGAAAGGAACAATTGATTAAATATTTACTTCTCTTGAAAAATGAGGCAATGAAGTTTAAAGCTGTTGTCTATGAGCATATTCCCCGGGCAGAGAATGAGCTAGCAGACTCGTTGGCAACAATAGCGTACACGGAGTCCTATCCATGGATCCATGTGCTTGAAAGTCCTTCTATTCAACTTGATGAAGGGGAAAAAGAAGAAGTCTTTGAAATACAAGTAAATAAGCCTCAGGATTGGAGGTCTCCTCTTATACAATATCTGTCCGATGGCATCGTACCTTTGGATAAATCACAAGCCAGAACTTTAAAACACAAGGCTCGTGGTTTCATCGTGATTAGAGAGGTCTTGTACAAGAAATCCTATAGCAAACCTCTCCTACGCTGTTTAGGAGATCATGAGTCACAGATGGTTCTCTCCGAATTGCATGATGGTGAGGGATCAGCCCATTGTGGATTTAGAGCATTAACAAGAAGAGTGCTTCTCTCCGGATATTATTGGCCATCAATAATAAGAGATGCTAAGGAGCTGGTAAGAAGGTGTGACCCATGCCAGAGGTACAGCAATGAAATTCATGTACCAGCTATTCCTTTGGAATCAATTTCTGAGCCTATCCCTTTTGCTCGATGGGGATTGGACTTAGTTGGGCCTCTCCCTATGGCGTCCGGAGGGCGTAAAACCATAATTGTAGCCATTGACTACTTTTCGAAGTGGATAGAAGCAGCCCCCTTAGCAGGAACAACATCAAAGGCTGTTATAAAATTCATTCTATCCAACATATGTTGCAGATTTGGTGTCCCCCAGAGAATAACGACAGACAATGGGCCACAGTTTGACAACAGAGAAATGGAGAGCTTCTGTGCCTCAAGGGGTATTCAGCACTGCTTTTCTTCACCCTTCCACCCACAGGCCAATGGACAAGTTGAAGTGGCTAATAGAACAATACTGTCTGGTTTAAAGAAGAATTTGGAAGGGGCTGCTGGGAAATGGCCTAGTTATTTACAAGAAGTCTTGTGGGCCTACCGGACAACGCCTGGGGCTGCCACACAAGAATCACCTTTTGCCTTGGTCTATGGGATGGATGCAGTAGCTCCCATAGAAAAGACACTCCCCTCTTTTTGTGTTCATAACTTCTCCGGACAGTCTAATGAAATAGCAATCAGAAATCAGCTTGATTTGATTCAAGAAAGGCGAGTAAAAGCTCATCTTAGAATGGTACACTATCAGGGCTTGATGAGAAGCAGGTTTGCTTCTAAGGTTAAAAGAAGGGACTTTCAACCATGAGATAAAGTGTTGAGGAAAGTTTTCTTGCATACCAAGGAAAAGCTCTTCGGAAAGCTGGCCCCAACTTGGGAGGGTCCGTATACGGTGGTTGAAAGAATCAAGCCTGGCACATACTGGTTAGAAGACAAAGATGGCAGGGTTTTAACTCACCCTTGGAATATTGAACACCTTCGAATGTACTTAGAATAAAACTTATGTAAATATTTACTTGTTTCAACATCCATGTAAATATTTGGGGGCATACCGCTACCTCTCTCCGGCGCCACGGAGAGTTTTAAATGAAACTTGGAGCTTTTTGGAATAATCTTCTAAGTTTTTGCAAAATTCTGTTGGTTGTCATACTATCCGGACTGAAAGGTCTAAGGGCTACTTAAATTCTAGCCAGAGAAACTAAACACTCTCATGACTCAATAACTCAAGACTACTTAAACTCCAACTATTTAAACAGATTATGAAAGAAGAGAATGGATGAGCAAAACAAAACATTCATTCAACAACTTAAAATTGTCTTGGCCTTCCAAGGACTTTTTAAACAAGTTTGAGCACAATACAAAAATCTGTCCGGTTAAAACGGACAGCATCACAAAAAAAGGTGCCTTGGCCTTCCAAGGACTTTGGTTTGAACAAAAAATAAACAAAACAAATTACCAACTAAGGTGGAGCCTTTGAAGATGGCTCACCCTCATCTGTTCCATTGGTCTTGATATCGCTTTTTTCCTCAATGACCTTCTTGCCTTTGGGGTCAGCCTCTTCTTCACCCGGACTCTCTCCGGTTTCCTCCTCGTCACCAGATGAGGATATATCAGTGTACCCTTCATCAACCATGGTCCAATATGGGAGATCATCGTCATCCACGTAACGCCATAAGTCCCCAAGTCTCCTCTTCGGGAACTTCTCGTGAAATAGGAGGACCATGTCGGACTTCACCTTTTCAATCAATAATTCCTCACTCCGTATCATCTCCCTGGCATAAGCGTTGATTTTGGCCTTGATCATGGCCTCTTGATCCTTCACCAGAGCAGCTTTCTCATCAACAGCTTGAGTCACTGCATTCTCTAAAGCAAGTTTGTCAGTAGTCAGATTGGTGACAAGCTTCTCTTTTGCTGCAGTCTCATCTTTTGAGGTTTTCAAGTCCTTCTCCAACTCGGACAGCTTAGCCCAGAGATCTTCTAGGGTTTTCTCTAAAGAGGCAACTTTTGTGTTGCTTTCATTTTGACTCTTCTTCAGCTGTTCGTTCGACTCCTTGAGCAAGTCGACCTTAGTAGTGGCAGTCCTGAGGTCTTCAGACAGTGACTCCTTCTCAGACTTAAGTTCTTTGATGGACTCTGCCTGACTCCGGACCTGCCTTTCCAAGGTAAGTACTGGTTGCACGTTGCTAAGGAGGGAATGAGCTATAACGTCTCTTTCGCTGGAAACCAAGAAAGTCCTGCCATTAAAGTTTACTGTGTTGGAGCTGCTTGGGGGAACATATGGCCCTGCGAACTCATCTCTTGACAGACCAAGGAAGTAATCACCTAGGGGGCCCAGACCGGTGACGTCCACTTCATCCATATTAATCTCTCCCCTATCCACTTCATCAGTGTGAAATTCCATTGGAATCCCTTCATTAAGATTCCCTGGGATCTCTTCGGCTAAGGTTGGATCAGTTGGGAAAGTGGGCTCCGGATCTCGAAGAGAAAGCTCCTCTCCTTGGGAAATCTTCTTCTTTTTGACCTCCCTATCAGCACTGTCACTCGCTTGCTTACGAGTCCGTTTAGGAGCCCTTGAGGGTTTTGGGGACTTTGCTCTTTGTTTCTCGCTCTCCTGTTCTACCACTTGTAGAAGGTTGGCATCGACTTGAGCCTGAGCTGGCACCTCTGAACCTGTTGGGACCTCTTTCTCAGCATCCTCTACTGCTCTCCTGCCTTTCTTCTTCTTGCCCTTCATTTTACTTGGGGCTTTGGCCCGGGCAGGAAGGAAAAGGGTCCCATCTAGCTCATGAGACCTTCTCAGCACTATGTCATCATCAGGAGGGGTGGAGAACTCCTCCCATGTTAAATCCCTTCGACCTGTGGTGTTCTACAGGTGAGATCTCGCCAAGTTCCCCGAAGTGAAAGCCTTGTGAAACCGGTTCTCCCAGTTCTCTGCGGCCCATGCATTTATCTTGCCACAGGTGACCTGTCCGGCTTTCAGATAGTCTCCGAACTCTTTTGGCAGTTCTAACAAAACAAAAGAATAACTAGTTAGTGAAAGCTTAAAGAAGGGAAAATTTGAACAGAAGCTTAAAGGAAAACTTACGATCGCTCCTCCATCTACTTCGAAGAAGGCTAGGATTCTCCCCGACCTTGATTTTATTGCCATTCTCCCATGAGCCACTTACAAACAAAAACTGGCTCCTCCACTTACTCTCCGACTCCAGGAGATCATCGACGGCTTTCAAGTCATTCCCCATATTAAAGTGATAGAAAGGGAACTGATGGTGTTTGCACAAACTAGCAACAGCAGCGAACTCTTCCATTGGAAGAGGAATTCCGGACAACCTAGATGCCATAATGCATGACATCAAGGTGTACCATCCGTTAGGGCTCAGCTGTGATGGACATAGCTTGACTAGGTGGAAATAGCGCACTATCTCCGGATCCAGTGGGAACCTAAGTCCCCAGTTGAATAGCTCCGTAAAGAAGACTATCTCGTTTCTCTTGCAATCCATCGGGGTCTCCGGATCGATGGGAATTCGGATCTTTACGTTTTCAGGGATCCCCCACTTAGTGCGAAGCCGTCCCAAGTCTCTAGTATGAATAAACGTGTATTTGGTTTTTAACAAAAACAAAAGATACTTAAATTCTACCTTGTGAAAGCAGGGCCCAACTCTCCCTTCAAGGCTCTCCGGCAGATCCGGACGCCTCAGATACAAGTCCTCTTTGCCTTTCTTGGCAACAACTATAGCAGTTTCAGCTTGTCCGGAAGACTCGGACTCAAACCTGACCTCCTCAGTGGAGTCTTCCATCATCTCCTCCATTACTGTTGGGGGAGCTTCTGCAGAAACGGCCCGGGGAGGGATGAAGCTTGGCACAGCTGATCCTCCGGACTGTTGGCTAGATGTATGTTTTTGAGTTCTCGCCTCAGTTTGAGTTTCTGAGGTCGAGGTGTCCTTGGGAGGTAGTGGACTGCTACCCTCCGGACCAACCGGCCTTTCCCGGAGAGTCCTAACAGTTGCCCCGGACCCTGAATCGATGGTATTTTTTGAAGAAAGTCCCTTAACCAATCTGCTTGGTCTTTTCATTATTAGTTTGTCTGGAGAATGGTCGGAGTCGGACCCCATGGCAATAAAAATGGATTTCTTCCTGACACTTGTGACAACGACCCCCGGTTCGACAATGGGGATTGACTCTTGGACTGATGAGCCAGAAACTATAGGGGAGAGTGTTGATTGAAAAAGTTTTCTAGGTTTTGTACCTTTCGAAGAAGACGAACCTCTATCAGATTCTTCGATTGAAGGGGCTGGTTTCTCGACAGGCGACGCTGGAAGCCCTGCTGCAAGTCTTTTCTCTTTTTCAACCCTTTGAGCTTTCTCTAGTTCTGAAAGATTGAGCCAGCCACCCTTGATTAGAGCTGTTCTTGCTGTGAACATAAAACAACTAAGGAAAGTTTGAAGTTTTAGAGAGATGAAGTTTTGAGTGAAATGGCAAAGTAAAAGTGAAAATGAGACTGTGAAAGACAAATGGAATTTATAGTAAATGTAAAAAAGGGTTTGATTCCTAGGAGAATCCGAAAAGTTGGGCAATGATTAAAAACGGCGCTGACGTCATCAATAGCACTTAAAGAAGTAACTTGTTCGAGAAAGTGGTGCAACTTTCAAGGTGAAAAAACGGCTAAAAGTAACCAACCAGAGAGTGACACGTGTCCCACTACCTCTGACAAAGAACCGTTTGGAATTCGTAACGGTTGGACTGTCCGGGCCTATCTCAATTCTCTTCGAATTGGAAAACCACTTCTTCAATCGGACTGTTTTTCAGTTCTTTAACAAGGACACTTGTTCAAATACCTAAAAAAGGGGCTCCTGATGAGTCCGAATTCGAAGAGCTCCCCGGAAGGGTAGTCCAAAGTAAATCACCCCGTAAATTCGGACAGACTCCATGACTTCAATTCGGACAGCACTGATTGAACCGGACAGATGATCTTGAACACTGCAAACATAAGGCAGTTCGAACTATGACTAAAGTACTAAAAAACCTAATCACTGTCTGACTAAGCTACCTGCACATCTGCTTAAAACTCTTGGGTCTTTAAACATGACCCGGGTCCATTAAACTTGACCCGAAAGCCCATAAGGGCCCAAATATCATACTATAAATACCCAACCACCAGCATTAACTATGGGTAAGAAAAATTAACTGCTGCCAGGCTGCTCAATTCTCTCTCCACCCTTGAAACACTTTGAAACACCCTTAAACACCACCACACCACCGTGAAACACCCTTACACCGTCCTAAAACTCCACTTGAAATTACCAGCCTACCCTCAGGCTACTTTTATCCACACCATAAAGGAGTCTTATCTACAGTTTAACCAAATATCGTCAACTATTTGGAAAGCCGGTGACAATGTCAATGCTTTGAAAATTGTAGGTATTAAAAGGGAAAATCATGCTTTACTTCTATCTTCGAAAGCCTTTGAAAATGGAATTTTAATGGATAAACATGGGATTGGTGTAGAAGTCCAGTTTGATGATGTTATTGACAAACAACTTGTGATAGAAACAAGCAGTCTTGAGCTTTCGGTTGAAACAAAGCTTTCAGTTGAAAGACAAACAAGAGTGAAAATTGTTATTGCTAGTGAAAGGCGCCAAAAATCGACGAAGAAGAAAAAAAAACCAAAAAAATCTAAACAACATCAAACAAGGAGGAGTGTTGAAGTTGTTTAGATAGTTGTTCATTGGTTCAGGATTATTTAGAAACTATTAGTTTATTTCAGTCCAGTTTATGGGTCTTTTGTGAGTCTTTTGTGGGTCATTTGTGGGCCTTTTATGGCAAAGTCACAGTTAAAGCCTTCTGAACACGCTTTAATTTACTTGTGGTTTTTATTTAACTTATATCAGTCATTTAACATGTTTAGTGACTTTACTCTTGTATTTAAAGCTCCGTCTACTAAATGAATGGATAGATAGTAACAACGGGTGTGTATAAGAATGAAGCATGTTAACCATCGACAAACAAGTAAATTTCACCGGTAATTGAATCTCTCCCATTTTCTTCGCCCCATTGGGTTGCAATATGATACATGGATACGAATCCGTGTAAATCCGGTCAGTGTCATGCACTTATAACTAAATCCTAAATTTTCCAATCCATTATCATTTCCACTTTGTGAATTTTCGAAAGCTGCGATTTTAAGTACAGTGTAAGGATCGTAAACTTCCCACGTGTATTGCTCGTTCCATTTCGGGATAAAACTATCGACAATTGTCCGCATTTTAACCCATTTGGGCCCATACTTAGCGACGCGATAGGTATTGGTGGTTCCACTTCCTTCTCCAGATTTCAGCGGTAGCAAACCACTTGCACCCAAAACACCTAATTCTAACCAGCCAATAGGAGGTGATGTTAGTAGTTTCATAGAAGGTCTATAATCACTACTACTGTGCTGAATGGATTCCTCAGAACATGATACCCTCCATCTAAAGACACTCCTAATTTCAGTCAGCCAGCGAATTCACTTCTTTTGATTTCTCATCTACTAGTAGTTCAAGATTATACCACATGTCTGAAACATATTCCGTTGTATTCCTTCTCTCGACTTGAGACAACATGATCTCGCATTTCCCTAAACATCTTTCTTTGTTCTTTCCAACCCTATCCTCAATGGATAATTGCAACGTTTCATCGAAAGGGTTTGAGAACCACAAACAACAAATCTTCATTCCAAGTTGGATTAACATTCTTGCCTAAAGAAGCTCTACTCCTTGTAACCACATTACCAAGAACTGCCTTGATGAAAACTTCAGGATTCTTGTTTTTACTTATAGGTACCAAATCTGGTGCTTGAATTATATTGACTCTAAGATACCAAAGCTTTGGCCAAAGATAAACTTTGGACCGTTTTTTTATAATGTTTTGACCGGATACAGTAACGGAGTCAGAATGCCAAGCTTCTTGAAAAACCTTATGGGCTTGAGTACCAAACCAAATCGATACCATTAGTTCTCCTGCTATTCTTTTATCATCTTTATCTTCTAGTCTATACCACTGTGATGCTAATGGACTATGTGGTGGGAACAGGGGCGGATTTACTATTGGGGAAATTTTTATTTTCGGAATTTTTAACGAAGTTATGTTTGAAATGTTTGATCAATGGTCAAACAGTGTCAGTTTTGGCTGAGATTTGGACACCATGTTTGAGACATATAAAGCTTCAATATATCCGGTTGGATTTTTATTTGATGCTACTGTTCGGGAGAAATCACTTTTGGAATAGTGGAGTAGTTTTTGTAATATTATTTATTTTTGTTTCTTTTTTTTTGTTAGTTTATTATGTTTAAAATTGTTGGTGGGTTGTAGATATTTATTATATTGAATTGGATATACTTTTACCTTTAACTTATCATAATAGTAGAAGTGTTTTTGGTGGAATCTTCATAAGTCTCGTGGTCTTTTACTCTTCACAACGAATTGGTCTTTTCATATAAATGTTTTGGTTGTTGATTTATTTTACCGTTGATTATTTTTCAGTGATTAGGTTTGTGGTTTTATTTTGTTAATAAATCGGTTGTTTTATTATTTGGTTGGTTGTTTTGAAGTTAATCTCGCGTGTGGTTGATATACTATTATTTGGGTCTAATAGTTGGTATTAGAGCTCCACACCCAGACGAAAACGTGATATGGATGAAATTCTTAAATGTTGAAGATGATGAAAACATAGTGACTTTATTAGAGTGTATAAAGATTGTGTGACTTGATTAATTGACGTGACGCTAAGGAACTTCTAAGATGCTCTAACAAGAGTGAACAAATATATCCATTGTAAAACTTTATGACTTAGATATGAATCATGAAACAACCTAATCAGAGGGAGCATTAGGTAAGTCAACTGAGGGGAGGTAAAAGTGGTAGAATTTGTTATGTGCGACCAAATTTCCACGTCAGATAGGTATGAGAAGGATCAATGACAAATAAGTAAGAACATATCTCAACTAGTATGAAGTCTTTTGATTTTATACTTAAACGCTATAACGGGTACTAACTCATATATAAAGTTAAGATTATTTAGACATATGCCCCATAAATCAAATGTATATTTTTTCTTATATGTTTAATTTCAATAATTATTCATGATTTTTTTAATCAATAAAAATATCATGATTAATTTTTTTAATATTTCCAGACAAATTATTAAAAAATCAATTAAAAGTACGAGGTGAATGATAAAAAAAATTAAAACATGTCTAGTTTATGTAATACTTCAGCCCCTCCTGACCTGGATTCCCGGTTCCGCCACTGGGTGGGAGCCTAGTTGGACATGTAAGTCTCCTGATCAAATCGGTAGCTTTGTACCTTACTGCAATTTCTAGAACGTGCCTTGAAGTCTTTCTTTAGTGAAAGCGAAAACTTCGTTCCACTCCATATTCGGCTGCTTCTCATAAATTTTGTTTTTCCTATTTAGTTTCCGATTTTGACATCGACAAAAGAGTCACAAGTCTTTGTGATTGCGTGTTGAGGAAGGCCCTTTGATTTGAGCACTCGAACGTAAAGGAATTTCATCTGTTCGACAAGATCGAATGATGATGAAAGTTTTTCAGTGTCCGATACTCTTCCTCTCCCAATATTTGGAGATGTCTCCTTCAAAGAAAAGTCAATATTCTGCCTTGTTCTCCGTCATTGTTGAAGCTGCTCTGAAACAGTAAAAATAACAAAGTATAATCTTCAACTAGAAAATGTTCGGTTTCAGTCAAATGATTATCCGTCAAAAGCCTAATGACTATGTTCAAATACTAAAGTTAAACATATAATCTATAAGCTTAGTCAAAAGATGGTCTTAGAGACTTATCATGTTCGAATTTTCCCACGCCTCTGACTCTTTCTTCTCCGTAGGAGAACTGTCATCAGTCAGAGGTTTAGGTTCATCGACCCTTAATGCTAAGTCGTAATCATGGCACATCAAGTGCAACAACATATCTTCTTTCCACAGCTCAAAGTTGCTCCCATTAAGTATGGGTGCCTTTTTGCCTTTCAGGTTATAGAGATACGAATTTGCTAACATAACAAACAACAAACAATAAATAGCCAAAAACATCACTTAATATATAATCTCCATAGTATTTAACAAATAAATATAGCATAATAAAACATACTTTTACAACATCAATAAGATACCTTTGGGCAAGCATATTAATTTGTATATGTATGAGTTTGAGCATAATAATGTTGATCCTGCTAATTGACTTAAGTACGAAAATCTTCTTTTGTGCCGATTTTCCTAGTTCAATTTTCTTAATGATCAATTCACAAATAACTATCTCGTGTCTAAGATTAACTATGTCAAACTTAAACTTCCTTTGGGCCGATTAAAATTTACATACTTGTCAATCATAGACTTGTCAAAACTCTAAAATAATTAATTCAGCAATAGGGATCACTTTGGCGATATATTGAATCATTAATTATCTATCCAAGTTCGGACAACTTAAAACATGCTAATTATTTTAAAAAATACTATACGACTACCTATTAACTTAATTTCCAAACTATTTCGTAGTCTATATATAAATTTAATAAAATTAAATTTATATCTTAAATTATTATACTATAATATTGTACTTAATAAATATATATATATATATATATATATATATATATATATATATATATATAATAACATAATTCGGAATTATATATAATATTTTATATATAATAATATTATATGATAAGGAAAAGTATTCTTTAGGGACTAAAGTGATAAATTCTGTAATTATAGGATTAAATTAGACTTTAGGAAGAACCTAGGGGTTAAGTTGTAAATTTAACAATATGTAACCGTTTTCTCTAACTAACTCACCTGGCCTATTTAAAGAGGCTGAAGGAGTTATTTTGACCTATGAAATATTCAGAGGTACTTTTCACTTTTGGAAATTCTCACTGTGGATTCTCTGTTCTTAATTCACTCTTTACAACTTAATTTCTCACCAAATTGGCGCTAGAAGGAGGGGGCGAGGATACCTTGATCAACAGATCAAAAATCAACGTTCGAGTTCTCGTTTTTTAAGTTTTTCGTTCGAATTTTCATATTTCGTTTGATTTTTCGCTGTTTGGAGATGAATCCAGAGGAAGGTGACAATCCATCTGTTCGCAAGGCGATAGAGACGCTGAAATCCGATTTGCAGGAGGCAGGTAAATCTGTTCCAATTCAATCAGTCCAATTTGACTTTGAAGGAAAAATGAATGAAATGATTAGGAAGGTGGCTGAGCTTGACGAATTGGTAAAAAAGAAAGGAGATAATAATGGTGCTAGACTTAGGTCTAAGATAGCAGGAGGCGATCGTAATGATCAGTCTGATCAGTCGATGGATGAGGGTGATGATCACTATGAGCTGCGTAGGGCACGGTCTGAGCAAAAAAAAGAGTATAGCGGGATAAAGAAGAGGAAGGAAAAATTACAAAGGCGACTGTATGAAAACTCTAGTGATGAGGAGGATTTTGAAGATTCTGAATCTGATGAAACACCGAGGTACGAACGTTCTCGAGGCCGTTCAAGAGGAACAGAGCGTGAGTTCCGGCCAGCTAAGTCGTTTAAGGAGGGAAGGAAGAAGAAAGAGAGGCGAGTATACTCACCTCGGAAATACTCGCCTCGGAGGTGTTCGCCTCAGAAATATGAAGGTGAGTCCAGCTTGTATGCAACTGTGGGGATGAGAAGTGAGGACCAGTATGTCCAGGGGGTTGATTGGAGGGACTCACCATTGGTCAGGGAGATCAGATCTGTACCGCTACCGAGGCGGTTTGATATTTCCAAAGTTGAAAAGTTCGATGGGACTCAAGATCCCGATGACCACATAGAACAATTTAAAAACTACATGACTAATTTTGAAGATGATGATAGATTGGTGTGTAGAGCTTTTTCTCAAACGTTTAAGGGAACTGCGCTAAAATGGTTTAATAAGATTCCTAAGGAATCGATTGCAAATTTTAGAAGTTTCTACACTGCTTTTCGCAGACAATTTGTGGGAAGCAAGGAGATGAGAGCCAATGGGGACACGATAATACAGTGCAAGCAGGCTGTGGGAGAGAAGTTGAAGGATTATACCAAGAGGTTTGTGTCAACAAAGGCTGAGCTGGATGACTGTGAGGAAAGTGTGGCTATGGCAGCATTCAGGCAGGGGCTGTTGCCTGGGGA
The DNA here is from genome assembly GCA_036936605.1 of Limnanthes douglasii subsp. nivea. NCBI lineage: Eukaryota > Viridiplantae > Streptophyta > Magnoliopsida > Brassicales > Limnanthaceae > Limnanthes > Limnanthes douglasii. The sequence goes on along the minus strand of JAUPFV010000005.1, from coordinate 103,168,678 downwards.
TTTAGCCGATGAGACTACGAGGCGCAGAGCGTTAACGTTTGGAGCTCTTATGGCTCAGGTAGAGGACCAGATTAAGGTCGAAGAATCAACAAGGGTTCGAGGAGGCGCTAGTATTGTTCAAAAGGGGAGTGGACAATCTAACGTCTCAAACAACAATACCTCGCGTCCGAAGAACAACCCAAATGTTTCTAACCGAGGAACCTCGAACTCGTATCAAGGGGGATATAATCAGCATAATTCTAATAACCAGCAGCAGTATAGATCCAGGTCGAATGTGTGGGTGAGGCCGGATTACTATGCAGATTTAACTGAGAGTGTGGCTTCAATATATGAAAAAACAAGAGGAACAATCAATTTTAGAAAGCCACCAGCTATTAACAGGCCGAGGGAGGAGCGCAATAATAAATTTTGTAGGTATCATGAGGACATCGGCCATGATACAAATGATTGCATTGCTCTGAAGAAGGAGATGCAAGTTCTGATCGAAAATGGAAAGCTGTTGGAGTATGTCAGGAAGAATGCCAAGACAACAGCTCCTAAAGGAGGTAATCCCAATTCCAAGCAGGAAACTGCGTTAATGATTTTAGATGTTGCAGGTGAGGCAGATGGTTTCGATGTAGCCTCGGAATATGTCGAACCAGACCCCAGCCGACTTTTGTTAATGTCGATAGATGAGTCGATGCGTCAGGGACGTGTTCGAGATCTGTGTGCCTTTTTTGAATCATTAACCATATTTGGAGGGCATTCGATGACCAACAACACCAATAATTCGAGGAAGAGGCATATAGTAAACTTAACAAGACAAATTGAGGGAGGTGCATCGGCACAGCTAAGCAGCAGAAAGGATGTGCCTTTTATAATATTCGACGGAGATGATTTGAGGGGCATCACGGGGCCACATGAGGATGCAGTGGTCATTGGAGCAGAAGTATGCGGGGTGGAGATTCGACGAGTGTTGATCGATACAGGAAGCTCTGCTAATGTGCTTTTTAAGTCAACGTATGATAGGTTAACTGCACCACCTCGAATAGAAAAATCAGAGAGGACTATCATTGGGTTTACTGGCGCATCAGCAATTGTGATAGGTGAATTCGAAGGTGAAATTTCCTTGGGGAAAGGGCCTTTCAAGAAGAAAGTGCAGGTACTTTTTGTGGTGGTGGATTGTCCATCAAGTTACAACGCTATTCTTGGGAGATCATGGTTGGCCAAAATGTACGCTGTAGTTTCTACAGTTCATCAGTGTCTGAAGTATGTGGTCGAGGACAGAGTTGGTGTAGTCCGAAGTGACCAAAAGGTGGCAAGGGAATGTTATGCTGCTGCATTTAGGTTACGTGGTAAAAGTTCTGATGATCTCATGGAGAGTTAGCAGTTTGGGGGGTTGTCTTGTGGTGAAGCGGACGAGGGAATTGATGATCCGAGGTCAACCCCGAGTTCTGTAGAGGTCAATGAAGAAATAGAGGAATTTATTTTTAATAATGGCAGGGTACTTCGAATTGGCACTCTGTTATCTTTGTCGATGCGGGAAAAGTTGTTGAATTTTTTTTCTGAAAACTTGGATGTGTTTGCCTGGAGATCTGAAGATGTGGTAGGGGTCCCAAGCAATATCATATGTCATAGCTTAGCGGTTGATCCGAAGGTCAAACCAATTATCCAAAAAAGAAGGGCTTTTTCATTGGAGAAATCTGAGGCCATAGTTGCCGAAGTGGATCGGTTATACAAGATGGGGCACATTAGGGAGGCCAATTATCCGAGGTGGACGGCTAATCCGGTGGTAGTAAAAAAGAAAAATGGAAAATGGCGAATGTGCGTGGACTTCACGGATTTGAATAGAGCCTGTCCAAAAGATCCTTTCCCGGTGCCTCGAATTGATCAGTTAGTGGATTCAACTTCGGGAAATAAAATCCTGACTTTCATGGATGCTTTTTCGGGGTATAATCAGATTCGAATGAATCCAGATGATGAAGAAAGCACAACTTTTATTACTGATAGAGGCCTGCACTGCTATAAAGTAATGCCGTTCGGATTAAAAAATGCTGGATCAACATATCAGAGGCTGATGAATAAGGCGTTCGCTTCACAGATTGGGAGAAATATCGAAGTGTACATCGATGACATGCTTGTTAAAAGCAAAAGTGATGATGAACATATTGATGATTTAGAAGAGACGTTTTTGAATCTTAGAGCCATCCAATTGAAGTTGAACCCAGAAAAATGCACATTTGGAGTCCGATCTGGCAAATTTTTGGGGTATATGATTAGTGAAAGAGGAATCGAGGTGGATCCAGAACAGTTGAAGGCTTTGATATCGATGTCTTCACCTCGGAATATCAAAGAAGTGCAAATGTTAACAGGCAGGTTAGCAGCTCTGAACAGATTCATTTCTCGTTTTTCAGATAAGTGCTTGCCTTTTTTCCAGGTGCTGCGTAAACCCAATAATTTTGAGTGGACTTCGGATTGTGAAGAAGCCTTTTTGAAGATAAAAAATCTTTTGTCCTCTCCTGAAATATTAACAAAGCCTCGGAAAGGTGAGCAGTTATTTTTGTATATAGCAGTGTCAGATTATGCAGTAAGCGCAGTTTTGATCAGTGAGGACACAAAAATTTCGAAGCCAGTTTACTATGTTAGCAAAAGTTTGGTTGATGCTGAGAAACGTTACTTGAAGCTCGAAAAATTGGCACTGTGTGTAGTAGTGGCAGCAAGAAAAATGCGCCCTTATTTCCAGGCACATACAATTGTAGTTCGAACTTCATATCCGTTAAAAAATGTTTTGCAAAAACCAGATATTTCAGGGAGAATGACCAAGTGGTCTGTGGAACTGGGAGATTTCGATGTGCTATTTTCTCCTCGAACAGCTATCAAAGCTCAAGCTTTAGCAGATTTTTTGGTGGAGTTTCACTCAAGCAGATCCGAGGAGAAAGATGCAGAAAAGGTGAATGAGAATCCGACGTGGACAATACGAACTGATGGGGGATCCAGTAGTAAAGGGTCAAGTGCAGGAGTAGAATTGGTGGCACCAACGGGGGAATTTATGTTTCAAGCTATAAAATTTGGCTTTCATGCTTCAAATAACGAAGCTGAATATGAGGCTGTGCTAGCAGGGTTCCGGTTAGCGAAGATTTGTGGAGCAATGTTTGTGCGCTTGGAAACAGATTCACAGTTGGTAGTTAACCATGTTAAAGGGGTATCAGAAGCTAAAAAGGAGCGTTTGGTTTTGTACCTACAAGAACTTCGGGGGATGATGGCGCAGTTTGAAAATGTAGAAGTGGAGCATATTCGAAGAGGAAACAATACTATGGCTGATTCTTTGGCAACGATGGCTTACTCAGAAGAATACCCATGGATTATAACACAACCATCGCCTTCGATCATATCAAATCCTGAGCAATGTGAAGTGGTTGATGAGGTGGTAAATAATCCGACGTGCGCTCGAGGAGATTGGAGGTTTGACTTGTTAAACTTTATTTCAAATGGAATATTACCTATGGATAAACACTTGCTCAAGAAAATAAAGTACAAATCCCTTGGCTATGTGGTACTGGATGGGGTGCTGTACAAAAGGTCTACTTCGAAACCTTTACTACGATGTTTAGGCAAGGATGAGTCTCAGAATGTTTTGTCCGAACTGCATGATGGAGATGGGTCAGCTCATTGTGGGTTTAGAGCTTTAACGCGTAGAGTATTGTTGGCAGGATATTATTGGCCTACCATTTTGCAAGATGCCAAGTCATTAGTTCGAAGTTGTGACACTTGCCAAAGGTATGCAAATTTAATACACAAACCAGCAGTACCCCTAATGACAATTTCAGAGGCGATTCCTTTCGATAGGTGGGGAATTGATTTAGTGGGACCATTACCTATGGCTTCTGGTGGGAGACAAATGATTATCGTTGCGGTTGATTATTTTTCGAAGTGGGCAGAAGCAGAACCCTTAGCTGGGACAAAGGCTAAGGATGTAATCAAGTTTATTCAAAGCAATATTTGCTACCGTTTTGGAGTACCTCGGAAAATAACAACTGATAATGGTCCCCAATTTAATAACAAGGAAATGGACTCTTTTTGCTCTTCGAAAGGGATACAGCAGTGCTTTTCCACTCCTTTCCATCCTCAGGCAAATGGACAGGTAGAAGTTACGAATAGATCTATTTTGGATGGCTTGAAGAAAAATTTGGCAGGAGCAGCAGGGAAATGGCCAAATTATCTCCAAGAAGTATTATGGGCATATAGAACAACTCCTAGAGAGGCTACAAAAGAGACCCCCTTTTCTTTAGTATATGGGATGGACGCTGTGTGCCCTGCTGAATCTACATTGCCCTCTTATAGACTACTACAATATTCCGAGGCAGATAATGATGAGGCTAGAAGAGTAGAACTTGATTTGTTGGAAGAAAAAAGGGTCAAGGCACATTTAAATGTGATCCATTATCAAACATTAATGAGAAGCAGGTATGATGCCAAAGTTAAGAGAAGGGAATTCAAAATTGGCGATCTAGTGTTGCGAAAAGTATTCCTTCACACCAAGGATAAACACCTCGGAAAATTGGCCCCGAATTGGGAAGGTCCTTACGAAGTTACAATGAGGGTCAAACCAGGTTCCTACAGGTTATCAGATCGAGAAGGGAGGATGCTCAAGCACCCTTGGAACATAGAGCACTTGAAATTGTACTGTGAGTAAAATTGAACTTCGAATTTTTGTAAAACAGACATACTCTTTCCTTATCTGTTGGCCCAGAAAGGTTTTAACGAGGTGTCTGATTGATATTGAATTTTTTAATAAAATTTCTTTTGGCCATTGGTTGTTTGTTATGATGTGTGATTTATTATTTTGGTAATTTGGCAAAGATTGATCATCTTTGGAAGTTGACCAAGAATAATTTTCCGAAGCGATAGCTTTGAAGAAACAACCAAATTTTTCGAGGTGCCACGTCTTATGAGTGCATCTATTTTTCGAGGTGCCACGTCTTATGAGTGCACCTATTTTTCGAGGTGCCACGTCTTATGAGTGCATCTATGTTTAAGAGTAACCAGTTTAAACAAGTATATCAGAAATTCAAGATAAAAAAAAGATGACAAGTGATTTCATCGTGGAATAAAATACGAAGTTTACAAAAAAGGAGGAAAGCACTTAATCACATACACAAAAAACAAAAGCGAACTGTTTGGTCTATTAAGCATCATTCTCTTCTTCTTCATCTTCTGATGACGCCTCTTCGGAGTTATTTCCTTCTTCTGAGGAAGAGCTTGGTGGCGCTTCGAAAGCTTCCTTTGGGCGTTGCTCTTCTGGAACTCGTCTCCAAAGGTTTGATAAGTCCAACCTTGGACAAGCAGCATGAACTTCTCGAAGGATCTGAATAGATGTATCAATTTGAGTTTTCTTCATGCCTTCGAGCATTACAGAGCTAACTTCATTTTTAGCTTCCTTAACTGCAGCTTTCTTTTCTTCTTCGAATCCTGTTCGAAGTGTAGTAACCTCAGTCTGGCTTTTTACCAATTTCTCTTTAGTTTCCCTAATAAGCTCCGTGGCATCGGAAATAGCAGTAGAATGTTCACTCTTTAGACTTTCGAGAGCTTGCAGATGAGTAGTTTTAAGAGCTTCGATTTCCTCTTTGTGTTTTTCAAGAAGCTGTTTTTTCTCAGCTTCGAATTTTTGGAGTGCTTCATTTTTCGAAGTCTTTTCAGATTCTGTTTCTTTTCTACTCCTAGCTAACTCTTGGGCAAGACGTTCCAGTTGGGTTTGAGATTTGCTCACCTCTTCGTATAATTTGGTGACAGCAGAAATCAGATTGGGGAAAGGTTGAAGAATTGAAATTACCTCATCGGATTTCCCTGAGTGAGGAAAGACTAATGGTTGATGAACAGGAGCAAAAGGATTAGATGTTGAAGCTGTAGCAGCATCAGTAGAAATTGGGGGAGCAACATTGGCAGGTTGAGAGCCAGGAAATACAAAATCTCCACTTGAGTTGAAGTCCTCGAGGTTTAGATAGTCATCTATTTGTTTATCTCCCAGAGTTATACCTCCTTCAGGATTTTCCTCAACAAAAGTTCTACCTCGTGCCTCGGAAGCTAGCACAGCCTCTAATATATCAGCCTCATTCTTGTCATTGGGCTTGTTAGACTTACTCTCTTTCTTTTTTGGAGAAGTGTCTTTTTTCTTTGTCTTTTTCAGGATGGGCTGGTCTTCTTCGGATATGGTGGGAAGCGAAGGTGCAGACGTTTTTCTCTTCCTTACACTCTTCGAAGTAGTGGGAGGTTTAGTTTTGCTGGTGCTGGGTTTCTTCTTTCCTTTTTTCTTTAAAGGAAGATGGCTGTCGCTTCGATTCCGAAGTGGGAGATAGCACTTCCCATCTGGTGCAAGTATCCTTTGAACTGCTAGAAGAGGATTTGGTGGCGTCATCGGATCTTCAGGGAAGTCAGCCCCCAATGATATTCGCCAAAGATGGCTATTAACAAAGTTAATAGGATCAAATGCTGAATGGAAGCCATTTCCCCAAGCCTTTTCAGCCCACTCAGCCATTTTCTGGAAGATAAGTTTGGCCTCTTTTCGACGACTTTTAAATCGCCTCGGAATTTCTGAAGAGAGACAAATAGTTAGCCAAATAAATTGATTCAAAAGTAACCACATAAATAAAGAAAAACATCACTTACTATTGTCTCTCCAGGTGAGGGTAAGTTTAGAAGGGTTGGCATCGGAGATATCTTTGCCATTTTCCCAGGCACCTGACAGGAAGACGAACTTTTGTTTCCAGATCTTATCAGCTTCGAGGAGGTCGTCAATGATTTTTAAATTGTCTTCAAGGGTTAGGTAATAAAATGGCAGAACTGGGCCATTTGAAATTTTGGTTACTGAAATGAAGTCCTCAATTTCGAGGGGGATACCTCCAAGTCTTGATACCATGATTGCTGAAAATAAAGTGAAGAGCAAGTTCGGAGTAACCTGGGTTGGGCACAGTTGGTGGATTTCGAAGAACTTTACTATCATCGGATCAAGGGGAAACCGAAGTCCCCAATTGAAGAGCTCAGGGTATACTACTAGCTCATCTTTTTGACAGCTTAAGGGTGTCTCTCCTTCAACTGGTAATCGAAGAGTCATGTTGTCAGTTAACCCCCATAGTTTTCTGAGTTGCTCCTTCTCTGATTCGAGGTAGTAGCTGTAAGATACATTCTTCAAAGCAAGAATGTACCAGGCAGAAAGAGGCTTGAGATTTTCTTGAACTAAGCAGGCAACCGTATCAGGAAGAGTAATAAGAGCTTTTTTCCCTCGAGGTTTCTTTGGAGGAGCTACGCCTTCAGCCTCGGATTCCTCCTCGGCATCAGATTCAGTAGCTTCTGAATCATCCTTTTTGTGACCTTCCTCGGAGTGACTTCGAGTTTGTGTTTCTTGTTGAGTCACAGGAATTGGCTGACTACACTCTGGTGTAGTATCATCCACTTCTTGTGGGGGAGGAGGAGAGTGTTGAGGAGTGGAAGAGGTTTTTGTTTCTTCACCCATTACTAAGAAAGATGATTTTTTGGAACGTTTAGCTCTAATAGCCTCGAATTGAGGAGGAAGTGTTTTGGTTTGAGGGTTTTTTGTCTCTTCGAATTGAAGGACAGGTGATTTGAGTTGTGATTTGTTATAAGTGGGTGGTTTGTCTAAAGTAACTACTTTAGGTTTCCGATGAGGTCTTAGTAGTGAAGGTTTGACTGGATTTTGGAGAGAAGAGGTCGTTGAGCTACTTTCTGGGTTAGAAGCTAGAGGTGAAGACGAAGTGGCAAGGTTTGGATTAAAGTTGCCATATTTAAAAGTGGTGCAGGAAGAGTGAGGACCGTTATAGATCAACCCGGCAGCTTTGTATTCTTTGGCTCTTCGAGAAATACAAAGATAATCGTAGGCCCCAAATACTTGGTTACTGGAACCAGGAAAAAGATTTTTCTTTGATCTTACTGGTCTTCTGGGTTTAAATCTATTGTATCTAGGGTATCTTCTCATACAATGGTTTTTGGTATGAGAGGTTGCTTGGTAAGACAAGAGAAGATGAACAGGTTGAAGATGAACAAGAGAAGATGAACAGGTTGAAGATGAGCAGGTTGAAGATGAGTAGGTTGAAGATGAAGAACAATCTGGAGATGTTTCAAAGGTGGATTCTCTAAAAAGCTCTTACTGAATGAATAGCTGAGTATTTATAGAGTAAAGAGTAACATCGAGAATGTGAAAGCAAGGAACAAGTAATCTCTTCTCATTGGCTGGAATATGAAACGAAAAGGAAACTAATGATGTCACAGGTCTACTACTAGCAGTCTAATCAGTCCATCAAGTAGAGTTTAGAAATTTCGAAGTGTTGTTAAACTATGTGTGAAGTAATCATGTGTAAAAACCAAAGGCAAAGCAGTACCACAAGAAGTCAAATTCGACGAGGAGTTGAATTCGAGGCAGTTGAGAAATCCATTTGCACTTACTCGCCAGTTCGAAGAGATTCCTGGTTCATTGGATTTAATCATAATAAAGATATAAAATAATGCTGATCCGAAGAAGAGTTCGAAGAGCTAATAGTTCTTATACATAGATATATAAGAACTAGGGGGGCTACTGATAAGGAAAAGTATTCTTTAGGGACTAAAGTGATAAATTCTGTAATTATAGGATTAAATTAGACTTTAGGAAGAACCTAGGGGTTAAGTTGTAAATTTAACAATATGTAACCGTTTTCTCTAACTAACTCACCTGGCCTATTTAAAGAGGCTGAAGGAGTTATTTTGACCTATGAAATATTCAGAGGTACTTTTCACTTTTGGAAATTCTCACTGTGGATTCTCTGTTCTTAATTCACTCTTTACAACTTAATTTCTCACCATTATATATACGAATGACGTGCAATTGCAGTTAACAGAAACTTTTCTACAATATTATATCACGTCACACAAGTAAACTAATTGTTGGCGTCAACAATTACGGCACGTTCTTTACCTTCGGAGAAACCAAAATTATTTTACACCGCTTTATAATAATATTTACTATAAAGTACTTACGCACGTTCTTTACGTTCTATCAGGAGAAACCCACTTTCAAACGTGGGTTTTTCAACATATTATAATTTTATTAATATAACTTTAATTAGTGGAACCACTAACCACGATAATTAACTGTAGTATTAATATTAAATACTATTTAATGTTTCTATGGTATATATATATATATATAACAATCGATAACCGTTACCATGTTTGTATTTGAGTTTTAAGCCTCTTCAGTTAGTCATGAGAATTTCAAATTAATAGACAAATTGATTACCAAAACCTTTTCTATTGTTATTTAACATATTCATATATAAACGGTTGGCTTGCTTAAACATGTTTTTAATTGACTACCGAATCGATTCAAATATTCATGAATATGCACTTTTAATAGAAATTAACAAGTATCAAACATTATGAACTCAGAATCTAAAAATTTAAGAAGTTAACTTCATGGTGGCTCTGATACCACTTGTAAGAAATACTTTACGGATTTCTAATATACTTATTGAACCATGAAATTAAATCATCCTGTAATAATGCGGAATAAATAACTTACAGGATGTAGACATTCTTTGATCTTCAGTTTCTGAACTTGAAGTAGTAGATCCGCGATCCTTTGCTAGGTTATCGATTTTTCTAAGAGATGACAACCAAAACACACTTTTGTAATTGATTCGAAGGAAGAATCAATTCATTTTTCTTAAAGGATTTTTTCTCTTTGTATTTGATCTCGTGTCTTTTAAGAATGAGGAAGTCATTCTTATATAGAACTCAAGTGAGAAAACAGTTCTTCTCTTTTAACCGTCTGTAACTTCCAGACATTTACTTATTGAAGACCAGTCCTTATTAAATTGTCAACCTTAGGGACCATAACCCGGTATTATTTTGTTTTACAAAATAACCCCAAAACTTTACATTTTGGTTAAGTTGTTTATTTCCGAATCCAATCCTTCACAGTATTCGGAATTAAACCTAGTATCTATACAATTACCTCCATGATATATATTTTATCTACTAGTCCATTCTTTTCTTTAGAATTACTTTTATTGGACTAATATTAACGATAGTTCGATACATCGATAAAACATGTGACGGTCCATCTTAATAGAGAAATTCCAACATAACTTATCTTATAAGTTTTAACTATACAACTTTAAACAAAATATATAAAAGACAATTAGTTAACAAAGAAATTTCACCAATCTGAAACATTTGTAAGAAGTCGTTTACAATATCAAAAACTTTAAACTATACTATCAAGAGAAAAAAAAGAATTTCAATGAATTATATATAAAAGATCAAAAACAATATACAGTCATCATTAAAATTAAACATCAGAGCTCACCAAAGTATAAGAAAAATGAAGGTGATGGATTTACTTAAAGACAGAAAGAAAGGTTTTTCTAGCTATTCATCTCCTTCTAAAAAATTAAGTTTTTTTTTATGATTTTGAAAGTCTGATGTATAGCATTAGTGTTATTATATTTTTGAAATTTCAACGGTGTCATTTTCGTGAAAAAACTCTACTAACTTTAATCTAATTAATGGTGATAAAATCATGTTTTGAAATTCAAATGCTAGTATTAAAGATACAATTGAATAATAATATTTTGACTGATAATAAATATGTAATATTACGCATAAATTAAAGAGAAGGAATATAGAATGGATAAATTTTCTTGGTGAACAATTTTCTTTTCTAATCTGCTTTCTCTTCTATTAGCCATAGAAGATCTCACACAAAAGCAACTCTCTATTGAAGAATATCCTGCTCTTCATGGTGAACTTCCGATTTTACATGGCAAGAAGTCTTACGCCGATTTGGTTAGACAACTTGTCTCAAACTCAAGACTTGAGATTAAGCCAGAATTCAGCAAAGAATCGACTGATCATTATACAGTCCAATATTCGAATGATGTTAAGGATCACTTACTTAGTAAATTCTCTACCACAATAATCGGAAACTTTTCTGATGGTATACCACGTAAGTCTGTTCTTGAAAGTTTTATGCAAAACTTCAAATTCCAGGGATCTTACAGGTTTGCCAGCCATGATTCAAGGCATGTTTTCATTCAATTCCATTGCAAAGAGAACGTCAGTAAGATCTGGTCGAAAAATATCTGGAATATTGAGGGAAAGACTATGAGAATCTTGCGTTGGGAGCCTGACTTTAATAGAAAATTTGAAAGTTCTAAGACGCTTGTTTGGATACGGTTTGAAAGGATCCCCGAATTCATGTAAAACGAATCTGTTATCAATGATCTGGCTTCTACAATAGGCACTACGTACAAAGTTATCATACCTGGTAACAGAGCAAAAATGAATGTTTTTTTTCTCATGTGGAAGTGGATGTTTCAAAAGCTTTAAAGTACAGAATCTGGACAGGGTTTGGATCCAATGATGGATATTAGATTAACCTAAGTTATAGAAATGTGGCACCATATTGTCATGTTTGTTTTCACATTGGGCATCAAGATGAAGATTGTAAAAAAGCTGTTAAGATGAAAGATAAAGAATCTGAAAAGTCGGGGAAACATGAAGAAAGCGTCAAAAATAATACTACTATGTCGAAGAATAAAGGCAATAAAGTTAATGATGGAGTTGATTCTCAAAAAACTCAAGATGTTTCAAGTAACAATCAGCCTTTTATGAAGGTTTATAGAAGAAAGCTAAGGTCTGTCATAACAAGAAAGGAAAATGAGTCAGGTCTGGAGTTAAAAGATTGCATTGATAATGTTCCTAAAACTGCTTCTGTTGAGAAATCTAAAGTTCGCAATGAAAATGATCCTAAACCTGCTTCTATTGAGAAATCTAAAGATTGCAGTGAAAATGATCCTAAAAATGATTTTGTTGAAGGCAATATGGAGGTCATTGAAGCTCTTCATAGGATTGATGAAGATTTTGCTCAAAGTAATTTCAGTATGAAGGATAACAATGTTTTTACTGATTGTGCTAATATGGGTGGCAGATGTGAGGTATCTCCTACTAATTCTGATTGCAATTCTGATTTTGGCTCAATAATAAGTAGTAAACTTAGATCTGAGATGAAAAGAAGGAAAGCCAAGAAGATTACTATAAATTCTCTACTCAAGATGGGAGAAAAACCAAATCAAAAATCTCTATCAGATAATGATAAAGATGACTAATTGGAATGCTAGAGGTTTGACCAATAAGCCTACCTTGAGGAGGCTGCTGTCTATGGTTAAAGAAAATAAGTCTAAAATTGTGTCTATCCAAGAGCCTATAGCTGATGTTAGTAAGATGGCTGATGTTTCTGTTGTTCTTGGTCTCAAGAATTATGCTTCTAATTGTTCTAACAAAGTGTGGATCTTTTGGGAGGAAGATGTTGATATGAGTGTTATTATAGATCATGAGCAACTTCTTCACATGGCTGTGACTTATTCTGGTTTCAATTCTAAGTTTAACTTTACTGTTGTGTATGCTAAAAGCAATCGCATTCTTAGATTAGATCTTTGGGAGCAGATGAGAGCTATAGCAACTGATGATCTTCCTTGGATTATAACTGGTGATTTCAATGCTGTTACGTGCTCTGAGGACCAGGTTGGTTGTTCTATTTTCTATCAGGTTAGTACTTATGGTTTTAATGAGGCCATCAGACATTGTAAACTTGAAGATGTGGGTTATGTTGGCTCAAGATATACCTGGAATAGAGGTACCCATTGGAAAAGGTTGGACAGAACTTTAGTGAATGAAAAGTGGATTACTAGCTTCAATAAAACTCAAGTGTTTCTCATGGTCAGAACTTGTTCTGACCATGCTCCTTTTTTCATTCAGTCTAGTTTGATATCTAATAATGTGGATTGTAAAAAGAGTTTTAAATTTATCAATGCTTGGTCTAATTATTATGGTTTTTAAGTATTGTTAGACAGAACTGGAATTTAGCTTGCCATGGTAATGATGGTCAAGTCTTTTGGTTCAAGTTAAGGAGACTAAAGAGCTGTCTTAAGAAGTGGAATGCTGATGTTTTTGGTAACATTTTTAACATGGTTAAAGACACTATAGAGACTGTTAATAAGATGGAGGCTTTTCACTTTGATAAGAATAATAGTGAGTCTAGAGCTGCTCTCTCTAAAGCCAATAGCATGTATATTAAAGCTTTGAGAAATGAGGAAAGTTTTTGGCGGCAGAAGTGTTATAATTCGTGGCTTCGAGATGGGGATGGTAATACTAAGTTGTATCATGCTTATGTAAGCAAGAGAAGGAGAAGAAATACTATCAGAGGGATTAAGGAGAATGGTGTTTGGATTGACAATCATGTTGACCTTGCTAATTCTGTTGAAGCTTTTTATAAAAATACTCTTTTTGTTAATTCATTCACTAACAAAAATGAATAAAACTTTTTTATGCAGGATGACTTATTCTCTAACATCCCTAGTCGGGTTAAGGATGAGAAGAATTCTTCTATTACTAGGCAAACTAATAGAGATGAAATTTGGAGTGTTATAGCTAACATGAAAAATGATAATACTGCTGGCCTAGATGGCTTCAACCTTCATTTCTTTAAAACTTGCTGGTCTATAATTTGTATTGATTTATGTAACGTATTCAATTCTTATCTTTTAGGCAATAGCATCCCTGATGGAGTCTTTGCAACTGGCATCTGCCTGATTCCTAAAACTCCTAATCCAACTGCTCGGAAAAACTACAGGCCGATAAGTTTGTGTACAATGTTTAATAAAATATTTTCTAATCTAATCAATTCTTGTTTAGCTAACATTTTGCCTAATATAGTTTCTAAGATGCAGGGTGCCTTTGTTAAAGGGAGGCTTATTCATGAAAATATCCTTATCACAAAGGAAATGATTCATGATATTGATAAAAAGCCTAATTCTGGTAATTTCATTATTCAGCTTGACATGACAAAAGCTTTTGATAAGCTTTCTCATGCCTTCATCCTTAAAATTTTATCATGTTTTGGGTTCTCTGTTAAATGCATTGCTTTAATAAAAAAACATGATCACTATCGTGCACATTTCTGTTCTTTTAAATGGCTATGTAAAGCGTTACTTTAAGCAGTTGGAGGGTCTTAGGCAAGGAGACCCTTTGTCTCCTAGCCTTTTCATCCTAGCTGAAGATGTCTTACTAAGAGAAATATATAATCTGTACAAGAACAACAAAAGCTTTCACTATGCAGCTAGATCTGACTACTTGGTCCCCTGCCTTACCTTCGCAGATGACGTCCTTATCTTCTCCAACTGCAAGCCAAAAACTATTTCCTCCCTCCCTTTGCAACCTTCTTAACAAATATCAGCTCATATCTGGGCAAGCTGTTAACAAAGAGAAAACAAAGTTGATTATTTCTAGAAAAGCTAATCATGAAAACACTAGAAATATCAAGATCAGTACTGGTTTCAACATAGATTCTCTTCCTTTTAATTATTTGGGTATTACTATTGCTAGAAATAACAGAGGGAAGTACTTATCTGCTCTTTTAGATAAGATTCAAGACAAAATTACTGAGTGGGACTTAAATAATCTGTCCTTTGGTGGTAGATTAACTCTTATCACTAGTGTCTTAATGCATATTGTATATTACTGGATTCACAATACTTCTCCCTAATAGTGTCATTAACAAAATTGAATCTTGTTTCAATAAATTCTTATGAAGAAACAAGTATCAAGTTAAGGCTATACACTGGTCTACTTAGAGTCACCTTTGCAAGCCCTTTGCTGAGGGTGGTTTAAACACTAAAAGTTTAACTGATATTCAACTTACATTTTCTTTTAAGCTATGGTTTATTTTCAGGAAAGGTAGCAGCTTATGGGCCTCATTGATGCAAAAGATATACTGCTCTAACAGCCATTGCCATAAAGGCCACTTGCAAACAAATGATTCGAATGTCTGGAAAAGATTTTCCCTTATTAAAAGACAAGCAGAAAAGCATATCAAATGGAGTCTTGGTCAGGGTCACATGGATTTTTGGCTTGAGGATTGGCATAACAAACCTCCACTGATAAGTGATCCTATAACTCAAGCCTGGTTTCTAAATGCTAGTGTTAATACATTTTGGAAAAGTAATAGATGGGATCTCTCTGGTCTTCATAATGTTATTTCTAATGATAGACTTAATCACATCTCTAAATATCGAATTGATACTAATAAAGCTGATAGAATCATTTGGTCCCTTTCTGAAAATCAAGATTTTGACACTAAAACCACTTAATAAAACTTGAGGAAATCTTACACAAAGTCTGGTCTTTTCTTTAAAGTTTGGAACTCTTACACTCCTAAAAAGTTTTCTTTTCTGTGTTGGAAGATTTTAAAACGATACATCCCTATAGACAGCATTATAATGAAAAGGCATATCCAGATGGCCTCTAAATGCCAATTCTGCAATAGCTGTGAAGAGAAAGATCATCTCTTTGTCAGCTGTTGTTATGCTTGGCATATCTGGAATTATTTTAGCTGTTTGTTTAAAATAAGGATTGGAAGACATATGGTTTTCTCCCATGTCCTTCGTATCTGGTTCTGGTTTTCTAATAAAAAAAGACACATAACGCATATTGTTCCTCAGGTCATTTGTTGGGTCATTTGGAGGAACAGAAACTATTCTAAGTTTTCTGGTGCTCCTGACTCTATTAAACAAGCTATTGACAGAATCATTCATATTATTAGTAGTATGGACTTAGCCAATATGCTAACCTATAAACTATGGACAAAATCTTATAACGCTGGTGTTTCTCTTGGATGCAGCATATCAATAAACAACAGCAAAGTTCCAGTTTACCTTAGATGGCTGGCCCCTAATCCTGGAAGAGTAAAGCTCAATGTGGATGGTTCGTGTAATAAGTAAGGTGAAGCTAGTTCGGGGACTTTGTTTAGAAACTCGGATGGTGATGTTCTTCTGGGATCTGGAACTCAATTAGGCAAGCTGAATCCGCTCTTCGCTGAGCTGAGTGCTTTAACTGAGGGTCTGCTTATCTGCAAAAGAAACAATTGGATCGATGTTGATGTCGAATCAGATTCTTTAATTCTAATCAATCTTATTGCGCATAGAAATGAAGCTTGGTACCTGAGATATTCCTTAGAGATTTGCAGATCATTGATTCACCCAAAGATGACGCTTAAGCACATTTCTCGTCTGCAAAATCAGTCGGCTGATTGGATTGCAAAAAGGGTTTTAAGCTCAAGAAAGAACACTTATTTCATTAATCCTCCGAATGAGCTTCGAAGTATTGTTCTTCTGGAAAGTCTTGGGTTAGGTTTTGTGACCTAACCTTTGGAGAAGACGACTCTGTGTGTTGTTTGAATTTGGGGAGTCTGAAGGCGCCATTTTGGTTGCCTTCAAGTCCTTTACTTTGTAATTTCTTTCTATTTTCCTCCAAACTTTTGTAATTTTTCATTAAGGTAATTCGAGTTTGATTTTTGCTAAAAAAAGGATGTATTTTATATTTTTCAATTATAATAATATATTATTGTTAAAATATTATCATTTTAATACGTATCAAATGGTTGAAATATTTTTTTAAAAAAACTTATTAAATTTATTATATAATTTTGAAGAAAAATAAAACTAAACTTCTTAAATTTATTATATAATATTATTTATATGAAATCATGATTAGATTATTCAGATTAGTTTACAAAATATTATTGGTATATTTTTTTTTATCTTTTTTTATCTTTTCTATTTAGCCTCTTCTTATTCTGAAGTTATTCCCACCCTCCCCCTCACGCACCATTATATTCAACACCGAACGAGTTTGAATCCACGGTTGCTACGATGATGAGTTGTTTTTGGTTATTTATGCAAATCTTATTTATTTTTTCAAGCCCAAACCAATAACTCTTTCATCGTGTATGGTAATAAACAAAACAATTAAACCCAAAAGTTATGTGAATAATATATATAGTCATCATTAAAACAAAACATCACCTCTAATCACAAAAAGATAAAAGAAAAACAAAGGTGAGAAAATTAAGGGTTTCCAGCTCTTGATCTTCTTGTAAGAGAATTCTCTAGTTGTTATTCACTTATTAGAGAGTTAAGTGGTTTTCTATGATTTTGAAAGCGTGAAGTATATATCATTAGTGTAATTATTTTTGTGAAATTACAGCTTATATTTTGAGTGACATGGAGCATAAGAAACATGGAGTATATTCTGAAGGATGTTATATATTGTATATTAATGTGTATAACATTTTATTAAAAGAGTATGAAATGTTTCAATAATTTGAAATATTTAAAAATTTATGCATTGATATTATATTTTTATTTAATTTTGTATTATTCCGTTTCAATTTATAGCAAGTACACTAAAAATATTTATTTGTTGGATCTAATAACATATCATAAATGAATAAAATTATTAAAATAATATGTTTATTTAAAAAAAATTGTGATATATTCTTTTATAATTTTTATATTAAAATTAATTACTTTAATAGTTAATTTTCTTTTATCTTAATTTTTTACAAAATCATAAATTTATAGAATACAACGTATAATCGCGGTCGCAGAAATATTGTGAGTAAATAAAAGAAGTAAGTTACAGAATTATTGCTTAGTAGTGCATCTCGAGATCTTAAATCAAGTTTTGCTAATAAGAATTAGTCAAATGCAATCGAAATCGAATTAAAAAAAATGCAGTCGAATTTAAAATATTCAAAAATTCAAAATTCTTATAAGTTATATATAAAGGTGTTCTATATATTTAATTTGCATTTATAAAAAATGAAAATGTTATAATATTTTGTAAATTCTTATGGTTTTTAAAGAAAATTTATTTATGTTTATAAATTTTGTAAAATAAAAAGATACAATTGAAAAATAAAATTTTGATGGGAGTGTAAAAAACATGAAATATGATGTCTAAACTAATACGGTGTTCATGGATAAATATTTTTATAATTTAATTAAGTTTTAATTTTACTATTATTTGTCTATAAAATAAAATAAAAAATTATGAATGCAACAATGCGCATAATAATAATTTTTGGACATATTCTACATAGTTGTGTATATCCTGCGGTTGATGACGAGATCTTCTACAAAATTTTGGACATATCCTACAAAATAACGAGATATGAAATTCTGTTGTTGATAATTTTGGATATAATTATGTTCCTAAAAGTGTGGAGATTAATAGGTCTGTAATGATTCAGATTGTAAGGTTACAAGACTTTGGAATTTGACAAATTCCAGTATATATGATAAATCTGGAGATGTTCTGACCCTGGAAGAAGGAGAATACATAAGCACAGAAGTCCATTTGTATGATTTGTCGAGAGGTAATATGGAAACATCAATTAAATCCATCCATGCCTGCTACGCTAGATGGGTTAAGGATCTTGATGGTGTTAAATATTTCATATTCAGTTGGAGTCTTCATTAGCATGGTGTTGTCCTCTTCATTAATTAGCTTAGAAATGTTATTGAACATAGGGATGTTGATGAAGTTTCTCTTTTCATTATGATTAAGATTGAAGTTATCAGTTAGAATCTCTTTGAAATAAGATAGAGCATAATTACGGATTAGATGATCATCAATGATCCAGTTTGAGTCCTCGTTGATGCAAATAATTCTTTTTTCTTCTTTTCTTATTACATAGGAATGATAGGTTTTGGTGTTTAAGTCATCGTCCTTAATCTAGCTGGAATACGTTTTTTTATGCTAATAGTATTCCTCTTTAGTTAGAGCTTGAAGGAGCAGATCATTAGGATGAGAAAAAATATTATTTTTTTCCAATGTAGTTGTTATCTTACAGAATTTGTTCCATGCATTTGACATTGTCTTCAAAGTTAATTAATTTGTCAAAAATGTTTCCAAAACTGAGCTTGTTCCACGTCTTAAGAGCATCTTTAAGTTTATTGATTATGTTCCACAAAATGAACAAAGAGTAGCCCTGTATATTCCAAGTTCCAATTGGTTTCAATAGTTGATAGAAAATCATCACTTAGTGTCCAGATATTTAGAAATTTAAAGCTAGATTTATGTAGATTTCTATCATTATATATAAAAACAAGGAGAAAAGTGTGGCCTGAACAGTTTATGGCTATGTGAGTGACTTTGGTATTGTTAAAGTAGTTAAACTAGTCTGAATTAAATAATGTTTGAACCAATCTTTTCCATTTGGATTTGTTAGTCCAAGTAAACCTAGTACCACCGTATCATGTATATTCCAGAGAGAATTGTCTGATGGTTTCATTGAAATATTCAGAGATCTTGATATAGAAGGTAGTACAACCTATTTGTTCATCAAAAGAAGAGATAGAGGAAAGTCACTAATTACTAGTCATTCTTCAATAGAATTATGGATAGCTTTAAGAGAGTTCCAGAGATCAAATATGTTAAGTCTTTGGCATTTTGCATCGACAATAGGTAGATAGAAGACTTTATTCAATGATGTATGAGTGACAGCAGAGTGCAATAGCTTAGGGTGATTTACGATAGTGTTGAAGCAATCCTCCATCCAAAATAACCAAATCTTGTTATTGGAGTTTAAACAGTAGTTGTGAAAACAAAGCTTGGGAGCGATAGAGGGAATGATGTCAGTTTTAATGAAAGGCTCAAAGATGGGAAATATATTGATATTTTCTTTTTTGATGATGGATTTGAGCCTTCTCAATGAGGCTTTGTTACCAATAACACGAATGTATTAACAAAGGAACTTAATAATGATTAAGATTGAAGTTTGAGGAATGGCTGGTCCCAAATAGGGACTTGATAACAACATTCCTTTTTCTTTTTCTATTTTTGGCTTCCTTAAATCTTTTATTTAAGAGAACTTGGAATTTCTTGTCAACTTATTTCCTCTTAATGATGGGAGTGGGAGGCAGGTTGCCGATGTTGTCTTACTTTGGAGTATGGCTGTCTGTTTTAGAGTTAGTAGAAATAAAGTATTCTTCTTCTAAATTTTTGATGACATCAATAATTTCTTCATTCAAGGGAGAGTGAATTTCTAACATGGCACGAGAGTTGTTTACAATATTGTAATCATCATCATCTTTAATGATATTATTGCTAGAATTTTCAATAATATCACTATTTTTGGCAGACGTGGTGTTGCAGTTTTTCAGAAATATCACATTTGATCCAACCATAGCAAGTGTTGAACATAGCACGATTTTTTGCACGGATCCATGTTTAAGTGGTTGTCCAATAGAGGAAACTATAGAATGGATAAATTCTTCATTGTGAAGTTATTCATGTACATTTTATATTCTAATCGTAGTTGGCACTGTAGGGAATTCATATTTGAGGTTAAAAGATGAAATCCATTTGAAAATTCTCATTAAGGATTCACCTACAGACCAAATACATTTGAACCAAAGCTTGCACATATCTGATTTGAGCAATATGAAGATGTGTTCCCAATTGGAAAATGTGTACTGTTTTGTGAACTTCTTTGTTGTATAGAATTGATTGATAGTATGTTTGTTTTGCAGGTATTAGGAGAACTTCCCTATTAAGGTAAATCTGGTTAATGAAAGCAATGCTTCTTTATCAATTTCCAGGAATTGCAAAGATATATGGTCATTCATTTCTTGAATTTTTAGAGGTTGAATACCAGGATTATTGTTTAAATATCTAAAAATATCAACAAATGATCCGCTTGAAGTTGGGATCATGTTTCCAGGTAAGTTTTCATTGTTGTTGCTGAAAACTTTGGGTTGGTTGCCAAGTTTATAGATTGGCATAATTGGTTGAAGCGTTGGGAATTGATACTTGATGAATTCTTTTTAGGAATGCAAGTGGTTGAAATCTATTGATGGATGTAGGTCTTGGCGAGCTACCAATAGTGTACGAGAGAACAGAAGGAAAAGTGAGCCTCAACCAAAAATAAAGCAAGAAGATTAATAGTTTCCTAAAAAAAATTATTATTTTTATTTGTATTTAATAGTAAGTACACTGAATATTGATTTGTCGGATCTAATAACACATTTCGAAATAAAAGTTTGTATATAAAATAAAAATACGATAATATTATGTCAATTTCTAATGGTTTTTTAAATAAAAAATTGTTTAATTTTAAAATAATTTTGATAGTTTGATCCCAAATATTAAAAAATACGCATTTAAATAATAATATAACTTTTGACATTGAAACCGACCCAAAAAATAAAATATTTAAATAATAATATAACTTTTGACATTGAAACCGACACAAAAAATAAAATTATGTTTGTCAAATAAGTGGTTCACTTCATTTTTTTTGTTTTGTAAATCAAAATTATATTTGGTAACTAAATTTAAAATATAATTTTTAGTTTATAAAAAATAAATAATATTTCATAGAAATATTAGTAATATTAGTTTTGTTATAAAAAACCGTTCAATATATTATTACTATTAGTTTTCTATAAAAAAAACTGTACTCTAACATTTTTGTTTTTTATGAAAAATATATCTTTTGTATGTCATTTTTGAAATTTTATATTAACTATACAAAAATATTTTATTATTTAAATTACAATCAATATTTTCATACAATTTGATATACTAAAATATCAGTTACAAATTTGTAACTTAGAGTTATTATAAAGAGCATTGTAACAACCAGTAAATAATGTTTCACGATCAAATTCTTAAGACTGAGAGTATCAGAAATGATACATATTTATATAGAATCTATCTATATTTTGATAAAAAAAATTGGAATGCGTCTTTGGTTTGAAAATTCAGAATTATATCTTTATTCACTCCAGCTTAATCTTCTATTCTCAAGATCTTTATCTTTTAGTCCTTTCCTTGAAAGCTCAAGTCTTTTCTGTGTCCTATCTATACCTGCAATAGAATTTGTAGTCAGGCTTAGGCCTGCTAGAAAAATAGAGAGATACAAGTATAAAGTTGATAAAATCAGTCAATGCTCAAGTTTTAAATGACCTACTTCAAGGCTTTCTAGCAATAAGATAGCTCTAAGAGCGGCAATAGTATTATGAGGAGAAAGTTCACAGTTTTGTGGTTGGGATAGAATATATTTTGCTACCCAGTCAGCAACATAATTCTGGTCCCAAAATACGTGGGACAAAACCATGGTTAGTACTATTAGGTTTCTACAACTGGTTCTAGGTGATTTGAGAAGCCACGGGGCTTTACCAAAACAAAACATTGGAAATAAAACTAATGAATCAATGTTTAATAGGGCTCTAGCTTCAACAATTAATAGGGTTTGTTTCCAATATAATTTATCTATTGATTCCAATAATTCACATTTTTTGTTTCCTATAATCATACCACCACTAGACTCTCCATCAATTAGATAAATTTCACCGCAATTTAATTTAAGCATGTTGCTAAAAAAGACTTTACATTTAGCATAAGTGGGTTTCTTATTGCTAGTAATATGATGATAACACTGGAGATCATGAGCTAGAATTTTATCACCAGACCAGACTTTTGAATTTAGTAAACGAGAACAATCTAAGTTAGATAATATATATAATATTTCCCTATAATAGATTTTGAAGAATAGATTGTATTATTTAGTTTTTTTATTGTTTCTAGCATACTAAAACCTCCATACAATGATAGGTTAAATAATTCTCGTAATGTGGATATCTTTGTTTGTGGAAGAGAATAAAATTTTAATGATATTGGATATAGACATATGGCTGAATATAAGGATCCCAAATAGACCTGCAATGTATTTCCATAATTCTCCATTTCTGTTTACATTGGACAAACATATGACAAATAGATTCTATATTACAACAATGTTGACACTTTAATGTTATAGAAAAAACTATTTTGAATTATTGTATCTACATAAATGAAACTTTTCAAGACTCTCCAAAGAGAAAAAAAGCATTTATTTCGAGTCACATTGTTCCAAAGTTTTGTGTATAACATTGAAGTGTTGTTTTTTTTTCTCATTAGCAAGTGTCTTTTAATAAGAGTGATCCATCTGTGGAGACATTCCAAATGATTAAGTCTTCTTTATTTTGAATGATTCTGAATTTATAAATTATGTTTATATCTGAGGG
The DNA here is from genome assembly GCA_036936605.1 of Limnanthes douglasii subsp. nivea. Taxonomy (NCBI): domain Eukaryota; kingdom Viridiplantae; phylum Streptophyta; class Magnoliopsida; order Brassicales; family Limnanthaceae; genus Limnanthes; species Limnanthes douglasii. The sequence goes on along the minus strand of JAUPFV010000005.1, from coordinate 103,145,738 downwards.
TAAAACCTGATCTTTGAGTTTATTAAGGTTCCAAGTATCATTGTTCAATGACTCTATCTTGAGGATATCATAAGTTATTTTCATTGATATTTAAAGTTATTAAATATTGAGAGTGGCACCATTTTTCCAACCAGAATTCAATATTTACTTTACCGATTTCCAATGAATATGTTTTTCTCCTATTTCTTTAATTTGGATTAAACTTTTCCATGTTTTTTAGTCTTTCGTCTTATATTAAAGAGGGTGAATTGTTAGACAGTAAGCTGAATGCATTAGCTTAGCCCATATAGATTTTTTGTTTCTAAAGTTTAGCCACAGCTTACATGAAAATTTTGTTTGAGTATCATTTATCTTTCTCAAATTAAGACCTTCTTCAAAAGGTTTAGAAAGATTAGTCATTTGCACCAAATTATAGATTTTATATCTTATTTATATCCCAAAAATAACTTATTAAAAAAGATACTTATTTTTTAATTACTGATTTGGGTATTAAATACCTTTGAGTATAATATATTTGGTATGATAGTAGAATTGATTGTATAAGAATTAGTCTACCTCTAAAAGATAGAGTTTTATTCTTCCATTCTTGTTTTCTTGTTCTTATCTTAGAAATAAGATCATCAAAGAAGTATTTCTTGTTTCTTGTATGAACTAGAATACCCAAATGTTTAAATGGCAAGTGGAAATGGTTAAAACCATTAACATTTATAATAGCAAAAATTCTTTGGTTACTCATTTGATTAGAAGTAAAGAAGTTTGTTTTTAGTGTTTATTATTTAACCACACAAATTTTCATAATGATTAAGGAACTTATATAGTTTCTTAATATTATTTGTAAGGAACTTCAGCAATGATGAAAAGGTTGGGTGATAGTGGATCACCCTTGGTGTGGTTTATTTCTGCCTGAGGGTAATATGGTAAAGTGTTTAAAAAATATTTTGGTAATTTTGTGGTGTTAAGTGCTTAGTGTGAAGAGTAAAGAGATAATTAAGCTGCCTACTAGTAATAAATTGTGATCACCCTCATTAATGAAAGTAGTTGGGGTATTTATACTTAATTACTCTCATGGGCTTATTGGGTCGGGTTGTGAAACCTGGTTGAGTTTAAGCACTCATTAATAATATGGTTTTAAGTTGATTAGCAACTAGCTTAGTCAATAATTAGTACATTTGTACTGTTCATATATTTAATGTCGTGGTTTAGTCTGAATTACCCTTCAGATTTAATCATGGCATGGTGACTGAAATCTCTAAACTCATTAGTAGCCCTTTTTAGGTCTTGCAAAAGATCTTTGAAAGAGCTAGAACTGAAAATATCAATACCAACTTTTTCCGATATGTTTGTATCGTTCCAACTGTAAAAGATCTTCTTTAATAATGACCATGTTCAAACTTTGTCAGAACTGATTTCTCATCTCAATATTCTAAGAGTTTTTCTTGAACCGCGGGATACGTGTGAACCTCTAGTTCGACGTCTCAGCCGTTATTTCTCCTAGATTGTCACACCCACTAAGCTAGAAAGTTACTTAGGCTTTAATTTTCACACTTTGCAGTTTTTAATCATTGCAAAAAATTGATCCATCTTCCCCTAGGTAACTACTCCTTTTTACTGTTTTATTGTCTTCAACAATCACAAATATTCTTAGAGAGGGACAGAGCTCAGTTCACCTTCAAATTTGTTCTTGAGTCATATATGTTTACAGCCAGAAATGCCTTAGTTAAAAGAGGTTGGTTGAACTTGTCTGAATTAGAAAAAGCACAGAAAGTAGCAAGGGACAAACACATTGTTGCTGGTCTTCCTGCTTCTCCAAGCGAAAAAGGTAATTATGCACAACAAAATACTGATTAGGGGCCATCTTTTTCAAAAAAAAAACCTAGAATTAGAAAACTTCTGTTTGTATCGAATCTTACATCTCTCCCAACTGGTTCCTCAGTCCAAGAATCCCAAAACCCTTTACGCAAGGATAAAGCCGTTTATAGTTTCAGGAAACCCTCATCTTTCATTGCGATTGGATCGGACACAGAAAAGTCACTAGACAAGTTAACTCCTCGCAGATTTATGCGTCAGTCTAAAACAAAATCCACACCCACATCTTCAAAACCCTCTAGTTCGGAGTTAATAATGGTTGTACCACAAGCTAAAAGATCCGGGCAGCAGCCCTTAACAGACACCAGATTATCAGAAGCGTCATCTGCATAACCTTCTGAACAAGTGTTTACAAAACCACCCGAACAGCCACCCTCAAAGGTGTAAGAACAACCTTTTTCAAAACCATCCGAACATCCTTCCACAGTGATGGAAAAAATATGGAAGATAGCATAGAAGAAGCCCCTTTCAAGGCTGAGGCGTCTGGTCAAACAGGGGATTCAGACCGGAAAGGCAAAAATACAGTGGGCATGACTTATCCGGATGCTCTTCCGGAGAGCTTGGAGGGCAAAGTGGGTTCCTGCTTCAAGAAGGTAAGTGTAAAATACTTGGTGGCCCTTTTAAATATTAACTATGTGTATAACTACATAGTTGAATTAGGTCGGATCCGCACTAAGTGGGGGATCCCAGAATCTGTGAAAGCGAGGATCCCAATCACTCCGGAGACCCCGTGGATTGCAAGCTAAACGAGGTGGTAGTATATACTGAAGTATTGAACTGGGGACTTCGGTTCCCCTTGGATCCGGAGATAGTCAGATATTTCCATCAGATCAAGCTGTGTCCCAGCCAACTGATCTCCAATGTCTGGTATACCCTTTTAGCCTGCATCATGGCATCCAGGATGTCCAAGATTTCACTACCGATGGAACAGTTTGATGTAGTGGCAAGCTTATGCAAGAACCATCAAATCCCTTTCTACCATTACAACATGGGGAATGACTATATGGTGGTGGATGATCTCTTGGAGTCCGAAAAAACCCTGGAGGATGCAGTTCCTCTTCATTAGTGGGACTTGGGAGAATGGCAGGAAGATCAAGGCTGGAAGAGAACTGGTGACTTTCTCTTACTTTTTTCTTTCATCCCTTAAGTTATAAATTTTTAATTTAAACGAACTAATATTTGTTCCCAGTTCTTCCGAAGGATTTCTTAAGCTTCTTAGAGGCAGGGCATGATACTTGCGCCAAGCTAAATGCTTGGGCTTCGAAGAACTGGGGAAAGGCCTTCCATAATTGCTTCAAGTCAGGAAATTTTGTAAGGTCTCACCTGTGGAACACCACAGGTAGAAGAGATCTCACGTGGGAAGAGTTAACTACCCCTCCCCCATCAGATGTGATCCTAAAGAGGACAGAATCCAAAGATGCTAAGTTATATCTGCCTTCCAGGGCTAAAGCCCCCAGCAAAATGAAGAACAAGAAGAAGAAGGCCATAATAGACCCTATCCAAACGACTACAGAGGGGACTGGTTCGGAGAACCAGGGAGGCATCAATGCTGCTTTGCTGAAAGCAGTGGAGGTAATTGTAAAGGAAGCTGGTGGGTTAAAGAACCCACCAAGGCCTCCCAAGATAAGATAAAAAAAACACAAGGCCAGCAGCGATGAAAAGGCTGCCAAAAAAAATATCACTCTTGGAGCATTATTAATCCTTCGCCCACTTGAAGTCCTCCCCCCATCTCCTACCGATCCCACTTTACAGGAGGAAATTCCAACCGATCTTCACTCCAGATATGTTGCTGGTGATAGCAACGATGAGGTAGACCTTGAGGCCTTTCAAGACATTAATATTTATTTTAATGATCTAGAGAAATATGACTTCGCGGGGCCATACCGTCCTTCCAGTTCTTCTAACGTGGTGAATCATAATGGGAAGACCTATGCTATATCTAAGGAGCAAGACACCTTGAGCCATGCCCTCCTAGGCTATATCTGACTATTATTTGATCTGGAAAGGCAAGTAAGGGCTCAAACAGGTACCATTAATTCTCTAACCACTGATGAACAAAACTTGTTAAATGATTTCATCAGCGCTCAACAAAGCATAGAGGTATTGAAGAAGGATAAAGAAGAGTTAGCTACCAAACTGCTTGCATCAGAGGCGGCCAACAAGGAGCTTCAAACCAAATACTCTAACCTTGAGACCTCTTCTTCACAATACCTCCCAGCTTTGAAGGAGCAATTGAAAACTAAAGATGATACTATCCAAAATTTATCCGATGAGAAGGCCAAGTTGGAGAGTACTATTGAAGAGAAGATTAGAGAGAATGAGGCTTTGGAATACCAAACAAAACAAGTCGCCACTGCAGGTTTAGAGAAGTATGCCAATGAGGTAGTGGATTCTCTGGAGAAAAGGGATGATGGGATCAAACGCGATATGCTCATGTTGTTTCATGAGACCTTTCCCAAGAGGACCCTTGGTCCCCTGTGGAAATACGTGGACTATGACGACATCCCATTCCACACCTTAGCAGATGATGATAAGCATAACTACTCTAGTGGAGTTGACTCTACTGATGATGATGAAGGAACGGGTGAGAGTTCAAGTGCTGAACTCGAAAGTCCCAAAGCAGATGGTGGTGAAGTAAAATCCGAAGGGAACAAGCCCTAAGGTTTTATTATGTAACTTTTTGTCTTTTGAAATACTAAATTCCTTAGATAGACAAGACATTTTTTATACTATTGATCGGTTTGAATCCAATCAGGTTTAATTATCAAATTTCCCTTTTATTTATACTTTGTTTAAATCTTTCATGGCCAATGTATAAGTAGCCCATAATATTTCAGAAGTGTTGAACGAAGGTATCTAATATCTCTGATCACATGTGTTTAATAATTTTAATCATGTGCTAAACATATCTGATCAACCCAAGAAAACTTGAGAGCTGGGGTGTTGAATAAGCAATTTAAAACAAAACCACAACATACTTTTAAAGAAAGCATCATATATTATTGAAAAATCCGGACACCTCATTAAAGCCTCCCCGCGCCACTAGGTTAGGAAATAGTATGCCCCTCTAATATTTACATTGGTATTTAACAAGTAAATATTTACAAAATATCTTTATTCTAAATATAACCTGAGATGTTCAACATTCCATGAATGCTTTAGAGCTCTCTCTTCTTTATCTTGGAGACTGTATGTCCCTGACTTGACCTTTTCACAGACCATATAAGGGCCTTCCTAGTTTGGAGCAAATTTACCGAACTGCTTCTCCTTAGTATGTAAAAAGACATTTCTTAAAACTTTGTCCCCTACTTGAAAATCTCTTCTTTCAACTTTGGAAGCAAACCTGATCCTCATGAACACTTGGTAGTGTGTTGTTCTCAGGTGTGCTTTAACCATTTTTTCTTCTAGTAAGTTCAGTTGAGTCCTAACTGCTATATCATTGGCCTGTTCGGAACATTGTTGGACTATGTGTGACGGTAAAGTAGCCTCTATGGGAGTAATTGCATCTATCCCATATACCAAAGTAAAAGGAGACTCTTGTGTGGCAGCCCGAGGAGTAGTTCGGTAGGCCCACAAAACTTCTTGTAAATAACTTTGCCACTTTCCTGCGGCTCCCTCCAAATTCTTCTTTAGTCCGGACAAGATGGTTCTATTTGCAACCTCAACTTGGCCATTTGCTTATGGGTAGAAATGGGAAGAAAAACAATGTTGAATCCCTCTAGAGGTACATAAGGCTTCCATGCCTTTATTTTCAAAATATGGCCCATTGTCCGTAGTAATCTTGTGAGGAACCCCAAACCTACAACATATATTGGATAAGATAAATTTGATAATAGCCTTCGAAGGAGTTACAGCCAAAGTAGTTACCTCTATACACTTAGATAAATAGTCACTGGAGACTATAATAGTTCTACACCCATCGGATGCCATAGGAAGAGGCCCAACTGAATCCATCCCCCATCTGGCAAAGGGTATTGAACTCTATATGTATTGTTGGCACATGAATTTCATTTCCATATTTTTCACATGGATCGCATTTCTTCACCATTTCTTTAACATCTGCCATTATGGTTGGCTAGTAGTATTCGACTAACAAAACTCTTCGGGTTAGTGCCCTATAGTCACAGTGTGTTGAGCCTTCCCCATCATGTAATTCGGATAATACAACCTGGGATTTCTCAAACCCTAAACTGCACAAGAGAGGCCTCCTGAAAGATTTTTTTGTAAATAACCTCTCTTATTATCAAGAAACCACGAGCCTTGTACCTAATATTTTTTACCACAACTTTATCCGAAGGCAATATCCCATCGGAAATGTATTGGAGGAGAGCGTACCTCCAATCTTTAGGTTGAATAACAAGTATGTTCATGTTTTCTTCATCCTTTTTCTTCTGATCTATCTGTATAGATGGACAATCTTGTACAAGAATCCAAGGGTAAGATTCAGAATAGGATATAGTTGCCAAGGAGTCTGCCAAAGTGTTTTCCGATCTTGGAATATGCTCATAACAAATATTTTTAAAATTGGATGCCACTTCTTTTAACATGAGAAAATACTTGACCAGTTGTTCTTTCTTGGCTTCAAACTGCCCTTGAGATTGTGGATGAGTAATTGAGAATCACTTATTAATCGTACTGTCTTTGCCCCACATAGGAGAGCTAGCTTAAGACCGGAAATGGCTGCTTCATACTCAGACTCATTGTTGGAAGCTCAGAATCCAAAGTATAAAGCTTGATATATTTGATCACCATATGGGCAGGTTAAGAAAATTCTAGCTCCACAACCCATGGTACTTGATCCACCATTAGTTCGAACTACCCATTCCTTTTTAAAACAGTTTCTTGACTCCTATCCGGAGGATCTGTCAGCATGAAATTCTACCAAGAAGTCAGCCACTGATTGAGCTTTAATTGTTGTTCAAGAGGCAGAGTCAATATCTTAATCACTCAATTCCACTGACCACTTGGTCATTCTGCTTTGCACATTAGCTTTTCGGAGAACATTTTTCAATGAGAAAGACGTTCGGACAAAAATAAAATGAGCTTTGAAGTAGGGTCTCATTTTTCTCGCTGCAGTCACTAAGGCCAGTTCCAACTTCTCTAACCTTAAGTATCTTCTCTCAAAATCCAATAGACTCTTATTGATGTAGTATACCGGACGAGGATAATTGTCTATTTCTCTTACTAGCACAACACTTATAGCATATTCTGATACAGCTTTTCTCCCCGAACCGGTTTGAAAAGAGTTTTAGGAGAGGACAAATGTTTCTTTATTTCAATAAAGGCATGGTCACACTGTGGGGACCAATTGAGATCTTTAGCATTCCTTAATACTTGGAAAAATGGAGCACACTTGTCTGATGACCTTGAGATAAACATATTTAATGCAGCGAACCTTCCTCTAAGTCTTTGGACTTCCTTTACATTCCGAGGAGGGTCTATTGCTAATAAGGCATTAAGCTAATCCAGATCAGGCTCGATTCCCTTTTCACTTATTATATAGCCCAAGAAATTTCCAGATTTGACCCAAACACACATTTCTTAGGGTTTAACTTTAAATTCACAGCTTCTAAATTTGAAAATGTCTCTTGAAGAACATTACATATGAATCGTCCTCCAAGATTTTAACCATCATATCGTCTATGTACACTTCCATGTTCCTGCCCATCTGAAGACCTCTATCTGTGATGAAAGCAATGTGATTTTGATCCTTCAGATCCACTTGTATATGGTTATACCCTAAGAAGGCATCCATGAAAGATAGAAGTTTGTTTCTAAATGTAAAATCCACCAACTGATCTATCTGAGGAACGGGTTTAAGATCCTTAGGCATCCCTTATTGAGGTCAGTAATATCAATACACATACGTTATTTGCCATTCTTTTTCTTGACTAACACAAGGTTGGCAGTCCACAAAGGGTAATGGGATTCTTTAATACGACTCATCTTGGTTAATCGGTCAACTTCTTGAACAATCACATCTATTTTTTCCTCGGAAAAAGCTCTCCTCTTTTGTACAACTGGTGCAACATCACTCCGGATGGATAAGTTTTGTAAAATAACCTATGTTGGTACTCCGGTGACATCACTGTTGCACTATGCAAACACAAGTTAATTATTCATCAAAAAGGACAACAACTGATGCTTCAACTCTGGTGCCAATTTGGAACCAATCTTAACATTCTTGCCCTCTGTGAGGGAGTGAGTTTCAACTTCTTCAATAGGCATTATAACATTGGGAGCCTCCCTGGAATAATCAATCTCACTCTCCTCAGTAGAAGGCTCCAGTAGCTGTTAATCCTTATTAATTATGACTGCCCCTAGAGCTTTAGAGGCAAGAGCTGTTGCATAGAACTCTCTGGCTATCTTTTGACTACTCTGGACAACACCTACTTGTCCTTGAACCGTATAATTCAAGCACTAATGGATTGTGGAAGCCATAACATGCATTCTGGAAAGTCAAGACTTCCCAAAAATTATATTATACGATGTTGGAAAATCCCCAATTACATTTGCAGAACTCCATGTGAAGCCTACAATGGTTCTGTTCGAATGTTGAATAACTGTTGGATTTCTCATTTTCTTGTACAATCAGAATTCATCGTATATAATTTCCCCTATAAAATCTTATATGACCACCGCATCCTCATGAGGTCACGCAATGTCCCTCAGTTTGTCTTCATCAAAGACTATGAATGCGAATAGGGTTTGACACTAATGGGAAAATATTCCACCTTCTAACTGGGTGGCCAAACTATGGACATCCCTCTTCCTTGATGAAGTGGTAGGTGTAGTCACAATATCTCCTCCAAAATGGTTAACGATTCGAAGAAGCTGATAAGTCCGGAAACTGTCTTAGTTTTCTCTGTAATCACCCCCACCTTATTTCGATCTGGATCTGGATCCAGATACTCCGAGTCTACATCAAATATTTCAAGGATTATCATGGCTCCCTCTTGGGCAGATGTCCGAGGATTATTTGAAGGATTCGTCCGGGGATCAATATTTTGTGCGTTATCCAGTCTGTTTCCACTTCGTTTTTTAACATAAGCTCCCAACTTTCCCTTCTCAATAAGGTTTTGGACCTCGTGTTTCAACGCTATGCAATCCTGAGTATCATGGCCTATATCATTATGATATTGGAAAAAACGAGTGTTCCAGTTCTCTCTAGAGAATGCAGTGCTGCTAGTTTTTGGAAGTGCACCTTATTGTTGGTCTTATTATAGATTCTGGCTACATTCTCCCCCAATTCAGCGAACCACTCAGGTTGGACCTAAGAACCCCTCTTACTCCTAGTTTGTTGGCTCTGGGTTTGGTTGGACTGATTCTGCTTGGACCGGTTGGACCCTTGTCCAGTCTCATTTGCCATGTAACCAGATTGGTTTGTGGCCGGAGGAGCTGTTGTTGTAATGATGGACCTCACCTGACGGTGCACCCTTGTTTTCTTTGTTTCTTCCACGTTGATCTGGTTTGCCACTTGGTTCAATAAAGCACCCTAGGTCATAACCTTCTTCTGAGTCACAGGATCAGCTAAATTCCCAGGATTTAAATCTTGCCTAAGGGAAGAAATTGCAACCTGCTCAAAGCAATCTGCTAGCGAATTCTTAGTATTTACAAAAAACTTATGTAATCTTTCAAGGACTCATTTGCCTCCTAAGCCCAATGGATATTGGTTTCCCCATTACCTTTTAGTTCTTTACTCTCAACAAATTTCCTTCGGAAGGCAACCTAGAATGTATCAAAATTTCCTATACACCCTTGAGGGAGACTATTATACCATTTAAGAGCACTCCCTGTGAAATTTTGGGAGAAATATCTACACAAAAGCTTGTCATTGTCGTTAAAATTCATCATAAAGTTTTTGAATTGTTCCAGATGGTTATCCGAATCTCGACTCCCATCGTATTTCTCCATCTTAGAGTTATCGAACCTTTTAGGAAGATGTCCGAAGAGTATTTTTGCAGACAAAAGTGATTGCCTCCAATTCTTGTTATGACTGAAAACTATATCTACATTAGGGGTTGCAAAAATACTTGGTTCGGACTGAAAGGCAAAAGGATCAATCAACAATTGATCAAGATAATTGTAAGATGACCCCTTGCCCTGGTGCCTTTTGAGCCAACCATGTCTGTCCCTCTTCCTCGAATGCTTTTTAGTTAACCTCATCCTTTTTCTAAATCTACCTTTATCACTACTCGAAATAGTGATTCTTCAAGCTCTACTTCATTTGGGGAACTGCTGCAGGACTCAGATGTAGAATTCTTAACATGCTTAAATCGGTGCATCTTTTTTGAGCTGAGGCGAGTCTTTAAAGACTGCTCATTTTCTCCAAAATTGTCAGTTTGGTGAAGTATTGACGCTCTAGATTTCTCCTTGATACATTTTTCTGCTTGTTTAATTGCTCTTAACGCCTTTAGTTCAGCCTTTAGCTGGTCTCGCTCCTCGACGATATACTCCCCTTACACTCACCACTTGTGGGGGTGGAGCGTTATGCTCGTTCGGATCCATACGAACTGCTTTACTTGCTGGTTTTGAATGTAAAATTTAGGCACCGTCTTCTCCCACTGTGGTCGCCAATTTGGTGTGGTTTATTTCTGCCTGAGGGTAATCTGGTAAAGTGTTTGAAAAGTGTTTTGGTAATTTTGTGGTGTTTTGTGTTTAGTGTGAAGAGCAAAGAGATAATTAAGCTTCCTATTAGTAATAAATTATGATCATCCTCATTAATAAAAGTAGTTGGGGTATTTATACTTAATTACTGACCTATGGGCTTATTGGGTCGGATTGTGAAACCGGATCGAGTTTAAGGACCCATTAGTAATATAGTTTTAAATTGATAAGTAACTAGCTTTGGTGTGATTTATTTTCGTCTGAGGGTAAGTTTGTAATTCTTGTTCAGAACTGTGTGGAAGTTTGAAAGTATTTAATGTATGAGTAGAGAGTGGAGGGAGAATTAAGCAGCCTGGTTGTATTTTATTTTCATTACCCACATTTAATGCTGGTGGTTGGGTATTTATACCCTTACATTTGGGCTTTATGGGCTTTCGGGTCATGTTTAATGGACTCGGGTCATGTTCAAGGACCCATGAGCTTTTAGTAGGAGACCAGGTAGCTTAGTCAAGAAGTGATTAGGTTTTAAGTACTTTAGTTCTTGTTCGTACAGGCTAATGGATGAGGTGTTCGAACTGCCCTGTCTGGTTAGGTAGTTTTTGCCCGAACTGACCCTGTCCGAAGTGGTTACAGGATCCGGACTCATCAGTAGCCCCTTTTTTAGGTGTTTGTTCAAAACCCTTTGTCAAAACCTGAAAAACAGTCTGTTGCTAGTGACAGTTACATCCGGACAGATCCTCCGAATAGTGTCATAGTTTTATCCGGACTGAAAAAAGCTCTTTGAATCTAAACAGTTTTTTGCCAAAGTTCATGGGACACGTGCCTCTCTCTGGTTCGTTACTTCAGCCGTTTTTTCACCTCGAATTTCACACCGACCTTCTCTGAAAAGCAACCTCTTCATTAAATGAATGTGACATCAGCGTCGTCTCTTAATCATTGCAAATCCTTTCGAATTCTCCTAAGAATCAAAACTTCTTTTGGGGGTTTACTATAAATTAAAACACTTTTTCATTGTTTTACTATCACCTTCATTTTCACTTTGCTAATTTTCAGAGCTTTCTCTCTCAAACACAAGTTCTTCACTTTGTTTGTTTATGTTCACGGCTAGGAACGCTTTAATTAGAGGCGGGTGGCTCAATCTATCAGAACTAGAAAAAGCACAAAAAGTTGAAAGGGAAAGGCGCATTGCAGCAGGCTTACCCACTTCCCTCATCGACAAACCAGCAACCTCAACTACAGAGCCTGATCAGGGTTCCTCCTCTACAAGAGGTGTCAAACCGAAGAGATTGTTTCAAACCAGTATTTCTCCTATCGTTTCAGGTTCATCGGTTCAAGAGTCAGAACCCACTGTCGAACCAGGTTTAACAGTTACTAGTTTAAAAAAACCTTCCCCATTCATAGCTGGTTGATTGAAGAAAAGGCCGGCTGGTCAAAGGGCAGGCTTCCAAAGGCACCCCTTCAAAATCAGGCGCCAAGGATAGCAGTACAGGGCCAGAAGCACCCATAAAAGTACCCAAGGACAGGCTGTCTGGTCCGGAGGCTACTGGCTCAAGCCCCCGAAGAGAAACCTTCACATCAGAGCCCCGGCCGGAGGCTAGAGTCCAGGAGAGTATTGAAGCTCATCAGTCCGGAGGTCAGGCTGAACCAAATCCAAACTCCCCCCTCTCAAAGGCAACTAAAAACCCTTCCTCAATAATGGAAGAAATAATGGAGGACTCTATCGAAGAGGCTCCATTCGAGTCTGAACCCTCCGGACAGACTAGTGATGCTGCTACTGCCAAAAAGGATAAGGGCAAAGAAAAACTGTGCCTTAGGCACCCAGATCTACTAGAGATCTTCGAAGGAAAAGTTGGACCTTGTTTCTATAAGGTCAGTGTTAAATATCTTCTTGCTTTACAAAAAATCAACTATGCTTTCATCCATACAGCCGAGTTGGGCCGGATGCGTACGAAATGGGGGATTCCGGAGAGCGTAAAGATAAGAATCCCTATTGACCCTGAAACCCCAATGAACTGCAAACTCAGTGAAATAGTCATCTTCACTGAGCTTTTTAACTGGGTTTTAAGGTTCCCCTTAGATCCGGAAATAGTTAGGTATTTCCACCTCATCAAGCTCTGTCCTAGTCAACTGAGCCCCAATGCCTAGTACACACTTATGGCTTGCATCACGGCCTCCAGGCTCTCTAGGATTCATTTACCAATGGAGGAATTCGCAGCTGTGGCCAGTCTCTGCAGAAACCACCACATTCCCTTCTATCACTTCAACATGGGTGATAATTATAAAGCAGTGGATGATCTACTTGAGTCGGAGAGAAATTGGAGGACTCAATTCCTGTTCGTAAGCGGCACTTGGGAGAATGGGAGGAAAATCAAAGCTGGGGTCAACCCAAGTCTCCTCACCAGCAGATGGAGGAGTGATCGTAAGTATCCTACCTTACATTTTTATTTTTACTTTTATTGAATTTGCCTAAACTGACTAGTCTTGTCTTTTGTCTTAACAGAGCTGCCCAAAGACTTCAATGACTATCTAAAGTTCGGGCAGACCACTTGTACCAAGATCAATACTTGGACTGCTGAAAAGTGGGGGAATCGGTTCCACGATGCCTTTACCGGGGGCAATCTTGCAAGGTCTCACCTCTGGAACACTACTGGCCGGAGGGACTTGACCTGGGAAGAACTCACCACTCCACCCCCTCCGGATGTAGTCCTCAAGAGAACACATGCACCGGACGGGTCATTATACTAGTCAGGTCGGGCCAAGGCCCCGAGTAAAATGAAAGGCAAGAAGGGGAAGGGCAAGAAGGTTGCAGGTGAGGCTAACCCTGCCGAGATGGAGGAGGCTGCTCCAACAAACCCAGAGGGGCCAGCCCCAAGCCAGATTGATGCTGCTCTGCTAGAAGTGGTAGAGCATGAAAGTGCTAGGGAAGAGGTTCAATCCCCAAAACCCCCAAGGGTTCCTAAGAGAGACCAAAAACGGGGAGCAGAAAGTAAGGACAGGGAGGCTAAAAAGAAAAAGACCTCCAGGGGTGACGAACTTTCTCTCCGGCCTCCGGAGCCTCTCCCCCCTGTAGACCCTACTGATCCAACAAGAGCAGAGGAGATCCCTGGTGACTTTCAAACTGACGAGGTTGGAGGAGGAGACCTTAGCATTGATGGTGTTGACATCACAGGGCTTGATGGACTTGGTGACTATTTTGCCAACCTTCCCAGAGACGATTTTGCTGGTCCTTACCTCCCTCCGAGTACTTCGAACACCGTTACTTTTAATGGTAAGACTTTTATTGTTTCAAGTGAAAGGGATATTATAGCTCACTCCATATTAAGTAATGTTCAGCCAGTGCTTGTTTTGGAGAAACAAGTTCGAAGTCAGGAAGATATTATCAAAGATCTCAAATCTGACAAAGAGAGACTTTCCGATGATCTTCTTACTGCCACTCAACATGCTAACATTCTGAAGGGAGAAAACAAGGAGCTAAAGAAGAGCCAAGAGGGGTGGATCACAAAGGTTACCACTTCGGAAGACACTATCAAAGAGCTCCGGGAGAAGCTGACCGGATTGGAGAAAGATCTCACCTCTTCAAAAGAGGAGGCAAAGGCCAAGGATCAAGTTATCCACAACTTGACAAATGACAAGATTGCGCTCGAGAAAACAGTGTCCAAGGCTGCAGAGGAGAAAGAAGATCTGCTAAGGGAGCAAGAGGCCAAAATTCAGGCCAAGATCGATGTTTATGCCAACAATGTAATAGACAGTCAAGAAGAAATGTATGCCAAGGTGAAGTCAGACATGGTCTTGCTCTTTCATGAGAAGTTTCCGAAGAGGAATCTGGGAGACTTATGGACTTTTGTAGAGTATCCAGACCTTCCCTTCCATACAATGGCCAAAGGTGACAAGTTTGATTTCTCCAGTGCATCCTCTTTTGACGACGAAGAGAACACCGGGGAGAGCCCAAATGAGGAGGAGGACGATCCTAAGAAGAAAAAGAAGACAGATGAGGCTGAGCCATCTTCAAAGGCTCAGTCTTAGAATATAAATTATCTTTTTATCTTTTATGTTATCTGAACTAAAGTCCTTGGAAGGCCAAGGCATTTTTGTAATTGTGTCCGGTATTTGGCCGGATAGATCTTTTATTTCGTCTGACAATTTAAAAGTCTTTGGAAGGCCAAGGCACTTAGGTTATTTCAATGAATATTTTTGTTCTGCACAACTCTTGCATCCTTTCATAGTTTGTTTCAATTTTGGTGGCTAGTGTTTAAATAGCCCTTAGTTATTTCATAAGCATTCTAAAGTGAGAGTGTTCAAATTCTCTGATGACAAATGTTTAAGTAGTCAACATTCCTTTAATTCAATCCGGATGGTGTGACAAAAAACAAAGTAAGAACACTTCGAATTTTTTCAAGAAAGCATCAAATTTTATTAAAAAGCCAGGACACCTCATTAAAACCTCCCCGTGCCACCAGGGTAGGAAAGAGTATGCCCCAAAATATTTACATTGATTTTTAAACAAGTAAATATTTACATAGCTTCTATTCCAAGTACATCCGGAGATGCTCAATATTCCAAGGGTGATTTAAAACCCTTCCATCCTTGTCTTCTAGCCAATATATTCCAGGTTTAAGCCTTTCAATGACCATATAAGGTCCTTCCCAAGTTGGGGCCAGTTTGCCGAGCAGCTTCTCTTTAGTGTGTAAGAAGACTTTCCTCAACACCTTGTCCCCCGGCTGGAAATCTCTTCTTTTAACTCTAGAAGCAAACCTGCTTCTCATCAAACCCTGATAGTGTGCAGCTCTAAGGTGAGCCTTAACTCGTCTTTCCTCTATTAGGTCAAGCTGACCTCTGATTGCTACTTCGTTAGTGTGTTCGGAGAAGTTGTGAACTCGAAATGAAGGGAGAGTTGCTTCTATGGGAGCTATTGCATCCATCCCATAGACCAAGGCAAATGGTGACTCTTGTGTTGCAGCCCCAGGTGTAGTCCGGTAGGCCCACAAAACCTAAATAGCTAGGCCATTTACCAGCAGCCCCTTCCAAATTCTTCTTTAAATTGGTGAGTATAGTTTTGTTAGCCACTTCAACCTGACCATTTGCTTGTGGGTGGAAAGGTGAAGAGAAACAATGTTGTATACCCCTTGAGGCACTGAAGCTCTCCATTTCCTTGTTGTCGAACTGTGGCCCATTGTCTGTCGTTATTTTTTGTGGAACACCAAATCTGCAACAGATGTTGGATAAAATGAATTTTATGACAGATTTTGATGTTGTTCCTGCCAGCGGGGTTGCTTCAATCCACTTCGAAAAATAATCAATAGCAACAATTATAGTTTTGCGTCCTCCGGACGCCATAGGAAGAGGTCCCACCAAATCCAACCCCCATCGAGCAAAATGTATAGGCTCAAAAATTGACTCTAAAGGGATGGCTGGGACATGAATTTCATTGCTATATCTCTCGCATGGATCACGCCTTCTTACCAGCTCCTTAGCATCTTGCATTATAGAGGGCCAATAATAGCCAGCCAGTAAAACTTTCCTCGTTAGAGCCATGAATCCACAGTGAGCTGATCCCTCACCATCATGCAATTTGGAGAGGACTACTTGAGACTCATCATTTCCCAAACATCGCAAAAGAGGCTTACTGGTAAGACTTTTTATACAGAACGTCTCTTAGTATGATAAAACCACGAGCCTTGGGCTTCATCTTTCTTGCTAGTGATTTATCCGGAGGTAAGATTCCATCGGAGAGATACTGCAAGAGAGGAAATCTCCAATCTTAAGGTTGTTTCACCTGCACATCAAAAATTTCTTCCTCTTTGCACACATTGAGTGAATGGAAGGGCACTCTAGCAGATGGATCCAAGGATATGACTCAGTGTATGTTAAGGTTGACAAGGAATCTGCTAGTTCATTCTTTGTGCGGGGTATATGCTCATAAACAACGCTTTTGAACTTAAGTGCCTCATTTTTAAGAAGAAGTAAATACTTCACTAGTTGTTCCTTTTTTGCCTCAGATTGACCTTGCGCATGGTGGATAAGAAGTTGGGAATCACTCATCAGCTTGACCCTTTTGGCCCCACAAATGTAAGCTAACTTTAAACCAGCTATAGCTGCTTCATATTCGGACTCATTGTTGGAAGCCCTAAAAGCAAAACATATAGCCTGGTACATTTTGTCACCATATGGAGAAGTTAGGAACACCCCTGCACCATATCCCATAGTACTTGATCCACCATCTGTCCGGACGATCCAGACCTTTTTATCTTTCATCTCAGTAGTTCGCTCTGTATCCCTATCAGAGTGGAATTCAACTAAGAAATCAGCTACAGCTTGGGCTTTGATTGCTGTTCGAGGAGCAAAATCAATATCGAAGTCCCCCAATTCCACCGACCACTTAGTCATTCTACTTGAAATGTCTGCCTTTTGAAGAACATTCTTCAAGGGAAAAGATGTCCAGACGATAATAGGATGAGCCTGAAAATAAGGCCTCATCTTCCTTGCAGCAATTACCAAGGCTAATGCTAATTTTTCGAGCTTTAAATAGTGTTTTTCTGTATCTATCAAGCCCTTGCTGATGTAGTACACCGGATGGGGGTAATTATCCACCTCTCTTATCAGGACAGCACTGATGGCACAACTTGAAACTGCCAAGTATACGAAGAGTGTCTCTCCATCAACAGGTTTAAATAAAGTCTTGGGGGAGGACAAATGTTTCTTAATCTCATTAAAGGCCTCATCACACTGTAAAGTCCAGTCAAATCCCTTCGCACCCTTTAAAGTTTGAAAAAACGGAGCACATATGTCCGAAGACCTTGAGATGAATCGATTTAAAGCAGCCAACCTCCCAGTCAACCGTTGTACCTCTTTAACATTCCGAGGAGGCTCCATCTGGAATAAAGCATTAAGCTGGTCCGGATTGGGCTGTATCCATTGCTCACTTATTATATAACCTAGGAATTTCCCGGACTGCACTCCGAACACACATTTTTCTGGATTTAGCTTCAAATTCACTTTCACTAAGTTAGCAAAAGTTTCTTGGAGGTCCGCCAAGTGTAGTTGTTCATCCACACTTTTCACCATCATGTCATCAATGTATACTTCCATATTTCTTCCAATTTGATCAGCAAAGGCTTTGTTCACCAATCTCTGATAAGTAGCCCCAGCATTTTTCAATCCAAATGGCATCACCTTGTAGCAATGAAGGCCCCTGTCAGTGACAAACGTGGTATGCTCATGATCCTTCGAATCTACTTGAATCTGATTGTACCCGGAGAAAGCATCCATGAAGGATAGTAGCTTATTCCCAGAAGTGGAATCTACGAGTTGATCAATCCGTGGGACTGGATATAAATCTTTTGGGCAAGCCCTGTTGAGATCAGTGAAGTCAATGCACATACGCCACTTGCCATTTTTCTTTTTCACCAAGACCGGATTGGCAGTCCACAAAGGATACTAAGACTCCTTTATATGCCCCATTTTTGTGAGCCTGTCAACTTCTTGAACAATAACATCATCCTTTTCCTTGGAGAATGCCCTTCTCTTTTGTACCACAGGTGCTATGTCCCTCCGAATGGATTGATGATGTGATATAATATCTGCTGGAACCCCAGTAACATCAGCATTGCACCAAGCAAAAACATGCTGATGGTCTTTTAGAAACTTCAACATTTTATTCTTTAGTTCGGATGGCATTTTGGACCCTATCTTAACACTTTTTCCTTCTTCCAAAGAATGGGTTTCAACTTCTTCGATCGGTATCAACACTCCAGGGGTCTCTCTGGGGTCATCAATTTCACCCTCACCCCCAGAAATCCTCTCAAACTGCTATTCTTCGTTGATACGAACTTCCCCCAACGTGCGTGGAGCCAGTGCTGTAGGATTACACTCTGTTGCAATCTTTTGACTGCTCCAGACAACTCCCACTTGTCCTTGAACAGCATATTTCAAACACTGGTGGACTGTCGAGGCCACTGCATGCATCCTAGAGAGCCAAGACCTCCCTAAAATAGCATTATAACAAGTGGGACAATCCACCACAATAAAAAGTATCCTGACCATCTTCTTAAAAGGGCCCTTGGCCAACAAAACTTCCTCTTCGAACTCCCCGATCACATCTGCTGAGCTTCCAGTGAAACCCACAATTGATATGTCCGAACACTGAATTACGGCTGGATTTTTCATCTTTTTGTAAATGATTAAGAAGAGGATATAGGTTGAACTTCCAGTATCCACCAAGATTCGTCTTATGTCATTGCCCCCAATGGATGTTCCTATGACAACAGCATCTTCATGAGGGCCAGCTATATCTCTTAAGTCATCTTCATCGAAAACAATGAAGGGAAATGGAATTTGTGATTGATAGGAGGCCATGCCTCCTTCTAGCTGGGTGGCTAAAGTATGAACGTGCATCTTCCTTGAAGAATTAGTAGGAGCTGTCATAGTATCCCCTCTGAAAATTGTAAGTGACTCAAAAAACTTAATAAGCCCGGAGACCGTTTTACAACGTTCCTCAATGGCACCCACTCTATTTCGAGTTGGATCAGGATCCAAGTATTTTGATTCTACATCAAATCTTTCGATTATAACTATAGCTCCCTCCGGAGCAGCATTGCTCGGACCAACCCGATGAGTATTATCAGGCTTATTTCCTCCTCTTCTTTTGACATATGACCCCAGCTTTCCTCTTTCAATCAAGTTCTGAACTTATTGTTTCAAGGCTATACAATCGTCAGTGGTATGGCCAGTATCATTATGGTACTGGCAGAAAGAATTGTTACGATGTTCCCTAGGAGATTGCAGCGCGGCCGACCTTCTATAGTGCACTTCTTCTTTTGTTTTGTCGTAAATGGTGGCCACACTTTCTTTTAACTCTGCAAACCACTCCGGTTGAACCCAAGGCCCTCTCTTATTTCTAGATTGTTGACTCTGGGCAGGCGCAGCTGGCTGAGATTGAGCTTTAGCCCTGTTATGCCCCTGTGTGGTCTCCCTTGCCTTGTTCCCGGACTGATTTTGGTTGGGGTTTGGTGCAACCGGGGCTGACCTCACCTGCCTGTGCACCCTAGTTTTCTTTGTTTCATCAACGTTGATTTGCTTTCCGACTTGATTCAGCAAACCTCCCCAAGTCATGGCTTTCTTTCTGGTCACTGAATCAGTTAGATTTCCAGGGTTTAAGCCCTGTCTCAAAGAGGCTATGGCTACTTGCTCAAAGCAGTCAGTCAACCCATTTTTGGTGTTCACATAACGACTTATGTATTCTTTCAATGATTCGTTCGGTTCTTGGGCACAATGGATTATTGTGTCCTAATTGCCCTTCAATTCTTTACTCCCAACAAACTGCCTTCAAAAGGCCACCCAAAAGGTATCGAAATTTCTGATGCAGCCTTGAGGTAGGTTGTTATACCACTTCAGAGCACTCCCCGTAAAGGATTGGGAGAATGCTCTACATAGTAACTTGTCGTCATCATCAAAATTCATCATGAAGTTTTTAAATTGCTCCAAGTGGTCGTCCGGATCTTTGCTGCCATCGTATTTCTCCATTTTAGTACTATCGAACCTCTTAGGGAGGTGTCCGGACAGAATCTTGGAAGATAATGGAGATTGTCTCCAATTCCGGCCACGACTGAACACAGTGTCGTCATTTGGAGTTGTAAAGATACCTAGTTCATCGTGGAAGGCAAAAGGATCCACCAGCATCTGGTCTACATGCCTCCGGCTGTGAGATGATCCTTTGCCTATATTCCTCTTCAATTTCCCATGTCTATCCCTTTTTCTTGAATACTTTTTAATCAACTTTTGCTTCTTTTGGATCAGGCCTCATCACTGCTGGAGGATAATGATTCTTCAACTCCATCCTCGTCTGAGGAGCTACCAGAAGACTCTGAGTCTGAGTCAGAACTCTCCACTGGCTTAGACCGGTGAGACTTTTTGGAGCTAGTATGAGTCTTCTTGGTACTCACATGAGTCTTCGAAGGCTCATGCTCTCTAGGGTTGTCGATATGATGAGCGACTGATGCTTTTGACTTCTCTTTCATGCCCATCTTAGCCTTCTCCGCCCTCAGAGCTTCTATCTCGCCCTTTAATCTATCACGCTCCTCGATGGTATATTCATCATTCTCACCCAACACTTCAAGCAAAGCTGGTGGTACTTCCGGGGCGTCCGGATTCATTCTGACTGATTTTTTCTGATGGTTTCGAATGCTTGATTCAGGCACCCTCGTGCTCCCACTGTGGTCGCCAATTTGGTATGGTTTATTTTCGTCTGAGGGTAAGTTTGTAATTCTTGTTTAGAACTGTGTGGAAGTTTGAAAGTATTTAATGTATGAGTAGAGAGTGGAGGGAGAATTAAGCAACCTGGTTGTATTTTATTTTCATTACCCACATTTAATGCTGGTGGTTGGGTATTTATACCCTTACATTTGGGCTTTATGGGCTTTCGAGTCATTTTTAATGGACCCGGTTCATGTTCAAGGACCCATGAGCTCTTAGTAGGAGAGCAGGTAGCTTAGTCAAGAAGTGATTAGGTTTTAAGTATTTTAGTTCTTGTTCAAACAGTCTAATGGATGAGGTGTTCGAACTGCCCTGTCCAGTTAGGTAGTCTTTGCCCGAACTGACCCTGTCCAAAGTGGTTACAAGATCTGGACTCATCAAGCTTAGTCAATAATTAGTACGTTTGTCACGTTCGGATATTTAGTGTGGTGGTTTAGTCCAAATTGTCCATCGGATTTAATCATGGCACAGTGACTGAAATCTCCAAACTCATCAACCCTGCCTTACAACATTGTTGGATTTAAAGTACCATACAAATTTACCATTAATTAGGGTTGAATAATTAAGTGACTCAATACCTTTTTTATTAGGTTCATCACTTAGTTGCTGAAACCAAAAGCTTTCATTATGTTGTATATAAAATGAAATTTCATTTTATCACATGTTTTTGGATATTTAATTTAAGAATTCAGTTATCACCCATAGTTTTCTTATTGATATCATGGATCAGTTCCCGAGTAATTAAAGTATTCTCATAAATACTTATGGTTTCCACAAAACCAGGTTAATTTTCATATATAATTTTGGGCAGAATAATGCCCATTCTATTGTTTAGAATGTTGGATAATATTCTGTTCATTATTGCACAAAGGCTTATATGCATATATTCAGACCAAGTTTTGGGAGATTCATTCTTTGTAATAAGGTATATAGCAGTTATATATTTTCCTTAAAGGGCAATCTGACCTTTAAAGTATTCTTTAATAACATTGCAAACGTCAGATTGAATAATGTCCAGCAATATTGATAAAATTTAGAGTTAAATCCATCAACCCCAACAATATTATTGGCAATGCGAGATTTAATAGTCTCTAAGATTTCATTTGAAGAAGTAATTGAAGATAAACTGATTATCCTAAACTGTGATTAGTTTAGGGATAATATTTTGATAAATTTCATTATTTTCTGATATGTTTTGGCTTGATAGTAATAGGTTGGAGCAGTCAATTGCGGAATTTGCAATTGATGTATGGTCAGCTAGGTTCAATTAACTTATAATCAAATATAAATTATCCAAAAATAATGAACATTCAAGATATGTCGAAAATATCATAAAAATATTTAACAAAAAAATAAATATTTGAGTATTATATATTAAAAATAAATCAATGTTTCAATTGCAACTCAAAATAAATTTATATATGGTTCAAACATAAATGCATTTTATTTTTAGACATGGTTTGAAAACTCTTGATAATATCTTGATCATAGATTGTAATAAACATTTCTTTCACCACAACTGCCATTAAACAATAATTAAGTCGTGGATTAGCTTAACTCATTATTCACATATGTCATACCAGATAATACTGGTTCAACATTTTAGTTACCCACCTATAATGAAAAAGGTAGATTCATAAGTGTATACAACAATTCAAAATTCTTCTACTTTTTTCTACGCACAAGGATTTTATAGATCTTAAATACTCACCAACCTTATCACTAACATCCTCAAAATCATTTGGAAAAAATCTTGTCAACCTCATAAGATATCTAGTTTCAAAAGCTTGAAATGAAGAAAAAAGGTACAGACATGTCACAGAATTCAACAACTCAACATTTTCAAGTGTATCGATCATCCAACTTATTCATTACAAGATCCATGAATATAAAAAAGAAGCATTCTTAAAATGATTTAGATTTGTAAAAAACAAAAAAAATATTTTGGATTTATTACCTTTCACATACAGCGACTTAATGTTAGGCACATCGATTTCAAGATTACAACAAGACCCTGTAATATTTTTTATAAAATGTTTCCATCCACTATCTCTCATTTGTTGAAGTTTTTTCTTATTTACATGGACAAGTTGCATGACGATCCCCTTTTTGTAATGCTTGAGACAAATAATTTCTCAACAATAAAACTTCAACCATTGAGTGCTACATAAAACTAAAACCAAAATTTTACATGAGAAATAACAAACTTTTGGTTCACCTTTCAATTATTTATCACTTTTAAAATTTTCAAACACTTTAATAATGAGCCTAAACAAATCAAGCAATCTACTAAGAGTCTAAAAGCAAGATCCCCACCGTGTATCATTTCTGATAGTAATAAATATTAGAATCTGAAAATCTATGAGCGAGTGTAAAGAACTTGAAAAATATATTATTAAATAAATTAAAAAATTCAAAAAAATCATATTAAATAATTGCAAATATAAATTGAATTATATTTAGGAAATAAATTAAACAACGAGAAAACTAGATCTAAGTATGTTTTTGTTATATCTTACACTTAACTCAGTTTTTTTAAAAATTCAAGCTTGTAAAACCCCAAATACCCCATATACGCTAAATAATTGCAAGAATTCTACTAAGAAAAAAAACCTCTAAAGATTCTAACACTCTTTAACTAAAATATAGATCTAAACTTCTTAAAAACACTCTAAAATACAAAAAAAGATATCATGGATAACAGATACTTAAAATGCTCATTGTCTGATTTTTATGATGAAGACGAAGCCACTCCTATGGAGGTGAGTTTCTAAAATTCATAGTCGTAAAATAAAGAATCGCAGGATATTTTTGTGAAATGTCCAAAAATCGCATCCACCATGCGATAACAAGTACTTTAATGTCACAAAATATACGATTTTAGGTAGTGTTGTCACAAACTTCTCATGCGATATATTGCACACGTGTCGCATATTAGATACAAATTAGGGTAGTTATATCGAACACTGGATGTCAATTGCGAGTTATTGTATTTAGTTAGTGTCTGATTATATGTTTGTAGGAACCCGTATAACCATCATTTATGATGGTTGATTACACACACAGTTTTACAACTAAAAATTAGTATACTCAACTAGAATTAGATGTATGGGTGTATTCTGAATGGAGAAAGATATGATTCATCAATGTTATTTACCTTTATGACAACGGTAAATGGGGTAAAAATCCTAGGATAACCTATAAATGCGAGAGTTATAACATTTACAAATCAAAACCTAAACCAAAAAAAAATTAAAGAAAAAAAATTGTTCAACCAAAAAATATGATTATTCAATCGAATTAAAATCATTTATGGTTAATGCACTAGCTTCCTATTGGAAATTTACCGTTTTAAATGGGAAACACAACCACGAACATTCTATCTGGTTAGAAGGTCATTCGCAAGCTTGTAGACTCAAGGAATATGAAGAGGAGCTAGTCCATAGTTTATTTTACCTTGGTTCATGTCCTAGTGAAATACATGTTGGTTTGAATATGCATAACCTAGAAAATGTTTCCAACATGCATACGATCTACAATTTTCTTCAAAAACATCGCGGTGTTGATAAAGATGGTCACTTTTAAATGTAATATTTGTTGGCGAAATTGAACGAATATCATTCAGTATGTCTGGGATCGGACAAGTGATACAATAGACACGATCATCTATTTTATTTTGCGCATCCTACAAATATTGATTTATTGCGTACATTTCCACATGTACTTATCATGTATTGTACTTACAAGACCACGAGGTATAAAACATCATTGCTTGAGATTGTTGGTGTAACTTCAACATCGATTACATTTATCGTTGGTTATGTGTTTATGGATACGAGAAGCAAGCCAACAACACGTGGACTTTAAGTGTTCTACGAGGTATGATGGTGGATAATATATGTGTGTTCCCTCGTGTCATTTTGATAGACCGGGAGTTAGCCTTACTATTAGCTATTGAATATCTAATTCTAGATGCATCAAACTTGTGGGAAGTTTATATAAACAAGAACATTCTTGGTACGGTTAAAAATTTGATGTCTAACACTGTTTTAAAGGATTTTATAAAGTTTTATAACTTTGTTGTTTAAGAAAACACTTTAGAATCTTATGAAAAAAATATAGCATCATTGTGTAAATTTTTCTCCGCTCACCCGACATTTATAGATTAGGTTATGTCATGGATAAAAAACATAGAGCAAAAATTTCTTAATCATTGAACCAATAAGTTCAAACAATATGACAATAGAATAACCAACCGGTAAGCGTTAATTTCATTTTCAGTGTTACATTCTTTATGAAAGTTCAAATCTACAAATAATAAAACATTATAGGTGTGATAGTGTGCACGCGGCCCGAAACTATTACCTTGATACTAACCAATGTAATTTTAAACTTTTCTGGGATAAGTTTCATGAGCTCCCATGTAAGAACAATCTTCGATTCTTGATTTTTTTTAGTAAAGTAATTTTTGTATTGTTGAACTTGTAACTATGTAGTTATGTATCTCATTCAGCCTAGAACTAATGGAGAAGATTATTAAACGTGCTAGAAATATAATTCTAGATCAGGTAGCATGTGAATTTGTTATTAGGAAACACACGAGCTACCTTGCGCATGTGAAATAACTATGATCGAAAGATAAGGTAAATCAATTTTTAAGGATGATTTGGATATATTTTGGAAAAAACTATATATCATTCAAAGAGGTGCAACTACGCATGCATATGCTACATTAACCAAATTATTCATCATAAATAGTTATATATGTGGTTATGAGCCTAGACATCAACATCGTATTATTTATAGGTTATACAGATCCAAAAATTTTAAACCAATCACTTTGTAAAGTCTAAAAGATTGGCTATTACTAAAGGTGGAAAATTTTTAATATGGACTAATAATTGAGATTAGGTCATTGAGTAAACCTCGAGCGCTAAGAAGTATGTGGACACGTTAGGTGGATACTTTAAAAGTTCATTCATTCTTAGTACCTAAACCTCCCACAACCAAAAGGAAACTAGATCGACCCAAAAAAACTACTCACAACAAAAGTGCAAATATGTATGCGGGTACATCCTGATATTTTTATATCCTTATATAAGTATCTTGGTAGACATTGTTCGAGACATAAAATGTGATTATCGGATCATATAAAGAACGACATATAGTAGAGAGGATAATTGAGATTTAGTTAGACACAATTTGATCTCGGAATTAAATGGTCATCGAGATTTATGGTTGGATTTTTATGGTTCACCAAATGTTGTAGATGACATACTATATGGGGTATATTGGTTCAAAAGTCATCCAAAAATACATTATTGGATGATATTTCCCAGCATCACATTGGTCATAACAACTCGATATTAATGTATGTATATCATATATCTCTAGCTTCTTATTTAACGTATCTACCATTACGTGGTTATACATCTGGTTCGAAAATTAATATAGATATTGAAATTTCTTTCATGCATGACATCCATTTTGTACACCTAAGAATACTAATGCTATTATTTATTTTAATTTTTTTTTAAGTTTATAATGTTACTATAATTCTTATATTTAATTTTACAGGTTACTGCTCCTCTGGATGGACCATTACTGAACTTATACTCTGTATGAAGTCAATACCATACTGAGGAAGCGAGTGTTCGGTCGATTCCATACTATAATAGATTGAACAAATTCATCCAAATTATACGGGCCAAGACACCGAGACGTAACGAAGAGGAAATACCAACCGATCTAACCAATGATGATGTTTGATTATTACGAACCCTTATATTATGTTCAAGCTTAATTATGCACGTTTTATTTCACATATTACATTGAAACTTAATTATTAATTATGTTTTTATTAATTTCCTATCAATTACCCACCAATTATAAAACTCTCGCCAAATATGATTTCATGTTTAGTAAAATTTCCCGCCAAGTACGATTTCTCACCTCCCCCCACCCTCATGTATTATACTTATATATATATTCAAGCATTGAATATTTATCTGTCTACCAAATATCATATCAAACGTGAACTATCTTAGATATGTAATGAACCATTTATGAAGACAATAACTCTTCTAGCCGTCAAGTTTATTTAGAGAATTAGGTCGGATGAGACCACCGATGTCATTTATGGAATGTTATGTACAATATACTACATCTACGGAAGTCTAGAAGCTCTATCTATGCAGTCTTGAAGAAGTATCTATCATGTATAGTTATTTAAAATCTAAGCCGATGATTCAGATGTTTGATTTGGCATATGAAGTAATTCATGAGATGTTCAACGTGTAGGAATTAAAATTTACTTATTTTATTACAAGAGATACGATAGCATATTTCGAGGAGGGTTTTGTTGACCAATTGGATGTGATAGAAAATTACATACCTTTTGAATTTAACCTTCTATATGACTTGGACTAATAAATTATAATGTTTATTATTCTTTGTTATTTAATTTTACTTATGTAAGTTAACTCGTCTTCTATTGAGAGTTTATTTTTGGCTTTTCATTTTATGTTTAATCTTATCTTAATATATGGCAAATATATGATTGTTTTGGTGATGGTAAAACCTGGTTTAAGGGTAAAACCAGAAAACAAACCTTTAACTTATGGATATTAAGTATTTTGTAAGAAGTTGTGAGAGAAAGGAGGTGTGTGCCTGTATTTAATGTCTTTTAAAATATCCAAATCATATTAATGATGTTAGTTGGGGTATTTATACTGTTTTTCTCTGAACCATGGGTCGTACGGGTCAGATCTTATAGTCGGGTCAATCATACGAGCCCCCAAGCCCAAAAACTGAGGTGTTATGCACATAGCTAAGTCATTGTTCCCCTCAAGTTATCGTTCATTCATTAAATTTTAGTCAATCTGTCTGAAATTATCTTCAGGTAATATCATAATCACTATGATACGCTTCCAACGATATCCAAACTGATCATATTTCCTTCACACTGAAAATTAAGGCCTGGAAAATTCCATTAAAGCCGAATAGAGCAAGGTTGAAAATATGATCAAGGAAAAAGAACAACTCAATGGAGATTTGGTTTAAGTTAAGTCTGATCTTGAAAAATCAAAGGCTAGCTAAAACAAACTACAATCTACCATTTCCCATGAACTTAATTCTTTGAATGAAACATTGACCAACCAGAAGACTGCCAATGATCAATTATCCAAGGAGAATAAGGAATTACAAGATTTTCTCAAGAAAATGGATGATGAGATCACCTATTTGAAAGACTCAAATGCCCAAGATATAGCCGCTGTAAGGAATAAATATGTTGAAAGGGTGTTGAAATCCATGGATCGAAGGGAAGAGTCTGTTAAATTGGATATGGTATTTTTGTTCAATGAAACCTTTCATAAACGGTCTCTTAGGAAACTATAGAGTTTGATGTGGTATGAAAAAATTTCATTTCATACTCTGGCACAAAGTGATAAATTCAACATCACTTCGGACGAATCTGAATTTGATGATAAAGATGAGAAGGACTCAATTGATGACAAAGATGAGAAGGAAGAAGGAAATGCTGAGAAGAAAACCGAAAGAACGAGCCTTAAGGTTAATTATATTACTGTGCTGGTATTTTGAATCGAAGTCATTGGAGTATGCAAGGCATTTTGTTGTTTCAATATCGGATTTTCTAGAAAATCTATTGGTACAAGTCCCTGCGGTTTACAAAGCATTTTTATAACGTGGATCAGATTATTTTATGATCCTATTTGTATGCTATGCCATCGATACTTTCATTTACTTAGTATCATTTCCTTTTCCTGTTTTATACTTCTATTAATATCTGATTATTTGAACATAATAAAACCATATGCGTATATTAAATCTAATCAAGACATTTAAATAATATTTTCTTCAAATGAATTAAACACTTACATTTATGTGATCCATACATATTCTTTAAAGGAATTAAACACTCAATCAGTCTTAAATTTATCTGATCCATACCTGGTCACCTATTTGGATGCAATAAGTGTTTAATAAACCTTTAGTTTATATGATTCACACATAAGTTACTCATTTGAAGGCAACAAGTGTTTAATAAGCCTTTAATCCATCAGGTGTTTAATAAGTTTTTAATACATCTGATCCACTCAAAGGTAATCTATTTGAGGGAAACAAGCATTTAATAAGCCTTTAATCCATCAGGTTTTTAATAATTCTTTAATACATCTGATCCACTCAAAGGTAATCCATTTGAGGGCAAAAAATGTTTAATAAGCCTTTAATTTATCAGTTGTTTAATAAGTCTTTAATACATATGATCCACTCAAAATAACAACTTTAAAAAAGGCAAATTATGGTATATTTATTGAAATCCAGACACCTCATTAAAACCTCCCCGAGCCACCAGGGTAGGAAGAGTATGCCCTTAAATATTTACATTATAGTAAGATAATGCAAATATTTATAAAATAAGTTTACTCTAAGTATAACCTGAGATGTTTAACGTTCTAATAATGCTTCAACAAGTTGTCTTCTTTATCTTATAGTTTGTATGTTCCTTGCTTAAATCTTTCACATACGATGTATGGTCCTTCCCAATTCGGAGCTAACTTTCCGAATTGTTTCTCCTTAGTGTGCATGAACACTTGTCTCAACACTTTATCTACAACTTGAAAATTTCTTCTTTCTACTTTAAAGGAAAACATGCTCGTCGTCAACCCTTGATAATGTGAAGTTCTTAAATGTGCCTTCACCCTCTTTTCTTCAACTTAATCCAACTGAGCCCTCATAGCTATCTCATTCTCTCTTTCAGAATAATTTTAAGCTCTGAAAGAAAGAAAAATAACCTTTATATGTATCATTGCATCCATCACATAAACTAAAGAAAATTGAGACTCTTGTGTGGATGTATGTTGAGTGATATAGTATGCTCGCAGTACTTCTTGCAAGTAAATCGGCCATTTCCCTGTAGCTTCTTCTAAATTCCTTTTTAAGCCTCACAAAATTATCTGATTTGCTACTTCAACTTGTTCATTGGCATAGGGATGATACGAGAAGAGAAACGATGCCACTGGCTTGAGATCTGACTAGCCTCTCCAAGTCAATATTTGGCCTTATATAACCTAAAACTCCATAGCCCATGGCATCATGCTGACTGGAAAATTCAAAGGATTCACCATCATGAGTAACAGCATTCAAAATGGTAGTGTATTGGGGGAAAGCCTTCTCAAAATTCTCTTTATCAAACTCGTTTAAGTAAAAATTTCATAAGTCGTCTAAATTCACTTTGTCTTTAATCAAAGGATGGTTGGAAACAGGAAAACACTGGAGAGAGAGGACCAGCATGTACTTCTTCTTTGGAAGATATTTCAATAGGAGTAGTGGAGGGAAGGACTTCGATCAGATTATGACCTTCTAACCGAGGTCAACTGTTTTCTTCTTCTCTGTTCTTTTATCACTCCATTCCTTACTTCTATTCTGCCCTTTCTTCCTCTTAGACCTTGGAGAGTATGGTGGATATTTTGCCTCACCTACAGTAACCATGACAGCCTCCAACAATGCAGCATCAGTCGCAATCCCGAACTGCCCACATCGGGAAGCCCTTGAGAGGAATCTCCATCTTTTTTATTCTTATTCTTGATTTTGTCAAGATAATTAGGACCCTTATTCCTAGCTGGTAAATAAATCTTACCATATTTTTCTTCATTCCTTTTGAAGATAACAACAGCTTCAGGAGGACTGGTAAATTGTTCCCATGAGATCTCTCTGGTTGAGCTTGTACTCCATAGATGGGCCCTTACCATGTTAGCTACACTAAAACAATTGTGGAACTCAATTCCCCAATTATTTGTGGCCCACTGATTTTAGCTTTGAAAAAGTGGAGCATCGTTCCTCCAAATATTCTGATAATATCTTTGAAAATACTGAAAGACAAATCTGATATGAAGTTTAATATTAACATCCAATGTGAAGTTTAATATTAATTATAGAGTGTTTCCCTAAACGTTTCCAGTATCTAGTTAACAAGCTTGAATTTCCTTTGGAAGTGATCTTCTTTCCATTTTCCTAGGAACCACTGATGACGAGGAATTGGTTCCTCCAAGGCTTATCAGCCTCCAAAAAATTATCAACCACCTTGAATCATTCATCATGTTGAAATAATATAAAGGGATATGATGGTTTCGACACAAGCCAACCACATCAGCAAACTATTTGATAAGCATTAGAATCTTGGAAAGTCTGGAAGCGATGATGTTGGCTAATAAGGTATACCAAGAATTGGGGCTTAATTGACTCGTGCATAGCTTTACTAAGTGAAAGTATCTAACTATCTTTGGGTCCAAAGGGAACCGAAGGCCCCAGTTGAGTACTTTGGTATATAAAAGTATCTTTTTAGCTTTGATATCCATTAGAGTCTCATTAGGGATGGGAATTCGCATTATGGATTTTGGAAAGCCTCATTTCTTTCTAATTTTATCCAACTCGGCAGTGTGGGTATACACATAGGAAATTTTTTGAAGTGCTAACAAGTACTTAACACTGACCTTGGAGAATTTAAGCCCCATTCGCTCAACAAGGCACTCTAGAAGTGGTTCAGCACCAAGTTGTGCTACTATCTCTTTCTTTTCCCGAACTGTATTGGTGTCACCAGTTTGTTTGGAGGTCTCTAATGAGGTATCTTCCCCACTATCAGCCAACTTGTTCTTAGTATCTTCTTTCTCAATATGATAATTTTCAGTGGGAGGAATCGATGGATTCGGATCCGAAGTAGGCAGTACTGGAGACTCTTCCATTGTAGAACCTTCATTGAGTTTCTCGGCATCATTGGCAGATGAAGTTGCAGCTTTTGCTTTAAAAATTCTGGTAATCCTTCGAGGTGTACTCTCTCCTATATCTGACCCCATTGAAATGAAAAGATATTGAGCTTTATGATTGGTAACGGCTCTGGTTTTGGTAAAAGGTGTTTTGATTAGCTGAACTTGTAGTTCTGGTTGTTCAAGATTTGTTAAAGATTGAGAAAGAGAAGTTTTTCTAGAAACTGCTGATGGTCTATGAGAAGCTGAACTCTTGTCTGACTCTAATATCTCTTTTATAATCAATACATCAGGAGAGGCAGGTAGTCCTGCAGCGATTATGGCCTCTCTTTTCTCTTTATCTAACTCAGACAAATTTAGCCATCCTCCTTTAACTAATACAATTTTTGGTGTGAACATAAAAATCTTGAGAAATATTGGAGAAGTTGAACACTTGTGATAATTCTAAGCTTCTCTCTCTAGAAATATAACCTGTAGAAAATCATACTTATATAGCAAAATAGTCTACTCTAGTTCTTTACCTAAGGGAATTGATCGGCTAAATAATAATTAAATTATATTAACTATAGCCTCGTTAATCAGTTCAGATATCGGTTGAAGCATATCATAGTGGTTCTGATATTACTAGAAGGGAATTACGGACATAATGAATAAAAGTCAATGAATGAATGGTAATTTTAGTAGGAAAATGACTCAATTATGTGCCTAGCACCTCAATTCTTGGGCTTGGGGCTCGTGTGATTGACCCGGCTATAAGATGTGACCCGCACGACCCATGAGTCAGAGAGAAACAGTGTAATTACCTTAAACAACATCATTAATAGAGGTTGGACTTTTTAAAAAATATTAAATACAGGTACACACCTTTTTTCTCTCACAACTTCTTACAAAAATACTTAATATCCACAAGCTAAAGGTTTATTTTCTGGTTTTACCATTGAACCAGGTTTTACCATCACGAGTTTCATCTAAGATTCCATATGGTACTGTGAATTGCACATTATTTGTGATATATGGTTAACTTGTCACACCTAATGTGTGATTCAAGGTAAAAATAACCTTTAAAATAGAAAAAGAACATTGCACCGCATGATCTATGCAAATTGGAATCTAAAAAACTAAACAATCTACACGATACAATATTTTTTAAAAAATTATCATTTTAATTATTAAAAATGAATATGTACATCAGTATAAATTTGAGTCAATATAATGATATTCTAGAGACTGGAATCAGAATTTGCTATAAGCTACATTGATAAGAAGATCTATCTTATCCAGAAACTTGATGACGAGGAGAGCACTAGATATCTTCAATTTTTGAGCGAACTACTTGATTAACGATCATAAGGAAAGAGTATTGATGATAACCTTAATCACCATTGCAGATCGTATCATTTCATGTTTATTCTTGAGCTTTGAAAATAACCTGCAAAGGCTTGATAGAACATTAGTGGACTTTGTTATGAATCTGACCTTATATAGCATAGCCCAAGGCTCTCTAAAAGAGTGATTTATCCAAGAGAATAAAGAAGATTATTGTTGATAAAATCTAACTTTATTTTGCATATATCGGTCAAGCAGACAAGCCAATCAAATGCCTAATTTTGGGTTCTTGAAATTTATTTAATGGTCATATTATGGAAGATTGATTTTCCAACAATATTCTATCAAAGTTTGGAGGTACTAATGGGCAGAATCATAAGAGAGCATATCGGTTAGAATAGAGAAATCAGTTTCAATAGCTACAACTTTAACCATTTTGATAGTAAATGATTAACCCATCAAGTAAGGCTCTACATTTAACAATAAGAGGGGCTTATTTGTAATAAAATCTACCATAAGCATGTAAAACATCACCAATATCGTTTCTAATTAGGCATGCACCACTGGATTGACCATTGCGAAGACGAGATCCATCTTTATTTAATTTAAGACGATTTTCAGATGGATGAAGCCATATGTGAATGCTAATAATTTTTTAGCTTTAAGTGTTGAAGAAACAACCTCAATATCTAGCAATGTGCAGCCTAATTTTTTAGCCATATAGAAAGAATAAAATTGATCTTATTTCGGATTAGCTTAGCAAATATGGAGATGTTATCGAATTTCACTTTTTCTCTAATGCCATATATACCAACAAGTATTTATAGGAATAATATGTCTAATGTGATTATGTTTAGCAGTAGACCAAAACTAACATCTTATAGGATGTTGGATGGTCATAAATCTGCCAATTTTAATATGGATTAGTCCAAAGAACCCAGGTTATATGATAATTAACAAAGACACGGTTTACATTTTCGATGTTATGGCAGACTTGACACTTAGATGCTAGAGTAAAATACCTCAATTAGAGATTATGATCGACAAAACTCCAGTCTTTCATAATCTGTCTTTTAAAGGTAAAAGCTAAAATTTTTATTGGGTCGCGCATTATATGCGGCCTAAAGTAAAATTATTGGCTCTATATTTGAGACAAAGACACGAAATCATATAGACTGTATGATTCCATAATGAAAATTACATAGACTATATAATTAATATTATTATTCCCCTCACTAAATATGAACTGAACAATGAATTTCTCGCTAAATAAAATTTTCCTCCCACTTTATTGTCCCTCCAACATTAATTTTCCGCAGAATAATGTTTCCCGCCGCTGCATTCTCCATAAATATCTTCACAAACGTAGTATATTTCTTCATCCAATATCATAAATACTCAAACTTTTAATTTGTATGATATTAAATCGAGTATTCAAGAAGATTACGATTCGCTGAAATCCGCTAAAATTATTAAGAAAAAACAATCAGAATATAATATCGATGAGTTTTTTTAATGATTTTATTTCTTGTATAATATACTACAAGTACGAACGTTATAGAGCTCCTCATCATCCTCCACGGAGTCGTGAAGAATTCGCTACCAATTACAAGTATTTGAATTAAATTCTAATTATTCAGGTTTCAAGCCTCCCGGAGAATGATAAGGAAGCGACAAATATGTATTTGGTTCCCACATTTGTGATTCCACTAAAAACATATGCTTGAATTTTTTAATGATCACATTCTCGAACAACGTTTGGAAAAAATTGAAGTTGGAAGTATTACCTCTGCGAACAACATCTGAATAAGTTGGTTTCCGTATTTCAATTTATGATGTTTTTTAGTTTATATTTTGTGTATTTGTTGTTTTTGTTTTATGTACTTGCTTTTAATTTTATTCAATTTTTATGTATCTTTCAGTTTATGTTCTATGTATTTGTTGTTCATGTTTTATATATGTTCCATATTTTTCAGTTTATGATAGTTTTTATTACTTTTAGTGTGATGCTTTGATTAGGTCTGTACCAACTTATCAATGACCTCGATAGTCATAAAAATAAAATAAAGATCATAAACGCCACCTACCGTACAAGTCATAAACAAATATTATAGTAGTCATAAACATATATCATACAAGTCATACACACATATCATAAACAAAAATCATAAACAAAGAGTAAAGTATGTGATATTACTAATAAGAAATGCGAACTACAATTTATAAACGACCTTGATAGTGTTGGACGATACAATAGCCCTCAATGCATTTGCCTTCTCGTCCAATGTTATTGTATCAATACGTTCCTGAATCGCCAGTATTGGACCAAATATATTATCTCTGGTACCATGAGTGTCTGCGGAAGGGTTTGCCATCACATATATATATATATATATATATATATATATATATATATGGCCCTACCGAGTCTGGGTTGTCCAGAATGTACCAAATGTTATTTCTAACCTAAATAAGGTAAAATAGGGATGTAGCAACCATCCTACATTAATATGTATCACCTCTATCCATAATAAGATGACGATGTTAACGTTGCTAAGTCATATCATCCTATGAAAACCTAGGGCCAACATGTTTACTTATCTTAGGAAACTGAGTTCGTACAGGGTTTGGTATCATCTGAATGTGCCTCATCTGATGTGCCATACATTCCAAATTATATGATTCCACTATATCGTACGATTTTAGCGTATGACTGATCCAGATGATCTCACAATAGTGTCGAACCTCTTTTAGATAACAATATGGAAGAAAGATGACCTACAAAGTCGTCCAAAATTTAGTATATACTAAATTCATAAATAAATGAAATAAAATAAAACTGAGATTTTAGAGTGCTAATCGAAACTTACATCGGTTTCTCAAAACATAGCTACGGTATGTCGTATATCAACTCGAATATAGTGAGAGGAACAAATACTCAATGGTGCATATTGATACATATGTAGTAAGGTGATAGTATACTCGTTACCAAAAGGAGTTGTGAGTAAAGGAAAGTGATCATAAATCCAAGCCTCCAGCATCTTCGTAAACCCGTATATACCACTAGGGTCGTAAAGCAAACTCTATCCAAGAGCATTGTATACTAGGCCAAAACCTTCAGAACCTATTTATATTTATATGTTGTACCGTAATGGTGAATGGACTGTAGGTAATCAATAAAAAATACATTACTAGTCTTGTTGGCAAATATCGTATTACCTAGCACATATAATATATAAGTGTGGTAGTAGGAGTGACACTGATCGGCCACAATATCATCCTGACACCATTAGCATAAAAAGTATCCCTCAACCACGATATATTAACATATTTCCCACTTATACTAAGTGAAAATTTCAGTTGGACAGCTGTAACATCAAGTACATTTGCACAAAACTTATCCATTTGTACATCACCAATATAGTTTACAATAGTGAAAGGCATACATGTTACGGTAAAACCCGTAATAATTTGGACATCATCAAGCGTCACAATCATCTTATTGAACGAGAAATAGAAGGATAATGTCTCATCATACCTACGTTTAAGAAATGCCTCATATCATGTGCGTGTTGGTATGCCAATGGAAGAGACACTCGATTAGAAAATCGGTCATAGTATACATAACTTGCTCGCATACTCTAGTCTAACGGCTCAAGTCCTATTGCCAAATACTGTTGTATATAAAGAAGTAGTACGGCTAAAAAACCCATAAATATAATTTAATAAACAAAAATATTGAATGTTAATAGTCAAACATAAATAATATGAAATATTAGTCAAATAATGAAAATTTTAATAAACTTACATTATCCTGGAAAATATTGTAAGCCTCGTGTTTTTGTACTCCGGATACAGGCTCTGCACGTGAGGATTGGTACGTGTGAATGCTTCATCTAGGATGTGTTATCGACGACGGTCCAGCACTACTCTCGCATGTTATATGATGAGTAGCCTCCCTAGAGGACGGCTATGTATATGTTTCAAACCTATATAACTATACAACCAAAGAACAAGAAAAACTATGCATTCAGGATCTATAACATACTTTAATGTTCCTGCGAAGTCCGATTTATAAAATGAGTAGTTTGGACGATGGATCTTTTCAAACCTTTTGAAAATTAAAAAAAAATCTAAAATCTAACAGAATCTAAAATCAATATTAAACCAAAAATAACGCTCGTTTATTTGAATAATACTTTTATTTAATTTAATAGCTTATTTCAAAAATTATATAAAAAATAAATTAAAAATATTTACACCGACGAAATAATATTTTTATATAAATTAACAAACAATTTTTTTTGATTTGGTTCATCGTTTTTCTATTCCTTTTTTTAATATATGTATCTCCCATAAGTGGTGTTAAAACCAATTGATAGAACTATGATGAAAAAAAAAACACAAAAATTCATGTTATAATATTTAGATATAACGGTTTTACTGAATGCTCGAAACATCTGATCTCATTCGAAGATTCGTTAACACAAACTAGGCTGAACACCAGCAGATACAATTTAATTTCATATTTTATGTTTTTCTTTTCATTTCCATCTCCTAATTTTATTTCTATCAATAATAAATTATTTATATGATTTAACATTATAATGGTTTCAAATTACCTTCAGAACTAATAAAAAATAGAAACTAGAGGTAGCTTTTATCTATTTTTATTTCTTTTGTATATATAGCATTTTTTCACACATTCTGGATTTTAGTTTGAGTTTAATGTTAGATGTTCCTTAGTCTCTTAACCTACAACTCTTAATCTACCCAAATTATTGGTTTATATTTCATTATATCTTAAAATATTTATTTTGTTAAATAACTCGTTTGCTCTAATATAATTAGTGGTGATAAATACTAGAACTAAATGTATGAAAAACAACATTTTATTTTGAGCGACTATAAAAAAACTAATATTGGATGTCTGGACATATTATATGTAAATGTATATACATTCGAAGAGAATAATTAATGCTATAAATAATTTTAAATATTTTCAATTTTAATTGATCAAGAGTAGGAAAAAATAAGCTATATGTTTATTAGATATTATCATTATTTTGTTTTAGTTTCATCGAAAATATACTAATTATTTATTTGTTGAATTAAAATATTTCATAAATAATATTTTAGTTAAAAACTGGTGTTTTTTTTTTCTAAAAACGATTGTTTTGGCTTTTATTAAAGTTAATGAATTTAATAATAATATATAAACACGTGGTTGGTTGTAAGTGTTTGGTTGTTTCGAAGTAGTATATTTAATTTTTTCGAATAATAGAGTTTTTGGGGTAAATCATAACAAAATTTTACAAAATTCTAATAGATATATTAAATAACTTCTTTTGGTGGTTCATAAAAAAATGATGTTGGGTGATTGAGAAAAAAATGATTTTTATTATAAAAATAACCCTTGTTCAGTTTGAAAAATTATTATTTTTATTTTCTCTTATTTTAGATATAGATTTTAATCTGGTTCACAAAATTCATATTCAATAACACTAAAATAAGAAATAAGATCAAATACTAATGAAAACAAAGTATATCAATTATTAGAAAGGAAATATTGAAAAAGAAGAAAATTGAAAAAAAAAATATGAACAAAGGATCGGGACTAACATCGTATATATTATTTGATTCTAGATATTAAGAAATAATAATTATATAATAAATAATTATATTACGATAATAATTATATAATAAATAAATATATTATTTATTAATGTAATATTGGTGGTAGATATTTACTAAAAAAAGAGTGGTGGATTGGAAATTTTAGAGTTTCATGGTAAGAGATCTCACCAAACAGTTTATATGTATTTTTTTAAAGGGTAAATATATCTAACATAGTAAGAGATATAAAAAAAAACATAAAATCTAATTGTGAGAGATCCAACAAAACGAGGATGAAATATTGCATAATTTATAAAACTTCTATATATATGTTTAAGGGGTTGGATTAAATCTTATACATATTTTGTTGGATCTCTCGATTTTTTTATTGAAAGTTAAAAAATCAAAAGTATATAAAACTAACCTACTTATTTACTTATACCACTCATCCCCAAAATAAAAAATAATCTAAAACCCTAACATAAACAATGAACGTTAAGAGATTCATTACGAAAGAACAACGATATATGTACATATCTTCCGATTATGTAAATATTATGATCGCCTAATAGTTTTATTGAATATGCAATTAATCGCATCTAGAAAGCTACTAATAGTAAGTTACTAATAGTAAGTTGTATCACAAAAATATTATGATCGTTTGATAATTTAGAGCGTACGACTCATTACATTTGTAAAATGTAGCGCTTTGACTTCGACTAATCATATTTTGTCAAAATTATCACACGATATATTTACGACTTCTATAGCTAACTCTTAGGACAAATCACTCACATCAACACCCCTCGTCATCAACAAGAACAACATCCAAAATCCAGATATATGACTATCCTCAGATATACTACTAACTAAGACTCTAACAAAGAACTAAATAGATAACAAAATCAAATTTTTATATTTTAGAAACTAAAATCTAAATAACTTCAAAACTAAAGTTTGAAATAAATAAAAAGTATGTAACTGCACTTAGTAAAAAATATTTTAATCGTGACATGAAGTCGTATTTAAAAAATATTTTAGAGAGCTTTTGAATTATTTTGGAATATTATATGATATTATAGTGATAGATATAAAAAACTTATATAAAAAGATAAAAGAACGAAAAAAAATAATTAGATCCAACATTCAAAGATTTACTAAAACCGAGTCTAGCTCATGTTTCATTTGTATATAAAATAAATAAAAATTGTAATATCATGTAACGTTGTAAAAAGGTTTTTAATTTAATATAATCTACATTTATTAAGTGTAAAAATATTTTTTTAAAATAATTTGAAATTTTTTGAAGTGGTTATATATATAAAAGAGAAATAACTTTTTAGATACCAAAATTTATAGATTGTAATTTTACCTCAAACCCTGAACATCCAAAGTGAACCGACCTGATGCTGCGGATTATCCGGAAAAAAATGTGTTGTTATTTTATTTTCTTACTACATGTTCGACTTTCGGGTTTATATATCATACTATGTATATCAACCCCTCTATCACGAGTATCCTTTTAAAATAGTTCTAAAATATAGATAAAATAAATATTCTTTCTTTCATATAAAAATTTATCTTTGTTTTTGTTTTGATCTAATGTTAATATTATTTTATTTATTTTTAAATTTTATTTTTAGATTAATATTTTTTAAAATTTTAGTTTCATTCGAATAATTATTAAATTTTCATCTGAGTTTGTTCGTGTATATCCGTACAGATAATCCAAACTCATAGATTTAGGTCTAATATAAAAATCTAGCTCCCGTCGAATTCGACTTGGATTTTAAATATTAATTCTTTTATTCATATTCGAATATAAGGTATACATATATGTATCTCTATCCCATGGTTGATATACCTATCAAAATCCACACAGAAAATAAAATTATATCCGTGAGAGAACATGTGGAACTAGCCATTTTTAGTATATTATGGACTTTTTTACATTTCCTAATTGAATTAAAAATGTAACTAAACTAATTTATATAATTTATGTTGTGATACGACGCAAAGAATATCATGGTGAGTAAGCCAAGCTAAAACTCACAAAATTCAACTCTGATGTGAGATATGATCTGACACGTCGTCATAACGGTCTTAAGTGATCACATGATTGCTTATGATCGAGGCTAGTCATTGGTCGCTTAAGGCTTAGGATGGTCATTTAGGCTTAAGCGACCGACCGGTTCCTTAGGACCATGATGGCCAAGTCTGATCCGATGACCATAAGTGATCAACTAATCGTTCAAGGCCAAGTTAGCCCAAAAACAGTCATACAATGAAGGATCCACCTTTGGCGGAACGACGAGTTCACAACGAACTTACACTTGTTACCCCTATGATCGTTAATTAACAATCATTTAGTCTTTATCTTTATTCATGCCCCTGATTGTCTTCGAGATGTACGGAAGTCGTGTCGGAAAGTGTAACAATGTAAAAAGAAGAAAACCCCCAAAGACGTAGCTCCGTTTAAAAATATATTTGGAAGACCAAAAAATGTTGCATAAATAAGAACCCAACAACTTAAAACCTCGTTAGATTGGG
Source organism: Limnanthes douglasii subsp. nivea (assembly GCA_036936605.1). NCBI lineage: Eukaryota > Viridiplantae > Streptophyta > Magnoliopsida > Brassicales > Limnanthaceae > Limnanthes > Limnanthes douglasii. Next base: position 103,104,741 of record JAUPFV010000005.1, on the reverse strand, counting down.
GTTACTATATATCGAGTGAATGTAACCTTTGTAAGGTAGGTAAACGCTAAAAAGAAAAATTGTAACAACAACAATCTTCTTTGTAATCCATTGTACAAATAATATATAAGTGTTCTTCATTTAGTTGTTTCAAGTTCTTACAATGTTATATGGCATATCATTATTTGTTCAAACCAATATAGTTCATTAAGTTTGGGTGATACCATTTTGGTTCTGTTGTCGAGAACGACACAACCACATAACCTAACCGACCAGAAAAGAGTATCGATGAAAGGCCCTCGGGAAACGATACCATTGTGCCCCTCTATGAGCAAGAACGAAGGCAATGTTATGTCAAAAAGAAACATATGTGATAGCAAGCCCTCAAAAAACTACCCCCGAAAGATGTGATATGATTTTGTATATTGGTATTTATTTTACATTGAAGACTTGAAGGGAGTAACCAATCCTTGTCAGGGTATTCTACTTATAAGAGCCGAGGTAGAAAAATCGGATATGTCGAGAGTTCTGTAGATTAAAGGGCAGTGAAAAACTTTATTTCATCCCTCCCAAATGTGGACCATCCTTCAGCATCATCGTTTGCATTATCCTAACTTAGTAATAGGAGACAACGGAAGACCCGTAGCCCTTTTGGGCAAAATAATGTCAGAAATTTTGGTAGAGATCGGGAGATAGGTCAAGACCAAGATGACAGAATTTTTAGTACTCGATTCAGTGTCCCCCTACAACCTCTTTCTAGAAAGAACTTAAATGTTAGACTTCAACATCTTCCTATCCTCTTACCATCAATGCATAAAATACGCGATGGCAAATTAAGTAAGGGTAATCAAATGATACCACACGATAAGTTATGAAAACACTCAAAACGATTCACAGTATTTAGCACAAACCCGTCAGTTAATAACATTAGCTTGAGCGGGAATGTATTAGCATGAGATCCCAGATACTCCTCTCACAGTGGACGACCTAACGGCGCACCAATTCGAGTTTGAGGTGACGGAAGAGTTAAAAGAGGTACGCATCGCAAGAAGAGGTCACAAAATAGTTAGCATTTGAACAAATTTGGGAAAAGAAATGAGGACAAGCTTAATAATTTTACTAATGTAACACGGGGATACCCTCGCATTGGACAATGACTCGGTAACAGGTATACCAGAATATTTTGCTACCCATAAGCTTATGATAGACCCACATGTAAGACAGGTGCAATAAACAAAAATGCACTTAATAGTAGAGCGGTCGAAGGTAGTGGAGGAGGAGGTCGAATGTTTATTATCCATGGGCCACATCAAGGAAGTCAGCTACCTCGAATGGGTAGCAAACCCCGTACTGGTAAAAGAAAGATAGAAAATAGAGAATGTGGATTGATTTCATAAGTATCAATCGAGTGTACCCGAATGATCCATTCTCACTACCAGAAATACATCAACTTGTGGATACCACCGCGGGTCACAAAATCTTATCGTTTATGGACGCCTACTCCGGGTAAAACCAATTCAAAATGGACCCAAAAATCAAGAGAATACCTCTTTTACCACGAACCAAGGGTTGCATTGTTATGTGGTAACGCTCTTCGGGTTAAAAATAGGTAAGCTCCAGTTACCAAATAATATTGAACAAGATGTTCAACGAGTAATTGCGATCGAATATGGAAGTCTATATCAATGATATGTTCGTAAAAAGTGAATGCAATAACTCTCACCTTGCAGACATGTAAGAAACCTTATCCACCTTAAGATGACATACATCAAACAAAACCCCACCAAATATTGTTTTGGCTTACCTCTGGGAAATTCATTGGGTTCATTTTTCCGAAATAAGGAATTGATGCTAACCCAAACCAGACCACAACACTAAACAATATGAACCTGCCTCAAACCATAAACAAGATGTAGTCGCGCTCAATAGATTAATCTCAAGAGTAGCGGATAAGTGCCTCTCTTTCTTCAAAAATTTAAGAAAGGATGGAAAATTTGAATGAAACGAAGACTATGACGTTGCATTTAAGGAACTGAAAACTTAATTCGCGTCACCTCAACTATTGTTAGTCCCTATAAAAAGAGAAACCCTTATAACATACCTCGGGTTATCTGCATACGCTGTGAGCGCCGCCCTGTTAGTAGAAGGAGGAAAAGTTTAGCGTCCTATTTACTAGGTTAGCAAATATCTTAGGGGCCAAAATGTTGTTTTATCTTTGGTAATGGCCGCCCTAAAAGTAAGAAGGTATTTCCAAGCCCACATCATCCAGGTATTCACCATCCTACCCATCTGATCAATCTTGAGTATACCAGAAGCCTCAGGTTGTTTAGCAATATTGGATATTGAACTAGGTGAATTTGATACCAAATTTATACCTCGGAGTGCTAAAAAAGGGCAGGTGTTGGTTGATTTTGTATTTGAAAGGGTGGGAGAAAAAACCTAGGGATAGGGAAACACTAACATATAGTGGATGATGTCTATAGATGAAGCCTCTAATGTGAGAGGATGTGGAAGATGACTATACATTATCACCCCGGAGGAAGAAGAGGTAATGCTAATCATTTTTGCTTTCAAATCCTTAAACAACGAGGCCGGATATGAGTGCATGATAGCATGGAAACATTCACGTGAGGACTGATTCCTAACTGGTCATAAAATAGATCCTCGGAGAATACAACATGGATAGCTGAGGTAGTCATGCCTTGTTAAACAAGAGGTAGAAAAATTTGGTGTAATCTCGACGGAATTACTTACATGGATGGATGAGGTAATTGGATATCTTATCGAAGTGGTGTCGTCGACCAACAAAGTAGAAGTACGGAGGTTAAGTTTGTGGGGTGCACACTTTGTCATGGTAAATAGAAAATTATTTCATAGAGGGTAACTCCAACCTCTCTTATAATGCCTATCACCAATAAAAGTTGAATATTGTCGCAAGAAAATCCACATGGGGGCATGGGGTGGGCACTTGGGGGCTCCAACTCTAGCTCAAAAAGCTCTAAGGTTGGGATAGTACTTGCCTGATATGTGAAACGATGCAAAAGACCTAGTAAAAATTTGCGACAACTGTGAACGGTGGATTACACCCGTCGGGGGTTGAGTTAACATCGATACAAGGGCATGTTCGTTCGATCAGTGGGGGTTGGACTTAGTCGGTCTATTGTATCTTAGTCGGGTAATGTGAGGTTTGTAATCGTTACAATCGATTACTTCACCAAATAAGTGGTGGTCGAAGCTCTAATTTGAACTAGGGGGAGGAAATCAAGAAATTCATATGGAAGCACATAATATACCGCTTTGGCATACCTATGATCCTCATCTCTGATAATGAGCTACAATTTGAAAATTAAGGAATTTATGCCTCAAATATGAGACACGATACCACTTTTATTCATTCTATCACCCGCAAGCAAACGGGCAAGTAGAAGTTACTAGTCGAGCGACCATGAATAGCCTAAAGAAGATCATGGTAAAAGAGAAAGGAAAGGAAGTACCCTCTTTCATAACATTTTATGCCCCAACTCGTTGTCTTGCCAACAGTGGGTATAAGCTAAATCAATGACTTGCATGATACATAAATCAGAAAATCGGTAGAGTATGAGCAAGCTTATAAAAAAGGCAACAAACAAAAAGGAACCCGCCTAAAACTATGTGGTGAAAAAGTAAGGGTCCAAACTATCTTTGTTTGTCCTGAAGATTACGAATCTGATGGAGAAGCTCACACTCGAACATGGGAAAAGGGGGAGTACGCTCTCAAATAAGATCTAACACACATGACAACAATGTGTAATGAGGTCCGATAGGTAAGTAAAGATATTTTTATACATCTATGTACTTTATTTTATAAATATAACATCGATCGAGATAGTTCACGAACTATAAAGATGAAAAATAAACAAAAATTACAGGTTACAACTTGCGACCTCACTAGCACTGATAAAGGATTTCAGCTGCTTACTTGCCTTGTCTTTGCCTCGGTATGACACCCTCAATGGAACAAAAAATAGCTTTGACATGAGCTTTACATGGTTCGATGATTTTTTATTCAGTCTCATTCACTTGACGTTTCGTGAGCGCCTTCATGTCCTCCACCCTAAAATCAAGGGCTTGAGACAAATCAAATCCCTCCAAAATCCTGACGAGATACTCGTCCAAAATCTTGTCTAAGAGATCATAGAAAACCATGTATGTATCAGGATGAGAGACCCCGGTATCCCAATCAGCTCTTGCTTCATCATTAGATAACTCGAAATTCCACGCAATAGAAGAAAATTCCACCACATGAGCAAACGACAAGTCGTAATGCAGGAGTTTGCCAAAGTGGGACTCGGTATCCAGGTCGAGATATAGTTTGTTCATAGATTGGATGATTTTGGTCTCACCATGACGGGACAAAAAGTCCATATACGAAACATTACCTTCTCTTGATACATCTTGGTAAGGCGAATGTCGTGAAGACGGTATTTTTCTTCCTCATTGACGCGAGTCGCTATCAGTCCCTTGAGTTGGTTCACCCTCTCAAAACGGTCATGTGAACAAAATTTCATTGATCATCTCATCTTTCAGCCTCTTGACCGTTGTACTGTACAATATTTTTTACTTCTCCGTGGAAAATGTGGTATTCTTAAGTCGCACAAACTTGGGACCAGCGAAGCATGAAACTTCATCGGAAACTGATCTTTCCCCCACTTGCATAGTATCTGTGTAGGCACCAAAGTATTCCTCTATGCTGGCCACCACCAATGACACCCATTCCGCTCATATAAAAATTTCTCGGGCATTCTGAATATTCAGCATGGTCATCGCTTTCTATACCCCCTTGCTTTGGTATATTTTCCCCTCTTTCTAATTTGAGAAGGGATGTCAACTGAAGGATCGACAATGGTGAGTTGGGGATGGGATTCTCGTACTTCTTCGAAAGTTTGGCTAATTGATGAGAGACCCTCAAAGCCTAAATTTTGGTGACGCTCGGATAAATCGGGAATATTTATGTAGCAACTGCGCTTACACACGGGGTATTGTGAAGATGGTGATACGACGGGAGCTGCAACCTCGATGACTTGATTTAAGCTGACAACTTGAGAAGAGTCTAATAGTTGTGCATAATGTAGCTCTAAGTTCATTATCAGAAACAAAACTTCAGCTTCGTAAGAAAACAGACTCGATTGCCTTGTGAATAATGAACAGCTTCTAGAGAGAGAAGGCTAGAAGAACCCATTATCTATTTTATTTTGAAATACTTAGAGGTAGTAATCAACTCTCTTCGAGATGTCTTACTAATAAGGGATGAGGTAGAAGAATACGATATGTCGAGAATTTCTATAGAACATAGGGTAAAAACAAACTTACTCTCATCTCTACCAAAGGTAGACTACCAAATTTAAAAATAGGAGATTACGAAAGAGTCGTAGTCCTATTGGGAAAAACAAAACTGAAACGTTTAGTAGAGATGAGGAGATGGGCCAAGACCGATATGACAAAATGTTTGTTACTCGATTCATTATCCCCCTACAACCTCGTTCTAGGAAGAACTTGGCTTCTTGACTTCAACATCATCTCATCCTCTTACCATTAATGTATAAAATATATAGTGGAGGAATAAGTAGGGTAATTAAGGGGTACCACATGATATGTTACGATGACGCTCGGGAAGATTCGTAAGGCTTAATACCAAACCTTCAATTACAAAAATTAGCGCCAACCTACTAGTATTTAGATTTTTGTTATAAATCTAATTAATTAATTAAACTAATATATATATATATATATATATATATATATATATATAACATATTAGAAATAATAATAATAATAATAATAATAATAATAATAAGTTATTATTTAGTGTCAGTGTAGAATAAATAAATAGAGTGTGGATAACAATTAGGATACAATAGATATAGAATAGATGTTTTAGTTCAAAAATTTAGTATTAAGCTATAGAAGTACAATAAGTTTTATAGATCCCAACAATGGTGAGTCCATCAGATTTTCGTAAGAATATACATTCAAGCGAGTAATTAAGAGAAATATAAAGGACGAAACGATAATTCAAAATCAAACTGAAGCTTCTCAGACTTTAAAAATCGAAGGGGTTCTTCGTGACCAGGGGTATGATCATTGCAGGTATTTTCCCTAGGCGAACTCAATTTTCCGCGGAAAAATATCTCGTTTGCCATGACCACCCCTATTGTGGTCCCGACAAACACGTAAGTAGTTTGAAATTTTATTTATTCTTTTTTATGTTTTGCGTATAGTAGTTTCTTGATATCACACACAGAGGTATAACTAACTAAGTCATTGTTTTTTATATATTGATGGTAGGCAGGTCCGATAAAAAAACTGTAACTTAATAGCTGAAGTTATTAAGACATCAATATTGACCAAACGATATTTAGTTTCGGTAAAATATATGAATCTCACAAAATTATGTCAGAGTCGTTTTTAGTATCAAATCTGGGACATTACACATGTCATTTAAAAAAAATATGAAAATGATGAAGGACGAGTAAGTGAGTTTGTGTATATGGACCACATTTTCGAAAATATTTTGGAATATAAATAAGGAAAGGGACTTCCCTCAAAAATAGAATATAAGAAGATAATTATAATAAATCCAACTTTAGTATTACTACGTGATATTATTAAAATCTCAGTCACTAACTTGATTGTTTGTTTAAGATGCACCGCCATACAAGCAACAACATCAAACGTTTCCAAAAGAATACACGATGTAGTTGTACTCCTTATACTATTATTATGTTCAATTTTATTATTATATACTTCAAGAAACGTGATGTCTTCAATAATAGTTCAGTGCACCGAAATCACGGATAAAATAAACGACTACGATTGGGCTAAATCGTGTACGGAGAAACTGGTAAATTTTATGAAAACCCATTTACCCGATAATCTCAAGAAAACTATAGGATGTGTCACAATATTAATGGTTAGTAACTCATCTTTTTGTCACTAATTTTTTTATAATAAAAATATTTTTTATTGATTTTTTTAAGACATTTAGGTTCAGCCATTTCTTCCAGAACACACAGTAATTGAAATTCCTTCAGTTGGTAGATCCTTAATGACTCATTGCGTGAAATTGTATGCACTGGAAGGAAGCTACGAGAATAGATTAGTTAAATCATTAAAAATATGTTTCACGAGGAACTTAACACAAACTTTACAAGTAATTGGACACTAATTTCACAAAATTAACACTAATTTCACAAGCATAAAAATAATAATTTTGCAACAAACTTAACACCAATTTTGCAAACACCTTAATAGTAATTTTACAATAAACTTAACAATACTTTTAATTAATTATATTTTCGCGAGAAACTAAATCATATATTCAATTTTCAGTTTTTTACTCGACGTCTTGGTCTAACGGATGTCTAAAACGAGGCATTTGGAATAGCGAATGAAAATATGAGGCACATAAAGAAAATGACAGTGAATCCAATCACGATGGATTAGATGAGTTCGTGGTTAATCCCTGAAACGAACAAGCTAGAGTAAGTATGGAACTATAAGAAGCAAGTCATATATGACAGTAAATAAATCATACATGAAAAAATTTGACTCCTCTAACGAATGTTAAAAAACCCGCGTTGCTTAGAAAAATATGTGACTATATGAAAAATGAATATGATAATATTTCGTAAGTGAATTTAGAATATAAAATAAATGTAAAACCTTTGACATTTTTAAATTTAAACAACGACATTGTAAACCTATCCTGATGTGCAGAGCCAAAGGACGTCAACAAAATTCAAAAAGTAATCTCTTGTTTTTTTTTCTGCAATCAGCAAAATACAACGTAAGGTGGAACAAAATGAGATTGAATCTCATGTGATAGAGAAGAAAATGCATGCTTTAATTATGAAAGAAGATGAATATACCCACAATAATTTAAACTGTATTTCAATCTTGGATCAATCCAATTAATTGTCCAAATAGATAATTGCAAGTTAACGAAACTCGCATATATCTTTAAACTCTTACTGAAACCCACTATCTTGCCAAAACAAGAAATTAAATACCGACATTTGTATAATCTAATTAACTACCTAATATTTTATTTAGTCTTTATAATTTTTTAGAAGATAAAGTAAATAAAATGAAACCCTACCATTGTTTCATACCACTATTTGAATATTAAATTTTAAGTAGATAAATTAAATAAATCTCGTATTTTGTGCAACTAAATTAACTTAAAATGCGAACCAATAATACTCTCACGCAATTAAAAAATTAAAAATCTAACGGATATAATCTATTATTGAAAGAAGAATTTTATCACCACGAAATCTTTGTTTTATTTATCAAATTAAACCCAAACTAATTTGGGTTGATTCAATTCTTTAATACCATGATCAAAAGTATGATTTCAATTTTATTTATTAAAAATATATTTAATAAAATAGGTTTAAAATAATAATTTAATAAATTAGAAATAGAATAAGTGATATATAAAGTTAATTTTACATCAAATATTTTATTCATTCTATCTAATATTTTATTCATTCTATCTGTCGAACTATATTTACTGTAAACGACTTGCTTAAATATAAAACAAATTTAAAATAAATAAAAACTTTAGCTACTTAGACATTCCACCTTTTTATTTAAAGAGTTAAAATTTATTTTTGTAACTAACTTATTAGTTTGTCTTAATTTTTTGTTTATGTTTTTTATTTAAATTAAATTTTACTGTCTTACAACGGTTATATCACATATATGTTTTAAAGTCAAATACGCATTAAAACTTGTCATAGGAATACATATAACGTATACATATGTTTTATATCATAAAAATTGAAATTTTACTTTTGAATATTCAATAATTGAAATTGTACTTTTAAATATTTGTATATATGTATCCATGTACGTATGTATGTATCAATGTATCTATATATGAATATATGTTTATAACATGTTCACTTCGGTTACATATGCATGATGAAAAGGACGTTTCTCTTGTGATTATATAACATGTTTAGATCAAGTACGTCTAGGTTGGCTGTTTCAGTTGTATGTAAGGTGTGTTTGAGTGTTGCTTTATATGGTTAGGGGTTAACATTATGTAACCTTATTATGTGCGTATTGAGAAACATCTAATAATGATGTATACATGAATAGGCGGAGCTGGGTGGGTGCATGTGGGATCCCAGGAACCCACCCAGTTCCTAAACTAAAAGATATAGTACCAACAAAAATTCAAATAAATATTTGTCGCGTGGCAAAATCAACATAAGGAACCCATCATTAGGTCGGTTCGATACAGAGGTTGAGGCTCGTACCTTTTATCCTATATTTTCTCCTTTTCATACCCACTTATCCTTATCCTATATTTTTTCCTTTCTCTTATCCTATATATTATATATATCAGGCGTTTGTATTTATAAATATATATTATAAAAATTAGTTATCTCTATTATATTATGCTATATATATTATAAAAATTTATATTGCTAGCAATTACATTACTAAATTTAAAGGTATATAATTAGAATTAGTAATAACTAATTTACTAGATTTTAGGCTACAAAATACAATATTTTATTTCTACTTATCATTAGAAAACTTTAACTACAAGCTGCAAATTGTTTTATTGCTTTCTTCTGATATATATATATATATATATACATATATATATATATATCACTTCGATAATAAAGTCCAGGACACCACAGTATTCTGATCCTGGCTACGTCACTGCATGCATGACATCGGGATGAGATGCAATTATCCACTGTCACTTACACTTGCACTCGGTGATGTACGAGATGATGTCATGCATGTCCATACATTGTTTTGTTTTAGGTACATGGATTTTAATTGGCATTCATATCCCTTTGGATACGTAAGCACTTGACGGGATATTTCGCATCTCCTGACTACTTTAGATGCTCAAAAAGTGTTGAGATACGGCGCGTTAAGTTATGATCTATAAAAATAGACATTAAGTAGCGTCTGTCCAAATTACAATGTGAGCACTTCATATGCCCATTCTCTCAAACTAATTGGAAGACCTGGTATCCTATTTGTGTGGGGAATTTCAAGAGAGTCATGAAATGAAAAGTGTTTGGAGCCTCATATATTAAGAAATGATCGTTGTGTGTGTAGATTGACCCCTACGAAAGACTACCTCACCTACTTTCTAATGGCGAGCACATGCTACATGATAAATTTGATGCATTTACACGTACCATACTCATGCATAATAGTTTCTCATTGTTGAAAGGTTCGTTTAGTTACCATGAATTAGTCAGATACGAGCCTTATGAAATGCTTGGTTGATTTCAAATATGGCAAAAGACCAACACTGTTTAACTTTAAAGTAGTGACTATATATGTAATGTATGTTGATGATGTGTACCCTCTCTGCTAATGATTATAACGAGTTCGTAACATATGAATGCTCTTTTAAACCTTCTAATCTGATACAACTCATATAAAATTTATTATTTTTATGCAATGATTAAGTGTAAGTAATTAGGGATGGCAATGGGCCGGGTTCGGACCGGGTTCGGACCGACCCGCTTGGGCCCGTTCCTTTTTACTCGAACCCAAACCCGGCCCGACCCGCAACGGGTTTAATATTTTAGAACCCGAGCCCGCCCCGTTTATGTCCGCAGGTCGGTCCGACCCGGCCCGCAAACATTGTTTTTACTATTTTTAAATTTGACTTATTTGTAATTTAAAACAAAAGTTTAAGACATAAATTTTTAAACCAATGTACCTAAAACACAATAGCAGAAGAGAAAAACATTTAAAGAACTTGAAAAGTTAGAAATTAGGATTGAGAATATATAGACAAAGATATAAAGAAATATATTTATAATTTATGGAATTAGTTTATGGAAAAATCATATACTTAATAAATATATTATTGAGTCTAAAAATAAAATAATAATTATTCAAAAACAGTATATTAATGGTAAACATATAAATGTCAGTCTTTTAGTAATTAGTAAGTATATTTTTTTGGTTATATTTTACAAATTTACAATTATTTTTTAATACATTTTTTATTTTTTATATATAGTTTATATTTGCGGGCCGGGTCGGGTTGGACAAATGAAAAATCCATACCCGACCCGACCCGCCTACGGGTCACAATTCGTACATCCGTACCCGCCCCGTTAAATGTTCGGGATGGACAAAACCCAACCGGATTACGCCGGGTCAGGCCGGTTAGGGCCGGCTCGGACCAAGATTGCCACCCCTATAAGTAATGTGAGTATAAAATGTACTTATACCTTAGATAACGTATTCCAAATTATTTTGATAAAATGGAAAACATTATATATATTCGATAAGAACACATGGAATTCTATCAGACTATGGTAATGGAATACTCTTTATTAAAGAGGTTATGAATCTAGTCATATACAAGGATGATACTCCAAGAAAAATCTTTAAAACATATCATAATAGATTTTATTTAAAGCTGTAATTTTTATTACCAAAATTCAAAACAATCGTGCTTTAGTTTTTCTATTTTTCAAGTGTTTGAATATGAAATTGATGCAAATTAAAAATCCGTTTAATAATAAAGTCAATAGCAAAATTTATAAGAAAAATAATTTAACTCTAATTATAAGATCAGGTTTCAGACTTAAATTTTGGGGAAAAAACCAATCTCTAGTTCATAACGGAATTATAATTTTTTGAGTTTTTCATGTGTTCATGACGAGTGTGAAAAACAGGCCGAGTGATTGATTTCAAAAGACCATATATTGTTACTCGGTTATCCGAGTTAGGCGATTCTTTGTTGATTCCACTTGGAAATTCGGATATCTATATGATCATTCATTTAGAATTTTAAATAATTGTGTATTTCAGTCCTAGAAATTCAATATTAACCAATAAAGAAAACTTACAAATAAAAAATATCCAAATAAAACTTGTCAAGTAATAAGGATAATTAATGTTTTACCAAGTTTCATATCTTAAGTAATCCTACTATATATTTCAATTTATTCATTAAACCTCTTTAAACAAAATTAGACAATTATTAGGAAGATATTCATATTAATATAAATATATATGAGACGTGTTTTCCGTAGAAATGTTTGGCTCTTATTTGCATGATAATGATATAGAAAATCAATTAGTAAGCGTAATTAGAGAAAATGGTTATTGTTTAAGCTTTGTATAGTTAAAAGATAAATTTGAAATTGAATACAAAGAGTAAGGACTGAAAGTGTAATTTATTATAAGTTGTAACCAAAAGAAAACATCATTCTTCACCAAAAGAGTAGAATGATAAACATCGATAAATTTCGACCAATGATAGTGAATTTTTTAGTTCGGATTCTGAGGGTGATTCGTTTAAACAAGGGAAATATTGGCGTTCTTCGAATGGAGAAGGAAGTCGACGTCGAAAATCGCACAAAGAGCATAGATCAAATAAAGAAACTAAGCCTTGAAATATGAGGGACAACCAATGGTACGAGGGAAACACATCGAATCAATATATCAATACTGCGGACCAGAACCTATATGCAGTCATAGGAATAACTAGAGCTAACCAATATATGCAAAGAGTGGATTTTAGGAATTCTCCTTTGTCTCTTGAGACTAGATTGATACCTATTTCTAAGAGATTTGATATTTCGAAAGTAGAAAAAATTTGATAGAACACAAGATCCCGATGATCATATTTAGCAGTTAAAAAATTATACGATGAACTTGGAAGATGATGATAGGCTAGTGTGTAAATGTCGCAAAATTTTAAGGGCACTGCATTGAAGTGGTACAATAGAATTGTGAGGGGATCTATAACTATCTTTACAATTTTCTACACTGCATTCCGAAGACAATTCATGGGGAGCAAGGAAATGCGGGCTAATGGTGATACTATCATACAATGCAAACAGGTAGTATGAGAGAAATTAAAATATTATACCACACGATTTGTATTAACATAGACCGAGTTGGAAGATTGTGAAGATATTGTTGCAATTGCAGCTTTTAGGCAAGGATTACTTCTATGTGATTCAGCAAATGAGCCTACGAGGAAAAGGGAACTGACGTTTGAAGCTTTAATGGCTCAAGTTAAAGAGAAAATTAAGGTGGAAAATTCGATGAGAGTTCGAAGTGGGTTGAATTCCATCCAATAAAATTCTGGGCATGCACCTACTAGATAAGAATATCAAGGAATCTCTTTAAATTCCCATGTACCATCTCGTCCCAGGGTGAACACTAGTCATCCTACTTAAACGGGAGGAGCACGTACTCAACCAACTAGTTACCAACCTCCTCGGGTGAGGCCTAACTAGTGGGTAAGACGAGAATATTTTTTGGAGTTAACTGAGAATGTGGCAAAAATCTTTGAAACAACCAAGAATCATGTCAACATTAGAAAACCAGCTCCAATAAATAGGCCAATGGATAAGTGAAACAACAAGTTTTGTAAGTACCACAATGACATAGGGCATGATACTACTGATTGTATAGCATTGAAGAAAGAAATTCAGATTTTGATAGAAAACGACAAGTAAACGACTTTCGTTAAAGAACAGAGAAGTGCACTGAATAATCTGAGCACGCCAGCACAGCAGATTGTTAACACGAATTCAAAGCAGGAAAATATATTGATGATCATGGTTTCTGAATTGGAAAGGTTCAATGCGGCTTCAGAATATTTGGATTTAGACCCCGATTGTTTAATCTTAATGGTTTTTGATGAACCAGTAGTTCAAGGAAGGTTCGTAGTTTGTGAGAGTATTTTGAGAATCTGGCTATATTTTTTTGGGGGGGGGGGGGAGAGATACTATGGCGGGAAATGCGAATAATTCTAGGAAGAGGCATGTAGTGAGTTTTACAACCCAACTGTAATATAAAATGTCCATCCACTAGTATGGGAAGAAAGAAATACCCTTTATTATGTTTAAGAAAGACGATATAAGGGGTATAGTTTAATCGTATGAGGATGCAATGGTAATAGGGGCAGAAATTGCAGTGACTGAGATCTGACGTATTTTGATAGATACCAAAAGTTCAGTAAATTTATTATTCAAATCAACATATGATAGGATGCACAACCCACCCATAATTCTTCGATCGGAGCCTACCATAATTGGATTTAAAGGGACAAGTATTTAGGGACTATGGTGACAGGTGGCATCCTCTCATGGATCAGAGGATCTAGTGGACTAACTTTATCCAAACGCGATAGTCTAGGGACTGTCAATGATCATTTGAAAGTCAAGGGACTATCTGTCACCAAACGCGATAGTCGAGGGACGATGCACTGTTCAAAGCCTTTGACAGAAGGATAGTTTTGTCTATATGAAAAATATAGTTTAATCATTACTAAAAACACATAAATCTATGATAATGATTAAGAAAAAGTACTTAATAAATGCTTGGTTGACCGGTGTCACCGGTTAGTCAAACCCTTAAAAATAAATTATAGGAGACATATTCATATCACATAATGCCAGTTACACAAAACTACTGCTACTATTACTAATAAAAGCCTAAATTTTTTTAACAAATTCCGTTTTAAAAATACCCCTGATATAAATACCCGTTGTGAAACCGGTCTAACCTTTTTTCTCCTTCTTCCCTCATTTCTCTCTTTCTCCTTCTTCCCTCCTCTCTCTTTCATAAAAACACGATCGAGTAAACCGATTATTGATTTTGCCGGAAAATTCACCGATTAATCTCCGTTCAAATTCCGACCGAAGATTCAAACAATCAACAACTATAACAACTCTAAATCAGTAAGTTCGATAGTGTTTTTCTTCGATTGCCTAACGATTTTGAGTTTTTAAGTTACATTAACGATCATCTATCTGGTTTGTGTGAATTACATCTGTTTTGTGTGATAAATCTTCTTCATTACTTCATTTATACCTGTTTTCAGTTTGTTTTTTAGTAAGTAATACTGCTTAATCGTTTTTCGCTAAAGCGAGACACGAGACACTCATAGCAACTGCTTAAACGGTTGCATTTTCTTATCCAAATAGCCTAAATATTGTTATTATAATTCAGACCTGCTTTTGTTACATTTCTATATGTTTTGCAACTATCATTTTACTATAATTGCAGGTTTTTATATAGGTTTAGCATCTATCAGTTTGTATTGGTTATAGATTAGCAGAGGTTATGGCAGTGCTTATATATTTCTATAGGTTTCGCAACTATCATTTTTCCATAATTGTAGGTTTTTTATGGGTTTCACATCTATCAGTTTGTATAGGTTAATCTTTAACGTAGGTTTCACATCTATCAGTGTGTATTGTTTATAGATTAATATAGGTTTTGCATCTACTTCTGTGTCAGTGCTTATACATTAACATCGGTTTCTGTCTATTGGTGTTTTAGTTCATATACATTACCATTGGTTTCGCATTTATTGATTTTAAAACAGTTTCAAATTTGCATACGTTCTGCATCTATCACTTATCTAACTTCCAATAATTTCCCATCTATCATAGCTGATCTATTTTTCTCATGTATTGCTTTTACATGTAAAATTGCACCAAAAACATGTTTCTACATATCAGACCTCTTTGCACTATTAAAACAGATAGAAGAGACAAAAGTGAGGTCAGAACATATAGAAGCAGCAAAAAAGACACAATTTTACTCACTTTTAAAGGCAGCCTATGATCGTCGAACAAAAAAGACTGCGTACAAAAAACACTGGGATGTAATTAAGCATATAACAATGACATATGATGACGAAAACAAAGCATTTAAGTTGGGCGAAAAGTTTTTACGGCTTACAAACCATGACATAAAGATCATCTTTGGTTTAAAACATGGAAACAAAACTATGCCACTACAAGCCAAGAGTTTTGAACCTAAGTTTTCTGAATTAGAAGACGAATAAAAATCAAAAATAATAAGGAAATACTTTTCTGATAAGACATAAAGAAAAGTTGATAAAAGCCGAGCAAGACCAATAACTAACAAATTGATAAAGGTATGTAATTCCAAATTTTCTTAAATTTTTGCATTGTTTTCAAATTTGCATAGGTTTCTCATCTACGACCTCTCTCTTGTTTCACATTTGCATAGGTTTCTCATTACCATTTTCTGCTTTACTATAAAAATTGTAGTTGATTCCGTATCTATCTTTTTACTCTACTTCATATTTCAATATGTTTGCATCTATTACATTAGACCTATTTCACATTAAACTTGGTTTCACATCTATATAAAATAACACAGCAAAAGCATGAGCACAAGGGAAACACTCATGTTGCCACTTACCACAAGAACAAGTATGTACGCTAAGATTAACAACCATAACAGGATCACAAAACACTTCATGCAAAAGAGGAGTAGACGAATAAACTATTCATGGACGACCTTCTTCCACATTAGTTTTAAAACAATTTATCAAATTCAGGAAACAAATCATTAGTCCAACGTTCAACATCACCAAAATGTCTCAAAATTTGACTCATTTGTAAAACTCTAATCCTATCAGTTAACTCCAACATAGGCAAACAACAAAATTGTTTGACTTGATTGTTAAAAGACTCAACTGGAGTAGACGTCATAGAACCATACCTCTTGCCTTTGAAAAAAGCACAACCATATTTGTCGGGAGATAAATTATCATAAAAACTTTCAACCTTCTCACCTCCTTGTTTAAGAAAATCATCCATATACTAAATAAACAAATTCTTATTAGTAGCACATGCATATCTTTTAAAAGTTGAACCATAGTATCCTTAAATGCTGTCGATGTAGCCCTTAAATAATGCCTCAAATTATTTAAAAGATGATAAATGCAGTATCCATGATGACAATTTGGAAATATAGCAGATACAATACTAACAATACCTAAATGAAAATCACTAATAAATGTGATTTGTCGATCCGCAAAATGAGGTTTCAACATCAAAAAACCATAACCAATTCTCAGTATCTTCAGAGGAAACAATACTAAATGCAACGGGGAAAATTCCTGCAACAAATATATATAAGATAATATATCATCATGGGTTTCATATCTATCAATTTACTTATAATGTACGTATAACATCTACCATATTAGAGATAAGTGTTTCGCATCTATCAAATTACTGATACATTAATGTTTCACATCTTTTATACTAGACATATGTGTTTCGCATCTACTTCTTTACTGATGCTCAAATGTTTCCCGTCCATCAAGTTAGTTATACCAAAGTTTCGCATATAGTATATCATAATCCAAAACTGTTTTCACAGATAAGATAAGAACGATAACATTTATTACAATAAAAAAATATATATATAACAAAAACTCACCATCGTTACCATCTTTAACTATACCAGATAGCAGCACCCTTTTATATTTCCCCGATAAAAAATTTCATCAATAAATACAACTTGACAACAAGAATTGAAACCATAAAGACAAGAACCAAATGCTACGAAACAACGCTTGAATACATCGGTTTCCAAAGAATAATCCAGTATGTAATCACTGCTGTTATCAAGAAGAATCTTCAATGTCTTAAAATAATTCTTAAGTAATTTATACGAAGTAGAACTATCTCCATATACAACTCTCTTATCAAGACCTCTCTTGTTTAACATATAATCTCCAAGGACAGCCCTTTGAATCTTTTTTCATGCAATAGACAATTACTATTTGTTTATTGTAATGCAAATATTTAAAAGCAAAACCTTCTTGTAAAGCCAACCGACTAACAGCTAATCTTAAACCTACCGCACCCTCTTCAAATACCTACCCAACACCACTAATTTTATTAACACAACCAACAGTAGCAAGTGTCTTGTGCTTGTGACAAATAGCATTAACACCAGAAGTTTCACCAGTTTCTCCACAAACAATGTCTTCATTTGAAGCTTCAAATACACTTGGCGCAGTTTCTTTAATATTATCACCAACAACAATATCACCTT
This sequence comes from Limnanthes douglasii subsp. nivea, assembly GCA_036936605.1. Lineage (NCBI taxonomy): Eukaryota > Viridiplantae > Streptophyta > Magnoliopsida > Brassicales > Limnanthaceae > Limnanthes > Limnanthes douglasii. The sequence continues at coordinate 103,086,870 of JAUPFV010000005.1, read as the reverse complement.
CAACTTTAATAGTAACAGTCGAAACACCCAAACTATCAGCAACTGATACCAAAGTAATTAAATCATCATCTTGATCACCACAAGAGTATCTTAATTTGAATTTACCCCGAACCAACATATCATATCTACTTAGAACAAATTTAACGATATCTTCAAACTCATCAAACACACCAAGATCACAAATTTCACGCTCTCCATTTAGTGTAAAAATACATAATCTACTACTAGATATAATGTACCTGCATTAAACAAAAAAAACAGGTTTTGCATCTGTCATGACAATAAAATATACTTATGTTTTGCAACTATCAGTATATAAAAATATAAATGTTTCGCAACTAGCACTGAATATGTTTAGGATCTACCAGTACAAGGAATACATATGTTTCGCATCTATCCATGGAAACAATATAGGGGTTTCGCATCTATCTGTAATTACGTTTTGCATCTATCAAACAAAATGTTTTACATCTACTATTTCAGAAAAACACACGTTTCGCAACTATCATTACGTACAGAATAAAACACGTTTCGCATCTTCTACACATAAACCCAGAAATATGTTACGCGAACAGAAATTTCAGAAACACATACTACAGACTAAAATCAATGAAATACTAACTGTAATGCGACAAATAAACTACATTATCACATTTGAACTTAAAAAACAGCTAGTAAATTCGAATTTCCAGAATACATAAAGAACGAAAAAATATCTAACAAAAACAAATTTTCGAACTCAAATTCGACATTCCAAATACACACAAATCGAGTATCTTGACAATCAAAATCATACGAAATACAAAAGAAAAACAAGAAATCGAGTAAAATTTTGATCATCACCTATAATAGTAAAATTTCTTCGTACATGTCGGAGCTAATTCGCTTGCGAGATGGACCCCTAAATGTAAGATCGTAAGATGAGAACTAATTTTAATAATTCTGATGCTCTATTCCCCTTAAAAGCAATCACTAGATTAGAAAGTTATAATTTAGGTTACTTTGATTTAGATGTTTAATTTATAGTGAATTTGTTTCTTGGAGTTTACTTGTTATTCTATACTAATTGGCAACAAACTATGGCTTGACAATGCCTTCTGTCTTTTTTCTTTAAATTGTAGGTTTATAATATTGGAGAAGCTAGACTCTGAATTCGAAGAAGTTCTGGGTTTGGTGGTCAGATGGGAGGTAAAACTGGTCTCTCAAAAGTCTTAAAGTCTATATCAGGATGAATTTCGCTTTGCTATGTTCTTCAAATTGGTGTTGATAGATGGTTTCCCATGTTTCAAGATTAGTTGATTGAATCGAGAGAGATGGAAGTTTTTGAAAATCATCTTTGGTTTGCTGTAGAATGTATAGAGGAGGTTGTATTTTTTCGAAGAATCTGAAACAAAAAAATCGATGCATTGGAATTTCCTTTTTTCAGTTTATATGCTCTGTATTTCAGTTGGCCGGAAAAGGAAAATTTCTAACTCCTTCCGTATTCATTTGGGTGGGAATTTTATTTTTCAAGTTTCCCTGCTCTTTCTTTCTTTAGGGACTTTTAGCCTTTTTTGGATTTTCATTTAATACAAGAAATACTTTACTTCAGAAAAAAAATAAAAAATCCATAAATTAATAAACAAATTGAACTGAAAAGTAATGCATTAATCAATCAAACTCCAAAATTTCAGATTCTTCATCCCCCCTTCAATTTTAAGCCAAAATCTCTTTCATGACGGAGAAATTTTACTAAAGGAAAAACACCAAGTTGGAAACTTTATCGCTTTTCTGAAAAACTGGTGGTTCCAAATAACAGTGTCTGCAAGAGCTAGAGAGTGGTGGTGGCGAATGACGGTGATACAGAAACTGTTATACAAGTTCTTCTCTTTGTTGCTATGAATTACAAAAGGTGTATAAACTGCAAGTTTGTATTAAAACAATTGGGTCCATAGCTCAGTGGTAGAGCATTTGACTGCAGATCAAGAGGTCACCGGTTCGAACCCGGTTGGGCCCTTCCACTTCTTTTTATTAAAATAAGAAATTTTTGAGCTAACTGACCCGAAAAGGTGTAAAAGGTATGAAGAACTCACGAGGTTATTACTATTAGACAATGGCCATGTGTTTTCTTTAAGGCATGGTGGATGAATTCGTGATACGGGAACACAATATTGTTGTTCCAACATCTAGCGAGAAGAAGCTAGGTTTGTTGGGGATCAGAAGCTCAGGAGGAGAATAAGTACAGTGGATACAATTTTTTGCAAACTCAAATTTCCCTAAGGAGCTAATATCAGACAAACTAGATTTTTATCATCTGTTTGTGGTAAAAAAAAAAAAGTACTAATTTTGACTTGTTTGTTTTAACGCCAATAAAGACTACGCCTAACTAGGGCCGTTATCGGTCCGGTTCGGTCCGGGTTTTGCTGGAACCGGACCGGACCGCTAAGCTTATCGGTTCGGACCGGACCGAACCGTTAAGCTTTCGGTTTTTTTTTTTGGAACCGGACCGAACCGCTAAGCTTTCGGTTCGGTTCGGTCCGGTCCGGTTCGGTCCGATTCGGTTCGGTTCCGGTTTCGGTTCGGTCCGAGTTCGGTTCGGTTCGAGTTCGGTCCGGTCCCGTTTCGGTCCGCTTCGATTCGGTCCGATTTCGGTTCGGTTCGTTATCGGTCCGGTTTCGGTCCGGTTCGGTCCACTTAAAAAAAATTAAATTAAATTAAATTAAAATTTAATTTTTAATTTTTTATATTGAAGTAAATAATATAAAAATTAAAGTTTATAAATTAATCTTTTGAAAATCAGTAATTAACTATTAATTTGGTACTATAATTTATAAAAAATAAAAAATAATAATAAATAATCGGTTCTAACGGTTTTATAGGTCCGATTTTTTATCGGTTCTACCGATTTATCGGTTTTATCGGTTCGATTCCGTATCGGTTTTATCGGTTCGATTCCATATCGGTCCTATCGGTTTACCGGTTTTATCGGTTCGATTCCATATCGGTCCTATCGGTTTATCGGTTTTATTGGTTCGGTTCCTAACCGGTTTTTTGTTTCGGTTCCTTATCGGTTTTCGGTTTTTAGAATGGAACCGCGAACCGAACCGTTAAGGTTCGGTCCGGTTCTCAGTTCGGTCCCAGTCCGGTTCTCGGTTCCGGAGAACCGTGGACAGCCCTACGCCTAACTTATATATATTTTTCTTTCAAAACACTATAAATATTTGAACTTATATTTTTTCTTTCAAAACACCATAAATTTAAAATGGGGGACTACAAGCGACACTTTAGTATTGGGAATTACAATTTAGTATTTTGATATTATAAAGTTTAATAAACTTTTACAAAAAAAATTAGTTAGATTTTTCGAAGTTTTATATGTCTTGATGTACCTACAGAAAATCAAATTTTGGTTAGGAAAATCCTACCACACAAAATGTTAGTTAATTAGGTAGTCTCAAGTATTTAATATTGATATTTTTTTAAAACACAATAGCTTTACGAGAGTCGGAAGAGTTAAGGACATTAAAATCACAAATTGACATAGTTTTGAGTAACTATTTGACCACTCAATCAGTTGCGTAGTTTTGATCTCCGTAAATGTCTTATAGTCATGTTTGAAGAGATTAAATTTCTACACATGTCAATTACAGAATATAAAAATTATGGGGTTTTTTCATAACTTAAAATTTCAAACAAAACTAAAGAAGAAATTTTAATATCCAGATTTGATATAGTTTTTTATTTACAATAAGTAAGATCTTCTAACATGGACCTAGTTTTAGCAATCAGGGGTAAATATTTTCCAAATAATCTACCAGCAACATGTATAATATAACCCTGATCATTTCTCAAAATAAAGCCACCACTAGATTCACCATTGTGTAAGCATGATCTATTATAATTTATTTTAATTTTATTGGCTCTAAAAGGATATCATTTGACATATGAAACAACGTTAGACTTAGATTTAGACAAATGATTGAAATGGCCAATGACATTTATATTTTTAGGTCACCAAACTAATACTTTTGTTTTAACATATTAACACAATCAAGATTAGTTATAACAATTATAACTTTGTTAATAATATTGTTTGCAATAGCTTGAATGTTTTATGCTTAGTTTTATTTCCGAAGAAATATAATAGTTAACAAAAACATGATTTATTGTATTAGAATTGTCACAATGTTAACATTTGGAGGCAAGATTGAAATTTATTTGTTGCATAACTGAGTCAACAGGAATGAAACCACTGAGTATCCTCCAAAGATGAAAAAGCATTTTTTTGGAGAGATACTATTCCAGAGTTTTTTACGTATCAAGGATTTAATGTTCTTTTTTTCTATTACTCTGCCATGTATCTTTAAGAGTGAAAGTGCCTTCAAAAGATACATTCCAAATAATTTTATATTTTGATGAGTTGTTAAGCTTTAATTTGTTATTCAGTTTATATTAGAAGAAAGGACATTCATTTTAAGTATATTGATATCCAATCATCATTAGACCAAATCTTAGAGACTTTGTTTTACTGGTATCAAGAAGTATTTTCGTTATAGGATAATGATATTAAAGGAGAAGAGTGTCATTAACAACTTTCCAAAATATGTGTTGTTCAGAAATATCTTTTATTTTCATTAGTATTTTCCAAACTTTGGAATCAATAGGTTTTAGTAATTTGAAGAGGATGGGCATTTGGGCAATATATATAGTGAATGAGAGACTACCCTAGAGATTTATGTTTCTCTGAAAGTCATCCAAAGCTTGCAAGAAAAGGAATCTTGAATATATTTAAGCTTTCTGATATTTAAACCATTCTCATCAAAGGGTTTACAGAGATTAGATATTGAGGACCAAATTATTGTCTTAGTATTTTCCTTGCAACCCCATATAAATTTTTTTATAAGATTATTGATTCTTTTGATAACATTTTTTGGTAAAAGTTTGCTCATCATATAGTATATATGGAAAGAAGGACGAATTTGTATTCTCCTAATTCATAATTTTGGTTCCGATCTTTCTTACAATATTGTTAAAGTAAGAGGATTTATTTGTTGAATGCATTGATATACCAAGATAATTAAAGGAGTAGAGCTTTTATTAAACCAGAAATATTTTCAATAGCTTTAGATCTAACTCTCTTTTTTCGGAGGGAACCCGCAGCCGCTACTCAGAGTGCAATGAGTGCGCACAGGGTAAACCCTCAGTCTGACGCGATAGCCTGCAAACCAACGCCAGAAGGTAAACCACACAAGGTGACAGGCTCAGCCGAGAAAACGTATGTAGAGGGACTCGAACTCATGACCTTTTTTGTCATAAGAATGCCATACTCAACCAACTCGGCTACCCCCTTGGGGGCTCACAATAATGCCCCCACTTGGGTTACAAGCTCGTGTTACCAGGCTCGGCACTTTAGATCTAACTCTACTCATATGAACATAGGGAATAAAAGTAGTCTTTTGCTTGTTGATTTGTTGGCCATTGATAGTTTGATAGTGATAAAGAAAGCTACAGACTTTCTTGATACTTTGAAGAGAACCTTCATAGATATAATTACATCATCAACAAAAGCAAGGGAAAATATATTTAAATTACCCCTGGTCTTGTATTGCAAAGAAGGATAATTTGAGAAGATGATTTTAATACCTCTTAAGATGTATTCCTCGGCTAATATGAACATACTGGTTAACAAGGGGTCACCATGTCTAACACCGTTACTAGAAGAGAAGAATCCATAAGATATGTCCCTTATATTAATAGAAGAATTGGTGTGTTCAATTCCACTTTTAATCAGTTGAATAAACTAATGACCAAAACGAAAGGATTTCAAAATCAAATATATAAAGTTGAAGAAAATCATGTAAAATGTCTTGGCCGTATCTAATTTAAGAATAATGTTGTTACCTCTAGGGTTTTTTTAGGGCGTGAGTTAATTTTTGAGTTTTTAATATATTTTCATGAATATTTATAGTTTTAACAAAACTATCTCACTTTTTAGATACTAACTTAGAAAAAATCTTGGAAAATATGTTATTGATAAACTTGGACAGTATTTTATTGAATACTGCACAGAGACTTATTGGTCTATATTCTTGTCATGTCTTATGAGATTTGTTTCTTGGAATAAGGCATATTGCAGTAGTAAATATGCCTTTGGAAGCAACAGAACTGTTAAAGTAGGCACAAATGACATCATAAAGGTCTGTTTTGATTATTTGCCAACAACTTTGATAAAATATGGAGTTGAATCCATCAACTCTAGTAATATTGTTAGAATTTAATGATTTAATGGCAGAATAAATTTCATTTAATGTAAGAGGAGCAGTTAAATCATTGTTCACTTGATCAATAATAAGATTAGGAACTATAGATATGTTAAAATTAACAATATTGTATTGCCAATCAAGAATATTTTTTAAATAATCAAAACAGAAGATCATATCAAATTAGGATCTTGTGTCGAGTTGTCACCAATATATACCATTAATTATGTTCATTTTTTGTTTTTTTTTACAAAATTATGATAAGTTTTAAAATTGTTATCACATTTTGAATCCATAGAGTAGTACTTTTCTAGTGCCAGTATGCTTCCTCTCTAGCTAGAAGGTCTAAATGATTTTCTTTGGCCTTGGATAAGTTTATTGTATTAGAAATGGTATTAGAGGTTGCAACATAAGATCCTTTCATTTGCCCATCTGCTTCAAATTTGGAAATATTGTTAAAAAATATTACCAAAAATATAATAGTTCCATATTTTTGAGTCTGTTTTTTAGCCTTTTTAGTTTCAGCTAAAAGTTAAAGATTGTATCACCTTTTATTTTATCTTTCCAACTTTGGTCAAACGTTTTTAAGATATATTTTTGGATGATCCACATATTTTGAAATTTGAAAGGTGATTTGGGTATGTTGGTGTAAGATGACAATGAACTACAAGGTGAATAATCTGAGCCAGTTCTAGCCAGATGCTTCACTTTAATAATATCAAAGGCATACATTCACTTGGTATTATGTAAAATTATATCTAGACGCTTCCATTCTTTATAGTTAGACCAAGTAAAATTAGAACCATAATATTCAAGGTCCTTCAGCATGATCATGCTATTAAATTCATCAATTCCTATCAAATCTATTGAAGAACGGGAAAGTTGTTCATTGGCATTAGTAATTTTATTGAAATCTTCTAAAATCAACCAAGGTTAATTAATTGAAGATATGTCCCTTAAATGATACCAAAAACAGTTCTTTGGGATATGATATATTTAGCTTAGATGATAGTAATAAGCACTTCAATGTTGGTTGAAATGTGACTCACCTTTAAGTAGAGGAACTGATCATTATCAATTAGAATTTGAGTACTAAACACTTGTCAGAATGAGGTCATGCTTGATTGTGTTATCAGTTGTATTAACTTTGTCTTATGAGTTATGTTGGTTGAGATTTGATTTGAATGACGAAATTTGATCATGATGAAAATTGAGATCATCAATATTCTAAGAGGAAATATATTTTTCATTTATTTTAGTAGATTTACCAAGAAAATTGGTTTGGGTTTATATAGATACTGAATTGGTTCTTTTACCCATCTTTGAGTAGAACGAAGGTTATGTTTAGTTGTTTTATTTTTTTCCTCAAAAGGAAGATTGCTTTTAACTTCATATTTTTCTTTATTTTTGAAGTCTTTATTACAATTTTTTTATTTATGACCTAAATGAAAACAAGATTCGGAATATGGTGGGATGTCACTATAAATGATATCCTGTCAAAAATCCTCATTTTTTCCAAAACTAATCCGTGTTTTTTAAGGATGAGGGGTTGAAGCATCTAAGACCAACCATTTTATAGCAATTACAGCTTGCTTGGTTTTTAAAGTGAATCCAAATTGTTAAAGGTAATCTAATTACCTTAGCAATTTTGGCAATGGTATCTTAGTTATAGAGAAACTCGAGAATCCTTACTCAAACAGGAGTGAGATGACACTCATGTTTGGGGTTAAATTGTGGTGTCCATTATAAAATTCTAAAAAAATATTGGTCTGCAGTTATAACATTGCGTTTTTATGATTTTTGCATACCTTCTTTATTTTAAAATTCAATAAAAATATGTTTGTAGTCATATATATATACACCATCGAACTTGAAGGAGTTTAGATTTGCTTTAAATGTTTCCAATTTTGGCATACCAAAACTAAATTTAGTAACACGAGTCATCTTTGAAGATGAGATAAGATATTCTTTATCTATTTTTTGTGGAAGACGATGGCTTTGTAAGCATCATTTTCCTGGTATGAGACTTTTGTGTGAATTGATCCCTTCTTTTGGTTGCCAATAACATTTGCATACGATCTTGAACGAAGTGTTTGATTCTGAATTAGTGAGGATGAGTCGAATAATGGATTGCTCTGGATTTGAACAACTTCTGAAATTCCATGGGCCTTGTTAGTTGAAGGAAGAACTGGAAAATTTTCAGAAGCATTTGTATTCCTTTCATTTAGATTCGGACTAGAGCTTTGAGGATGAAGTGAGTCTTGATGACTAGTTTCTAAAATGATTGAAACTTTAATCGAAGTATCCTCTAATACAATACGCGAATCAACCTTGAGGTGCGGTTGAATTGAAATATCCCCTATAGATAACCCTGATATTTTTAGGGTTTGGCAATTGGGGATTTTGGAAACTTTATTATACCAAAGATGTAAATTATACGTTTCAGTTTTACGATGCTCTCAATGCTTGAATTTTCTGGATAAAGTCTTCATTGCTTTTAATGGTGAATGTTTTAGGTTTTCTTGATAAAAATATTTTGATTCTTGTGATTTATTGAAATGAGTGTAAAGGATGGAATGTTAGGTTGATGAAAGTATCGACATGATAGTGAGATGATTTCTGAGGTGTAGCCATTGATGAGATAGAGATATAGGTTTTAAGGTTTTTTGAAGGTTGATTTGGTGGAAAAGTCGATCCAAGAAAAGATTTTCTTAGAGGAGTCTTGTCTTTTTTTGTCAAATATCCTACGTGTAACTAAATTTATAAAATATTAAGATATACTTATAATAATACATCTTATCATATCTTTAAAATATTCACGACTACGTGTAACTAAATTTTTATCGCGAGAGACCTAGGATAAAGAATTTTTATTCATGCCGATGAGGTAGATGAGCCAGGTCTTATGTCCTAAAAGTTTTTATTTTTAAGTATTTCTATTTTTATCTAATCATACAAAATGGAAGAGTTTTTTCCACTTACAGTGTACCATAAATGTTTGAGGGCAACCGACTCACTTCAAACCTTTAGGTTTAGGATCTCAAGGTCACTATCTTGGATGTGGTAAAGTCATTTTATGTCAGAAAGCTTCATTTCGTGACCTGACTATATGAAACGTTGAAGGGTTTGGCTCAAATTCTTAAGGATCCTGACATGTAAGATAAAAATGGAAGACCATTACACTTAGCTAGCAAATATAACCGACTTAATGAGTATAAGACTATCGGAGTATGAGAAGATGTTTAAGGTCCAAAAACCAATTTTGGTTATGACCATATCAAGAAAGAGACCACATTCATTAAATACTATTTGATTTATGATAATTAGAACACCGAGTTACAAAATATGTAGAGTACCAACATTATATCAAATGATGTTCATCAACTCATTTTGCATAATATATCTAATTTCGGTGAAGAAGATATGTTTTTTCGTGTTGACTCGGAGGCCCGAGAGGCAAGATAATTTGTCAAGAATGTCTTTGATGAGCTATAGATAATGAGATTTCTCACGGCAGAAAATCAAAAGATCATCGACAAAACAAATATTAACAATCTTGAGGTTATGACAATTCCAATAGGAAATTGTAATTTTTGCTATTTTTATCCTTATATTTTTTAGGGAACTTGCATAACTAGGTCAAAAAAGAAAAATGGTCCCCCTAACATAAGTCTTTTTTCGTCAAAATTTCCATGAGTATCACCATTGATATTTAGACTAAAGGTGGAGGATGAGATGCATATGACAATCTATTAGATCATCTTGTCATGAAAACATACGGGAAAAATGATGTCAATGACGAGGTTCCATTAACCATTATCAAAATCCTTCATAAGGTCGATTTTCAAGGCAATCCTCATATATTTGTAATTCGTTTGATATCCCCTGAGAAATTATAGGTAGATAAATATGTTATAAAAAAATAATACAATTGTCAATTATTGGTAACATCGGGGATTGAGTCTTTAATTCTGATGGCAAAGTTTTAGAAATGACGTTTTAGGTAACATTGAAACAAGTAATGTGTATAATGTCTGCAGCTGAAGAAGAGGTTTCAGATTTTAGAATGAGATCGATAAATTTTTTATTTCATGAAGATTCAAGAGATTCATAGTTGAATAATTTGTAGACCCCGACATTATAGCTTGATTCCGAAATGACTAGCTATTTCCAATACTAAAAAAGTAATCTCAATGTATTTATTTGAAATCAGACGAGTCGTGTGGGTTTTTTCTATGGCTCTGAGTTTGGGGGTAATGAGAGAGAAATCTCAATTAAGGCTCGAGTCTCCTTACGAGATAATTGAAAGGGTAGAGAAATAGTAGATAAAACCTTTTGAAAACACTAGAATGAGCCATTTTGAACTTTCTTCAAGCGTTAGTGGTGGAGACATTTTTATTAAATATGATTTGGGTATTGAGACTATTGTTGAACTTTTTTGTATTATGGTGCCCAATCTTGAGCCAAGATTCTCTGGACTTTTAATGACAAAATGAATTTTTAACCCCTGATGAGGAAGATGAAGGCCGACGAGGCTTTAATATTTGTAGATATAAATATGGGTTTTATGGTGTCAGTGGCTAAGTTAGATTGGACTGAGAATATATTGTTTTGGATGTTGGACACTCGGTTACTGATATCACCAAACTCACAATAATTAAGACCAAAGAAGATCTTTTTAAAGTCAAAACAATTTAAGTGATACAATATTCATACTATGAATAACGAGAAGAAGGTTTCAACTAATGAAGTTGATATTCTTGAAATTAGTGTGAGACTGGCACATGTTAAAAAACTTAAAATACTTTTTTATGCGAGGTTTAGGGGTACCAATATTAAGAGTGACTATCATTTGGTCAGAAGTATGAGATTATAAATAGTGGGCAAACTACATTAGAAAATACTCATCACAATTTTTTTTTACAAGAACATGATCGGTTTTAGACGAGATAGGATTAATAGAATGTTCGTTACACTAAGAGTACGGGTAGACCAAAGCACGGAGATCATTGAGTTTACAATGATATTAGAAAGTATTGAGATTATTGATGGAATAATTCTAGAGATCGGAGGAACCAATGCGATCATTTAACTTGCAAATAACTTTGAAATACCTAAGGGATATTATGATCAAGATTCGAAATGGCCAATTTTCCATACCACAAAAGAGGTACGGTCATGCACGTTGTTAAAAACATAGATAGCTCAAAGAAAAAAAGTAATCGTTGTTTTAAGTTAATTAGCTTTACAATAAATTATTGGGAGGATCACCAGATGCATGATATAAAAATAACACTAGGTTCTAGTTAAATTAGATGTGACCAAGACGATGAGGTATGTGGTTCGTTATGTGGTACGAGAAGAGATCATAATACTGATAATGAATTCTACCATAGGTTCACGCACCTTAGTCTTAACGAGACAAATAAGAAAGATATTATTATTAAAGATGAATTTTAGAAGTTCTTGTTGTCGTGTTTTTTTTAACCCACAAACACTCCATAACAATTATCTACTTGTAATAGAATTAAAAAATATGATGGTTGAGGGGATTATCATCATCCGCTAATCTTGTGTTGGTCGAACTCTTATCCTTGTGGTGACCTTTGAACGATGGAGAGTCCATGTCTTCACCGCTAGAAGCACACATGTAGATAAGAAAATAAGTGACTGATTAGGCTGATGGGTAGTTTCAATGAGAATTTGTAAAATGAACTTTTTTTTGTTCGGGCTGTGACCAATACCGATGGGGTGAGATTTGGTTATGTAGACAATGGGCTTGGTAGAAAAAAGTACCAAAATGAATATTCCAAGTATGGAGAGTAAGTTGTTAGCGGTGGTGGGTGTTTCGGTAGCAATTAAATGAGTTATGAGTTGTGTTTTGAATTGATATATATGTATGTAATTTTTAATGAGGTTTTTTTATTGGCCCGTATTGTCACTGTAGGCTGAAATGTTTTTTTTTATATAAAGTTGGCTTTATTAGGTAAATTGAAATGGGTAGACTTCAGATAACTATGGGTTGATACCTACCAAGCTGAGCCTAAAAAAGGGAGAATGCGAGTTTTTAGACTACTTAAAATGGGCTACGGTCCAATGACCTAGGTAAAATGTTTGGAAGATGAGCAAGTTGACACGTGCATTTATCTAGTAGATCAAAGGTCCAATCTACCAAATTATTATTCAATTTTAAATTTTCAAATCCACTAGACAAACAACAATATTCATTGATGCGATAAGATGTTTACCCACTGCATCATGAGTAACCCATGAAAGAAATACTAGGTTTATAGTGCTTACCCCTAATGTAATTCTAATGTCTATGAAAGTCACAATTGCCAAGAACGGGGGTTGGAATAAGGTGGAGTGGCGTAGAGAATTAAGTCATGGTTTTGCAAAAATTAGCAGTGTTAGGTATAACATGAAGCAAATTGGAAGAGGCAATAAGATGGTGGCGTAGCTCATCTTCATTGAGATCTGTAGCGGTAATCTTAACCGGTAGCTTATGAGAGTCATTCAATATATGTAACCTGGTTGAATTGAGAGCCTCCGGTTCTGGAGGAACACCTCATGAGCAATAAGGACAGCTTTAAGGGAGGTATACAATGGTGAATCATATCACGACCGATGGAGAAGTCAAAAAATGGTAGAAGAAGTGCTCGTCATCTACCTTTAAAAGGCTTTGAATGAATAACATACTATCTTCATTGGAGGGATTTTGGCACTCAGTTGGTTTGTTAGAGCAAGAGTTCCTAAAGATTTTCTCTGGAGAAAAACAACCATCGTGAAACAAATATTTCACAAGCTCGAGGGATTGATTGTAATTATATTTCATGTTAACTCTACATATGTTATTTATGTTGATTTTTTTAAAACAAATATAGAAACATAGGTGATTTTGTGCCTTTGTATAAAGAAAATAGCATGTAGATAATATAAAGATAAAAACTGTGAGTATAATTCAATACATTTAGTTTGCTAGTTTCATAATAAATGCATTATTCTTGACAATATGGATGAGAATGAGAGTAAATTCCACAAAAACTTGAATTTTAATTTGATGGTTTGAAAGTACGTTTTTATGGTACAGAGTTGGTGAATAGAAGTAAACTTTTAGAGAGTGGAGTTATAAAGAATGGATTTTCAGTAACGTAACTAATATTATTTTTAGATTTACTATTACATTTCACAAGAGAGATGGTAGATTCTTTCAAAGAAGAATGAATCTGAATTAACTTATTGAACATAAATGAACATGAATTCCACATATATTTGGTGGCAACCTCCCAGGAAGAGACGAGCATTGATTACATAAAACTATATTGAAGAGTAAACTTCAGGCCTAAAGGCCTGAAGACATAAGAGAGGTCGTGGTACATACGATAAATTCTTAGAAACAATTAGCCTTTATTTAACCGTTTTCATCTAAGTGAGAAGATAAATCTTTCTCCTACTAAATATTCATTGATTACGTCATGCAAGTTCACATTCACAAGGTACAACTTTTAAAGTAATAGTTTAAATCCGGAGAAGAAGTGTAACTTTGCAGATTATTTTTGAAATTCCAACAAGATATAGTGGAACTATATTTCGCATGGAACCTTAAGAAAAACAAATTTTATAGCACCAACTAAAATATGAAGAAGAAAAAGATCTTCACCAGTTCGTTTTGGAATATAAATACAACTTAGTGGAACTATGAGTTATAGTGAAACTTTACTAAACACGAGCCGTAATATTGGTAGTGTATTATGAGTTGTTGGTCGAAAACCATACATAGGATGATTTATGATTTACTAGCAAACATTTAAAACTGGATTAAAGACGTATTGAGTGTTAAATATTGCAGTTTTTGGTCAATTTTGTATAGCTTGTATAGTCATTCTTATGGATGAAAGCTAGTTAGAAGATATTTTTAAATCGATCTTATAGATAATGTTGAAATTTATATGAGTATATATGATGGTCTTGATGATTATGATCAAGTCACGACAAACCTAAACTATGATGCAGATAGTATATGCCAACAATATTGGATGACAATTGTGTTCGTTGGAGTGACTACAATGGTGTTCGTTGGAGCGACTATAACATCAAATTTTTGTTACATCGTCCATATTTTAAAAATAAACCAAAGGCACACTTTTCTACCGTTACGAAATGAACAACCTCAAATGTTTGATAGGGGAAAATCGAGCTTGGTTTTGTTAATAATAATCATTTTATCCACATGAGTATTAAATTTTTGTTTTTAAAATTTGTTGTTAAATTATAATAACTTATTCATCCTAATTTATTAAAAAAATTAAGTTTTAATTATGAATATTGCACATTATGCATTGATATTTCCATGTTATTTAACATTGTGTCAACTAGAAGTGGTTGATTAGGAACTATCAATTAGTCCTCGTTGCATATGATATCAAGAGATTCCAAGTCTAGCATCATCAAACAACATTGACCAAGTGACTAACTTAGGTGAATTCATTTAATAAGTTTAGAACTAATTATCATTAATTTGTGTTTGTGTTAAATATTTTTTTAATTTTATTTAGCATAAATTACCGTAATATAATAACCTGTAAGCAAATATTAAACTTAAAATGAAAACATTAAACTCCACATACAAACAAAATTATTAAATACAAACAAAATAAGTGTTGACACAACGTAACTAAAATAAAACAACCAAGTTCAAACAACACAACCGGATTGAAAACAAAATAATTAAATTAAAAAAACACAATTGGATTACAAAAAAAAAATGAATTGAACAAGAAAATCATACTCAAACTACGGTGCTGGTAATCCATTTGTGTTATCCCACCATTCATTGAACAATAATGGCGCATTATGGGGTTCATCGTCAATAAGATGATGCAATAATTTATTATATTGATGTTACAGATAACATCACTAATATCTTTTCTGAAATGTTACTTTCCTACAACCTTATGATCATATTGAAGATTAAAAATCATACAAGAAACTATAAACTTCACATTTACGAACCTAGCTTCAACCTTTTCTCTTCTATGTGAGGCTCATAGCGGGGTGATTCTCCAACTATCATATAACTCATGTATTTCGTACACCAATTCGTCAAATAATTGTGGTTCAGTTTCCACCACATGAGGCATTATAGTCTTTTTTATTTTAAAAATGGCATTTCATAAAATATTATCTTCCATATTTATCGATTTCATGTTTTAAATTTGAATTTTAGTTTAGTTCATATATGAGTTCTAGTTTTAGATCTGACTTTTAATTTAGGTTGTGTGTGTGTAAAAAATGAAAATCTAATAAATAAACTTCAAATTAAAAAATAAATAAATCTAAAAAATTCAATAAAATATACATGTAATGGATAAATCTAGTCGAATCCTTGTCGGTTCGGCTTATGTGTTTTTTTAAAATAAGTAAATAAAAACTAGTAACATTTACTTAAGGCTCATTTGATGATCTGTATATTCATTGTCATGTAATGACTGAAAACCGATAGTAGATCTTGTAAAAAAAACATAATGTTCATTGTCATAATAAAACTTTTCACCAATAGTGGAGCGTGTTTTTCTACAAAGAAATATCTCATTTTCTGACGGAAATGGTCTTAATATTGGTAGGTTTGTATTTTTCTAAAAAAACACAAGTTTATTGTTTTTATGATTCGAAGTAAATATTATGTAAATTCATTATTAAAAGATAAATAATTTTCAAAATGTATAATATTTTTTAATGTTTAAACAACCTAAATGAGTAATTCCAACAAAAAAACAAGTACATATTTTTAAATAAAAAAAACGACCAATAATCAATATGCTCCGAAAACATAAAAACTACTTTGTTATCAAAAAGGAAAAATATAAAGTCATCTGACATATAATAATAACAACATAAAAAAAATACATTGTTACAACATAATATTATAACACCATTTGTCCAAATGAAGATAATATCAAGTTATACAAAATAAAATCAACCTAATAAATAGAACCACCAAAAAGAAATAAATTGAAACATATATCTCTCTGATGTCTATCAATTCATCTTAGAATTGTTGATTGTTTTCGATCGTTGATTCGTCAATTCGCATCCTCTTTGTTATCGTATATCATCAATATTATTTTACGTGATCAATATAATGTGGCGTCATCACACGGATAAAATCAATAGGTTGTTATGTATATCGACATGTGGTTAGCAAATGTTTGCGCTAGTTCTTCCAACGGAGTCCTTTTATTTATATTGGAATGATCAAATGCATGTTTTAATAGGATCCACCACACTTTGTAAAGATGGATAACCCACATTCTACACCATGTCAAATTGTCATAAAATTTTATATGTTATATATATCTTCACATGGTATAAGACTTAGATCGGATAATCGTACAAACTAATTTCATGAGATGGAAATCAAAATTCAACGTACGACCAAAATATCACCTAAAAGTAAAAATAAAAAGTAAGAAAATATAAATAATAATATTAAAAAAATTATAATAATTAATTATTCTAACATCGGTATCTATAATATTTAAAGATTTTCTCGATGGAACTCTTTTAGTCACACTTTTTCCATCCTCAACTGCTAAAACAACCAGTAAGCCATCTTAAGTGTCAACTGACTATAAGATTGGTTCAAAGAAGATGAACAATATAACTAGTAATCATAGACCCAACAGTCTAGTAGAGTAATAAAATTGGTCCAGCTTATGAACCCATGTTCTCGAAACATCAACAAATATGTAATATAAGGTAATAGAAAAGTCCCTTAAGCATATTTCTAGTGCACTCAAGTTCACTAAAATATTAGATATTTGGCCTTGACACACGTAACTAGTATGTACAAAAAAATGTACAGCTAAATAAATACAATAGTTATGCACGCATAGGCATGCATATCTAATAACAAATCCGATCATTTAATCGTTACAAAGAATGACATATTGTATCTAGAAAAGAGCGTGTATTTGAAAATAGTCATATATTAATGGAGCTCGACTTCAAAAATTACCTCCAGGCAATTGAATACACCAAAAATAGTATTTTCTTACAATGATAAGAAATTTGCATTGAAAAAAAAAATCATTCATTTCAGAAACATGAGAACTAAACAGTAAATTAATTTTACCATGTGCATTACCTTAATTATTTTCCATCGTATTCGATATATAACTCCCATTTTATTTTATTTGTATATGATAAAAAACTCTGATTCAATGTTAAAGTGTACTATTGCTATAACTAGGCTTAATTTTGAGTTGTAATGTAACAATGAGCATGGGTCACTCGAAATGCAATATTTAGTAATAAAATAATCCTTTGAGAATAGTCAACTAATAGCACAACACACATACGGACAAATATGTCAATATTTTTGTTATCTCATATTGTTCTGTGAAATAGAAAGTAATATCTCACCATGAATATAAGTAATATTTTAGACTTTTCAAACTCTTTCGATGCCAAAATGGATAACACAAGTTGCAGTTGCATTCTCTAAACTACATACGGGTTGCTATGTTGACACAGGATGGTCATACCTTTTAATTATAAACTTATCTTATCTTTTAAGGATAAACATTCATATGTAAAAGTTTTATACAATTTTTTGTAAGAGGTGGACCAAAAATGAAATAGTCAAACATAAATTGAATAAAATTCTTAGAGTTATGATGAGAGTCGTATAAAGTATATATTAAAAAAATGGAGCTTAATATTTTATACAAGAACAATCAGTATTTTGATCCTACCAAAAAATATAAACACCAAAACCGTCAATCCGTGAATCATAAAGTATCGAGTTTTTATCCACGAAACAAGATTCACCCCATTTTTAACATATTTTATAATCGACAAAAATAAATATGCACATTTATTAGATGCATCATGTAGGTCTTTGTGAAAAACATATAAGATAAATTTTACTCCATTAACATGTTTATAACACTTTGCAAACGTTAGTACACTCTTGAAGAAGATGTAAAAAACTAGAAATATGTCTCGTACTGAACCAATATGAGTATGATAAAAACAAATTACCATTAAGAGTGTCTTGCATATTGCTGATTCTAAATCATACATAGGATAATATTTTATGTATTTTCAACATTTTATCATAGGGTGACCGATATCTATAGTCACGTTTAATGCGGTTTTAGGTCAGTCTCATAAGGCTCATGAGCAAATTCTGATGGGTGTATAATATTTAGATGACAATTTTATACATAAATGATGGTTAACGTTTCCTTTTTCATAGACATATATGGTCGTCATAATTAATTTTAAATAAATAATTAGAAATATTACTACTATACATCATAAATATTACCTTCGTATTTGATGCTGGTACATTTTACTAGAGTAGAACTCTCATTCATGCTTAAATATATCGTTCATCTTTTTGCACTACACAAAAGTCTTATTTTTCTACCTATGCACTACATCTTATGTCTAAAAAAATAAAATTATTTGCCACTTCATCCATGTAAGTACTATTACAAACACATTATTAATAAAATAAATAAAGACTTTCCAATTGAATAATATTGTTTAGAAGCTAATTTTATTATGGACAACCCTTGTACACCAATATGTTTTGTTTGTTGTTTTAAAGTCAATTCAAAATGGTAGTTTTGAAATTTCTGATTATATCAATAAACGAGCGATATTGTAAACTCTAACTTTGACAACCGAAAGACATTTATGATCATATTACATGTTAAATGATTTTGTTTAATACTTTACGAATTTGTAATAACTTTTATTTATGTATTCTATTTATGTTTAAAGTTTTGTCATGTAATTTTAATATCATTGATGCATCAATCCAAAATAAATTTAATATAAATTTTAATATTATAAAAAATCAATATCGAAAAAGTTAGGAAACAAATTGTCTAACCACCTCATTTAAGGTAGTTAGTTAATTTTTACACGTTTTTTTGTGGTTGTTTTTTAAGGAATTGTTAGAAAATGGTAAAAACTACTCTGTGGAGTGGTATTAAAAAAACCCAAAATTACTCCCCGAAATTATTAATTTTATCATTTTCACCCTTGCACCAAAAACGTGTATAAAAAATTACTCTTTGAAGTTACCATTATTTTCTATGAATTTGCTTCTCTTTCTTCTCTCTACTTTATCTCTCTATTTTCTTACATAAAACTAAAGAAACTAAAACTAAAACCAAACCAAAACCATTGAACTAAACTCTTTTTTTCACTTTGTGCACGAAAACTATATGTTTATTAAGCAACTAACAATTATTAAAATTATAAATTGAGCATGAAAATTATATAAATATTTAGGTTGTATACTGTTATTAAATCACTATGCAATTTATCACAAATGGCTCAAGCACAGAACACAAATAAAATAGAACACGGACAAATGATAGAAAAGAAAAGAACACAGGATTTAACGTGGTTCGAAAATTGTCTACGTCCACGGGCACCGCCAGAGAAAAGTGTTTTACTATGATAGAAATGGGTTACAGATTTGAGATTGTGTTTTGTGTAGCCCTAGTAGTCTATTTATAGGGAATAAATAGATTTACTAGATAATGAGCCTAATGGACTCATACCACAAGACTAACAATGATACTATCACAACACTTATTTGTACTGTCGAACAAAGTACATTGTCAAGGCAAAATATCACTATCACAGACCCAAAACTGTATTGTCGGACACAGTACACTGTCAAGGCACTATTCGACTCATTCACAACAAATCTTCCCCTTAAGGCGAATATTCTTTCTTTACTATCACCAAAGAAACTTCTCTTTTTCTAACTCACCAAATTCCCCTACAACATTCACTCTATACTGCGAACACCAATCTAGTTTAGGAACTCTCTAAACTTTCGAACTGATACTGCCTTGGTCATTATATCTGCTGGATTATCATGTGTAGACACTTTCTTCACATCAACAATTCCCTTTGATATTATATCATCGAATTAAATGATACCTGACATCTATATTCTTTGTACGCTCATGGTACATCTAGTTCCATGTAAGGTGTATGGCGTTTTGATTGTCACAAAAAAACTTTTGTAGTAATCCTATCTAAGCCCAAATCTGCCACCAAACCTTACAACCATATATCCTCTTTAAGTGCTTTTGTTACCACCATGTACTCGGCCTCTATCGTAGACAAAGTTACAGTAGCTTGCAATTGTGATTTCCAACTGATTTCACTCACAGGTAGAGTAAATACATATCCTGTCAGAGATCTCATTTTATCCATATCACCTGCAAACTCAAAATCAACAAAACCAACCAATGATCTTTCAACATCATTCAAAGATTCACCAATATCGGTCTTGTTAAAAGTTAAGCCAACGTTCACAGTATTCTTAAGATACTGAAGTATCAATTTCACTGTCTGCTAGTGTTCTTTCCCATGACATCACATGTACCTACTAACTACACTAACCGCATGTGAAATAACAAGACATGTGAATATCATAGCATACATGATACTACCAATTACACTTGCATATGGAACCTTCGACATTTGTTTCAACTCAGCATCGTCATTGTCCGCTCCCACTGCAGACAAATTGAAATGAGTAGCAAACGGAATGCTAACTACCTTAGTATCAAACATGTTGAATTATTGTAACACTTTCTCAATATAGCTTCGTTGAGACAAGTTTAATGATCCTACACTTCTGTTCCTGATAATCTCCGTACCAAGAATCTTTTTTGCTCTACCCAAATCTTTCATCTCAAACTCGGCACTAAGTTGCTTCTTTATCTGCATAATATGTGACATACTACAAGCAGCAATAAGCATATCATCTATACACAACCACAAGTAAACATAAGAATCATCAGACATCTTTTGATGATACACACAACTATCATATGGACTCCTCGTGAACCCTTTTGACACCATGAATGTATCAAAACGTTTGTACAATTGCCAACGTGACTGTTGCAAACCATACAGTGACTTTTTCAGCAGACAAACTTTGTCCTCCATATTTGGTTCGATAAATCCCTCTGGTTGTCTCATGTAGATTCGATCCTCCAATTCACCATGTAGAAACGCAATCTTCACATCCAACTGCTCAAGCTCTAAATCTTGCAAAACTACCATTGCTAACAAAACTTGAATCGAATTATGTTTCACCACTAGAGAAAACACTTCATTGAAGTCGATTCCTTCCCTTTGAGTAAAACCCTTAGCGACCCGTCTTGCTTTGAATCGAGATGCCTCAAGCCTTGGATTACCTTCCTTTTTCTTGAACATTCATTCACTGCCTACTACTTTCTGACCTTTAGAAAAGTCAACAAGCTTCCATGTTTGATTCATATGAACAGATTAAATCTCTTCCCCCATAGCGACAATCCATCGATTTGCCTCTGAACTCGCTATAGCTTCTATGTAGCTACTAGGTTCCTGCATCTCAACTTTTTCTGCAACTGATAGAGCATATGCAACTAGATTGGCATACCTTTTTGGAAGTCTATTATCTCTTCTTTCTCTGTCTAATGTTATGATATAAAGTTGTTGTTCTGGTTTGGGCGCATCATCGTCACTATCATCTGATGCTGACGGTTCACCTCCTGATTCTGGATCCACCTCAAAACCACTTAAATTATTTAACCTGCTAGGAACCGATTTTACTTCAAGCTCCACATTTTCACTCACAACCGATCTTGATTCGACCATTTCTCCTACTTCTTTCTGACTGTCTATCAAAGTAAACTCGTTAAAAGTAATGTCCCTACTGATAAGAAAACCTGGAGACTTTGGAGAGTTACACCTAGGCATGGGCATTCGATTCTTCGGTTCGGTTCGGTTCTTCAAAACTAGTACACATTTAGGAACCGAATAAATTTCGGTTCGCTTGGGTTCGGTTCTTCTTAATTCGGTTCGGTATGGGTACTTAACTCGGTTCCGATCGGGTAGTTTTGGATACTTTAAATGCTTTGCAATATCAACGTATATGAAACTATTTTACACTTTAAAACAATAAAACTATGTTAAATTGTAAGAAAAATAAATAAATATAAGAAATATTCAAAATTAATATATTAAAGAATAATATTAGTAATATAAAAAAAATGGAGAGATGATATCAAGTTTCTTAAACTATATAAAGGTTGGTATTTTATTATATTGTTTATACGCATAATAGTTTGTAAATATGTCGCCACTTTGAATAAAGTATGTTGTCATTTATTCAAGAGAACATAATTAAAGATCAATGATAAAATACAAATTTAGGCGAACCTAACTTTGAAAAAGAAAATATATTTTTAAAACAATTCAAAATTAAAGGTTTATACATAGGTTCAGTTCCTAACGGGTACCCACGGTTCTTCGGTTCGGTACGGTTCGGTTCCGAGAACCGTGGGTAATTGAAAACTGGAACCATTCGGGTATTATGAAAGAACCAAATCTACTTCAGTTCGGTTCTTTCGGTTCGGTTCGGTTCGGTTCTTTCGGTTCCGGTTAAAATAGCCATGCCTAGTTACATCATAACCTATATCTCTTCACTCCAATAGCATATCCTAGAAATATGCACCTCTTTGCTCTCGGCTCAAGCTTACCCTCTCTCACATAAGCATACGCAGGACAACCGAACACCCTCAAATGCTCTTAATCCACCAACGATCCAGACCAAATCACAAAAGGAGTTTTAGAATCAATAGTCGTTGATGAAAACCGACCGAGTAACATATTGTATTGATAGTTTCAGTCCAAAAATATTTCCCACACCGGAATGCGAGAGCATGCTTCATACTTTGTCACAAAGTGTTCTGTTTATTCTTTACGCGA
This sequence comes from Limnanthes douglasii subsp. nivea, assembly GCA_036936605.1. Lineage (NCBI taxonomy): Eukaryota > Viridiplantae > Streptophyta > Magnoliopsida > Brassicales > Limnanthaceae > Limnanthes > Limnanthes douglasii. Next base: position 103,063,831 of record JAUPFV010000005.1, on the reverse strand, counting down.
CTCCATTATGTTGTGGTGTTTTAGAACAAATGTGATGGCGCACTATTCTCTCAGCTTCGCAGATTTCGTTGAATTCACGATTGCAATATTCTAACCCATTATTTGTCCTAATACGTTTGATTTTTCTTCCGGTTTGCTTTTCAATCATCGTCTTCCATTTGAAATAGTTTGAATATGCCTCATCTTTCGTTTTGAGAAAGTAAACCCACACGATTCTTGAATAATCATCGATCAAACTCATGTAGTATCTGGCTCCTCTCTTTGATAGAATTATGTTTAGACCTTAAAAATCCAAGTGAATGTATTCCACTGTCCTTTTAGTCTTTCTTACAACCGATTTGCTGAATTTGACTCTAGTTTATTTACCAAACACACAATGCTCCCAAATCCCAATGATTCTGCTTTATACCCTTTCAACAAATCTCTATTTCCCAAAACAGCTAATCCTTTGTCACTCATGTGACCAAGACGTCAATGTCACAACTTATTTTGATCCCACATACCTTGGCTTTACTCTCTGATGATGCTACTGCAGTATCGCCCATAACAACACTCCCCTGGAGGATGTAAAGATCCTTATGCAAACTGTCATTCATGCATACCATTGAGCGTTTTGTCACTTTGATTACATCGTCTTCTACACGGTACTTGTAACCCCAAGATTCTAGTGTCCCAAGGGAAATCAGGTTTCTCTTTCACCCAGGAACATGCCAGCACGTCAAGATTCTAACAACCTCGTCAAACATTCTGATTCTGACGTTACAAATACCACCAACAGTCAACGAATGATTGTTCCCTAAATAGACAGTTCCCTACATTGGCTTTAAGTATCAAACCACTGCTTGAACTGACACATGGGATATGTAGCGCCAGTATCAAATACCCAAGATTGTTTCCCACAGTCTGAACTCACGGACAATACATCTCCTCTACCACTTTTTCACTATCGTTGGAATCGTTCACACCTTTAATAATATTTGCTGCATTTTCCTTTTGATTTCCCTTCTTATCATTCAGTTTTGGACAATCTCTCCTATAATGACCCTGCTCACTGCATTTATAACAGTTTGAGTTTTTCACCTTTAATTTGGACCTTCAGTTCTTCCTTTTTAAAGAACTCATTCTACTTCTGGATCTTCCCCTAGTCATAAGATCTTCCCCTTCAACCTGATTGTCTGGCTGCAACTGTCTCAACTCCTTTAATTCCAACGTCCCTTTGACATTTTTTAGCGATAACTTATATTTACCATACATAATGGTATCTACAAAGTTTTTCATATGGAGATGGTAACGACCTCAATACAAACGAAGCTTGATTTTCGTCCTCATTATTGATATTTATGTTCTCAAAATCCATTATAATTGATTTAAAATTATCTAAGTGCTCACTTATGGAGTTACCTTCTTTCAATCTAAAATCGTACAAACGCTTCTTCAAGTATAATCGGTTTATTACTGATTTCTCTGAGTAAAGATCTCCTAACTTCTTCCATGCGCAGGCAGCAGTCTTCTCACCACTAATCTCGCGAAGCACATTGTCTTTCACACTCATCAAAATCCAGCACGAAGCCCTTTCTTGAAAATCTTGCTTCTCCTCTTCTTTCATCTCTTCTGGTAACTTATTCTCCACAACCTTCCACATCCATTACAGTACCAATGAATATTTTAGTTTAATCTTCCATAATGCAAAGTTGGATCCCCCATCAAATTTTTCAATCATGTATTTTGTTGTTGTAAACATCATTGTGAAACCCTAATTTCACCATGTGGCTCTGATACCAATTTTGTTATTAAATCACTATGCAATTTATCACAAATGGCTCAAGTACATACATAAATCAAACAGAACACGGATAAATGATAGAAAAGAAAAGAACACATGATTTAACGTGGTTCGACAATTGTCTACGTCCATGGGCATCGCCAGAGAAAAGTGTTTCACTATGATAGAAAAGGGTTACATGTTTCAGATTGTGTTTTGTGTATCCCTAGTGGTCTATTTATAGATAATAAATAGACTTACTAGATAATTGGCCGAATGGATTCATACCACTTATGTGTACTGCTGAACACAGTACAATGTTAAGGCACAATATCACTATCATAGACACAAAACTGTATTTCTGAACATTGGTCACTTTCAAAGCACTATTCGATTCATTTGTAACATATAAAAAATATCAAAACATATTTGGAATTAGGTCAGTTTGATCGTGTTTTGTTTTCTATAGGCTAAAATTAAAAAAAAAACCTCTTATTACTACGACTGACCAAGCTGATTGTTTTCTGCTTTATGTTCACCCATACTAAAACTAAGAGAAAAAATCTGTTATTTTTTATTAGCGGAAAATATCATCTTTTCGACCATAAAGATGTCGACGAATACCACTTAGGCTTCATCGTCGGGCGGAATCTAACATTTTTTATGGATTGTTTTTAATATATTTGAAAAAACAAAACTAGAGATAACTGTATACTTCTTCCATGTCATGATCGTTTGAAAATGAACAAGTTCTTCTATTTTTGTCATGATGTTTTATTTATATAAAATTGAAAAAAAATCAGTGTTTTGGTGAGTTTTGGTTTTGAGCTTTGTTGGTTTTAGTAAGGTTTATGAAGTTTTCGATAGAGTTTAAAGATTTTATAGGTTTTTTTAACTAGTGTCAATCTTTGTAAGAGCATCCCCATTAGATAAAATTTTGATAAATTTAGACATTATTTTAATACTGTAAATTGTTTACCCTATCAAATAATACAGTAATTATGTATAATTAAGTTAGGAATCTACTTGGGGATGAACATAGCCTCCAAGAAACAGACCGTTTCGTCACCAAGAAACAAAGAAATTTCTTCAATATCTTTCAAGTCGTAATTGAATAACCTAATTTGCTTCTCTTAGATCTTCTTGTTTCCAGATTAATCCTTTTCACTCGAAGAATCTTTAAAATTCCAGTCTTTCATCCTTAAGACGCAAAACAGAGCAATATTTCTTCTACAAATTCCTTCTGCATCTATTCTCATTCTGATACTGGGTAGTAATACAAGCACTTTAAAAGTTGATAATAGTCCCTCAAGAATGCAAACGTCCTGCAAGAAAACTTATCTAGAATTTGTTGCGAAGGCGAGGAAGAATGAGAACATATAAAGTTCAAATATGGCCACATTGACTTACAATTCGATGAGGAAATCCTTGAGAGTCTTCGTCCTCTTTCACATATACTCTTATTGGTAAATTCTCCAAGGGCCTTCTAAAAAAGTAAGTTTAAGACAAGTTACTCAGAAATAGAAGGTTTGAAGGCGACATTTCCTACACTAAATCGGACTCACGGGGCCTATTCTTTAAGTTCTCTCTGCGTGAAGATATCTGCAAAATATGGAGTATAGGTTCTTAGTCAGTTGGGCATTATTCAATGCGAGTTTTGAAATGGTTTCCTTCGCTCAATCCAAATAAAGAATGCCCAATTGTGCATGTTTGGGTCAGATTAGAAAGGTTGCCAGAAAACTTATACAATGAAAATATTATCCATTCTATCTCATCTACATTAGGAGATTCTATCAAATCGTGGATCCCTCCCAAGAACAAGGCCCCATATAATGCTTGTTACTTATGGATAAAAATTGATATATCTAAGCCATTACAGCACCACATGTGGCTTGGACTTGGAGAAAATAAGGGAGCCTGGATCCAACTAAGTTACAAGAATATACCAAAATATTATCATCAGTGCTCTCATGTTGGTCATGATGTGCAAACCTGTAAAAATCAGAAACTAGAGCAAAAAGACCAGACAATTGATGATAGCATAGGAATGAGAATTCACTGAACTTACAGAATGAAAAACAAACACGTGTGTCAAGAAATCTTAGTGTATCAACTATACCATCAAAATAATGAAATAAGGAAATGGAATCAAAGACAAATCCTCAAAGTAATCAAACCTTGCTTGCTGAAAAACAAAGAGACAGTTGATGAAGAAGTGGTAGCTGAGGCAATCAAATCTCAGGAAACTGATCAATTATCTTCTCAATCTGAAGACTCCATCTCTTCTGGGTATATCACACCTATCAAAGAAAATATTAGGAATCTCCCAATCATCCTAACTCTTAAACAAAAGAGTTAGATCCATATTTTCAAAAATTATTAGACAAGAAGCTCAAATTGGCAAGAGCACGTAGAAAGAGCAAACCACCAGTAACCTTTCAATCTCTACAGTCCAAAGAGAAAAGAAGATCCGCTCGTATCAATCTAAAATGATCAAGATATTATGTTGGAACATAAGAGGAGTAGGAACAAGAATTCAATCAGAAGATTGAAGTCAATTATCAAGAAACAGAAAATATCATTTCTCTGTATCTGGGAACCATTGATAAGCAGAGATCAAATTTGTAGTTTCTACAAAGCTAAGTTTCCTCACTTTTTGCTAATTTATGTAACAAAATTTGGTTGTTTTGGACTTCAGATTATCAAATAACTTGAATTCGGGACAGCTATTCGAAATCTTAGTGAAAGACTGGATTTGTTATCTCATGTTTGCTTTTCATGAAAAAACACCAATTGAAATTGAAGCGGAGGGTTTCCTCTGGGTTCGAGTGGCATTTCACCCCTAACCATAACTCATCCGCTGATTTTTCAACATCCTTCGGTTCGGACCTCCACTTAGTTTCACCCAAGCTTCATCCTGGTCATGGATAGATCACCTAGGTTCGGGTCCATAAGTAGTGACAATTTCCCTATGAAGACTCTCTTTCGCTACGATACTGGAAGACTGTGATCAATGTATTCACATCAACGTAATGCATTATCTAAGAACTAAGTCCTTCTCAGTCACCTGTATATATGCAAAATGTCGAAGGGTAGCTAGAATTTACCTCTGGAATATACTGAGAAATATTGCAAATTCATCAAAATAATGGCTCATAATAGGAGATTTCAACACAACTACATCCTCTTCAGTACAACTAGGATGCACTAACTTTTGCTACCAAAGTTCTGTTGATTTCAACGATGTAATCAATGAATGTTTCCTAGAAGATGTTGGTTTCTCTATAACCAAATTTACCTGGACCAAGAAGACCAAGTGGAAACGTCTTGATCGAGTGCTCATAAACTAGGATTGGGCTGACTATTTGGCTCGCTCATGTTCAGACCACACTCATTTTTGTGTATCAATCAGTAAAGACAGTGTAAAGCATAAGAAAAGTTTCAAATTCATCAATGCCTGGACTATGGACAAAGAATTATTGGGAATTTTAGAATCTAGTTTGAAAGTTCCAATGAAGGGCTACTCTTTATCTATCTTATGGAATAAGTTAAATAGACTGAAGGAGGCTCTAAAAGTTTGGAATAAAGAGTACTTTGGAAATATTTTTGACAAAGTCAGTCAAACAGAGGAGCAAGTAAAAGCTTGTGAGATCAATCTTATGCAATCCAATAGCCCAGAAGACAAGATAATCTTAGTCGGAGCTATTGCAGAACACCTCCTAGCTCTCACTATGGAAGAAGAGTTTTGGAAGCAAAAATGCTACTCAAAATGGATCAGAGATGGAGATAGGAATACGAAGACTTACCATAATTATGTTAAGAGAAGAAGAAGAAAATCAGACATTACAGGAATAAAGCACAACAACAAATGGTTCACTGAAGATGAAGACATTAAAGCTACAGCTACATAATACTTCAAGAATATCCTTTCTACGCCTTCATATCCTAATCAGAACCTACAAGATGATTATATGAACTCCAATTTACTAAACAATATTCCTAAAGTAATAGATGACTCTAACAATTGTTTTATGTTAACAGAGCCTTTTGATCAAGAAATCTGGAATACAATTCAAAGTATCAACTTTGAAGGAGTTGTTGGAGTAGATGAATATAATAGGTGCTTCTTCACAACATGCTGGAGCATCATAAAACAAGATTTTTGCAATGCAATGAGATCTTTTATCAAAAGTCAAAACATCCCACTGGGAATACTAGCAACTGGAATATGTTTAATTCCCAAAGTTGAACATCCCCAATTCTTGAAAAAATATAGACCCATAAGTCTCTGTACTATGTTGAATCGTATCATGTCTAAACTATTTAATAACAGACTTTCTTCCTTGTTTCCAAATATGATATCAGAAGAACAGAGAGTATACGTAAGAGTTCGATCTATTCATGAAAATATATTGATTGTAAAGGAGTTGGTGCACGATGTTGGCAGAAAAACAAAAGTAGGGAACATAATCATCAAATTGGATATGTCAAACGGCTTTGACAAACTTTCCCACTGCTTTATCCTGAAGGTTTTAAAATGTTATGGCTTCAATAACAGAGTCATATCTATAGTAAGGAACATCATAACATTTGTATATGTTTCTATCTTGATTAATTGTGAATCGATAGGATTCTTTAATGTTAAACAACGTGTGAGACAAGGGGATTCACTATCCCCTACTCTCTTTATACTAGCTCAAGAAGTTTTATTAAGAAGTTTAAAGAATCTGTTTAAACAAGACAACTCTTTAAAATTCTCTAGTATAAGCAAACTTATAATTCCTAGCTTATCCTTTGCAGATGGTTTACTTATTTTTACTAATGGTTTTTCTACTTCAATGGAGAAAATTGGAAGTCTGTTGCAGGAGTACCAGAATATCTCAGGACAATCCCTAAATAGGGAGAAAACTACCATCATAACTACAGCCAACTTCTCTTAGTCTATAAGGAAATATCTAGATATTCAAACAAAGTTCAGCCTCTACCTACAACATACCTTGGTATAACATTCAGCCCCAACAACAAAGCCTCAAATTTCATACCACTGTTTGAAAAGATAAAAGGAAAAATAGAAAGCTGGAATAAAAAATTGTTATCATTCCGGGGAAGACTGACCTTAATAAACTCAATCCTTATGCTCATCCCTTAATACCGGTCTCAAAGCAGTTGGCTCCTAAACTCGATCATTATCAAGATTGAAAGGTTGTTTAACAAATTCATGTGGGGATCATCAAATGAAGAAAATAAAACACATTGGTTCTTTTGGCCAAACATCTGCAAATCATATGGTGAGGGAGGTTTAAACTTAAGAAGCCTTCAGGATGTTCAGACTGCATTTTTCTATAAGCTTTGGATAAGATTCAGGGAGAGCAACTTCATGTGGGCTAATATTATTCACAACATCTACCGTAAAGTCAAATACCTTCTACAAGTTAATTTCTCCAGAAATGGATCTCAAACGTGGAAGAGGTTGTATGATATAAAATATTTTTCTGAGGAAAATATCAAATGGAATATGGGTGAAGGTAAAGTAGACCTATAGCTGGACAATTGGTATGATATTCCTCCTTTAATTAGGCTTGAAAACAATTCAAATGATGACTGGTTCAAAGGTATTTTTGTTCAAACATTCTGGGAAAATCCTGAATGGAATGTTCTCAAGTTAAAAAAGTACTTAATAGACTCTAACATTAAATTTGTGTTAAATACATCCATTAATGAGAATGCTAAAGACTCCATACACTAGAGAATATCAAAGGATGGTAAGTTCAGTATTAAAGAAACCCTGAAAACCATCAGTTTTTCCTTTTTTAAGTCTTCATTATTTGAAAAGTTGTGGAATAACATCTCCCTAAGGAAATGTTTTTTCCTTCCTTAGAGGCTATTACAAAACAAACTTCCCACTAATACAACATTGCAATCAAGACATACAGTATTGTCTCAAAATGTCAGTTCTGTATAAATATTGAAACAACTAACCATGTATTTGTCTCATGTGATTTTGTGTGGAGTATATGGACTTATTTTGCTGGAATTCTATCAGTGGACATAAGAAGGTTTATGACAATAAAGCACTTATTCAGAGTTTGGTTTTGGTCATCCCCAACTAATACTCACATAAATATAATACTTCCCTCCCTCACTAGTTTGTCTATTTGGCAACAAAGAAACAAAATAAAAATGAAAGGAGAAACTTACTCAGTCAGGGCAACAATCAAATACATCACGAACATGCTTCTCCAGCTTGATCACTCAGGACTTCTTTTGAAAAAGCAGTGAAACATAATAAGGAGGATGCTACAGCTTTGGGGTGTGTGAATCATATCAAAACAAACCAGAAAGTAACTTATCTCAACTGGGCTCCTCCTACACAAGGAAGATACAAAGTGAACACTGATGCGTGTTGTCTTCAATCTGGAGAATCTAGTGGGGCAATACTAATTAGAGACAGAAAAAGAGAAATCGTAGCTGAATATGGAAACAATTACGGGAAACTAACTCCATTGAAAGTTGAGGCACGCGCGTTGCATGATGGACTTAAAATTTGCAGAATTCTTGGCTTAAAGGAAGTAGACATTGAATCTGATTCCCAAATTCTTATATCTCTAATAAAGTCAGGAAAAGTCCCAACCTATCTAGCTTCAGTAATCAAAAGTATACAATCTTTGGTTAACAAAAATATGTCAGTTCATTTCATTTTTAAGGAACAGAAAAGGGTTGTCGATTAGCTAGCTCGCTGAATCCTAAAATGTAAAATGAAAATTTATTACAAGGATTCCAGACCACCAAAATAATTAGAAACAATTGTGATGTTAGAAAACTTACATATAGGTTATATCATAATTGGAAAATAACTCTGCGTTGCAGTATACTCTACCCAGTTTGTTTTGCCATTTGCAAACATTGGAGCAAAACTATGGACAGCAAAATTCAATGAAGCATAAAGCAAGAAGACGAAGCCTCACAGCAAAACAACATCACACTTCCTGGACTGAAGCAATTCACAGTGTTCTTCGTATTCACAAATAAAATGCTCGGAAGCAGATGCATATACCACTTCACCAACCGCGCAAACACAAAATTCAATCTTGTTTCACCTTCAACGGTAGACTTCTGAATCCAAATGGAAAAGATTGAAGGAGGAAGAAGATAGAAAACACAATGGATTTTCAAGTCTAAAAATTTGGTGCGTCTTTTAAATTTCATGGGCCCATATTTTATTTAAATTTTCATTAAAGTCTAGTATTTTGTAGACTTTCAAACTTACCCTAATTAATGAATTTCTTTTCTGCTAAAAAATGTTAGGAATCTACCTTTTAAATGAACGAGAAAAACAAAAAAAATTTATAGCGATCATGTAAAGAAAATTTATAGCGATTATGTAAGTTCTCTATAAATATACCTATCGAAAATTACACTAATATTGAGGAGTCTTTATACATTATCAGTTGGAAATATTTTTTATATACATAATTGTTATATATGCTTATCTAGTTGCATATATCTAGTCGGTTGGAATGCTCTAAACATTGAAAAAATCTAAAAATAGAGTAGTTTTGATAGCTTCTTTTAGCAAATACTTTTCCTTATTTTTAATATTTTAATACATTTTATTTTGTTCTGAACTCTTTCAATCAATTAAGTTGTGTATTTTTTATGATCATTAATATACATACACAACACATAGACGATAAATTTCGTTAACCAATGGTAATTTGATATCATCACTTTGTTTTTGAAAGACAACAATATATAAACTGAAAGATTGCACAGCAACAATTGGGTCCATAGCTCAGTGGTAGAGCATTTGACTGCAGATCAAGAGGTCACCGGTTCGAACCCGGTTGGGCCCTCTCAATTATATTTTTATAAACCGGTGATTCCAGACGAAGTGGTGGTTCAGCTACCCATGTTTTATAAACCGGTGATTCCAGACGAAGCGGTGGTTCAGCTACCCATGTCGAATGAGACACCAGCCTATGTGTAGCAGTTAACTAATATCGAAGATGTACTATTGATGGCCTCACCAGTAGCCTATGAGCTAGCCAATATACCTTTTACATTGAGGAAGTTCCTCTTTCTAGTGAGCATCGATTTAACGATCATAAAAATACTATATGCTCTGGAAAATGTATATTAAGTCATGAACAGAGACTAAAATAAAAAGGTTTCATATTCTAGGCCTCACCAGTAGCCTATGAGCTAGCCAATATACCTTTTACATTGAGGAAGTTCCTCTTTCTAGTGAGCATCGATTTAACGATCATAAAAATACTATATGCTCTGGAAAATGTATATTAAGTCATGAACAGAGACTAAAATAAAAAGGTTTCATATTCTAGGCCTCACCAGTAGCCTATGAGCTAGCCAATATACCTTTTACATTGAGGAAGTTCCTCTTTCTAGTGAGCATCGATTTAACGATCATAAAAATACTATATGCTCTGGAAAATGTATATTAAGTCATGAACAGAGACTAAAATAAAAAGGTTTCATATTCTAGCTACAAGTTTCAAGTGTCTGGGCTGCCACTGTGGGGTGACCAAGAATCTACTGCATCCCCAAGACGATCTCTCGAAGAAAACTATGTTGCAAATAGAGAAGGCAGGAAGCAACCGAACTGGGGTCACGATGGACCCTCGGTGCAGATTGTTGCTCGACAATTAAAGCTAGATATGGACATAAATAATCCTTCGTAGTTGAGTCTTTTATACGCTGCACTAGGCTTAAATTGTTTGGTACATGTGCATAGCATATTCAATGTTTTTACACTTCTACAAATAATTTAGACAACCAATACATTTGAATTTTTGGACTTTAGTGTGCTATTGAAATGAATACCAAGTCGTTGGAGGATGCTCGACAAACTAAGAAGAGGAAGCCCAAAACCGACCAGCAGTTCACTGTACAAAGAACAATGTACAATGAGGTTACTATAAAGTTATTCGCCGAGCAAGATGCTCACAAACGAACCCAATGGTTGCTCCAAATCTTGGCAGTGTGGCTGAAAGAGTTAAAAGATGTCTGCAAAAATTCTCTTAGCATGGGAGAGGCACGTAATCAATATATGTTAACGATAATGTGGGACCTTCTGGAAGCAAAACGTGAGTCTCGATTCAAAGATTATCGAGAAGGAAGAGGCTAGGCAAGAAGCAGTGAGGGAGGCAGGTCGGAACCCCGAAGCAAACCTGGTCCTAGATATTTACAAGTCCTCTCTCGAACTGCAACTGTGAGAAAAGTGAAGTACATGTAAGAGCATTATGTTTTGACTCATAATCACATCTTTTTTTATTTTTGCTTGGACCAACTTGTATATACCAAAATCCTAAGACTAATGAACGCAAGTCTTCAGAAAGTCAAGTTGTATCGATGTATGTCAAGTCAATGTTATCACTCCCTTTTTTAAGTTGTAATTATTGTGATACCAATTTTTACTAGTTATATACTATTACTTCGAATATGCGATCTGGAACCGGCGTGCTATCAATAACACGATCCATGTATATAAAGCCCTAGTAAGTTGTATATTTTTTGCATTCTTAAAAAAAATTATTTAACATTTTTTAAATTTGCACACAACTCATATTTTTAAAGGAATCTATATTATAGTAATGGATTTAGTTTTAGCAATTCTCTTAATCGTGAATATATCATATGTGTGCGAGTCTATCACGTCAGGTTATGTAATTAGCTAGCATACCGGTAAGAGAGAATAGAATTTGTTTTTTTACTACTTGAATTTTTAGAACTACATAGTTTTTTTTATCACATGAATGTCATTTCTTAACAATTCTATCTCAGGCTAAAAACCCTGGTTAGTCACCGGTGTTTGACACCTGTTACATTTGTGCCACTAAGCTTCAGTCGTCACCAAAACGAGTCATTGGATTTTAAAATTGTTGCATTCTTGCCACTAGCGCGTGCAAATTAACGTGGACATGACACGTGGCAGCCCAATATACCAGATTTGTATCATATACGAGTATTCTCTTTTTCATTCCAAAAACACCCCTATATACTATTTACTTTATTTACTTTTACTTTTAGTTTTTACTTTAAAATAAAACCATTTTATTATTTTTATATTAACTAGATCCATTTATTATCCATTTATTATATTGAGTGGCTCATTTGATATTAGATTTTAATATTTTTTTTAACTAGATTATATACGACATCACGTATTTCTCAAATTATCCCTCTTAACAGAAGAAAACCACTCTTAACTCTCTCTCCTCCTCCGTTTTTACACCATGGAAGCTCTAAGCTTTCTCAAGTTCTGGAAACCAGCCAACAAAACAATCCAATCTGAACCTCTCTCTCCTCAATTAGATTAAGATTAAGAAGATGACTCTTTATTCGAACTCGAGATTGTCAACAACACTAACTTAGAACAAAGAAACGATTCTTCAAAAACAACAAACGAAACAGAGCTCAAACCCACATACCAAACAATTTCTCTCTCTAAAATAAATCATTCAGATCGGGCACACCATCTCTAAACCCCATGGTGGACTCACTGTGTCTATCCCTAAATCGAAGTTGTGCCTGTAACGGAACAAATCAGATTTTGAGTTTCTGCTTGGTTCTAGATCGAAATCCTCTTTTTCGTCTTCTTCGTTATTATCGGCGATTTGGAATTTAAGTGCTAGTTCGTGGATTTTCTTTGAAAATTATTCATCTAAAAAGGAATCCATGCTTGTATAAGCTCGTCTTGATGATTTTCACAACTCGCACGATTTAGATTTGTGGGGTTTCGACAATGGAGCATCGAATATCGTCGGTTGATCGAGTTTCTGCAGCACAAACCGGCACGAGAGAGTTCGTCATTTGCTGCTACTGCATCGTTTCGAGGAAGGAGATGAAATCCCGGAAGCTAGAGTTTGTGAGGAAGATGAAGATTGAGGAATACTTGGATGTGACCATTGCAAACAAGGGGTTGCTACTTTAACTCCCATTCCCAATTGAGCAGAACAAATCGTTGGACAATTTTTCTCGGCTTCCAAACACTCGTGTCACTAGTTTTCTTAGTCTTGGTTAACTCGTATACCTTGACAAAATCAAGAAAATAAGATTAAATCAATGTGTAAACATGAAATCCCTAAAATTCAGAAAGTGAATCTAAAACAATCATTACGAATCACCATTAAAATTGGATCAAAGAAACAGCAACCAAAGCCAGCACGAGAATCGATAACATGATAATCTCTAATCACGAAAATGAAGATCGAAAACTTACTTTCGAATACAGATTTTGGTGACTATTTCTTCTCCGACAATACTTTCGACGAGGGAGACGTCTCAGCTACTATTGGCTTTACAAGTTAATAAAACACGGACGATGGAGAAAGAGAATTATTAGTGTTTGGGTGTTCGATGAGAATTGGAGAAGAGAAAGAGAGAAGACAATGGAGAAGAAGAAGGGCTGATAATTTGGGTGAAAGGGTTAAACGGGTCGGGTTATTAGTGTTTGGCTGGGTAAATGAAGAAGTTTAGGTAAAAAGTAAAAAGGTAAAGTTAATAAGATCAATAAGGTTACAAGTAAAAAGTAAATAGTAAAAACTAAAAATAAAAGTAAATAAAGTAAATAGTATATAGGGGTGTTTTTGGAATGAAAAAGAGAATACTCGTATATCATACAAATCTGGTATATTGGGTTGCCACGTGTCAGCTCCACGTGAATTTGCACGCGCTAGTGGCAAGAATGCAGCAAATTTAAAATCCAATGACTCGTTTTGGTGACGAATGAAGCTTAGTGGCACGAATGTAACAGGTGTCAAACGTCGGTGACTAACCAGGGTTTTTACTAGTTATATACTATTACTTCGAATATGCAATCTGGAACCGGCGTGCTATCAATAACACGATCCATGTATATAAAGCCCTAGTAAGTTGTATATTTTTTGCATTCTTAAAAAAAATTATTTAACATTTTTTAAATTTGCACACAACTCATATTTTTAAAGGAATCTATATTATAAGTAATGGATTTAGTTTTAGCAATTCTCTTAATCGTGAATATATCATATGTGTGCGAGTCTATCACGTCAGGTTATGTAATTAGCTAGCATACCGGCAAGAGAGAATAGAATTTGTTTTTTTACTACTTGAATTTTTAGAACTACATAGTTTTTTTTATCACATGAATGTCATTTCTTAACAATTCTATCTCATTTGGTCATAATATGTTTCCCAAAGAATCGTACACTAAAAAAAATCATTTTAGCCAAAATGCACCCTAAAAAATCATTTTGCATGGCTACCAGACCAATCGAAAGAGTCCAAGATGCACCCTAAAAATTGACCTCATGAAAGATTTCGATAACATTCGTTGGAAAATCATCCTGGACATTTTATTAGTTATGGAATTCTCCTTGACTATGATCAACTGGATTATACAATGTATCACCACCACTCATTCATTTGTTGTTTGCATGAATGGCAAACCCACTAGCTACTTTCATTGAGAGAAAGGACTCCGGCATGGAGATCCTCTCTCTCCCTATATTTTTGCTATTGTTGTGCAGGTCCTATCAACTATTCTGCAGGAGAAAAGCCTCCTTCGGCTTCAAGTGGAAATTCTACAAACTTAAAAATATCAACCTCTGCTTCGCAGACGATCTTATGATTTTCAGCAGAGTAAATGCTTGTCTGAGTTTGCTGATCTCGTCCGCAAAGGCTTGTCTGAGCTTGTTGATCTCTCTGGCCCATGGTTATCAGTGTTGTGCGGTGGTCCGCGGTGAAGAGGGATAAAAAAGCCACAGCGGCGAGGCGACCGACGAGGTGATGGCCACATGACATGCGGCGATCCATTACCTGAATAATATTTTTATAGCACATAAATATAATTTATATAGTACTATTTAGACATTTAAACTAACAATAACAACTTAAACATCCAATTTCATAATTCTTAGAACATCCAAGTCAAATGACAAACACATATACAAAAAGATCCAATTATAAAATATCCAATCACGTAATTCTTAAAACATTCGAGTCAAATGACAAACATAGACTAAAATACATCATTATCCGAGGCAACATCTTCACACCTCTCATCTCCACCATGTTCTCTATTTATATCCCATAATAGAGAATTTATTTTCTTCATAGTCTTCATCAACAAGCTTCGGATCTCTTATGCAAGCCGTTGAAGACGATAGATTCTTAGACCAAAGATTGTAGCCTACTTCATCAACCTCAACAACTCCAACATCAACTCCTGTCAAAAACATCTTTATCTTTCCTAAACTTAGTTTTAGGTTATTATTATTTAAATTAATAAAAAATAGATGGCTTAGCGCCTCACCACGGCCACCACGGTCGCCACAGCGAGTGCCATGCTAAGAGCCTCGCCACGCCCCCCCTGAGGCGATATCATCTCGCCTCGCCTCGCCACGGACCGCCACGTGACAATTATGCTCTGGCCTCCAACTTAATCCAAATAAAGGTCAATTCTACTTCTCTCAAACTCCTCAAAACACCAAAGATTCTATTATGCGCCTCTTTGGAATCTCTGAAGGCTCCTTACCGGTCAGATACCTGGATTTATTTTTAATCACTTCCAGACTGTCATATAATGATTGCATAACTCTCTTTCTCAAAATTACTAATACAATAAATTCGTGGACGTCTAAGTACATCTCTTTTGTGGGCAGGCTTCAACTCATCAAATTTGTCCTATTTGTCAGCCAAGTTTTAAATGAACTCTCGCAAATTCTTTGGCGTTTCATCTAGTCGGGTTCTGAGATCATTTGGGATAAGTTCAATTTTCCAATGGATGAGGGCGGCATTAGGATCTCAAACCTAAAAATTTGGAATCAGGCGGCTGTCCTAAAACTCTTCTGGTCCATTTTAACAAAAAACAAAAACTCTGTTTGGACTCAGTGGATCATTTCAAATAAAAAACAAAAATCTTTGGACCCTCCCTCTCCCTCCAGCACTAGTTGAAGTTAGAGAAAAATTCTCAAGCTTCGCAACCAGGCGGTAGGCTTGTACAAAGTTCGAGTTGGAAACGGAAACGACACTTCCATTTGGTTTTATCATTTGTTTCACATTCCTTAATCAACCAATTTGGAAATAATATAACAAATCTGACTCATCTTAGAAATATCTCCAAAGTTGCAGACCTTAAGTGTAATAGTAGATGGGTCTGGCACGCGCATGCCAGAGCTGTCAGTCGAAAAATGCGATTCCCCATCACCAACATAAGAAACTCTCTGGGAACTCTTCCACTAGTATCCGACGTTAATCATAAATTTTTTTGGATCCCATATAAATCTAAGCTTTAGTTCATGATTAGTAGCATTTACGCCGCAATCAGACCCTCGAGGGATAAGGTTGTTCGGTCCTCCCTAATTTGGAATAAATTTTATATCCCAAGACATTCCTTCATCGTTTGGTTGGCTATCCATAATAAGTTCACCACTCGGGACAAGCTCATTTGTTGGGGCCTCAACACCCCATCAAACTATGTTCTCTGCTCTTCTAGCCCTGAAACACTCGAACACCTCTTGATATTAGGCTCATACACTTCTTCTATATATGAGGCTCTTGTGAGGAAACTTTACATTAATTTCACCCTCACCTCCTAGGATTTTTGGATTGAGGAACCTAGCTCTTGGAACTCTTCCAACAATCGAATGAGTTCCATTTGGCAAACTCTCTTCTGTGCAACCATTTATTACGTCTGGAATGAGAGAAACTCGCGAATTTTCAAAAACAAGCAGTCATTAGGTTCGAGCATTGCTCATCATGTACTGTCGAACGTTCGCTACCACTACCACGACACGAAGGTCAACTTTCCCGTGTAACTCGTCCTTTCTTCAGGTTGTTCGGGCACCTTCTACAGGTACTGCCCATCCTTGTATCACGGCCTTACTTGCCCGATGTCCGCATGTAAACATTTTTTCATATAATATTTTACAGCTTTTTATATTAAAAACAACAAATCAAACAATACTGAAGGCTGAAAAAGAACAACAAACAATAATCAAGAAAAACAAAAACAATAAATCAAGAAGAACAACATATAAATTAAAAAATTAATCTGATTATTTTTTATGATCTTTTATTGGAGAGAAGAAAAACAAATTTTCGATTAGAAATGCATTGAACTCGATTTATCGCGAAAAAGTTTGGAACTTTTTTGTTATTTTTCTATTGGTTTTCTAATTGGTTTTATCTGAAAGATTAAGGTTATGTAAAAGGGAAATGAGGTAAAACAAATTATGTGAACAAATATTTTATAAATCTACCAAATTTTAGAAACGAAAAAATATCGTAGGATATGATTTAATATATATAAATAAAATAAATGTATATATAAATAATATGATTGAAACAGAATTGAAAGAAACCGTCGTAAAAAATAAAACTAAAACATAAGTAAAATTAAAATATCATTTAAAGAGAATTAATGAGAGCAATTTGTTTTTCTTAACCTAATGGAAACGAAAACCAAATATTATATATTAATATTTTCAATATATAAACGTATATAAAAATATTATAATTGAAAATCAAAAGTAAAGAATAACATTTAAGAAACATATTAATTAAAACATAAGTAAACTTGAAAAAATTAATATAAAGAAAACGGGTGAGAACAATTTTATATGTATTCACCCAACTTTGGAAACAAATTCAAAAATCATGTAATAATATTTGGCATATATAAAAATATATATATATAATGTTATAATTGAAAACAAAACTAAAAAATACTATTTAGAAAATCATTTAATAATTAAAACATAAAAAAAAAACTAAAAAAAAATAAGTAACATAAACTAAAACACCATCGAAGTTATATTTTACAAGATTAAAAAAAAGAGGATGGCTTTCTCTTCAAGAAACGGAAAACCCTAAATCCTGACCCTTTTTCTTCTTGCCTTTTTGAATTCTTGGTTACTTACTATGAATTCATCTGTGAATCTACTCAAAGATTGTGAAGAATTTCCTTCTCTTCAATAAATCAACACCAAAAACATCAAGCAAAAATCATATGTTGATGCTGTTAGGAAAAAATTGAATGAGGAATCAATGAACTTTAAGCCAGAATTCAACAAACAAACTTCTGATCATTGTTCCATACAATACTCTAAAGAAACTAAAGAGTTTCTTCTACATCAATCTTCCATTACATTGATAGGAAAATTCAGTGATGGAATACCAAAAAAGCTGTTCTTGATCAATTCTTGCAGTCTTTTAAGTTCAAAGGTGCCTATACATTCACCAGTTATGATTAAAGACATGTCTTTATTGAATTTCAACTTCCAGAAGATGTAAGCACAATATGGAACAAGAGTGTGTGGAATATCGAAGGAAAAACCATGCGAATTCTGAGATGGAGTCCAGAGTTTAACAAGCGCTATGAAAATCCCAGTACAATGGTATGGGTTCGATTTAAAAGAGTCCCAGAGTTCATGTTTAATGCCAACATTATCAAAGATCTAGCCTCGTCTATTGGAGTTCCATACAAAATCATTGTCCCTAATGGTAACAAGGCTGCCATCAATGTGTGCTTCGCACAGGTAGAATTGGACATCTCCAGAGATCTGGTATATAAACTATGGATAGGATTCGGGTCTAATGACGGATGCTGGATCAACGTCAGTTACAAAAATCTTCCAGCATATTGTGATGTATGCTATCATATTGGTCATAAGGGAGAAGATTGCTCTAAGAATGAAAAGGTGGTTCATCAAGAAAAGAAGGTTGAATCTACTGAAAGTGCTAAAGATAATGTTATTCATGTAATAGCAACGTCTCAAAATGTTAAAGAAAAGACTGATCAAGAAACAAGAACATCTCAAAATGTGTCTAGTAGCATACAAACTTTCAGTAAAGTCTATAGAAGAAAACTGAAATCGATACTCACTAGAGATCAAATACAAGATGATATAGTTGATCTAAAAGAACAAAAGAACAAAACTCTTGAGGAAGACAGTAATAGCATGGAGGTTATTGAAGCCCTTTAAAAACTGGACCAAGATTTCGCTCAAAGTAATCTGCAGATTGATGAAAATACTGAATCACCTCTTTGTGAAAACCTTGGCAGCAATAATGTGTCTCCTAGATCTCCTAATGCTTTTGAATCCATCCTTACCAGCAAGATGAAATCTGCAATGAAAAGAAGAAAATCAAAAAAGTTCACTGTCAATTCTCTTAATAGAAAAGGAGAACAGCCAAAACCAAAATCCATATCTGATAATGATCAGGATATCTAGTTGAAATGCTAGAGGAGTTAACAATAAGCCTACATTGTGAAGGCTTCTTTCCTTTGCCAAAGATTACAAAATAAAGATTTTAACAATTCAAGAACCAATGGCTGATTATGACAAGATTGAGAGTGTTTCTGCTAGGTTGGGGTTTAAAACTTTTGCTGCCAACCGCTCAAACAAAATTTGGATTATTTGGTGTGGAGATGTGGAGATTAATGTTATAAAAGACCATGATCAACTTTTGCACATGATGGTTAATTATCCTGGCTGTGAGAACAAATTTAATTTTGCTGTTGTCTATGCTAAGAGTCAGTGTCTGCTTAAAAGGGATCATTGGGCTCAAATGATGTCTATTGCTTCTACTGATACTCCTTGGATGATAGCTGGTGATTTTAATGCTATAACTTGCTCTGAGGATCAAGTTGGTTGTATTACTTATGACTATCCTAGCACCAATGATTTCAATGATGCTATTAGATATTGTAACTTGGAAGATGCTGGATTCGTAGGCTCTAGATACACTTGGAACAGGAATACTATATGGAAGAGGCTTGATAGATCCATGATAAATGAAAAGTGGAGTGCTACCTTCAATGATGTCCAGGTTATTCACATGGTCAGAACGTGTTCTGACCATGCTCCTTTGCTAATTCATTCAAACTATATCAATGCTCTAAATGTTAATAAAAAGAATAGCTTTAAATTCCCGAAAGCCTCGACTAATGAAGATAGTTTTTTAAGTATTGTTAGGCAGAATTGGGGTCTGAACTGCAATGGGAACCCTAGCCAGGTCTTCTGGTATAAGTTAAGGAGGCTGAAATGCTGCCTCAAGAATTGGAATGTCAAGACTTTTAGCAACATATTCAACAAAGTCAAGGAGACTGCTGATGTTGTTAAGAATATGGAAACTAGGCATTTGGAAAACAACAATATGACTTCTAAGGCTGACTTTTCTAGAGCCAGTAGCATGTATATCAAATCTCTTAGAAATGAAGAAAGCTACTGGCTCCAGAAGTGTTACAATAGCTGGATTAAAGATGGAGATGGAAATACCAAGCTCTACCATGCTTTTGTCAAGAAGAAAAGAAGTCGTAATACAATTAAAAGCATCAAGGATGATGGTGTATGGCTTCACAATCAAAATGACATTGCCAAATCTGCTGAAACTTTCTTTAAAAATATTTTAGCTTCAAAGTCTTACACTAACATGGATGAGGAAGTTCTTTTAATGCAGGATAACATTTTCAGCAACATTCCTAACCTGGTTTCGAATGATGACAATGATTCCATGCTAAGGCAAACAAACAATGATGAAATTTGGAAGGTTATCAACAATATGAGCAATGATAGTGCTGCTGGGCTTGACGGGTTCAACATATATTTCTTTAAATCTTGTTGGACTATTATATGTGATAACCTTTGTAAGGCTATAAACTATTTCCTTGAAGTCAATTCTTTCCCTGATGGTGTTTATGCTACGGGAATTTTCTTGATCCCTAAATGTCATAATCCTACTACTTGGAACAGTTTTAGACCCATTAGCCTTTGTTCAATGTTTAACAGAATTTTATCTAACTTAATTAACTCTAGACTCGCCTCTATATTACCTAACATTGTTTCTAAGATGCAGGGGCTTTTGTAAAGGGAAGGCTCATTCATGAGAACATTCGAATCGCAAAATAAATGATTCATGGCATCAACAGAAAGTCAAGTGCTGGAAATGTTTTAATACAGCTTGACATGTCCAAAGCCTTCGACAGGATGTCTCATGTGTTCATTCTTAAAGTGCTTACTTGTTTTGGGTTTAATGATAAATGTGTTTCTCTAATTAAGAGCATGATTACTAATGTCTACATATCTATTCTAATAAATGGTGCTGTCATTGGTTACTTCCACCAGAAGCAAGGATTAAGGCAAGGAGACCCTTTGTCTCCAAGCCTTTTCATCCTTACTGAAGAAGTTCTTCTGCGTGGATTGTACAACCTTTACAATAACAATAAAAAACTCCATTATGCCTCTAGATCAAATTACCTGGTTCCTTGTTTGGCTTTTACAGATGACATACTGGTCTTCACTAATTGCAAGCCTTCCTCAATTGCTGCCTTAAGCAACTTCCTAGACAAGTATCAACAGGTTTCTGGTCAGTCTATAAACAAAGGGAAAACAAAGCTAATTGTCTCCAACAAAGCCAACCATTCAAACACAAGCAGTATCAATCTAATCTCTGGATACAACACTGATACTCTCCCTTTCAACTACCTGGGGATTACTATTGCAAGGAACAACAAAGGGAAGAACTTCACCTCTCTAACTAATAAGATCTATGATAAAATTGTTGATTGGGATACTAAAAACTTATCTTTTACGGGCAGAATGACTTTAATCAACTATGTCTCAATTCATATCTTGTCATATTGGATGCATAGTACCTTAATCCCTAATACTATCATCAAGAAAATTGAAAACTGTTTCAACAGGTTTTTATGGAGTTCCAACTACAATGATAAGGAAATTCATTGGACCTCTTGGAATAAGCTTTGTAAACCTTATGCTGAGGGAGGTTTAAATATAAAAAAACTTGAATAACATTCAGCTAGCATTTTCTTACAAATTGTGGTTCATTTTTAGGAATAACGATTTCCTTTGGGTTGCTTTAATGCCCAACAAATACTGCTCAGAATCTCATTCAATTAAAGCCAAGTGCAAAGGCACAGATTCTACTGTCTGGAAAAGGATTACTGTCATTAGACACAATGCTGAGAAAAGTATAAAATGGAAGCTTGGGAATTGCAGCATGGATTTCTGGTTGGAAGATTGGCATGACCTTCCTCCTTTGATAAGTGACTCTAACTCATTTAACTGGTTTATCAATGCTAGTGTAAAAACATTTTGGAAAAACAATAACTGGGATTTTAGTACTCTAAATAACACGCTTTCTTCTGACAGAATCAATCATATTTCTACGTATAGGATTAACCCTCATTTACCTGATAGAATCATTTAGAAGCTGTCACCTAATCAAGACTTTAATACTAATACTACTTGGGAAAGCATTAGACAAATCAATACTAAATCTGGCTTATATCAAAAGATCTGGAGCCCTTCTATTACCAAAAAAAATTCTTTTCTTTGTTGGAAGCTCTTAAAAGGTTATATTTCTATAGACAGTACCCTAATGAGAAAGCATATTCAAATAGCCTCCAAATGTCAATTTTGTAGCAGCACTGAAGACAAGAACCACCTCTTTGTTAGCTACTGTTATGCTTGAAAATTTTGGAACTATTTCAGCTGTATTTTCAAAGTAAAGATTGGTAGGTTTATGGTGCTTTCCCACGTCATTAGATCGTGGTTCTGGTTCTCTAATAAGAAAATATATATTACTCACATCATTCCTCAAATAATCTGTTGGATTATTTGGAGAAATCGAAATCTATCTAAATACAAGGGCTCTTTTGATTCTGTTAAATCTTCTATCGATAGAGTCATTTACATTATTAATTGTATGGACATATCTGATATGATTCCCAACAAGTTATGGTCTAATGCTTATCATGCTGCTTCTATCCTAGGTTGCAAATCAATAGATACCAGAAAGAAAGCTTCAACTTACCTTAGATGGATGGCTCCTAATCCAGGCAGAATGAAGCTCAATGTTGATGGGGCGTGTAATTCATTTGGTGAAGCAAGTAGTGGTGTTCTCTTTAGAAACTCAGATGGTGATATTGTCCTTGGAATCAGATCTCTTCTGGGAAAGCTTAACCCTCTCTGTGCTGAAATAAGTGCTCTACTTGAGGGTTTGATTGTCTATAAACAAAAGTTTTGGACTGAGGTAGACATTGAAACAGACAGCTTGGTGTTGGTTAACCTTATAGCTAACAGAAATTAGGCCTGGTAGCTCGAGTCCTCCATGAATACTTGTAGAAGTCTGATTCACTCTAAAATGAACATTCGATTCATCCTTTGAATCCAAAACCAATGCTCGGATTGGATTGTTAAACAAGCTCTCGCCAACAAGGCCAACCTTAACTTCAACAACTCTAATGCTCCTAATTCAATCAGAACCTTTGTTCTTCTTTAAAGTTTGGGTTTGGGTTACGTCTCATGATGTTGTTTGCTCTGATGGTTGGATTGTTAGCAAAATTGGATTTTTTGGTCGAAGCTGTGTATGAAGATAGGTCGGAAGCTATGGATGGAAGAAAATTGGAAGGGAAGTTGTTCTGAAATTTTTTATTATTCGTGGAGGGAAAGCTTGGCGTCTTGTTAAATTTTAAATTTTAGTTTTCTATTTTAGTCCCTTAAATTGTAAATCATCTATATAACGTCCTCAATTTGTAATTTCATTTCAATTAAGTAATGAAAGTTTTATTTGCTTAAAAAAACAAAAACACCATCCATGGTCGAAATAATTAATTTAATAATTAAAATGCAAATAAATAAATAAAAACACCTAATACCAACTACAAATCTTTTATTAAACCTATAACCAAATACTTATTATTTAAATCAATAAAGTATTGTAACACTATCGCCAAATCAAACTATATAATACATGAAGAATTTAAGAATTTTAATGTGTTTTTATTAATAATGTCTAAATACATTTATTAAAAAGAAAATTAATTTTTTTTGTTATGAAATATATTAATTTGGATTTCATTTAGGATTATGCCGGTCATCCATGTATTCAGTCTAAATCTTTAAAACCCTAAAAAAATCTCTTTAAAATATGGTTTTTAAAAAATAATTTTTTCATAAAAATCATTGTTACCAAAAATTGGAAATCATTTGTAAAAGGGTGGGACATGACAATATTATTCGTAAAGGCCTATTTATTTTTTATTCTTTTTTATTTTTGATAAATATATTTTTGAATAAATATTTGAATGTCTCTTAATTCGTTTTGATCCCAAATTCATCTCAATAATCAACATACATACCATTAGCTACCAAATGTGTTTTTTGAGTTTAAGTATAGTTTGGGTCGAAAGAAAAAACAAACTCAATTGATCCTCAATCCAAATTATTTCATTGTCCATTTCTGGCAGAGCTTAAGAGTTGGCCAGCCAAACTTGAAAACTAAACCAAAACTTTATACACATACTAGTATTGAATTTGAACTATAATTTCAAAGTATCAAATGGATCACGAAATTCGTAAATCGTAAATCGTGTAACTTTATAAAAAGTGTAGTTTTTATTTAATTTAGAGTTTCATACAAGGAAACAAAGTACACATTATAGTAACCCCAAGCAAACCACAATGATTTAGATAGCTCAACACACCACATACTTTTACCACAAATCTGTTCAACCAGATATCTCAATGGACTTAACTTCAGCCTTTTTGTCTTGCTCCTTTGGAACAACAACAGTAAGAACTCCATGTTCCAAACTTGCTTTAACCTCTTCAGTCTTCGCGTTCTCAGGTAGCCTAAACCTCCTCAAAAACTTACCACTACTCCTCTCGATCCGATGCCATTTATCGTTCTTTTCTTCCTTCTCTCTGTTTCTCTCTCCACTGATCTGCAAAACCCGGCCTTCTTCGACTTCCACTTTAACCTCCTCCTTCTTCAGCCCAGGAAGATCAGCTTTGAATACATGAGCTTCTGGTGTCTCCTTCCAGTCGATTCTTGTGTTTGCGAATGCGGATGTCTCACGTGGGGCGTCGGCTAATGCTGATCTGAAAATTGACTCCAAGGGGTCGAAAAGATCGGTTCTTCTGCCTCCGAAAAAGCTAGGAATCAATGCCATTTTGGTCTTGAGGTTTTGAGTGTTTTGTTTGGTTGTTTAATCTGGGTTTATGTTCTGTTTGCAAATTGCAGTGAAGAAGAGAGGAGTGTTATATTATATATAGTAATCTGAAGATGGTTCTGGTAAAGGAATGAAGTTTCTGGGTCTTTTTGTTTTGTGGTGTCTTCGCTTCTGCTTCTAGACTTTACTCTCTTCTTCTGCAACCTTCTACAACAATCTTTTCTCCAACTAGCATTTAGCCAAAACTTTACGGAATTACCATCGGCAAAAATATTGGGCCGGGCTGGATTAGACGAGACCACTTGAAGTTAGATGTCCAACTCTTACTGAATGGGTCGGGTAATTTGGAAAGCAAGTTCAGCCGTAATCTGATGAGTTAGTACTATTATTGGTAAAAATGCGTCTTTGTATTTGTGTAGTCAGTAAGTGTAACCGTGGTTTCTCGATGTTATGTCACGTCCGATTTAGTATGGAACCTTTTTTGATATAATAAAAACTGTATATCCATTCTAGCTAAATCGAATCCAAAACGTCAAGCGAATTTGAATCGTTAAATTTTGGGTTTCGTATGTTCATTTTTTCCGCAAACCAGAATTTACATTGATTCAAGTTTAACTAAAAGTTGATTTAAACTATCAATACTAAGTACCCTTCTCTCAAATTAAAAGGGGTTCTAGTTTTTGGCACAGTAATTAAAAAAATTTATCATTATTTTTGAAATTATAAAAGGTTTTTCTATTTTTTATAAATAACTCTTTTATTTAATATACATTGTGAAGAAGATTTGAGTAGTTACTTAATTTTCGGCAATTATTTTTTTCTAGTATAATTTATTAAGAAACAAATTTATGTTGAAGATTTAGATTACTAACTAATCGAACTGCTTTAATCATTTTAATATTCAAGTTGAATTTGTTTCAGCATATTTAAACTCTGAATATGCAAAACAAACAATATATACAAATTTATTAGAAATAAAGGTTGATCGGTCAATCTTAAGTAACCTAGATTCATGCTTCCAAGGAATATAATTGCCTTAAACATAACATGAGAATTAGAATCCTTGAATTCACATGATTTTCTATTTTTTAAGTCCAAGAAGCAACCGAAGCGGCAACCAAATTTTGTTCTTCAAGATATGTTTTACGATCATTTGGTAACATATATTATATTATTTAGATGTTATTGAGGTAAGTTAAAGCTAATCATATTAAATAAAGGGAATGATTCCAGTTCAGTGTCTATTAGATTGTACTTTTGGGATTTACAATAAAGCAAACCATCTAATAAGCGTGAGAGTTTTTTCCATAAATGTTTCCTTTAACATATATTAATAATCACAAACTATTTATAATAACAAATACACCACAAGATTCAGCATTAAACAATTGAGAGCTCTTGCAATTCATTTTAAATTTATTAATAGCAAAGGGAATCCATTGAACATAAGCAGGTTTAGGAATTGATTTTGAATGATTAAAGGAGCCTAATTCATTAGCTTTTCTAAAGTCACTAGACCAAGACTTTGCTTTGAATAGAGAAACATAGTCAAACTTTACTAAGTTATAAAGAATTTTTTCTGATTATGATTTTAGAAGTAATACTTTTGTTCTTATGTTTAACTTGGTTTCTTACAGGCCAGACTACCCATGTAATTATAGAGGGAAGAATTGTTCGTATATGGGTTTTTTTAGTAGAGGACATCATCCAACAGTTGACCAAGTGCATTATAGTCATGTTTTGAGAAATGTAAATATTGAAAATTACACACCAAAAGACCATACCTCCCAAATTAACTAACAAGAGACAAAAAGATTATTAGTTGATTCAATGTTAGTAAAGAATTGTTATTTTGATGTTGAGCTTGTATTTTTATTTTGAATAAGAGAGTCCACCAAAATGTAACCTTTAATAATTCTCCATGATATAAAAGAGAATTTTTTAGGGGTCACCTTGTTCCATATTTTATTAAATAGATTTGACGAAGGATTATGATCCCTAATTTCATTCCAAGCTTCAGAGAAGAAAAATTTACCATCATAAGAGATAGTCAAAATAATAATGTCATTAGAGGTGGGAGATATTGAAATTTTAGATATTCAAACAATATCAAAATTGAGGACATGTTCATGGAGTCTCTGAATATTCCATGAGCCATTGGTCCAAAATTATGATATTAAGCAGCCTTGATACCAAGAGTTATTATCATTAGAGGGAATGGTTATAAAGGGATGAGTATTACACCACTTTTCTAACAAAAAGTCCACATTACACGACCAATTTTCCAGCTGATAAATTTATCAGCTATATATCTGATTTTAATTAACTTCTTCCAAGTTTTAACAATCCTTAGGCTTGATAGATACTTGTAATGGCTGAGGGTTGTGACAGTAAATTGAATTCATAAAGATAGCCCATGAAGCACAGGCGGAGCTGGGTGGGGTCCCAGGAACCCACCTAACTCAAATAAATAAAATGTTTGTAGTGTTAATTCTACCTTCCACTCTAGTCTAGTTGGTAGAGATACACCTGAGGGAACCCACAGGCCTGGAGTTCGATACTTAGCTGTGGGTTCTTTTGTCCTTCTAAAATTTGACTAATATTAAACTTTAGCTTTGGGTTCTTTTGTCCTTCTAACATTTGACTTGAATTAAGCTTTTATAGTTTATTTTATTATATATAATATATATAATAACATATTAATATTAAACTTCAAAAACTAAAGTATTTATCATCGCTCTATGTTATCAAATCTCAAAATTGAAGCTTTACTACTCATATTACTATTAACTAGTTACAAAGATTAACATTGGTTGATCTATATTTTTTCTTAAGATAGGAAGCTGCAGAGTTCAATTTCGAAACAAAATAGACCTTCATAAATTATAATTTTTTATTTTGCTTTACGGATAAAACCGTAACAACATAGGCTCTCGAGTTCACTAACAATACATGTCCTAATCAATAAATCTATTAGTCTTTGTATACTTTGAAAAAGCTCAAACTAAAACCCGATCAAACCGTAACAACATAGCCTCTCGAGTTCACTAATAATAGATGTCCTAATTAATATATCTATTAGTCAACTTCTATTTTTATATATTATAATAGTACTTCAAAATGTTCACAAAAATAATATGTAAGACTCACTTAAACAAATAAACAACTTTTATGTAGATGAAAAATAAAAATATATTACAACACCGTTTTACAACTTCCACCGCAAAAGAAATATTTTTTGGACAATAACCAGGACACCACAGGGTGTAAATCCTGGCTACGCCACTGCCATGAAGACTTATTTTCTCTTAAAGTTAACCATAACTTACAAGAGAAAACCAATTGAATGTATGAAATTTTCCTGAAGCCTAATTATTCTTCAATATAAGGATAGGTAAGGGAAAATATGTTAGACCATATTATAGAATTTTGATTATCTTTACAACCTCACAAATTTAGTAATTAATATATTTATTCTTTTTATCACAGTTTTAGGAATAGAATTGCTTTGGTGGTAGTAAATAGGGATGGCAATGAGGACATTTTGAATAAGAATCAATTTTCCCCAAAAGAAAGACTTTTACAGTCTCATTCAAGAATTTTGATTATTGTTTTAGAGACCATATCTTCTAAGTGAATAATTTTATTCATATGGTGAACGGTGATGCTCAGGTATCTAAAAGGAATCTGGATATGATTAAAACCAGAGACTCTCTCAGTTTCTATAATTGTGGCTCAGCTTAAAGTAGAAGATATAAACTTGATTTTCTGATTATTTATTGTTTGACCATAATTTTGCTGGTAATGATCCATAAAATTACAAGTTTTCTTAATGTTATTAAGGGAGTCATCTTAAAAGATGATAACACCATCCGCAAAAGCAAGGATAGGAATCTTAATGAAGGCTCTAAATTTATAATACATAGAGGGATGAGATTGAAATAAGTTCTTAATACATCTTATAAGATACACCTCCGCAATAATGAAAAGGATGGGTGACAATGATCAACCTCCCTTACACCATTGGAGGAGGGAAAGTAACCATAAGAGGATCCATTTATTATTATTTAATAGTGAACAGATTCGGTACATCTTTTTATTAGATTAATAAATTCAAAAATTAAAACCAAAAGATTCCAAGACAGCAAAAAGAAATTTAAAAGAGATTTTGTCGAAAGCTTTTTCTATACCCACAGTTATTAGGGTATTTCCGCCTTTGATTTTTCAATTTAATCAATGGATTAGATCTTGGGTGATTAAGATATTCTCATGGATATTTATGGCTTCAACAAATCCAACTTTCTCTATAGAGATGATCTTAGAAAGAATTTCAGATAATCTATTGTTGACAACCTTAGAAAGAATTCTTTTGAAAACAGAGTAGAGACTTATTAGTCTCTAGTCCTCTCAATGTTTAGGAGACCACTTTTTGGGAATTAAGCAAATGTTGGTGGCATAGATGCCACCAAGGGCTAAGTTTCCATCAAAGAATGCTCTAAAGGCATATCACAAATCAGGCTTGACGATTGTCCAACAGGTTTGGTAAAACTTGATGTTAAAACCATCAACCCTGGGAGCACTATTAGGATTTAGAGATGATATAGTATACAAAATTTTATCCTCTCATAGAAGGGTTGTGAGATATTGGTTATCCTGAATAGTTATAAGCTTATGGATTAAGTTTTGTAAGATTGTAAGGCTGTTGTTTGAAGACTGGAATTCAAGGATAGATTTAAATTTGTCAATAGCTGAAGAACAAATCTGTGATTGATTCTCCACCCATGATTCATCTATGAAAATTCCATTTTTTAAGTATTTTGTTAAGAAAGCTATGTAAAAAATTTATGTTTGTATCATCTTTAGAAGTCCGTGCCATGGAGGGTTTTTTCTCCCAATAAATCTCATCTCTTGCAAGGAGTTTCTAATATATAGTTCTTAATTTAGATAAGTTGGTTTGGTTGCCAATGTTATTAGAATTTTCAAGAACAAAATCAGCATGTTTAACTTGATCTTCAATTTGAATTAAGTTGTCAAAATGTTACCAAAAACCTTTTTATTCCATTATTTTAAAGTGAAGTTTATTATTTTTATGTTAGACCAAAATTTAGTGATAGGTTAACCAGATATATGTTATATCTAGTTACTTTCAACAGTTTTAATGAAATCATTGTAAAGTGACCAAATATTTTGAAATTTAAAGGTTGAAATTGGTTTAGATTTAAAGTTTGGCATTGATATACACAAGGGTGAATGGTCAGAACCAGTTCTGACCAGATGTTTCACACTTGTGATATCGTAAAAGTCTCTCCAAGCTGCATTGTGTAAGACCCTATCTAATTTGATTAATTTCGGTTGTTTGACCAACTGTAATTTGATCCAGTATAATTTGCATCTTCCAAATGACAGTCAATTATCATGTTATTAAAATCATCAATAGCACCAAGAATAGAAGGGGAACATTATAACTTAGATTGGAAATTACATTAAAATCACCATCTATAATTTGTTCTTTATTTTTTTGAAATTTCTCTTAGAGTGTCCTAAAGAACATGTCTTTGGTACCTGAGACACTTTGCATATATGATGGTGACCATGAATTATTTATTACAAGTACTATGGGTCACCAACATATGGATTAATTGATCATGGTTTAATAAAGTTTGGATCTGGAAGTTGTTCTTCCAGATTATCCAAATTTTATTGCTAATATTTGAAATACCATTAGAGAAGCCTAATTTTTTATTATTGAGTCCAGGTTAGAAGCAGAAATTATTGACTCTTGTAGAGCCATGATTTCTGGTTTTTCAGTTTTAGAGATTGATTTTAGTCTTCTAATTGTACATTTATTTCCAATGTCTCTAGCATTCCAATTAAGGATATACACAATCATTTGGATAATTGGTTTAAGGATCCAACCCTAGAGATTAAGGGACCCTTGATAGATCTAGATTTTGATTTTCTTAGCCTTTTACTCATACTTTTGGACTTAATTTCATTATTTGCATAATGAATTTCCTTTATTGGTGATAAAGAAAGACTTCATGCAAGAAGAGACTTGGGGTCATTGGAGAGAGGGTCAGCGTCTTTGAACTTGGTAAAAGTGTTACCAAGATCAGTGGTATTTATGGTTTGTATTAATTTATTATTTAAATGATTTTCATAATCACTTTTTTGATTAATTATTGGTCTTGAAACTTTAGAAGATGATGTTATGTTATTTTCAGATTTGTTCATAATGTTATCATCTTTGGAATTTCTTTTGTTTCTCCTTTGAATTTCTAATTTATTAGTATTGTTTTTCTTAAAGTTTTCATCAGAGTTTAAAGAGTCATTTTGGAAGTTTTGGTCATTATGACTTATAGGAGAACTGTTATTGATATTTTCTTTTTGAATAACAACATATTTCAATTTTTGGTTTAAGACTTTTTGGGAAGTTATAAATTGATTTGATAAAGAGTTTGAGGTTAGTCGAATATCATTTTCAGGTAACCTGTCTTGAGAATTTTGATCCTTTTTACAGTTAACTTCATTGTACCCAATATAATTTCACTTTATACAATAACTATGCATATTTCCATAAGAGATGGATTTCCAAAATTCATCCGCTTCCCCAAATCATATCCATAGTTTTTGGGGAAACTTTTGTGAGATGTTAGTAATTACAAGAGCTTTACAGCAGTTGAAATTAGCATGGTTTTTGTTTGGAACCCAAATTGCTAAAGGCAATCCAATTGCCTTTGCAATTTGAATTATAGTATCTTGGGAATATACGTACTCTTGGATTTTTGGGAATGAAACCCAGACTTGAGTCTGGAGAGACTCCATTCTGGCATGAAACTTTGGGTTGGCCAACATTATAACATTTATTGACCAAAGTTCTTTGATGTCCTCTAAGATTTATAGCTCTATTAAAATGTGTTTATAGTCTTTTATGGTTATATTGTAAAGGCTCTTAAAACTAAATGAGTCTAGAAAGGTTATGAAATCATTTATATTAGGTTTCTCATATGAAAACTTAGTCATCATAATATATTTTATGGAAAGTTTTCTTAATTTAGGGTTCTCAATCTTTTAGTTTTTGTTGTTCTTCCGGGGGGTTTTGAGGCTGGTAATCTTGAAATATCTAGTTGGAGACTTCGATTTTGCAGGAGATCAGGGATGTCTTTGTGAGTATCCATCGTTACAGGCCAACGCCTGAAGGTCTTGAAGCCATCTTCAGAAATTAGATGACGATGATTTGCTCTTAAAACTTATTCTATTTGAGATAAAAACTCGAGAGACATCTACAGAAGTCTTGTAGATAAAGCTTTGCTCGAGATTCCTTTTGTGAAATCCTGTAACAACAACTGAAAATTTGAAGATGGAGGCTTCTTAAGACGAATCAGCTTCTGATGATATCGTTGAGAGAACGATAAACTTGAGATAAAGTTGCAGCAACTGAATTTGTTTTTATTTATTTACTTAATTATTCATTTATTTACTTATTTATTGATTTTTATATTTATTTATTTATTTATTATTTTATTTATTATTTTTACGTATTTACTTAATTTATATTGGTTTATTCACTTATTAATTATTTAATTTATACTTAATTTATATGAACCTATTTACACTTACTTGCTTACTCACTTAATTTATACTTGTATACATATTTACGTCGCTCACTTGAGATTTGATATATTTTCACTTAAGATCAAACTCCTAATTTCTTGAAGAAACCATTATCGACGGTTCGATTTCAAACCCTTATGGATAAACTCCCACATCGACTCTATATGTTCATGAGTTTGAAAGGCAATGAAAAAATTATTCTCAATTAAATAGTTAAAGCTAAGAGAGAAAGAAACAAGATCTTACCTAGCTGAGAAGAAAGAAGAAGACCAAAGACAAGACAATGTCTTGAAATAGAAGAGATGTGTTATTGTCTCGTAACCTGGCTAGCTCTTCCCTTTATCTTCTTGGTATGATCATTCATTGGGCTACTATTCTAATTAAAGTATTTGAAACCCTAAAGTAATTGAAACCCAAAAGTTTTTTTATTCAACTTAAGTCCAAAAAGTATTATTTAAGTATAAATCATGTGCTAGTTAGTTACAGCCAAAAGAGAATCTTATTGTTAGTAATACACCATTAAGCTAACAAAAATTGGAGTATTATTACAGGTGTATAAATAAACATTAATAAATTCCAAGAGAGTGTGTGAAAATAAATACAAAGAAATATCTTTATGATTTTTTCCTATTTATTTTCTTTATATTTCTACTTCGTATCAGAACTTCTAATGGCTCACACTCATTCACCAAATCACAACACATACACCATGATTCCCCCCCTTTGCAAGACTCAAATCAATCAAATCAGTAATAGCAACAACATCAAACTTGACATGTCCAACTTTATGTTGTGGAAGATGATGATTCTTCAAACTATAAGAGGTAACAAACTATATGGTTTTATTTCTGGTGAAAAAATGTGTCCGGAAAAATTTATCTCAAACTCAACTAGAAATACAATTGAAAATCCAGCCTATGATGACTAGATCTCAAAGGATCGACTCCTTTTAGGAAGGTTTTACACTATAATCAGTCCTGAATTTGTTGCTCTGGTTACGGAGGAGGAAACCTCCAAAGGTATTTGGGAATCTATCTTCAAACTCTCTGGCTCACACATCAAAGTCAGAATCACCTAATATAAAGGTGAATTTCAAATAACCGTAAAAGGTTCTCTATGCATAGAAGACTATCTAACTAAGATGAAAGGGATATCTAATAATCTAATCTCAATTGGTTATGATGTTTCAATAGACAATTTGTATCTTAAGTTCTTTCAGGTTTAGACCCATACTACATTCACATTATTGTGAGTCTAGCTGGAAAGGATGTGGATTGATCTCCAAACCTCTCTTATTACTTTTGAGAGTAGGTTGGAGCAGTTGTCTAATCTACAGTCTACTATGGTTAATCTTAGCATTATATGTTCGGTCCCAAACCAACAAAAGACTGAAAATAAACAACAAAATAACTATAATAGTTAAAGAGGCCAAAATCAATACAATACAAGAGGTCAAGATAGTGGTTATCATGGGAGAAACAATTATAGAGGCAGAGGTGGTCACATAGGAGGTAGAGGTTGTAGAAAATACCCCCGAATAGACCAAACTACCAAATTTGTGGCAAATATGGTCATAGAGGTGCTACATATTATTATAGAGAGGATCCTGCAACTATATGGTCCATTCCAAATGATAATTAACAAAAAAGTTAGAGAATGAAAGTACCTATATAACCGTTCAATATCATAATATAGATAACTACTGGTATGTAGACTCATTAGCTACTCACCATATTACAAGCAATCCTAATGTTATAAATCAAGTGAGTGATTTCTTTGGTAACAAGTCAATTATTGTTGGCCATCACTAAATATGTTCAATAAAACATACTGGTATTTCTAAGTTACCTACAAACAAAGAATTTAATATTACTTTACAAAATGTCCTACGTGTTCCTAAAATAACCAAAAATCTCATTTCTATTTCTCAATTAACTAAGCATAATTTAGTTTTTGTTGAATGTTTTGCAAGGACTGTTGTTTTGTAAAGAATAGCCAAACATGGACAATCCTGCTAACAGGATCGTCTAAGGATGTACTCTAATGTATTGATGTATTTGTTGCTCAAGCATCTGAAGTTTTTAATTCTCAAATGTCTCAAGACGAGTCTAGTTCTTTGTCAAAATCTGATAAATATTATAGGATATTAGGTCATCTCTCCTATCAAGTGTTATCTAAATCCTAAAACTTGTATAATCCTCATATTGAAATCAAAAAAATCTAATGTGATCAGTGTTAATTAGAAAAATCTCATAATTTTTGTATTTTAGTTTCTACGTCACATGTTAATAATATTTTAGATTTGATACAGATTGATGTTTAGGGACTGACCCCTGTAAAATCTAAATCTGGCTTTAAATTTTGTATGTTATATTTTGATGATTTATGTAGGTTTACTTGGATATACCCACTCAAACAGAATAATAATGTTTATTTAGTCTTTATTCAATTCCAAAATTTAATAGAAACTTAATTTTTAAAAAAAAAACTATACAAACAAACGGTGATATGTACATCTCATATCAAATAAAAATATAAAAAAAATTAAAAAGACAAAAATTTAAAATATATTTTCTTATATTTCTTTTCACCCACTCTGTTGCAGTACTATTGATTTCTAGTTAGACATTTGTAGAGGTGGCAAACGGTTTGAACCGCGAACCATCGGAACCGTTTAACATAGAACCGCGGTTTGCGGTCCTGGTGGTTTGCTCCTTATGCGGTCCTGGTGGTTTGCGGTCCTAACGGTTTGCAGTCCTAATGGGTCAGTTTCGCAGTTAAACCACCAGTTTAACCCCCAGAAAAACCATTTGGGAACCGTTTATCAAAATATTATTTAAAATTGATTTGTAAGTGTTAATTGAATCTAATTTCAATAATTGAGATAAGTACACTATAAACGAGTTAATTATGTTATTTAATGTATTTTAATTTAAATACTATATCATTTTAATCCAAATTTTATAATCAAGCAATTACATTCTAAAAAATATTGTAATATGATTTTGATATGTTTGATTATATCTATGTATTTAAGATATTTTATTTAATATTATGTAGATATTAAATAAAATATATACATCTAATTATATTTTGATTACAACTTTTAATATTATTCAAAATATTTTTCGATTATAAAAATAATAATTTGATTGTCTTAAACAAGATATCGTAGACTATATAATCATAAATAATTTTATAAAAAACAAATAAAATTTAAACTTTCATTAATATATTTTTTAAATTTTGTCAAATTTACTTTTGAGATAGAAGAAGACAACTAAGACTCAAAAATTGTAATTTTAATAGTAAAAAGGAAAAAAGAAATAATGAGAAAAGTTGAAATGTATAATAATAAAAAGGCTAAAATCAAGTATCTAAAGAAAGTTTGAATCAACTACCACCTTGTAACCCGTTTTATATTTTATTAGTAATTAAATGTCAAGTAATCAATGCTTTATCACTTTATCCATCTTCTAAAATTTTCAATTATAATATCATAAAAGCAAGAAACATGATTCTCATAAGATATATGAGAACGAATTATAACATTAAAAATATATGATGAGGTTCTAGGGGATCCGGACAGATGTAATAAAAAAAATTAAAAATGTAAACAATAGATGTATATTACAAAGGGTACGGCTATATATACCCAAATGTGATTTAAGTATACCCAAAAAACGCAGTTGACTTTTATTTGACTTTTTTAGGACGGAAAAACCCTTGAAATTTCTTTAATATCCGAATTGCCACTAAGTAAAAAAAACACTAAGTATATCCTAGATACACCCAATTCACAAAACAATCTATTTGGTTATGTATACCCAAAAAAACACAACTCTCTCCTAGATCAAACCCCATATTACTACAATTTTGTGAAATTCTTCAAATTGTTCTTTAACATTCAAAGTTGCCTCAAGAACATTCAAACTCTTTTTAATTTTTTTAAACTTCTTCTAATAAAAACACAAAATCAAAACTTGTTTTTTGAAGTTTTTTTTAAAAAAAAATTAAAAATTTAATTACTAAAAAATTCATAATTTTCGGGTGTTTGAAAACCATTTTCCGGCCGAAATTCGGCCGGAAAATGACCATTTGCGATGGCTGAGGGTACCATAGGTACAGAGGGGGTGTACCGACCGGTACGCTCGGCTTTCGCAAATGGCCATTTTCCGGTCGAATTTCAGCCGGAAAATGGTCTCCAAACACCCTAAAATTCTGATTGTTTTACCTAATTCAACCATAACCCTAAGTTTTGATACTAAGACTAAGTTTTTATATTTTAGTTCGTCGGATTTTAGTTCGCCGGATTTTAGTTTGCCGGATTTTAGTTCGCCGGATAAATTAGAGAGAACTTGAAGGTTTTAGAGAGAAGTTAGAGAGTGTAATTGAAAAAATGAGGTGGATAAGATTAGTAAAAAAAAAACCTTATATACCTAGAAAAGGGTATTTTTGTCAAAATTTGGGTATACTTAGATCATCTTTGGGTATACTCAAAATTGGGTATACTTAAACCCGAATTTGGTATATATAGCTTGACCCTATTACAAATAGACAATCGATAGATTCAATCCACACACATATTAATTTTTAGATAATTAATAGAATAATTATGATCCAAATAAACTTATTAATAATATAAAATTTCTT
Organism: Limnanthes douglasii subsp. nivea; assembly: GCA_036936605.1. NCBI lineage: Eukaryota > Viridiplantae > Streptophyta > Magnoliopsida > Brassicales > Limnanthaceae > Limnanthes > Limnanthes douglasii. Next base: position 103,026,824 of record JAUPFV010000005.1, on the reverse strand, counting down.
TCAATAAAATAGAAAAAAGGAAAGGTTAATAATATAAAATTTCTTTCAATAATCTAGAGAATTTCATCTTTTCTTTTTCATAAAAATACTAAAATTATTAATTATACTTGCACCACAATTAATATTACAATCAAATGTTTAGATGATTTATATAATTATACTTGCACCACAATTAATATTACAATCAAATGTTTAGATGATTTATATAGTTTACTGCTATTATTTTTCCCTAATAGTTCGAATTCCCTATTTATAATAGTTCGAAGAAAAATTGAATTTAAAAAAAAAAAATAGTTCGAATTCCCTATTTATAGAGTTATAAAAAATTTCTTTTATCTAGTTTTTTTTTGAAATATTAGTTCGAAATCCTATATATAAAGTTTTGGTTTTTTTTAAATAGTTTAAATTACATACTTATAAAGAAAATTATTATTTTTATACAAAATATATTTTTTTTAAACAGCCGCCACGTCACCCGTGCGGACCATCTGGAAGAAAGAATATCGGGATGGCCCGAATTGTCTCGAATCTCCGGATGGTCTGGATATTTTTTTTTCAGAATTTTTGAATTTTTTTAGGTCTCCCCTATAAATAGAGGAGACCCCAATTCCAAACTCACACTCTCTACATCTACTATAAATCTCTCTAAATCTCTCTACTTGTTCTAGATTTTCTATAAAACTCAACTTTCTTATTTTACATATTGTAGTTCTATTTTCGAAATAGTTAGATTTTTTTTCCGAAAAATAATTGTTATTAGTTTTTATTAGTTATTATTTGTGATTATCTCAAATTCCCAATGTCAGTTTTATGGTTTCAACAACAGGTTAGGACAAACAACTCCGAAAACTGATTTTTCGGAATTTTCTTCCTTTATGATGTCTCCTCCACCCGAGAGGGATCCGATCATACGACGCGTCAAATCTGCCACTGAACCTACGAATATGTGTAAGACCGTCAAACAAACTTTTAGTTTGAAAATTTCCAATAAGGAGAGACGAAGCGTCAAACCTTTGACCTACTACTCCGGCGGATCTAGGAATTGAAGTAAGGGGGGCTAAACAAAATTTTATTAAATTCAGTCAATTTTTTAGTAACCCATTTATGACAATTGACTACGACGACTCCTTATATCTTGGTAACGTGGTAAAATGGTTTCGTTATCAATTTTTCTAAAAATTTCTCTCTTTGTATACAATTAAAAGATATTTTTAACACATGAAAATATTAATATATTATTTTTAAAAGATATTTAAGAAAATAAAATTTAACAAAATCATTTAATATATAAAATATATTTCAAATTTAAAAGATATTTAAGAAAATAAAATTTAACAAAATCATTTAATATATAAAATATATTTCAAATTAAAATATATTTGAAACATTGATGGAAATAAATTCAATTTTTTATATAAAAGATATTTTTTAAATAACTTTATATAAAAATTATATAAAACTAAAATAAATTTGTATTTAAAATAATTTATAATATAAATATATAATTTTATTTTAAAAAATAACAAATATTTCCATATATATATATTGTCTTTAAACAGATTAAAAATTAACATCAATTTCAGTAAATAAAACTTTGCTATCTAAAACTATGTAAATCTATTTTTACTTTTTAATACGGATCTACGTTAGGTCCGGGGGCGTTGGGCCCCCTTACCTAAAATATACCTTTTATATATTTTTTTAAGGTAATAATATAATATTAAAATAAAAGTTATACGCCCCCTTACCTAAATTATACGCCTCTTACCTAAAATATATATTTTATATAAATAATATTAAAGTAAAAATTTAAGAAAATAATTGTTTTTTAAAAATGTTATAAATTTAAAGTAAAATTTTAATTTAAAAATTATTATGTTTGATAAGGGCGGAATTCACCGATCTCAATTAGAGGGGTAAAAACATAATGAATAAATATTAGATGTAATTAAAGGGCATGCAAAGTCAATCAGGGACTAATGTGTAAAGATAAAAATAGAAGAGGGGCCTCATTGATATGTGGTGAGCGCCCACTAAGAGCTTAAATGGGTCATTCTTATTTTAGTATAAAAGTGAGCTTAAATGGGTCATCCTTATTTTAGTATAAAAGGGTGACCCACTTGCCTAAAAAAGGGTATTGGATAATATTTTCTCTGGATTTTTCTTTATCTCTCTACACTTTCTCTCTCTAGTCACATGTGAAAAGATCCTAAATATATTCCCTAAAGAATTATTCACTCATTTGACTATTTTTAATAAACTTTTTAGATTAAAAGTCTCCTTTAAAAATTTTAATTTAAAAAATTAACGGCTGAGATTTAAAAATTTTAATTTAGAAAGAACACGATATTTAAAAAAGATTTTTTAAATTAAAATTTTTAACGCCTAAGACTTTTAATCTAAAAAGTTTATTAAAAATAGTCAACATAATAATTTTTAAATTAAAATTTTACTTTAAATTTATAACATTCTTAAAAAACAATTATTTTCTTAAATTTTTACTTTAATATTATTTATATAAAATATATATTTCAGGTAAGAGGGCGTATAATTTAGGTAAGGGGGCGTATAACTTTTATTTTAATATTATATTATTACCTTAAAAAAAATATAAAAGGTATATTTTAGGTAAGGGGGGCCTGCGCCCCCGCCCCAACGTAGATCCGCCACTGCGTACTACACGTACGACTTTGAGTAAGACCGCCAAACAAACTCTTAGTTCTAAAATGGTCGATAAAGTGACACGAAGTGTCAAACACCACCCGACTATAACTAAGAGTAAGATCGTTGTTCCTAAACAAAGTCTTAGTACGAAGACGAAGATGGTCGATGAAGACGAAGATGGTCGATTTGATTGCTGCTACGTTAAGTAAGGTTAATCGTGAGATTCGAGGACAAGTTTTAGGAGATCCATTACAAATTGATGTTTGTAATATTAAATATTTTAATATAACTTGTAATATTTTAGCATTTGTAATATTAAATATTTTAATATAACTTGTAATATTTTAGCATGATAAAATATGATTTTGGTTTAAAAAATAATAAATAACACTTGTAATATTTAAAATCAAATCACAATAATAAAATTCAAAATGTAATATTAAAATTATAAGAATATAACTTAAAACCAAATCACAATAATAAAATTCAAAATGTAATATTAAAATTATAACCATATAACTTAAAAATAATAAATAACACTTGTAATATTTAAAACCAAATCACAATAATAAAATTCAAAATATAATATTAAAATTATAACAATATAACTTAAAAATAATAAATAACACTTGTAATATTTAAAATCAAACACAATAATAAAATTCAAAATATAATATTAAAATTATAACCATAAAATTTGTAATGTTTTAACATGATAAGATATAGTTTTGGTTTGTAACATAATATCAACACTACTATTATTGGATCCCAAAACATAATAATAATAATATTGAAAATATAATAATAACATAAGTAATATTTAAAATTTTGGATTACTTAAAATATTAATAACCAAAACAAATTAATACTAACCCAAATGTAATAATAATAATTGGTGTATTGCTACAAATGTCTACCGGAGGGTAAATGGTTTAGGAATCGCGGTTCAAAGTTGGAGAACTGTCTATAAACGGGTGGGTAAACCGTTTAACTGATCCATTAGGTAAAACTGTAGTTTATTTATAGAAAATTTTATTTGTAAATATTATAAGTGTGTTAATTATTTTGTTTTTTTCAACTAACACGTAATTTACACTTAAATAATACCTTCGAAACTTGGGCTAAATCAAAAGAAAGTTAACTTCAAATAGTTAGAACAATGGTCCAATGGACTCTTTCAAATATGTGTCATGTTTTCGCTTTGCTTTTGTTCTCCTCAGCTCTACAAGCTTGTTTCTTTTGATTTTGATTTTTTAGTTTTCTTTCCTAGCTTTAGTTTTTTAATTAAATGTAAACTTATGTCAATAGATACGTTGTCATATATATCATAATTTGATCCTTTTATTATTACAAAACATAAATTTGACTCAATACTTAAATTCACTTAGTTTAAATATACTATACATATTACTGGACTAAAAATTTCATACTTTAAATAAAGTTTTTATAGTATCCTATGTTTGGTTAAAATAACATGAGTACAAAAAAATATAAAAATTTGTAACAATATTACATTTGATAGTAATTTATATATATTTATATTGTTTTGGTGGTACATTTTTTTAGGAAGGAAACCAGACATTGTTAAATATCATCATATGAAACAAGTTGTAGATTTTATAACCTCATTGAATAAACACAATAACTTCTTCAATTATTATACTATAGACTAACTAGGTATCAAGACAACTAGATCATATACATTGAAGTAATGAATCTAACCAGACTAAACTAAAAACCAGACAGAGAAAATAAAGAACAATAAAAGCCCAGAAGATTAATGTGAAATGTAGTGTTCGCTGTAATAAAAGAAAGAAAGTCATGAAAAACATACAATGAAATAAAAAGGAAAGCTTTTTATGGCCTCACTCACTCACCTAAACATCAACATCTCTCTTTTCTCAACACAAAGGCAACATTTTTGTACAGTCACTTCTTTTTATGATATAAAACTACCTCACCATTTTTAATCACTTTTTTTACACCCTCGAAACTTCACCATCCTCGGCCTCTCTCTTCCTTCTCGCTATGTATATAAAACCCTTAACACTACACAATATACAGAAAAAACTGCAGTACAAAGCAACAACATTTATTTCCAAATTTTGCTCTTTTACCCGCCTTTTTTTGAAAGATAAGAGGGAGAGAGCAATACCGTTTTGATTGATTTCTTTACGAGGAGGAAGAAAGAAGAAAAGGAAGAGAGGAAGCGTCATAGTAGTAGCTTCTGCTCAACTGTACAACTTCTTTCTTTCCTTTTTAACCCATTTGTCCTAGGTTAGGAGTTTGAGCAGCCATTCTCCTTTCTGCATGGTTAAGTACGTCGTAAAAAACAAAATCAAGTCAGAGTTGTCAAAAAGTTTCAAATTAAGATACTTCTATAGTTTGGTTCTGGGAAAAAGAGACAAGGCAGTATTTGGTTTGCAGTCAAAATCCAAGTCGAATTGGAGTTTAAACACTAGGGCAAACAAATCAGAATTTGGTGTTTGCAAGGTGATCAATCAAAATCATGGTTCGAACAAAATATTCCAAAAAAATTGTTAAAACCAAGTCGAACCTGGGTTCTAAGATACAAAACTGAATATGGATTCATATTGACAGGACATAAAATCTGGAAACAGCTCATATTCGGATCTAAAACACTTACTTCGCATCGGATCCAACTGATAAACAGGACTATTGCCACACCAAGAATTTCTATAGTCTATTGACAACGTGCACTGCCTTAATATAAGTATTGAATAATAACTGTACGTACCCCCGGCAGCGACAAGTTTCTCAACACGAGCAACGATATGCTTCCCATAAGTGTATTTCTTCAACGCGTTTAGGTGGACTTTAATTCGCGATAGAATCAACTCACGTTGGTGGTCATCGCATGTCTCTAAAACCTTTTGCACTACATAGTTTGCAAACTGATCTTTCATCATCGCCTGGATAAAACAAAACAGCAAAGGAATTTGTCAAAATAAATCAGAAAAATTTATGAATACGAAGAAATGGGAGATCTGTTCATATTCAAGTCAGATATGTAGACAGCGGATTTCTTGAGATACAAGCAATACCTGAAGAGGCTCATTTTCATCTGTAGTGCCAAGCATCTCACTCACGAGTATCTGGCGTTCAGTAGGTCCCCCGAAAGTTAAACACTTCTCTACGACATTGGAGGCAAACTTCTGCTGACTCATTTGTACTATATTCCCTGCTAATTCCTTTATTATTACTGATCGCTCATCTGGCTTTCCGTGCTCAAGTACATGCTGTTTATATTCAAAAACAAGCTCAATAATCGAATGAAGTGGCAAAATTAATGTTAATATTTGTACAGGTCTAAGATATTAAGCATCACTATGATGAAGAAATTACAATGAGCCATAACTATAGAAGAAAATTCTCGGCACTTTGTATTTAAGGGTTGTTTGGCGCCTAACTTGTAAGGTGACACTCTGGCTTAAACTAAAAAATAGCTCTTTACGATAAAACAAAAAGTTGTTTGGTGCACTGACAAAAAAAGCATTAAAAGCAAAATGTTGTTAATAAGTATTGAGGAGAAAGGCAGAAAATATAGTGAAAAAAAAGACCATTAATTAGAAAAGGCAAAAAAATCTACACCAAATTAGCTTTTAACTTTAGGATCTTTCATTTTCTTAAGTCAAAAAGCTTAATAAAAAATTACCTGCATCAAAGACAATAGACCTATGGACACCAAACACCCTTTAATCTAAAATTCAATGCTATCAACAAACTGGTAAGAGAAGACAGCTTTACAAACCTGAACAACATAATTGCCATACTGGTCTTGAGCTAACATGCTTACAGAGCTTAAGATCTCTTCCATAACCTTACTTTGCGTTGTTGGGTCCTCACAGTGCTCAAGAATTCGCTGCCACAATAAATTAATACCAACAGCACAGGTTAAAAGCTTTTTACGTATAACATAAACGAATGATGGATAATATTAGACTATTCAAAAGAATAGTAATTTGTGAATACTTTTCTATAATAAAAAATTGCTACGTGTTTCTGAACGAAGAAATGGTATAAAAAAAATCAAACTTGTAAGATTTTAGCTAACTATTCCAAATGAAAATATAAATAAATACTTCACGAGTTCACAAATTTTCAGATTATGAGGAAAATGAAAAGTATATACCTGTATAACACGGCACCCATAAGGATGAGTGGAGAGAGTTACAACTTGATCAAAAAAGGTCGAGACGATAAAAACAATGTTTTCTTCCGGAACACACTCAATGCACTTCTGGATGACATGGTTACCGTTCTGATCACGGACGCATCGCATGATATGACCCTCAAGTTCCTGAACCATTTTGATTTTCTGGTCTAAAGCAACCACCTCTATTGCCTGAAAAGTTCAGAAATTATTATACCAATCAATATAATATTTTCAAATAACATAGAAAAACTAAGCAGAAAAACCATACCTTTTGGATAACTCGGCAACCATACATTTGTAAGCTAAGTGTCAAAACATTACCAAAAAGCTTCCCTGCTAATTCTCTTCTTTGAGCTGGAAGACCGTGCTCAAAAAACTGTAAACAAACACAAATTTATTCACATGGTTCAAATAAACAGAATAAAACACACCCTCTAGCGAAGAAAAAATTTATATAATAAACCTTCTGAATCACATAATTGCCAAACACATCAGTCATCAAAGCAAGAGCATGTGGCATTATTTCTTGATAAACCATGTTTTTCTCCTCTGTAGTAGCTGTCTCAAGTTTTTGCTGAATAAATCGGCTCCCGTACTGATCCGCACTGTAAGGATAAATAAAATTTTATTGAGAGTGAGAAATAAATTAACCTTCAGGGAAAATAACATATGTCAATGACAAAACATGCATACTAAGTACCTGAACTCGACAACATGACCAGCTATTTCTTGGAGCTCAAAACATCGTGTCTTATTGCTCTTAAATTCTTCGAGCAAAGAGGAACCAAACCCTTCATCCATGCCTCCATCCAAGCGCCACTGTCCCATGATCCCTCCACCTAAGTTTCGCATCCCAGGTGGATAATGCATATTCATCTCACCAAGTCTCAAAGGACTACCGGGTCCAACAGGAGAATTTGGAATAATAGGATTAGCCAGAGGACTGCCAGGATATGACAGGCCAACACCGTACGTAGGACTTCCATAATAGCCATGATGGTTAGACCCGCCAGATTTGCCGCCCAATTGAAGCCCGTACTGGGATTTTTGTGGGGATAGTAATCCACCTAGATAAGCTTTTTGAACTTCGAGTAAATTCATGTATGAGTTAGCACCCAAGAAGTTCCTATCAAGAGAAGGATCATTAAGAGCTGCAAGCTGTGCAGCGTACTCAGATGTCCTCAAGTACTGAAGATACATCGGATCAGCATAGGGTGCTTGCAGAGGACTCACAGCAGTTTGATTCCCGACTCGACTGAGATTATGTATATCAGAAGCGGATAGGTTCTGGCCGGCACCCAAACCTCCTGCAAGAACTCTTGAGTCCATTCCGGATAATCCCATAGCAGCAACATTTTCAAACAAGGGTGGTAGATTACCAGTTCCGAGTTGGCCAGCCATCATAGACCCTAGAGCTGGGTTTAATGAGTAACCTGCTAATCCGTAGTTCGCAAAAGAAGGATTTTGAGTTTGAGCGTCTAAATGATGATATTGAGCAGGTAAGCCACCACCACCTCCGTTGTTACGGGTTGAAGTGGGTGATCTCTTCATGTAAGATGAGTTGGCCATGTCCGATCCCCCATTATTAGCTTTAATTGCATTGGTGTAAGCATGTTGATTATGTCCGGTTTGCATACCAAACATATGATTCTGGTGGTTCTCAGCATCATTTGTGATCTGGTGTTCAACGTCTAGAACATTATTTGTTGACAAACTCATACCAGATAAAGCGGCAACAAGATCAGAAGTTTCATTGAGACCAGAAGAGACACCGTTATACGAATTCGGGCTGGAGATGCCTCTTTTATCAGCTGCACTGAGTCTACCAACACCGATTGGCGTCAAGCAAGGACTAGGAGCCCTAGCAACAGCTTGAGGATCAGGAGTGGTACTCCTAGACATGGGACCACCTAGGGCAGAAGCATAAGTAAGCGATGAAGGTAGACTAACTCCAGCGGAGTTTCGTAAATGAGCCAGTTCAGCTTCAGCAGCAGCAGTATTCTCAGCATTAGAATCAAAAGTGTTTCGGCTAGCAGGCCGAGAAGTGTTTTTTGTCGACATGACTCCGTGACCCATGTCATCCTGATAATGGCAGTATTAAACACTTTAGCAAGATATTTATAGATAGAAAAATAGATTGGAAAAGATTAGCAAACAACTCTAAGAATAGGTAACAACGAATAAGCAAGTTTAGGATATCAACAAGTGTAAACCTAAGTACCAAAGGGTATAGAGTATAAATAGACATCTGAAACCAAGAATGTCCGACGAAGAAGATGAATAAAGGTAAAAGAATATCAAATAGTATATTATGGAAGAGAAATCATTCACTTATTTTGGTTAACCAAAAGTAATATTCAACCCAATTTTAATGCATATCTTGGTTATACATGTTAAAATCACTTAAGAGAGCCATTAAATCTGAACCAATACAGAACATAAAACAAAAATTATTAAGTAAAGTAAACAAATAGATTATAAACAAACAAAATCAAGAGAAAGCAAACCACCCTAGCAAGAAATAGACAGTAAAGTGTTAACACATCACATGATAACAACAAAGGACTAACAAAGCAATATCATATTTGAAAAGTCAAAAAAAAAATTAGAACGTTAAACAATGATAAGCTTAAAAGTTGATCACCTGAAAGATTTCAGCCAAACTCTTCTGTTTGGTAAGTCCCACACCAGGTAAACCAATCAACCCATCAGCACCACCCCATTCAGCTGTAGAGGTAGAGGACTCAACACCATTTTCTTGCTTCCTCGAACTAAATCCAGGAGGCATCGCAAACAAAGATCGATTTCCACCATTATTATTCACCTTCCTTCTATCTCCAATCCCGCCCAACACAGAGTTTCCTCCTTTAAGCCTCTGAGCGTACCTTAATTCTTCTCTAGTGAGCAAAGGAGGAGGTAATCTAGGGTTTAGGTTAACATTAGAGTAATAATAAGACAAGTATTCAGGATCAGACCTAAAATCATCATCAGTGCAAAACCCATTAACATTATTAACTCCTCCACCAAAGTCTGTAAACCCGGCACCTCCTCCTCCACCGCCACCACCGCCTCCGGTGCTAAACAAACCATCTACAGCACTAAGTGAACCCTCTACAGTTGGTGGTGCAGAGCCACTTCTATACAAGTTCAGCTCCCGTTCGCGATCATCACTCTCGTGCCTACGAGGATCGCGAAGCAACAACCCTAGGTCTTTCTCGAAATCATCACCAAAAGAAGCATCATTTCCACTTACCATAGGTCTCCGACTGATATCAGATAACATTATAGAAAAGAAAACAACCTAATCGATCGTCAACCTGCTTATAACCTAAATTGATGACTACCCAGAAGCTATAATTCAAAAATTTCTCAACTTTCGTACATATATATACACCTACTTAGCCACTCGCACTAAACAAACCAAAGATGAAAACTTTAGCATTCGAATCCAATCAGCTAGCTCCAAAAGCCATCAAATTTAAATTTGTAAAATTAAACAGAAATCAAGAACCTGGATAATCTTCATACGCAGCTGATTTCGTGATTCAAATGAATAAAATTTTTTAAAAAGAAATATCACTTTACCACTTCAAAAAAAGACCAGTTTTTGAAAAATAAAAACCCCAAAATGATGAAGAAAGCGATGGTTGAAGAGGAAAGTGTTTATATAGAACAAGATAAAAATTTGAGAGTGTAATATTGCGGCGATTGGTTCTTACAAAGAACCTTTAGGGTTTTGTCTCAATTTGATGGAAGATTAAATACAATTTGACGACAGGGTAAAAACGCTCGATTCAGACATCAAAGTGTTTATTTTTCTTATTCCCATTTTGTTTATTAATTAAAAAAACAAAAGCAATTATTTTTACTACAGTATCCTAAAAAGTTGGGTAATTGACCAAGTGATCACTGACTGATGTCGAGAGGAAACCATTCCAACAAAGTAAAATATAATTTTAAAATAACATGATTATTCCATGATGTCTCTACGACCATAAAAAAACTAATCATAAATATTTCTAATATAGTATTTTGTAATTTCCAATCTTGAAAAAAATAAAATGATAAAAGAAAATTATAGAAATCAATTAATAAAAACAAAAAGGGATCTAATGTTGCATTATACCACTTATAATTATAATTAGTAAAATTAATTTTAAAATTAAAATAAAATCATATAATAAATATTTAAATCCAAATTATTTCGGACCTCATTAGTTATTGGGTATGTGTATAAAAAAAATACCAATGTTCTTTTTATCGAAACATCAATTTTTATTCAAATGAATGAAAAAAAAATTGTTAATAAAAAAACATCCGTATTTATATATATAACAATTCCGCTGCCTCCAAAAGGTAGCCGAGTTGGTTGACTATGGCATTCTTATGACTAAAAGATCATGAGTTCGAATCCCTCTGCATACGCTTTCTCGGCTGAGTCTGTCACCTTGTGTGGTTTACCTTCTGGTGTTGGTTTGCAGGCTATCGCGTCAGAATGAAGGTTTACCCTGTGCGCACTCTGAATAGCGGCTGCGGGTTCCCTCCAGAAAAAAAAATAACCAATTCCACTGATTATTATGATTTTTAACTAATTATCTCAAATTAAAAAATTAAATTGTTTAGGTAACTTTAGTATTAATAATTTTTAATAAAAAAATTTAACAAATTATATCATCGAAAATATAAAATAAATATATACAAATACAAATGACTTAACAAAACTCTTAATTTTTTCGACAAATAAAAAAACATTAATTTATTTGTTAAATTGGTTTTAGTATTTTTATTTATAATCTAAATATTTAAATTTTACTTAAAGACTCTCTTGTGGTTTTATCTATATTTTACAAATATTTTATTATTCTATTTTGTGAAAGCGGGAATCTATGACTGACACATCATCACTTTAGATTCGGCTTTGGTTTAGGGCAATAACTATGGGCAAAACTAGATAACCTAATCTCTTATAAATTACCTGAACTGCCCTTTTGTATTACTTTTATTTTCAATCTGACCACAAAAAATTATTATTATTTTCAATCGTGTTTAATTGTATTTGTATTTGCATTGATTATCCAACACAATTTTCAGTCAATCTCAGATATAAAGTAACCGTATTTTATTTTTAACGGTTGTCTTTTTATAACTCTGATTTTTAGTATTAAATTAATTTAATTTATTGTTATTAGTCAAAAGAAATAAAAAGCATACACGTAACTTCATGATATTTAATGGATTAGTTTAAAACACATCTATATGTTTTTATTTTTAACTTTCAAAAATATTTGATTCGTATTATAATTTAAAACTGTTGTACTATTTAAAATTATGGATACCGTTTTTATAATTTTAGTTTTAAAAAATAAATAAAATATCAAAAGAATAATTACAATAAAAGATTCAATTAAAAATGGAGATTTAACAAAAGAAAATAAGCTATGGAATTAATATCCAAGGGCTGTCAATGTCATTGACAACAACATTCACATAAATTATACTTGACAAAAAAAAAATGTAAGAGAAACAAAAAAAAAATGTCATATATATACACTATTATCAGTAGTTAGTTTGAAGTTTAATTATATATATTTTTAGCATTCAAATTATTATTTCTAAAATATTAAATAAATAAATGATGTTGGTGTATTTTTTTAGGGGGTATTAGAGCTATAAAAACGCAAAATAGAAGTAAGCAGATTATGGTATGTCAAAATTCTAATCAAAATAGAAAAGATTAATATATGGTAGAGAAAAAAATTACATAATGACAAAAAAGCGTAGATTTGAAAAAATGCAAAAGCAAGTCGTAAACCAAACATAGGTCATACGCGCTCTGGAAAAGAAAAAAATGTAGACAAAATTAAGTTAGTGGATGTGGATGATGAATAGGTCATGCAATCTTACTTCCGAGAAATTTGAAACGCAAATCAGTTGGCATATGATAGAAAACAATAGAGGTCAAGCTCGGAGGGGAGCCAAATACCATGTTGTTCTTTCACCTCAAATATGATAGATAGTAGCACCAATTAACATAAGCTAGAGGGAGCAAGATTAAAGTTTTGAGGAGCCAAGTGTTCCAATTGGAGTTATGATGGTAAAGATCCCAAGCTTGGAACTTGCAAACTCGCAAAGGTTCCAGAAGAAACTACAATCAAAGAGAATGTAATTTATAGCTTCATCGGCGGAATTGCAGAGAATGCAGGTAATTGGAGTATTAATTCCATAAGTCAGAAGTTTGTCACATGTGGTTAGCTTGTCATAGATGGCAAGCCAGAGGATAAAAGAATGACGATGAATATTAAATTTATGTCATACTAACCTGCATAATCGACACATAAGATAGAAGAACGGATGACGTTGTAGGTGTTCTTGATCGTGAACTTAGTGAATACATCATTAGCAATTCAGTAGTGGATATCATCGAGGAGGACGTTAAGGAACGGAAGGGAGAGAACGATGTTACATATTTCCAAAAGATCGTTTCTGTTTCTAGCACTTGTGGATCTCTTATAGAAGGCCATATACATCACCTATCAGAGATAAAGTCATAGACATTAAGGATTTTACCCACCCTTGAGCCATAGATGATAGTTTGTCCGTAATGAGATGCAAGGGAAGTAATAAGCAACCATGAATCAAACCAGAATAAGGCATTCCTACTACTACTAATTGTCACCGTGAAAAGATTACTAACTATAGGCATATGGGATAAAAATTTCCTCCAAGTTCATAAGGGGGAGGATCAAGGGTTTATATTCCTATAAGTTATTATCTTTTATTTTTTACTTTTAATATAAGCACACCAAATAGAGTTAGAATTATTATTAATAATGGACTTGATATGTTTAAGAACGACCACTTGATTTTAGGTTTTTAGATCTAGAATCTTATGTCTTTCCTCCAACATGGGCAAAGTAACATATTACTATGCCCCTTGAACCTCTGAGATTTTCACCTCGTGGTCAGACCAGAAGAAGTGATGGAGGTTTTGAGAAAGTTCTTTTAGAATCCTCTATGGGAGGATGAAAATGTAAGACTAGTAAACTTATCCAACAAAGATGATATACTTAATGAGTTGAAGACGACCAACATAAAAGAGGTATGTGGAGGTATATGGTCCAATATGAGTGGTAATTTTATGAAGAAGGGGTTGGCAATCAGTATGTGATGGTCGACAGGTGAGAAGAGGAACTCCCATATATTTGACTGGGAGAGAGTCAACCTTAAAGCCTAAAAGTTTGATGAGATCAAGCTTGAGAGTGAGATTGATCTCATACATGAAAATCTGACTCTTATTAGGACTCTTAGAGCTTCGATAATAAAGATAAGTCGTTGATACCTTCTTTAATGATAAATATGGAGTTGATATCGGCATGGCAGAAGACCATTAAACCACTCGCAAATAAAAGATTAACAATTTTGAGTTTATGATATTTCTAATGGAATTTAAATTTACGATCATTGTTATTATTCTTGAGGATGTTAGATAAGACTTGCATGACAATAACGAAGAGAAAATACTAGATTGGGTCTCCTTGTCTGAGCATTTTACTTCCCTAAAAGAAGTCAGAATGATCACCTTGATATTAATGCTATAATAGGGAATGACAATATATTGGACTATCCAAGTGACCATATGTTTTGAAAAGTCCATTGAAACAAAAATATAAATGATGAGGTGACTCTAACATTTTCAAAATATTTTATCATGCTAATTTTAAAGTGACCATTTTTCCTTTAGAGTTAAGATAATACCTTTTACATAGCTTTTGGGAGAGGATAATGTTATCGGAAATGTTCTGACTGACCATAAAATCTTATTGGGAATTTTCAATGAGGTAGGGGAATGAGTCTTTGATTATGTTGATAATAAGTTTAGAGACGGTTTTGTAGACAACATTGCATAGAAAAATGGGACGAAAATCAAATGTATAAGAGGGAGAGGCAGTTTTCAGGATGAGGGTGATGGAGGTAGAGTTCCAAGAAGAGTTTATTTGGTTAGAGTTAAATAAATCGAGAACACCATTGCAATTATCGTTACCTAAGATGGTCAAAGAATTTTTAAAGTTACTAGAGATGAAACCATCGTGTCTATAGGATTTGTTATTATCGATGCTAAAGAGAGCATTTTTTATTTTATCGGGTAATCGGGCGAGTTAAAGAGGACTTGTTTGAAGTGTTGACCCCGGTAGAGACAATGGAGGATACTCTAGATATACCATGACTACCGGGATTGTGTTTATTGTCAAACAGTATTTTGAAGTGGCTAACCATGATATTGGAAATACCATAAAAAATTGTGATCAAATCATTGTAGTTGTTCATGATTGAGGGAATATTATTGCGCAATCTTCAGTTTTTGTGTTACTATAAAACATTTTAGTGTTACTATCCCCAAGTTTGAGTCAATTGTTTCTGGATTTTTACTTAAGGAATGATTCATTGGCTTTACTAAGAAAGATAAATTAAGAGGAGGCTTATATCTCTTGAGTAATAAGAGAAGAGTTTGAATGTTTTTTAGTAGTAAGGATTGGGCAGTGAAGAGTTCTTTATGAGCGTTGGAAACTCCTGAGCTAATATCATTATAAGCATTACGGTTGAGGTCTTTAAGGGTGAATTGGAGTCAGTTGAGTTTGAAAGGTACAAGCTTCATCCCTTGAGCAAATCATAAAGTGTTATAACTAGAGGAAACAATATCTTTGAAGGTCGGGCGAGATTACCCTATAAAAAATAATGAAAGGTTTTTTATTGCAGAACGGGGGCATACCAAGGTTAAGAGTAATTATGATGTGATAAGAGGAACGAGGGTAACCGTATTACCAGAAAATCCACATTCGATTCGTTATTTACAATGACTCGGTCAATCTTGGGAAAATGGGGTTAGTTGGGCATTTTTTATACCCGGTGAAGAAGAATCAGGTGAATCAGAGATCACTAGTTTCACGATTATATTAACGGTTATTGAAATTATCAATAGTTGGAGACCAGTTGTTGGAGTAACCAAATCGCTCATCTGGATTTCAAATATCCTTAAAATCCCCAATGGTAACCCATGAGATACCCTGATCATATGGAGAAATAAATAAGAGTTCATTCTGAATGGAGATAAGGGCATGCTCATCGTTAAAATCATAAATTATAGGGAACGAAGAAAAATTTGGGAGTTGATATGCTTCGTATTATAGTAGATGTGTTGAGAGAATAAGGATAGGGTAGAGACACTGATTACACTTGGATTCTATAATATCCAAATCCTACCAAGGGGGGGGGGGGGGGGTGATCGTGGTTGGTAACAAAATGCCAATAAGGGGCTATATTTCTAAAAACTTTAAAAAACATTATGGGATCAAACTTTAGTTTCAACGAGGATCGTGATAAATATATCATCAATCATTAAAAATAATTATCTAACAGGTTCATTTAATCCACAAACATTCATACTTACAGATGGTTAAGCAGTGGCCCTATCGGAAGGGCAAAGTCATAAGACCATATGAGGTCTTTCTAAGATGGGTGGATCTACACTAGGGAAGTCCACTTCATTATTGTTTTTCGTTGCGATAACATATGTCAAAGATATATAATGAAAAATATTATCCTTAGAGGGGTCAGACTCAAAGAAGGTCATCGGATATGGCGAGGAGTCTAGAATGAAATGACAGAACGGCGAGAAGGAGAGTAACAGAAGTGGGTACAAAACAGTTCATGAAGTTGTGACCAAAGATGACGTATTTAGAGAATTAAGGGGAACGCTCTGGTCCATGATCCTAACCAAGATGAACTTACTCATGCACTCGTACTCAATCATAGTTTACAAATAAATACCCGCCTTAATCTGAACAAAATTCGAGCAAATATAATTTTGCTTTTACGGTCACGGATCTGATGTGCCTTAGAGCCTTGAATGTCTATAGTTACAATAAAAGTTTAAATATTTCAACCAAAATTAGAATCTCTTTGAATGAATCCTTAGATAAGGTAGATAAATATTCACAATTTTTTAGGATTAAAAAACACCACAAAAGTGTCAATAAACTTTTTCATAGATATTCTTAGCATTTTCCTCATATAAAAATTTAAAGTAGAAATACCTCTCATGAATGCAATATAATTCCTCAATTATAAGTTTAAATGAAAACAACATTAGTTTTGAGTTGAGAAAAATTGAGTGTCTCTCTAAGAAAGTAACCATATAAGCAAAATCGTCAAGATTATGGAGTATCATGGATGACATCATCATCTATAATCAATACATTACCGTTAAAGTCGTTTTGGATAACTCCAGTGACGAAAGTGATAGAGAACTTAGTAGTGCCCAAAACTGTGTTAATCTAAGAAGAGGGAATTGATGATGAATGATTAACAAAATAGTTGAATCTATGAAAGGAATCTTGAGAATTTGAAGAGGAGCGATGAGGATTTATGGAGAGAGGGCGAGTAACTATTAATCTATTAGTCAAAAGGGTATTTGAAGATTGGGGGTTTAAAAAATGAGGGATGAAAGAAGTGGGTGAGGGAGTGAAGAGTTGATGAGAGTGATTTTATTAGTGAAGTATTTGATGAGTTGGAAAATGAAGACATTTTTGTATGTTTAAATGGACAAAATGGGACAAGTGTGGGCTATAAATAAAGAGAAGGTTGGAGGTAGAGAAATTTGGGTATAAAGGCCCAATATCACTCAAAACAACATTATTGATATGAAGGCTATGGTTAGAAGAATTAATATTATTAATATGCCTAATAGGACTGGGCAAACACAAGGCCTATATAATTGATCCCTTAAGTTGGGCATTAAGGGATTCGAGAGGCCCATCTAAAGACAATAAATATGCTCAAAAGCTTGAAGCCTAGAGAAGTTACTATCACTCGATACATGCTCAGTTATATTCAAATTAAGGTAAGTAGAGACGACCAATATTAAGGTAATCAGTACCAGAGTTCCTATATCTTAAGGAAGTGATTATTTTTTCAATAATAACATGATTTGTGGTTTTCTCGAGACAACCAGCTGAAAGAGGGGGAAAGCTAAGGCCTGACAGGTAAACGTCGGAGATTGAGGAACGAGGCATGAAGGATGGATGACCCTCTAGGGTTGCCACCAAATCTTGGTAGAATATTCCAAAAGTATAAGGTTTGATATCAAACATAATAGATTCTCGAGGGTATAAGGGTGAGGAAGGTGGCTACTTAACATTTCAAGCGAGCCAGCGGGGAAAAAACCCTGTAGGTGGATGACTACGTGACAAATCAAAAACCGAGAATGTAGCAGAAGGAATCTTGGATAATCTCGTTCATATACTTGATTCCATATTGAATCGCACTTCTGCAAGAGTTTTTACGATGAAGGCCTTATAGACAAGGGTTATAGCTGGTAGAATAAAAGGATTTTTTATTAAGCGAGGGCATAATGGAACTGTTTTCTTGAAACGTTTGAGGTTGGTCGGGTTAAGATTCTCAAAGGATTAAGAGGATGAGGTTACGGTTGCAACGATGAAGATTGGTTCAGTGCCAAGAGATAGAAACACCATGGTTGAGGAGAATTCATAAACATTTTTCAGCGATAAATGGCCAAGAATTCCAAATATAATGCAAGTTCTTAGGGAGATGGTGACAGGGGTATTATCGAGAGTTGGTCTAGAGTTTGAGAAAGACATAAGAATAGTTCAAGGTAAGTTTTTTTGTATTCAAAGTAATTAAATTAACTATGGGTTTTTTTATAAGAGAACTGTGAATTATTCGGATAGTAGAGATTATTTATGATGTTTTCATACATGTAATGGTGATGAATTTTTTCAGGTTTAGAGATGAGAGATGAGGATCATATATAATTTACTGGTGAAAGAAGGATTAGGTTCAAATTTTATGAGACATAAAGTATTTTAGGTAAAAGATAAAGTTATTTTCCATAACGCTGGTTTTAAGGGGGGGTTTTAGAAGATGGAATTGAGCAAGATTCTTATGTAAGTAACAAAGCTAATTTATTGATAAGGGTGCAAGATTATTGTTTAGCTTGATAAAGGGGTGATTTTGGATATGAAGATAATAGTTTGAAGGGTTCAGGGTAAGTGAGTGGGTAAAAAAGTAAAGAGACTAAAAAGGAAAGCTTAGAAAAGTTTTTTTTTAAAAAGTTTTATTGCATGTCAGATAAGAGAGAGAATGGTATGTGTGTGCAATGAAATGATAAATTTTATTTTAATATTTGTGCATGTTGGAAAATATTGAATGATGAACCAATTATTCATGAAAAATGTGTAGCATTTAGCTGAAACTAGGAAAGAGACTGTTCGATTTAAGATTTTGACACAAAAAATGAAAAGTTCATTGGTTTATAGACTAGGGAGGACTAGACCAAAGTTTGCATGTTCCAAGTATGTGTATATGCTAGCTATAAATGGTTTATGAGGCCAATAGGAGAATTGAAAGCAATATGTATAATTCATTGGATTATTGTGGCCAAACAATACTGTGTGAAAGGGAACTAGGGACCATGATCCAATGTAAATGAATGATCACCAAATCTAATAGTCAAAAGACCATGGAACGGGTTGAGCAATAATGAGGGAAAAACTACATTTGATAAATAGCCGTTAAAGTCCGGGTGAGATAAAACAACTTCTCTCATTAGACATTTGTTACAATCCCCTTATTCTCACTTAGTTTTGTTACTATTTAAAGTTATGTATTTTTTTTGTAATTTTTTTAAACAACTAATATACTAGATATACGATTTATATTTATAAGTTTGTTAGATTTCATCTATTAAATATTTAATTTGAATTGCAAATTACTAATTTAATTTTAAATATAATAAAGTGTAATTATATAATGAAGGTTTTAATTTGAAAAATATATTTAATCGCAAATAACTTAAATATTAAATTAATATTATATATTTAACCAATTAATTCAGTAACACTTTGAAAATTATATATAAAAAAACAATTATATAAAGAAATTATAAATTTAAAATGTCTCGTATAAATATAAAATATTTAGGCATGTTATTCCTGTTACATCAATTCAATTTACGTATAGATTCATATGACTTTGAGTTGTATTATCATTTAAAATTTTGGTATTAGTTTAAATACCATTTTTATAATTTTATGTTTAAAAACAATTAAAATATAGGAGGAATAATTATGTTTATAAGTTTGATATATTCAATTTTTTAAATATTTAATTCAAATTATAAATCACTCATTTATGTTTAGATTTTATAAAATTAAAATTATATAATGAATATTTTAAATATAATAAGATTTAATAAAAAACAAATTAATATTTAATTAACATGTTATTTTTAAGCATGTGTAAATCGATGTTAATGGAAACAACATTCAAATATATATTTTTTTTGGTGAAAGTAAACTTTAAATTAATGGAAATAGTTCATACAAGAGACCAGGTGCATACCCCGAGGAGACATTTAATTGAAAGAGAGATAGATTAAGTAATACAACATAGAACATATGAAACATAAGATCACTGTTTGCTGACGTAGCATAAACGAGGCTCGGACTTCGGACTTGATCAGATCGACTGGAGGATTTCTAGAAGTCTTGGTGAGAGAAAAAACCTGCATAGAAAAGAGGAATAAGTAGATGAAGCATAATAATTTTACTATGGTCAGCTGATCTTGGTACCCTGGAATATGAATCGTAGATTATCTACAATACGATGGAATGTTAAAGATTCCAGGGCTGGAGCGGAACCAAAAATTCTTGCATTCCGCTCCTTCCAGACGTGGTATGTGACCGCGCTAAAACAAGTACGCCAGATAAAATGGTCACGAGAGATTGACCATTTTGACGCCTCGATAATCCAAGATTGCCAGCACGAAGAAGAGAACGGAAATCCTAGCTTAGAACTAGTATAGGACCAAATATTCTGAGTGTATCTACACTCGTAGAGAATATGAGAGATAGATTCATAATCAGAATTGCAAAGGACACAGTCAGTGGGGGTGTTTAGTCCCCAACCGAGAATTTTGTCCCTCGTTACAAGCTTGCCTAAAATACCAAGCCAAAGAATAAAGGAGTGGCGAGGAATGTTATATTTGTACCATACTAACCCGGCCCAACCCACTTCGGGGTTGGGAGATCGAATTGCATTATACGTGTCCTTAATTGTGAACGTAGAATTTCCTGCTATTGCCGTCCAGAACGGGACATCGATGGAGGCGATGTTAGGGGGGGGGAGAATTTCGATGAGGTTGTTTATTTCAAGTAGATGAGATCTACTTCGGGCTTTTGCTGGTCTGATATCAGCTGGCCAGTTCCAAGATCCATTATGAATGATATCCGATACCTTAAGATTATCTCCCAGACGATAGTCACTTATAATGTTTTCTCCATAGTGAGAAGCCAGAGACTTTGAAAGAAGCCAAGGGTCATATCAGAAAGAAGTATTTTTACCATTGCCAATAGCCACCCTGTACAAATTACTTGCCAAAGGGCGCATACAAAGAATTTTCCTCCATATCCACGATGGATTGGATCCAGAATGAATGATCCAGAAATTTTTGTCTTTCCTTTTTTCCACTTTTATCCACTCACACCAGATGGAGTGATTAGTATTACTAACAATAGACCAAAGATGCTTGAGGATGGCCGCCTGATTCCAAATCTTTAGATTCAAAATCCCAAGGTCACCCTCTTTTATGGGAGACGTTGCAGAGTCCTATGAAACTTTTACCCCATGAATCTTCGTGATTGTTCCGGACCAGAGGAAACTACTAAGGTATTGGCTTATCTCTTTGATTATTCTAGAGGGGAGAATAAAAATAGAGGACCAGTAGACCTGACCAGCAAATAAGACTGACTTAATTAACTGAAGCCTTCTTGCATAAGAGAGGTGTTTGGAGGTCCAGGACTCAATACGATTAGTGATCTTATGAAGAAGCGGACGACAGTCCCAGTGGGTAAGTCTACTTGTTATAAGGGGGACTCCCAGATACTTTACTAGGAGAGTACCTTCCGGGAAGCCCGGAATGGGCAATAAACTAGACTTGAGAGACTCCTCAATACCCAAAAGAAAAATATGACTTTTTAAAGGGTTAACTTTAAGACCATAGAGCTTATAGAATTCATCCAGGGCCTCTTTTATAAGGTTTAGAGAGATGGAGTCCCCATGGCTGAAGATCATCAGGTCATCTGCGAAGCAGAGATTGATGATTTTAAGTTTTTGGCACTTTTAGTGAAATCTAAAGTTTTTATTCTGGCTTTTTTCTTTGAGTAACCCAGAAAGAACTTGCATAAAGAGTACAAAAAGGAAAGGTGATAAAGGATCACCTTCTCTCGGTCCCTTTTTCCCATAAAAATTCCCATAAGAGTCTCCATTAATATTAAAGGAGTAAGAGGTGGAGGAGATACATTTTATTATCCAAGTAATCATTTTTTCAGGAAATCGCATTGCCACCAGGATGTCAAGAACTAGGTGCCAATGGACATTATCAAAAGCTTTCATTATATCTATTTTAAGAGCAATCCTTTTGCCTGCAGCATTGGAATGATACCCTCGCAATAGTTCTTGGGACAATAGAATGTTATCTGACATATTCCTTCCCGCCACGAAGGCCGATTGAGAAGGGTCGATTAGATAAGGGAAGGAATCCTTAATTCTATTAGCAATAATTTTGGAGATAATTTTATAGACTACATTGCATTAGGCAATAGGTCTAAAGTCTCCAGGAACAGAGGAATATACGGTTTTGGGAATAAGAGCAATGGAAGTTGAGTTCCAAGACTTATCCAAAGATCCCGAATTAAAGAATTCCAGGACACCATTACAAATATCATGTCCAACTATATTCCAAGAAGATTTAAAGAATGAAGAGTTATATCCATCAGGCCCAGACGACTTGTTACTGTCAATGCTGAATAATGCAGATTCATTAAATCCCTATCATTACTGTTGACAGCGGAAGTAATCAGAGAAGAGACTCTCTCCAGACCCGGGTAAGAGATAGAGTGATGAGTGCCCAACGAATTTTCGAAGTACTTAACAATGACTTTAGAGATACCAGTTGGCAAAGAGATGGTAACTCCTGAGTCATTATTAATAGTAACGATTTTATTACGGAAGAGACGGGACTTGATACTATTATGGAAGAATTTAGTATTCTTGTCCCCGAGCTTAATCCAATTTTCTCGAGATTTTTGTTTTAGAAATGACTCCTCGGCACGACTATAAAATATATAGTCTTTGGATGCCTCAATTTCTTCGCAAATAATGAGTCTCGGGTTGAGGGGATCTTGCCCAAGTCTTGATTGGGTCTCAAACAGCTTGGATTGAGCCGTACTAACTCTATTACTGATATCACTAAATTCTCTACAGTTGAGTTTTGCGAGATCGAGTTGGAGTCTTTTTAGCTTTTCAGTTACAAGCCGCATTCTAGAGGAAGAAATAGGGCATTTCCAGCTTTTCAGGACAATTTCCTTAAAAGAATGATGAGATTTTGAAACAAAATTATAACGCAATAAAATTTTAGATTTGGAATGTCTCATTGTCTATAAATATGGAGTATTTGGTCAATACTATTAACTCAATTTATTTTTTGAATTTATGATCACCGATAAAAAAACATATATGTAAATTTCATGTACTTAATGAATTGGTTTAAAACTTAGTTATACCTTTTTTATATCTTTCAAATATTTTATTTGTATTATTATTTAATTTTTATACTATATAAAGTTACGAGTAAGGTTTTTATAATCAACTTACAAAATAACTACTAATATATTATACAAATAATTTATATTTATAATATATTTTTTTAATAAAGGATTTCAATTGAAAAGAATGGCAAAAAGAAGCCCTTGTTTATAATATTACACAAATTGAGAAGAAATCACGAACAACCCCTAATTACAAATAGTATCATCATCTTTCCCAAATCTCTTTCAACCAAAACCCTAAAACCAAACTTCTTAGTCAACAAGCCTTAAATAACCACAATCCATCTTCTCCAAAAGCACAATAGCTTTCAGCTTTGAAGGAGCATTCGAGCTATCAAACTCTAAATTAGCTTGATACTTTAAAGCCTCATTTGCCACCCAATCAGCCCCCAAATTCTCTTCCCGAAAACATGGCTAACCAGCATTGTAGACTTGATGAAGGTGCGGCAACACTTAAGCAGAGGATCCAGAAACCATGGGAAATTCCCATACATAATCAGCTTCACCAAAATCATTGAGTCAATATCGATATCCACCATGTTGAGCTTCAAACTATCGCACAGAATCAGCCCATCCAATAGAGCACGGCTTTCAGCAATCAACGGCGAACCCTTCCCATACACTCTGCCAATACCAGCAACAATGTCACCATTGTTGTCCCGAATCAGAGCTCCACCTCCAGCTTATCCATTACAGGTACAAGCTCCGTCGACATTAAGTTTATACCTACCGTTCTTAGGACATTTCCATTTCAAAAATAGAGGTCTATTCCTGTGATTGAACTGATTCACGCAGCCAATATCAGAACCTTCTTTAGCAAACTTACCCCAATGTTTATTCTGTAAAACCTTGGCATGATCTAGACTAAAAATAATCAGCAAAATGTGCTTGATGATAGAAGTATAATTAACATTCTCATTGCTTAGCTTTCTCCTGTTACGACCAGCCCAAATAGACCACAAAATAATAGCATGAAGGATATTAAAAATTTCACATTTCTTACCAGCAGCCCAATACCACCTCATAACAATGCGAGGAACAGACATGTAGTTATGAACTTGAACTCTAAAAATGTTGCTGAAGTATTGCCAAACAGACCATGCATTTTGACATTGCACTAGAACATGATTAGTAGACTCAGTGTTATTGCAAAAGACACATTTAGAAGCAAGCATGAAACCTTTACTTTGCATAACACTGTCAATAGGCAACCAGTTATGAAGAGCCCTCCACAAAAGAAAGGAACACTTCCTGGGAGTTACAGCATTCCAAGTCTTGTCATATAGACTAGAAATGCTGCCCTTAGATCTGATATGATTTATAGTATCTTTAACACAGAATTTACCATTCTTAGAAAGGGACCAGAGCAAAACATCTTCTTTGTTAGAAATCCTGACCTCCCTTATTTTACCAATCTCAGTAGAAGTGACAGTAGCATTAAGCCTGTCAATATCCCAGGAGTTCCCCAACCAGAAATCCTTCACAAAATCATTGTTACTGTCCCACAAAAGTCTTCTATCTCTATCATTAACAATCCTGATAAATGATTTATCAGAGCACCATTTCTCATACCAGAAAGCAATATTACCAAACCCAAGATGCCAAAACATGAAATCTTCTGATATCATTCTAGCATTAAGAATACGAGCCCACACTTTAGACTTCCTTTGAGGAGCAATAGCTAGAATATGATGAATGTTATTAGTGCAATAGATAGACAACATGTATTTAGCCCATAAAGATTGCTGCATTCTGAAATCAAACCAGAGCTTCATTGCATAAACCTGTTGAATATCAATAAGCTTTTTAAGGTTAAGACCACCCTCTCTATATGGCTTGCATAATCTGTCCCAACGAGCCCAACTTATAACTTTCTTATTTTCCTTTGTCCCACATAGGAATTTACTGAACAAAGTTTCCAACCTCTGAATGATGCCAACAGGAAGAGAAGTGTGCTGAAGAAAGTAATTTGGGAAAGCAACAAGAACAGATTGGATCAACTGCAGACGACCAGCAAAAGATAAGTGGAGCTTGTCCCACTTCATAATCCTACTTCGAACCTTGTCTATAAGACCTTCATAGTTAGATATTCTTGTATTATTTGCAATGACTGTACCCAAATACTTAAATGGTAAATGAGAATGGTTAATTTTCCAAATATCTTCAATAATTGCTACTTGTTGAGCAAGCATTTTGTGAGAAATAATGAGTTTAGACTTAGCTGTGTTGATTTCCTGACCAGAGACAAATTGATAATGATCCATAATAACTTTAATAGAATCCATAGCATGCTTACTTCCATTAGTGAACACCATAAAATCATCAGCAAAAACAGAGCAAACAATATTCAGAGCACTCATTGACTTATACCTGAATCTGTCACTAACACTAGATAACACATTAAAACTTCGAATCAAGTACTCCTCAGCTAATATAAAAAGACTCGGGGAAAGAGGATCCCCTTGTCTTAACCCCTGAGTATTAGAAAAGTAACCAGCCATTTCACCATTAACAAGAATAGAAGAAGAAACATTACCAATGCAGCCATTAACAAGATCAGTAACCTCATTACTAAAACCAAACAACCTGAGAACATCAAACAGGAACCTATGTCTGAGTTTATCAAACGCCTTGGTCATATCAGTCTTTATGATAACATTACCATTATTCTTATTACTATCAATATCAAAACAAAGCTATTGAACCAGAAGGATAGAATGCTGAATAGATCTGCCTTTGACAAACCCTCCCTGCACATCAGAAATCAATCTAGGAAGAATGTTTGAAAGCCTGTTGTTAACAATCTTCCCCAATATTCTTGAGAAAACAGTGGTAAGACTAATAGGACGAAAATCCTTCCACCTATTAGGATTATCCAACTTAGGGATCAAACAAATCATGGTAGCTTTCACACCTTTAGACAGAGCACACCCCTGAAAGAAAGCTTTAACAGCAATACACAGATCACTTCCCACAATGTCCCAACAATGCTTATAGAACTCCCCATTGAAGCCATCAGGGCCAGCAGCAGGCTCTGAATTTATATTTATAATATGATAGACTTAACTTTTTAATATTTATTTTTAATTACAAATTATTCAAGATAAAGATTTTAATTAGGTTTTAACTTTTAACTAAAATGAGAAATTTAATCACAAACAAATTAGCTATAAAATTGATATTACTCTTCTCAAAACCAGGTGTCTATAAATGTTGTTGAAAACAACATCAAGATAAATAACATCTAACAAAAACAATGCAAATAAGTTTTTTTTTAAATTAAAAATGACTAATATGTATAAATATAAAATAATTATGCATTTTGTTGTTATTTAATTAACTTAACTTATGAGTTACAACCAATAACAAAAAATAAAAAACTATATATGCTACTTTCATGGTATTTAATAGGTTATTTAAAATTAATTATATGCTTATTTATGTAAAACTTTCAAGTACATAACTCAGTTAAATTATATATTATTTAAAGTCATAAGTAACTTTTTTATAACTTTAGTTTTAAAAATCACTAAAATATTAGATAAATAATTTTATTATAAATTCGACATATTTGTAATTTTTAGTTTGAATTAAAATTACTTGTTCATTTTTAAATCTAACAAAAGTATAATTATCTTATGAAAGTTCTAACTATAAAAGGATATTTAATCATAAAACAATTAGCTATCAAATTAATTCAACTCTTCGTAATCAAGCGTCTATCAATGTTGTTGAAAATAATATATATATATATATATTTATTGGTTTTTTAAATAATAACCATAAATCAAATTGATTTAATCCTAACAAAATAGATACTAATGAGACATTCCAAATCTACAATTTTAAATAGAATTTATCTCAATATTATTTTGATGAATTATACCCATTAAACATAAATAAAGAAAATTAACCATAATTCACTATGAGGAGGAACATCCATAATTCACTATGAGGAGGAACATATGCATTATTTGTTGTTGTGAGTTCTCTATATACTCTTTAATAGAGATATGACGCAGCGAAAATAGAAGAAGAAGAAACGATAGATGAAACCGTAATTCAAGGGTAACATTATGAAACCATAATCCAATGGTAACAAACACTGAAATTTTCAGAGATAAAAAATATATTATTCCAAAATCTTATTTAAAATTTAAGGCATACTAAAAAACCTAAATTTGAATACAAGGAAATAAATAAATGTTTTAAAATAAAATAAAATCATAATACACTTAGATTATATTTAAGTAACCTAAGATATTTTAATATATTTAAGTAACCTAAGATGTTTTAAAAATAAAATAAAATAAAAATGGTTTTTGTTTGGACTTTATGGGCTATATCATCCTTCGCTGGTTGACAAGAATCACCATTAACAACCAAAATTATTTTATCTTATTTTTCAATTGTTACATTAGGAATTATAATTGTTGACCTTGTCCGAATAAGATAAATTATTCTCGAGTCCTCCTTATTCGAAGTCACAAAGCCATCAAGTTGATGAAAAAACATGGTTGTGAAAGCCTTTTCATAGCCTGAAAACAACCTCCATGTCTAGTTGATGAAAAAAATTGGTTTCAAAAACCTATTCATAGCCCGAGACAGCATATCGATAAACAAGTTTTACCTTGATCTAACGATTGGTAGTCAATTTAAAATTCTTTTGTAACTGGTCAATACGATCGTCTATCAAAACGCCTGGTGTGTCCCCGAATACCAAACGATCTTTGAGATCTTCATGACCATAGATGTTGTTCTCTTCTTTAGACCCTGAATCATATGAAATCAGGATTTATAAACATGTTTGCCCCGTAGCAGAAACTGAGTCTCTGATACCAAACTGATGACGCACCGGAAATAGAAGAAGAAGCAACAGATGAAACCCTAATTAAAATGTAACATTATGAAACCTTAATCTAAGGGTAACGAAGACTGAAATTTTCAGAGATAAAAATATATTATTCCAAAAACTTATTTAAAATTTAAGGCATATGAGAATTTATATAATAGTTGGTCAAAACCCTAAATCAGAATACAAGGAAATAAATAAATGTTCTAAAATAAAATCAAATCAAATTTTAATACATTTAGATTTGATTTAAATAACATAAGATATTTAAAAAATAAAATAAAATAAAATAAAAGTTTTTTGTTTGGACTTTATGGGCTACATCATTGGGAGATTATACATTTGTTGCTCAATCAAGACTTTTACTTTATATCATTTATAAGTATACTCTTATAAAACTAGTCTGCTGGTCGGAAGATCTATTTCATACAAATCATCGGTCTTAATTCATAAAAATAAATTGTATGCTACATAATCTCAAGTCGTAGAATAATAATATACATACTGGCTAATACCATTATATATATATATATATATATATATATATATACATTCACAAGAGTAACTAGTTTAATGAGATGATGAATGGTTTAAAATCTTTTTGATTTATAAGATAAACTCAAGAATTAGTATTAGAATTTTTTTATTACTCCATGTTTGAAGATATATATATATATATATATATTTGATTGAGTCTTTCAATACTATGATTTAATAATCGACTCATTTTAGAAGAAAACTCTAAATCTTTATTTTATGATTTGATATCTAAAGCATGTTTAGGTGATTGATAAAATATAATCTCATATTTATGATTGAATGATGCGATTGAGGGCACATAATTGGTTATATGTGATGTATGTTTCAATTGCATGATCGATTCCGGGACATTAAGGATAAATCCCTAATTCAGACTCATATATGGACTTGTCAAATATATGTATTTGTATATGGTGTTACATTCTAAATTTAGGGGTTTCATACTATTTATCGTGATCACCCTATTGTTCTCATGAAAAACCTGTAAATTAGTCAATTTTTGTTTGTTCGTTTGGAAATTAGATGTGTGATTCGAACCTCATTTAGTATTACAGGTTCCAATACACACCTTCAACATCATTGGTATTATATGTATGTTTATGTATAACATATTTAGTACAAGAACAAGTATTTAATATTAAAGTACAATTATTTATTTATTTGTATAACATGTTTAAAACAAGCACGTTTGTAATCGATATTTTAGTTTTTATGTCATGTGTGTGTGCAATGCTATATGTTTATGTGTTTACAGTTACGTAACCCCATATTTGTGGGTATTTAGAAGCACCTAAAGATGATGGATGTACGACTTTCATGATGATATGATTACTCATTGTCATTATTGCATGAACTTTGGGATGTATTGGGTGATGTCCTACATACATAAGGATTGTTTGTTCCAGGTTATAGCGTTTGATTGATATTCATCTAGCGTTTGATTGATATTCATATCATTTCAAATATCTAAAAATTTAATGGGATATTTTACACATTTAAATTACTTCAGATGCTCATAAAGTATTGAGGTACAACACATTAAGGTATGATCTGTTAAAATTGATGATTTAGTAGTGTTTGTATAAATTACAGTGTGAGCACTCTAGGTGCCCATTTTCTAGAACTTATTGGCGGGTTTGTTATCCCACATGTGTGGACAGTGTGAGGAGACTCATAAAAGAAAAGGGTTTTGTAGCCGCATAACTTAAGGAACGATTTTTATGAGATTAGGTTGGCCCTTACACAAAACTACCTTATATATTTCATGATGGTGAGAACTTATTGTATGATATCAATGTTACGTTCATACTTACCATACTCATATATAACTTATGTTTCAATGCTGAATGACACATTCATTTTACCACGAATCAATCAATTACGACGCCAACAAAAGGCTTGGCTAATTTCATATGTGGCATAAAACCAACATTATTTACCTTAATTTATTGACCTCCTAGTTAATGTATAACCCTTTGGCACCAACGATCTCTGCTAATGAATATGAAGATTGAAATACATATGAATGCCCAATCACAGCTCGTAATCTGATAAAATTAAGTATGCTATTTATATACGTTTGATATTATTGATAAATTATTTTACTAATGCAGTTTATGCTTCTTTGATCGTTTAACTAATGACTCTTAACTTATAAACTCATTTTAGGTCCCTATTATATTAGATTAAAAATTTAAAGAGTTGATAAGGGATATTCTACTTATGTTGGGGCTCAATGACATTGATCATTAGCTTAGAGAAAACCAGAATAAACTAAAACACTCATAAAAAATGTGATATGAATAGTGGAAACATTCCAATCTCTTTAATCAATATGTATTACTGAGTGAACTTATGCTTATACTCTTAAGTTCATAGATTGTTGACATGAATCTAGTTAAGGACATGTTTACCCATTTATAGAAGAGCTTTGTTAAGTCTTCATGTGTTAAAATCAAAATATTGAATAGAAAGTTATATACCATAAAATATAGGGAAATATCAAAATCCGTGAGCACATATTCGAATGACAATTATTCATGGAAAACTTAAGATACTCAATTTTGACCTCACTGAGATTGTATTTGTGTCTTATATTTTTCTATTTTACACTTATAAATTCAATATCTGAATGACAACTTATGATTTCTTAAAGTTGAATTAGGAGATGCCCACTTTTATTAAAATTATAGTTAATGAGGAATATAATCACCCTCAACGGAGTATAAAGGTTAATATGCTTGGTATCGACAATAACAACTGTTAGAAAATGAAACAACATTCATATGTTATAACTACACAAAATTCACTTTCAAAATCCAACCAGAAAGAGAGAGAGACCATAAAAAGTCAAAAGAAAAATGTAAGATTATAACAATGGAAATCCATTGCAAATATACAGATCATTGGAAGAGATATTGCCCCAAGTTCAAGGCATGAATCACAAAGAAATATAAGCTTACTTGTATAGTAACTATATAAGGTAATTTGATTTTAGTGTCGAATGACACGCGGTGGATTGATACAACAGCCATAACGCATATGTGTATTTATTTGCATACTCAAGCCATAACAAGTTTCTCAATGAAATATATAAACAAATTTTCACTATAAACGGTGTAGATTTCCCAGTTGAAGCCCTATATCAAATTATTTAAAAAAAAATCACGACATGTTTTATATGTTCAATTTTTTAGGAGGAATTAAAAATAAGTTTCATTATTAAAAAGTATTGTTTATATTTTTTCTTTGGGAAATGGTAAGTTAAAACTCTTTTATGACAATCATTTAATACGCTTAAGTCTTATTTATTGTAATAATAATTTGTATAATTTAAATTATATCACTAATTATATAATTGTAATGAATATAATACATATAACAACTTAAGAGAATTCAACATCTCTTGTCACAATCTTTAGGTTATATATCTTAAAAGAGAATAGACAATCTCATTGGAAAAGGTTTATTAGGTCTATTTGACTACACAAATTTTGATAAACGTGTAGGTGTATCAAATGAAAGTAGACCAAACATATAAAGTTTGAATCCTATTGTGCTAAATATGTCTTGAAGTTAATCCATACAGATATCATCATCATATAATGGCCAAAGACACTTCATATCTTTTATATACGACTTTTCATATACAACTATTTATACTTGCTTCATGAGAAATCATAAGTTATTGACATGTTCAAATTCTTTAGGGCTAAGGTTGAATTACAATTTGGAAAATTGATAAAAGCCATCAAATCCGATTGTGGTGTTGAATATTATTAAAGGTATGATGGCATTGGGAAATAACTTCAAGACTTATTTTATTTCTACCTTCACAAGTGTGGGATTATCTCTCAATACACCATGTCACACCCACCCACTATGAATGTTGTATTTGAGCGACAAAATTGTATATTAATACACATGGCTATGAGAATGATTGCTCATGCATCATTAATATATTCACTATGAGGGGAGCTCTTACGTGTGCAACATAAATCCTTAACATTGTACCTACTTCAACAATAATTAAAACACCACATGAATTATTTAGATAATGTCTACATAACTTTAAGTACTTTTATGACAGGGATGTCCAACATAAGAAAAGCCTTACGTGTCGAGTGAACAAAATGTGTAGTCTCAAAAGTTAGTTGCAGTTTCATAGGGTACCCATAACACTTTAAGGGTAATCAATTTTACTCTCATATTAAGTGTCTGATCTTTGAGACAAGAACTTTAATATTATTTGAGGATGCAGATTTTGGGCAGAGTGATTCAAAGAACAACACCTTTTTGAAGAAGAAATGGAACCAATTTATTCAGCATTTAACATTGATGCTCCGACTAAAATTAGTTTATCGGTCATCAATATTATGCCTAAGAGTTTAATTTATTTTACTAGTGTTCTAGTTTCACCTAAAGTAGAAAATACTAATGTTTTTAACGATGAATAAATTAAATAAAAGAAATAGAACAACACAATAAGCCAATATTTTGTAAATCCAACCGAGAAATAAATAATGTCATATTTTCAGATTATATAACATTCTTTAAGAAACATGAAGGAAATTAAAACATTAGAGAAAATGACCCAATCACTTTTGAATATGCTATAAATAGTTAAAAATCTAAACATTGGATTGAAGAAATTAACGAAGAGTACATGTTAATGCAAAATAATTTAGTTTGAGATATTGTATCCTTACTTAAAGAAAAGAGAGTACTCTCACACAAATTGTTATATAAAACCAAACGTGATGCTTCGTAAAAAATGGAAAGATACCAAACTCGTATTGTAGTGAAAATGTAGATCAAATTAAAATGATTGCCTATTTTAAGACATTTTCTTTGGTATCATCAAAAGTTTCATTTAAGATCATTATGGCTGTTGTTTCTAATTTTTATCTCGAGATGCATCATATGTATAACACATAATTCCTCGATATAGACATTGATGAAATAATTTAATTAAACCAACCTGAATTATTTGTGTTTAGAGACCCAAATTTGAAAATGTGTAAACATCTATGAGCTCAAACAAACATCTCATCGGTAGTACCACAAGTTTTTAGACATTGTCACCTCATTTAGTTTTAAGGTAAACCATATCGAATATTATGTGTATCACAGTATTAATGAGAGTAAAATTATATATTTAGTGGTGTGTGTTGATGACATACTCATAGACACTAACGATATAGGTTTATTATATGCTATTAAGGAATTCTTATCAAATATAATTGATAAAAAGACATTAATGAAGCCTTCTATATATTAGGAATGCGTATAATAAGGATCTATTATAAGGGCATCATAAGTCTATCACAAGAGCCATAAACTGAAATCATGCTAAGTTATTATGGTATGGACAACACCAAACCCATAAATAATCTTATTGAAAAATATGACAAGTTCTCACTTCATTAGTGCCCCAACATAAATTCAAAAATTTAGTTTATACAAATAATACCATAATAAGCAATTAGTAGTCTCATGTATGTATCATGCCAAATAAATTATTCATAGTTGGGAATGTTGGGGCAACCTATTAGAATGAAGTAAAAAATATTCTCCGCTACTTGAAGAATATACCAAACACTTCATAATGACATATAACATATCAGATAATCTTGAGATTGTAGGTTATTCCAGTTTATAATTTTCAGGATGTGTAAATAACATAAACTCTACCTCCAGTTAAGTATTAATTCTGAAATGAGGTGTTATATTATGGAATAGTACAAAACATACTCTTAGTTGAACAAATAGAGATTACGTTCTTATCCGTGAAAGAACAAATCCAGAATAGTCATATCAAGGTTGGGCATATTAACACATATTTCATTATTGCATATCATTTCACCAATGTATTACAACCTTTAGTATTTATCAAACACATAGTTTGTATGATGGTCTTTAATTTGGAGGATATTTAGATTTTATAAGAAGTATTGTATATATTTCATTTTATTTAGTTTTTATATTGTGTTGTTCTTGTATGAATACACTCAAGTTATTTCAGATCAACAATACAATGATTCAGATTTTAAGTTTTTCTCTTGTTTAGTTATATTTAATGATCTCAATTTAGTAAAGTATGAACGATTAGAAGTTGACACGTGTTGATCACATAGTCGTGTTCATGTTGCATTCCATAAAAAGTTAGGGTTCATTTATGTGGCAGTTAGTCGTGCATTTATTGCAGAATTACTATACATACGATAAGATGTGACAGAACCTCTTTATTTAATTGTTGATTATCATCTGAAATGAATATACATTCAGACATTATCTATGAATAACAATATTCTATAGTGCACAATTTGTATAGACGCACTTCAGTACATATGAATGATCAAAGTGGGAGATTGCAACAAAATACTATATTTGGAATGTCTTATCGTGTGTAAATACATAGTATTCACGCATGTTGTACACATCAAACTAATTAAATTAATAAGTATTTAAAATATTAGACGTGCAT
Organism: Limnanthes douglasii subsp. nivea; assembly: GCA_036936605.1. Taxonomy (NCBI): domain Eukaryota; kingdom Viridiplantae; phylum Streptophyta; class Magnoliopsida; order Brassicales; family Limnanthaceae; genus Limnanthes; species Limnanthes douglasii. The sequence goes on along the minus strand of JAUPFV010000005.1, from coordinate 102,991,923 downwards.
ATGTAGTATTTATTGAGTTTTATGAAATTATTCAGCGTGTGTATACTAGTTGGCTAATGTATATATTGGGGGAGAAACCATTAGTCCAGTACTTCATTTTGGGCTTTTAAAGCCCATTAAATGTTATGATCCTCTGCAACGACTAGTACACCATACTATAGTAAATAGTAAAACCTAGAGGTTGTGAATAAGTTTTTCTTAAACATAATTGAAAAAATAAAAAATTAGAAGACTTATAAAATTATACTCAATAAACATAAATAAGTCCAATTAACCATAATGTAGTATGATGAACATACATATCAATTTTCTATCATTTTTGGTTTTGAGTTCTTTTCACTTTATTCATTAATAATATTTACATGTCATCTATTTGTTACTTCATCAAGGTCTATAATTATTATCTTTACAAAGTCAGACTTACTACACCTAACATGGTTGTAGGAAGATCTATTTTCTACAAACCTCTGGTCTCAACTCATCATAATAAAGCTTACATTCCAAAATATTGAATTATATGATATGAAGATGCATAATGATTGGTACCACTAATTGTTTCTTTTGTATCTCTATTCACAATAGTAATTAGTTTATTGGGATGTAAAATGTTTAAAGCCCTTATAATTTATCGTTTATAATTAACATATGATCTATCCAATTTGTATGCACCACAATATCACATGAAATTGAAACCAAAGAAAGTTAACTTCGTAATCATCCTAAATAATGAAAATTTAGATTAGAAATACTTTGTTTCATTAAAATATGAATCAGATTCTGTTGTCGAGCTTTAAACTTCTATTACGTTCGTACTAAATTATTTAACTAACCGCAATGTATAGGTAGCTTTCTTCGTATAAAAATTATCTTCACCGTCATTATCTTCATCACCAATAATGTTATCGTTAAACAGATCATCAAAGCCTCACAATTTCCTTCATTTAACTTCATAATTAGTGTTATTACTATAACCCTTAGATTATATTTTCACGTTTTTAATTCCATTTTTAAAACCCGAATCAAAGTTTCTCTAATTTTTCGTCTCCATAAAGCCTTATTTTATATATCCATCTATTTTATAACCCAAATAAAAATTATGTTCATTTTTGTCCTCTATGAATCCTTGTATACTAGTTCATATTGGATTACTTGCTATAGCGCGAGTTCCTCAAAACTGACTCACTAAATCCCAAATTATCCTCTTTGAATATATACTACACTTATTTATATCTCAAAAAGTATATATCTTGTTATGCTTATTTTTAAGTGCATATTTTGCCTCATTGTCACTCGTACCGTCCATATCCTAAAATCACTAACCTAATCATTGATTTCAGTCTCATAGTCAATCAAATTCTTACCACCCATACAATTTTTTTTATGTCAACGACTACGAATAAAATCAAACGAATATGATAAAAATAGTAAAAACCATATTCAGAATATTTTATTCGAAAAGACCATGAAACCAATTATCAATATATGAACTTAAATAAATTGATGTTTTCTTTTAAAAAATAATAAAAACAGCGTAATAACAAAATTGATTAAAAAAATACAAAACAAAATAAATTTATCAATAATAGTTTTCGATTAAAACCTATTGTTCGTCCTGCATAGGTCTCGATGTAAATCTTTTTGTCTAACTTATTATCGGTAATAGTTTCCGATTGAATTTTTTTAGATTTTTATTATAATAGATGAATATTATTATTTATTATAAAAACACCCCTACACAAGATAAAAGAAAAAAATTAGATTTTAATTATAAAATTTATAAAAATATTATGCATTCCATAAATATTTTGATACATTTAATGCACCCCGAAAATTCATCCCTCTTATTTTAATATTTCAACATCCATTATAATTAAACTAGCTATTCATCCCTCCTATTTTGGATATTTCAGTATCCATTATAATTAAACTAGCTATAACTCAAATATTAAAAAAGGTAGAATACTAACAAAACGAGACCTTACTTTTTTTCTTTAATGATATGGAATGTGAAAAAAGAACAATTGATTTAGAGTGGAACTAAAATTACTTTTAGGATGAAAGATAAGGAGATAACTTTGAACTTTAATTAGAGTTAAAAAGATTTGCGAACTAAATGCCGACATACGAAAAAAACCCTAATAAAAAATAAAAAAATAAAAAAGTAAATATATCGTGTTAGGACATGTAGCGCATTCATGTGGTGTGTCATACCTTGTTTCTAACACAGCTTTATTGATGCTTAAGCACGTGACTTCTATTCTAATTTCTATCCTATGGACTGGAGTACTACTTTACAATATCTCTATTTATTTCAGTCTATTTAGCACGCCTATAATACTACTAATGTCTAATATTTCTGGGTCTATTATAACAAGCCCAATAGTGATGCAATAGAACGTGTTTGACTCAAGGCTGCAATTCATATTTGGGCCCAGGTTTTATTGTTCGGCCAATTAAAAATGAGACTGGACATAATTTACGTATAGGATTTTCTTTTGTTAAAGAAGAAGCCGAAATCATTCAGTCGTTTTTTTTTTTTTTTTTTTATTAGCCGATCCAATTTAATTTGTTTTATTAGCCGATCCAATTTAATTTGTTTTATTAGCCGATCCGTTACTTATAAATCGTATATAATTAGATATGGATCACTAATAACAAAACAACGAGTACAATATAATTTATAGTTTTTTCAATCGTTTGTTTAATTTGAAATTTGAAATTTTATATTGTTTTTTGTTTTTAACCTGTTAAAATTAAATTGAAAAAAATGAGATTTATTATTTAAAGATAAACGTTTAAAACTTTTAAAACTTGATATCTTAAATAATAAAATTTAATAACCATTTTTTTTAATTTTAATTTTTAAAGGTCCGTATCTTTTAAACCGTAATTCGGAAAAAGAATCCGAAAATATACTATTGGTTTTGTTTTTTTAAGACGAACAAAACTAGTACCACTCATAATATGTTTTGATTTTTTTTTTCAAAAAAATATTTTACACACGTTTGTCAGTTATATGGTTTCGCATCTAGTGACTCGTTTTGCATCTACCAAAATAAAGAAGGTTTCACATCTATAAAAAAAAGAAGGTTTCGCATCTATCAAAATAAAGAAGGTTTAACATCTATCAAAATAAATAAGGTTTCACATCTATAAAAATAAATAAAGTTTCACATCTATAAAAATAAATAAGGTTTCACATCTATCAAAATAAATAAGGTTTAACATCTATCAAAATAAAAAAAGTTTAACATCTATCAAAATAAAAAAAGTTTCGCATCTATCAAAATAAAGAATGTTTAACATCTATCAAAATAAAGAAGGTTTCACATATAGCAAAATAAAAAAAGATTTCGCATATAGTAAAATAAAGAAGGTTTCACATCTACAAAATAAAGAAGGTTTCGCATCTATCAAAATAAAGAAGGTTTCACATCTATCAAAATAAAAAAAGTTTATCATCTATCAAAATAAAGAAGGTTTTGCATCTTCTTCGTTTATCTTTTAAATTTAATTTTTTTTAAAAGTTTGTATCTTTTAAATCGTAACTCGGAAAATAATAATAAAATATTGATTTTTTTTTAAAATATTTTGTTGCTTAGGGGTGGACTAGTATCCTTCAACCTATATATATACACACGACTATAAGCTTTTGTAGATACGGTTTCTTACTCACACGTTGTCCATAAATTCCAGTTCGCCGACCAAGTCGTTGTTTGAAATCCTTTAATTGTAATTCACCAGCTCTGAGCCCGAGAAGTTCTCTTCAATGGCTTCGACAGACAATGCAGCTCTAAAACTTCGGTCCAACCAGAGTTAAAAGTGTTAATAAGAGTAAAGCATTAGAAGATAGTTGGGCACATGTTGTCCATAAGCTTTTGCTATGGCTAATGCGGATCATTTCGGAAAAAAAAATTAATATAAAAAAATGAGAACATAAAGCGCTCTACTCATGTATGAAAAGGAAGATAAAAAAGGTTGATTGCTTTTATATAATTGAGTAGAGGTATAAAAGGTATTAGTGAGTCTTAAATGGTAAATATTTGACAAAAAATGTTTTTTTTTAAAAACGTGAAAATATGGGTTTTAAGTGGATAATAGTTTGGGTGTTGGATCTTAAAAGATACTTTATTTTTGAAAAAATATATTTTGTGGTATTATTAACGACTTTTAATAATAATTTGTTATTTAACTATCTATTTTTTTAGAAAGATAATTTCTAGATTAAAAAATATCCAATTTTAATTGACTATCTATTTTAGATAAAATTAGTCCGTGCGTGGATTAATATATGTTCGTGACAAATAATTCATGAATTATTTATTTTTATAATATTAGTTATTTGAGTTATTTTAAATAAAGTTAATCTAAGAAATAAATATATATAACGACTAATTTTATCACAAATATATTTTCAAAAAATTAATATCCCACAACTTTTAATCGATAAATTATATATCATAAAAATGAATAGTAATCAACCGGTGAATAGTCAAACTAACTTTTATTAATTAAAACTAAAATTATTAGTCAAATATTTTATTTTAATCTATGTCAATTCTTTTTATTAAAGAATTGTAACCACGTTTATTGCGATGATAATTTCGTTATAAAAAAACTGATATGTTGATTAGTATAATAAGAGAATGGTGTGTGTTTTTCAGTTGGAGTGGATTTTGATGCTGTTATTGGACCGAAAGGGACAGCGTACCAAATTCGAGTCTTATTCAATTTATTGTGACAATACATAATGATTAGTCGTCATTGTTATACATCACGGGTAGGTCATTGTGATAATATCGGTTACTATACAACTAGCTGTTTGAGAAGATTTGTATAGAGGATTTTTTCATTTTCTTTTCTCATACAATGACAAACTTCAAAGTATGATCGTCAAGTGAAATCATACTATTTAAAACGATTCTGATCGAAATATTAAAGTGTCGTTTGAAATATTTACCACTATTGAGATTTCCACCATAAACACAAAGATAAAAACAAACCAGACTCAAACAGATATATAACATAAAAAATTAACACAAAATAAAACAGTGTTTTAAATTTATTGATATTTTAACATTTACGGGAATTTATATTTTAATAGGTTATTTATAGAATGTATGTTCTTTGTTTTATTCAATGTTTTTTTTATAATGATAATATGATTGTTTTTTAGTATTTTGTGTTTTTTAATTTATACTGACAATATCATCGTTTTTTTAAATATTTAAGATAATTTTTTATGTTATTTTTTACCAACTCCATCGTCGAAGTTAAAAAATAGTTAAAAAATACGATTTATATCAACGTTACATATATCCAGATAGTTTCATAGTCGATTTTTTTTGGAGGATTATCATGGTCGGTTTTCATTCTAAAATATCAGGAGGTCGACAAACAATTTTAGTTGGGGTGGTTTGGTTTTCAGAATGAATCGAGACCAAACCCATAGTTAAAGTCAGAACCAAAGAGGTAATTAATATTTATTAAAATAATAACATTTGTTGTAGATTTCGTATGTCGAAAGTTATTACTACTGACAATAAAACTAAGTTTCATATTGCTAAAATGAATTTGTTTTGCCTCTTCAAAGGTATCCAACAAAATGTCTCGACTCTCTTTCGTCTATAGGCTAACGATTCGGTCGAGATAACGAATTGTACTATAATCGATAATTTGAAAAAATATACTAAAAGGTTTAGCCACTAAATGACTTGAATTCATTCATGGAATACTTTGGGTTTACATAAGCACTTCTCAGACAACCACCGACGAAGTACCTTTTGCTTTTGTCAATGACATGACGTGGTAATCCTAGCCGATATGATTTTCACTTCTCACACGATAACCAATTATGTCGAGAACATTAATTCCGAGGGAATAAGAGAAAATCTAGATGCGATATAAGAAAAGAATACTAAGGCGTATATAATGGTGCAACATTAGTGAGCTTTGATAGGAAGCTTATACGATTCAAAGGCGCATGAACAAAATTTTCAGGCGGGCGATCATGTGTTAATGAAGGTTTTTTAGCACACTAAAAACTCTAGGGGTGATAAGCTTGACCCTAATTGGGAAGGTCTTGACATGATAGTGAATAAATTTAAGGCATGAATGTACAAACTGATTGATAAACGAAGCAAGCCTATCACATATCCGTGGAACATAGAGCATTTGAAGCTATATCTACTTAAATTTTATCATTTTTGTATGTAAATACAACTTTTTGTAAAGATTTAGATTTTTTGAATGTGCAATATTTCCTATCCTTATAGTGCGTGAAGGTTTTAATGATGTACCTATATAGTTGGACCTTTATGAATCTTTTTCCTAAAACCATTTATGCGTTGAAACATATGTATGCTAAAGATGTAGGGGCATAAGGCTTGGCCCTACCGCTAAGGTCCCATCAATATAAATTACAAGCTACCAAGAGAGGTTGGTAGTATGTCACTCCCGACTTTTCAAAGATTGAAATAAGTTTTGTTATTCAAGCATGGGACACTCCCGTAAAAGTAAATTATATCTTAAAAATTTAAGTCATAAGTAATCATTAAGGATAAAAACAAATGGATCTATAAGGCTCATCCTCATCGACAGAGACTAATCACCTTTAAAGGAAGCCGAAACCTTATAGCAAAAAAGAAGCATGCAATAAAAATATTAACGGTACCAGTATGTATGTACATCTAATCATACAACAAATCGCAAACATAAAAATACTTCTTTGTACTAACAAATACTCAGTTTTAAAAATACATAGCAAAACACATGCAAATATTGCATCAAACTACCAAAGATTTTGGTTCAAAAAGTGAAAAAAACACAAACTAATCAAAAAGAGAAAATGTCAAGTCAACCTTGGCCTCACCAACACCATCGACTATCTTATCCCCTTATTCCATAATATTCTGACTATATTCTTTAGCTGAGTTTTACTAAGAGTGCTCAAGAATTTCAATTCTACAGCAGAGGGTTTGTCATAGAGTGCCAAAACCAAGGTGCCGAGGGGTTCACCCGGATATCGACACGAAGATCCGTCTCATGTCCTCCTCTATTTCCTCATCTTCTTGATAATTACTATGGACCTTTTAGGCCGAGCTTCCTTAGAAAGTAGATTCTAAAATTATCCCAAGTTTAAGTCATGAATGCTTTATGAAAGTTGATGACCATTTGTTACATAATCTTTAAAACTTGATCTCGAGTTATCCCCATGATCAAGTCCCGGACCTTCATGAAAACAATTCATTTAGACTCATTAGCCTTGTTCGGTTGTTTCTTCAAGAGGGTAATCTCATCCACCAACTGGCATTTCTTATCTCCAAAAATCTTAACATCATCGTCGTGAGTCTTATAGATCTTGGTGGTAGCCTCCTATAATTCATACCTCATAGTTTGGTTTCAAATCCTTGCAAAAAATAGTTTAGTCCTAATCCTGGTGAGTTCAACATTAGTCTCAACCATGGCTTTATACTTTTTAAAGGAACCTTCAATAAGCTAGCGAAGTCAGGAAATGATCATATGGTTCATCTCAAAAACAATTTGGAGGGCTCCAAATATGTATACTCTTCATACGTAAAGCAAAAACCAAATGGTTATAAATTTTTCTAACTCAACCAATAAACAAATACTAAAAAACATACCTCAACTCCTAAGGCGACCTACCAGACGCAAGTTTCAACTAGACCTCTCATAATAGGTGTAATATGAATCTCTTTGGGGACATCTCATATAGATCGACCACATGGTCAAGGTAATGAATTCTTATAGGACCGACCGCGGCAGTGAACTTCTCCTCCCAGATCCCCTTCGCTCGTTGACTTGACAATGAGACTCTCATACCTCTAGCAAAAGTTTCCCCCGACCATCATCCAAGATCATATGGCCGACCCCTTTGAAAAAAAGAATCGTTCCCCTGGTGGCATAATCCTTTATAATATCAATGTTGATCTTTATTAGATTTTTCCGATCATTTATATATTTAAACAATTATTTTCTTTTTAGAGCTTAATCTTAGGACGCTTCAGGGCCAAGTGACCCAATATTCTTTGAACACTTTTTGTACTTGATATCAGAATGAATGCATAATTTGGCCAATGATAATGACATGAACGTCAGAACCTGAGCTTACTGCTGCTCTACTATGAATGAGATCTGGTCCGAACCTTATGAAGTCCCAATGGGCCACGTCCTAGATCAAAACAAGTTTTCTTAATGAAGAGTTAGAACATTTTTTTCTCCCAATGTTAAGTTGTGTACTTAACGAAACCCTCAAAGACCTTGTTACTTTTGAAGGCAACGCCCAATGAGAGACTTACGTACACTACACCATAAACCAAGTTAAGCTTCAAAATAAACATGAAAATAAATATGATTGAACAAACAAATAACATATAATAAAAGCAAATTAAAGCATATAAGAATAAAGCAAGACAAATGAGAATTGTGTTATCATCTACTATGATGAACAAGTCCTTATTTTTCTCTTACCAACTACTTATAGTCTGACACTGCCCCATATGGTGATCAAGTCCACACTATCCACTACAAAAAATAAAGATTTTCTTCTAAAGTTTGTTCAACTCAGAAAAACTAATCACCGTATTGTATTCATTTATGATAGTTAGATAGTAGAAGAGGTACAATTTGTACATGCTTATCTGAATATAAGATACGCAATCTTCAACCTATAAATGAGTTTCAGAACGTTGGGAGACTATGGTAATTGCCATTACATTCTTCCATAAATTTGATGTTGCTTAGTAATGGTATAAGTTTAACAAATAAATAAAAACCTCATTAGTTGAGGGTGCATGGGTAGCCGTAATCCTTAGTCAAAAGATCATGATAAATCACCATTTCATTATATTGGACGATGCAAGAGTTTTTCCAACAACGGACAGCAGAAAAATTAGAGTAGATCTCATATATGATATTGAAAAGATGAAGAGAACCAAGATCATGGTAAATATATTCGACATCTAGCAGCTTATATTTGAGAGCTCAGATGATCACCATCGATATGGTGGGGATAACTTTATGGTGTGTCGAGATAAATTGAGCTTATTGAGTATTTTTTTCTTTTTTGAAGTCTATGATGTTTAGAGGCTAGTGTAGTATCTATTTGGACTTTTACTACCGGGATATCAGATGGGTTGACAAGAGGTATATAAATACCTTTGGAAACCAGATCGTCAGAGCCACTAACCTCATACGAATAAGGGCTAGAAGTAGGTTCTATTGGGGGTTTGACTCTTAGGTTTAATCTTAATGGTAGTATGGGTTGTTTTCTATCGAACGACTTCACTTAACCAACTAACAATTTGTATGCCCTCTTTAAACCCTTTCCAATCAAAGAATTAATGTTATTTATTTCATCCATCGAGGAGTCTGAGAAAACTACTACCTCTGTACCACTATAGAGGGACATAATCTAATTCATATCCTTATAGTTTCCCATAACTAATTATTACAACTAATAAAGAGAAAATATATATTACATGAACTTCGAGTGAGTTTAAGGAAGCAAAAAACAAGAATAGTAAGAGATATCAGATGGTTCAAATGAGTGTAGGAAATAAAAAAGGTCAACAAAGTGCAATTGATGATGGCGTGAGCGACAAAATTTTCATATGAAATATTTCACGATGAAGACTACGGTTGAATCACTAAAGAACTAGGTTTCTCTCTGAATAAAATGAATTCAGGTTGGAAATGAAGAAATATTCTGGTTTATATAGGCATGCCCCAACCTAATACTACCCTAATTTTAATCGTTACAACCTAAATAAAGCTAGATAGTCACACGTTAATCTACTTTGGGAAATCCAGCTTCGACAAACAATCCTGATTTCTGAAATGCTAGACTGTATGTAACACGTTTCCACGAGAGATTGGATTCAGTACACAAATAAATCTATAACTTCGGAGTTTTTTTGCAAGTGTCAGGGCGCAAACATCCAAGATAAATGAAATATTCTAGTAACTAAATCAAAATTTTCCCAAAGACTTCACATACGACTATCCTTAAAACCAGCCTTCGGCTCGCCGATAAGAAACTCAATAAATTGGCTAATCTACCAAAACAATCACCAGACTTCCGAGCGATCCATCCGGTAGTTTACATTCCATTATATGGTTTCCTATCCTCAAACTAAACACATGATACCTCATATAATCACGAGTGCATCAGATTTGGAATGAACGACATCTACTTCTTAATATAATCCTCCCTCAATGGGGGCTATTGATAAAGAAATTATTAGTCGAGTTGATATACGAGTCTAAATTGGATATTAAACGGATATGTAGTCAGAAGAAAATAGCACATGCACTCATTGGTCAATTAGTGACCCTGATTGTAATTGGGATTCATATAAAAAAAACCAACTTGTACGACTATAAATAAACTCTTCATCCATATTAAGAATGCTGAACAATTAAAATAATAATCGTTGGAATAGTAACTTTCTCTTTCTAGAACAATATTTTTCATATACGTGATGTTATGGTCGGTATAGACTTGTCCTCATGGTTTCAGTTTAATCGAGCATCATTATTTTTAAATATGTCAACGAGTCGAACTTTAATCAACAAAAAATAAGGTTAATTAGTGATACATAACAATATCGATTAAACATAAGTCTAAATAAATAAAAAATCTTATAAAAATAGAATAGATCAAATTGTAATATTATTAGCCTTAATTTAGGAAGAAAATGACGCACGTCATATATTTTTTATCAAAACCGCATGTAATCAAATCCTATAAATAAAATCTCAAACTTAAGAACTCACAATCTCACTTTTACTACTAAATTCTTAATAATTATACCATCTTATTTCTATAAAGAAATCTTAATTTTTCTAAACATACGAATCGACTAGAATAATTCGGTTGATTTTTTTTAACCTCTTTAATTTTCATAAAAAAATATTTTTACGAAAAACTACATTATATAAAAAATGAGTATTTTCAAGTTAAATGAATGAGAAATAAATAAAATAAAAATAATACATGTTTTTGCTAAATTTACTATTTTTTGTTCGTTATTAAATATTCCACAAAATATGTTGTTAACTTTACAAAAAAAACATATGTCTGTTTTTAAATCAAAACAATTTATATTTAATTTTTATCCTCTAAATCTGAACGGGGTAAAACACCAATAGTTTTAAATCTATGACTTCTTTTATATAAAATTATAGGATTAAATATTCAAATAAAGTTAGAGGATTAAATATTCTACCATGTCATACCACTAAACCCTACATTGTATATACTAATGATGAAGTATATCTAGTTGCTGGAATGAGATAACAAATGAATAGTTTATAACAAAATTACTCAAAAAAAATCGTAGTTATATATTTTAGAAAAAACTTCACTATTTGGTTATACTACCGTGAATAGAAGACATTATGGGAGCATTTAGATATCTATCACCCCTATAGTTAGGATGACTCCAATAAAAACGATGACACTTCATCTGCCTCAATACAATAATAGTGCATTCCCTCTAACTCCATCATCATGACGAGAGCACATAGATTATCATCCTATATAGATAGTTTTAAAGGCCATGTATTTTAGGAAATAATCAAAAAATAAATCGGTAGGCAATAACGAACGTCATAAGCGTAAACATTACCATTCTCATTTAAATAAACCATTAGCACGATGATGCACTACTATAGATTGAGCCCGATAACCCCCCAATAAATTTAATAGTCAAACCCCCATGTTTATATTAGAGATGCCTCAATGACGCTCTCAATAGTATGAGAAATACCGTTAGCATATCTCTATGGTAACCAATAAACTCGGGAATGCCAAATTATGGTTAATCTGAATGGAGCTAATACAAAATAATGTATAATCTCATCATATCTATATTAGCATAAAAAAATACTGGTATGATATCTACCTTATAATTTTAATTAATACAAGTGAGATTAGTATGACAGGATACGCAAACCTGAGCACCTTACTAAACAATTTGTAAAGGAGATGTTGAGGTTCAACGACAATGATAGGTGATATGGTAATATGTTGCTAAAGCATCATTCCCTTATTACAAGAAGATAAAATTATTATCATAAAAAATTTAACATCGAAAAAGCTTATGATTCAAGATATTGAGGAAAGCGTCGACGACATATTAGCAGAGGACTTTATTATGGACATCAACAAAAGATAGAGTAATAAAACAAAATGAACGATAACAAAAATATCAATTAGTGAATGAACGATACCGAATAAAAATGTGAATGAAGATATAAATAACTTAGATATAATAATGTTTAAGAAGTATATAATATAATACTAGAATATCCATGACAGTTAAATGGTAAAATATGAATTTTATATGTCTTTTGTAATAGATGGATGACACAAATTATTGAGATATACATGTCATCCATCCCTATAGTTTAGGAATATAAATATCTATAAATACGAGTTCCAATCATTATAAAATTGGTAAATTCATTGGTTAATAAAAATTATTTTAGATTATTTTAGTCTTATCTTTTTGACATTCTCTTAAGGAAGAAAACTCCCTCATCATTTTTAGCATCGCATGTGGGAATATATTCTTCAAAGAGATCCTTTGCGCACCAAACAAGAAAAACTAAGTCAAGATGTGAATAAGGTGTTAATGTTGTTCCTATAACACGTTTGTCAAATCTTGTTGTTCAAGGTTTGACATAAATAAATTCATGTACTATTTTTAGATGAGAACGATGACCGATAGACAGAGTTTCAGTCAATTTAATTTATCAATGATCCTTATATTTTGTTGATAATTTTTCTTTAAGTCTATTATTTAGTAATGAATATCTAATATGAATACTGATTCTGCATGATAATGTATTGTTGATATCTCTCCTTATTACTTGGATAATCGTTAGAACAATATTAATTGATTTTGGAAGTTCCGCCAACGTGCTTTACAAATCAAGTTATAATAAAATGATTGATTTTTATACCATTTAAGAAAACTGATATAAATTTATAAAGTTCTGTTGGAATATCAAATAATTGAGGGAGAGAACTTAAATTATATGTAACCATTGGAAAAGAGGAATTTGAAAAGACTATCATTACATTTTTTATTATAATTAAAGCTCCAGCTTCATATAATGCAATTTTAGGAAGAAATTAATTACGTATAATAGGACCAGCAATATCATATTTTCATCAACTTGTAAAATATATAGTTAAGAGAATAATGTGAATAATTTGAAAAACCCAACAAACATCTAAAATTGTTATTTTTGATATTTAACACCATAAAATGTAATAGTTCCACCACATCAAGAGTTGTCGGAAGACATGATTACTAAAAAATCTTGTGAACATGTTATAATGATGAAAGAAGGTGAAATTGATAACCCACGAGAAGTGTTAAATAAAACTAAAGTGTTAGAGAAAATATAAGATTATATATTAACTAACAGTAAAGTTATAAAGATAAGAGGATGCATTGAAAAGAAAAGTTTAGAAAAAGGATAATACATTACGTGGGAGAAAATATTGATGTCTTTGCATGAAAAATTTCTAACGTAACTAGTCAATAATTTGTTATAAATTAAAAATAGATAATAGGCTAAAGCCTAACTGCCATAAATAAGGTCCATTTCGATTAAAAAATAGAAGTTATTGTTAAAGAAGCTGATCGATTATTATAAGTAGGACATACCAGGAAATCAAAAGATCCTACGTGGTTAACAAAACCAATGTTAGTAAAAAATAAAAATGGGCAGTACATAATGTGTGTTGGTTTCACAAATCTTAACCAAGTTGGTCCAAAAGATGTTTTCACTTTGTATATGATTGATTAATTTATAGATGGAACAACTAGTCACGAGTATCTATCTTTCATGTATGATTATTCAAGTTATAATCAATATTAAATTCACCCAATTGGTGAATAAAGTACTGCATTTATGATGGGAAAAGTTATTTTCTTACGAGGTAATATCATTTAGTTTACAAAAATGACGGAGCAACATATCAGATACTTATTAATTGATTTTTTTGCTAAACAATTGGCTGAAATTTGGAAGCTTATATAGATGATATGATAATAAAGAGCAATGAGGCAAGTGATCATATGACAACAATGTATAAAACTTTCAAGAATTTAAAAAAGTACAATATAAAATTAAATCATTTGAAATATGCCTTTGGGATACAATTGGAAACGTTTCTTGGGTTTGTGATAAGAAAAAAAGGAATCGAAACTGATCCTAACCAACTGAAAGCATTATTGACAATGTCTTTGCCAAAATCAATAAAAAAAAGTACAAAAGCTAACTGAATATTAGATCATTTGTTAAGATCTTATTTCAAGGGTGTCAGATAATGCACATTTGGTTTTTGATATTTTAAGATGAACTAAGAGATTTTCTTTAAATGAGGATTGCACAAAAGCATTTAAATCAATATTTAAGTTCATTTTAGGTGTTTGCGATACAAAAAGAAAGCCTTTTTTGTATATGGAAGTGTCTAAATTCGCTCTTACTGCGGTATTAGTAAGAGAAGATGATGGGATTCAGAAACCAATCTATTATGTAAGTAAGACACTGGTTGATGTAAAAACGAGATACTTAAATTTCAAAAACTTAATTCTTGAATAAGTTTTTTTGGCAACACAATGCGGCCATATTTTCAAGCTCATGTCATTATTGTTAGAACATCTTTCCCATTAAAAAGTGTGCTATGGAAGACAAATGTTTCTAAGAGGTTAAAAAAGTGTTCAATTGAGTTTGGTGTAATGAAGACTAAACTATCTGAAGGGCAAATCATACATATAGGTTATTATACAAAAAATTATTTTATGAATGATGATGTAATAAAATGTAATAATTAGAGGTATTGAACATAATAATGGGCTTTGAGTATAGATGGGCTTGGGTTATCAAAATGGGCCTATGGATAATTTTGGCCCATTAGACCAATTTGGGCTGTAAATAAGCCTAGAAGCAATTAACAAAAAGGATGAAGCTTTTACTTCCAACCTAATCTGTCAGAACTTCTCTCTCTAAATAATTTGTTAAGCACCTTAATGCTCTTACTATAGTTCACCAAAAAAATCAATTTATTTTATAGTTAATATGTAAAACCCTCCAAAAATATTTGATATGATTATTGACAACCACAATGGGAGCCTATAAAGGTACCCGTATAACGATATCCAAAATCTTAGGTGTTTGAGTTTGTCTTGTGAATATATCGAATAATGGATTTTGAAATACAAATGAATCATGCCCAAACAAATGAGAGAGTCATGATCGGAGAAGGATCTAGTCTAATACCGCACCTGATCAACGGAAAACAAGAATGGTTCATCATGCAAGAAGAGCATGACTAGTTGCGAGGGGATATTAATGTTGTAAGATCTAAAAAATAAGAGGTAATAACCCCTTCGGCTAAATCCAATTGATAGTCCAAAAACCAGAAGGATAAAAAGGCTCCGATAAACAAGTTGTCGACTCAAACGCTCAGCACAATCCATAAATTATCAAAGAGGTCGATCATAAAAAATTCACCGTTCCTCGAAGATTGAACGTAAGACCATGAATCGTTATAGTCCTCCAGAGTTTAGCAAATATACGGTGTTTGAGTCCGATGAGTCTTTGTCATCTCCAAATAGCGATCACCATTGTAAAAAAGAAGAAGAAGTCATGACGATGAGTACTATTTGAAGAAATGTGACAATCTATATCAAAGGTCGAGAAAACAACACACCTCCTCAAATAAACGAATACGTCAAAGAGGTAGAGAAAAAAATAAAAAAAATTGAGGGAAAGATATGGGGTTTAGAAAACCACAATATTAACTATCAAGTGAATAATCAATTTGTTATAGAGTCTGAACATAGTATTTTTGCGACATTTGATGAGGGTCACCAATATATTCAGGGATATAGTTGGAGTCAGTCTCATCTCTCTGCAAAGAATCTCTTTGGACATATGCCCATGCGGTTCGATATATCAAAAATGGAAAAATTTGATGAGAGCAAAGATTTGGATAACCACATTGAATAATTTAAGAAATTTATGATTAATTTAGACGATGATGATAAGTTGTTATGCCAGGGTTTTTCCTATACCTTCAAAGATAGCGCTTTGAAGTGGTATAATCGGCTTCCACATGTATCTATTAAATTTTTTGATATGTTCTGGATGGCTTCCCAAAGGAAATTTGTAGGAAGCAAAGAAATGCGACACTATAATTTAGTGTCGCCAATTTATTGGAGAAAGTTTAAAGGATTACATTAGGTGCTTTGTGGAAACTAAGAATGGATTGGAATATTGCTTTGAACAAGTGGTCATATGTTCTTTTAGGCAAACACTTCTTCCTAGAGAATTAGTTGATAATGTCATCAGGAAAAAATAATATCCTTCGGGATTTGTTGCCACAGGTTGAGAAACAAGTTAAGGTAGAAGAGACCAAGAGATTAAAGTTACCCCACCAGTAGAGGAAAATTCCACATAAAACGGACTCAAGTTCACAACAACAACAACAAGCACACACAACTACCAATTCTCGTGCATATGACTTTAATCTACCTCGAACTAGGATAAAGCAGCATCCACAAGGTCAATAATATAAATCCAGGGGGAGTCAATGGGGGGGGGGGACCTGATCATTTTTCCGAACTGACATAAAGTTTTCCCACCATATTGTCAGTTTGACAACCCAATTAGAAGGGAAAATTTCTACCCATATTTACCAATATCTAATGCCATTCGTTGTATTCGATGGTGATGATCTAAGAGATCTTACTGGGCCACATAAAGATGATGTGGTGATCATAGTGACAGTCGAAGAAACTGAAATTCGAAGGATCCTAATTGACAGAAGTAGTTCAGCAAACATTTTATTCATGTCTGGTGAGGATAATAATTGCCTGAGGGTAGGCTGGTAATTTCAGTTGGTGTTTTATGGTGGTGTGTGGGTGTTAAGTGTTTAAAGTAGAGAGTAGAGAGATAATTAAGTAGCTTGGTAGCAGTTAATTCTCATTACCCACAGTTAATGCAGGTGGTTGGGTATTTATACCCTGATGTTTGGGCCCTTAAGGGCTTTCGGGTCATGTTTAATGGACCCGGGTCATGTTTAATGGACCCGGGTCATGTTCAAAGACCCATGAGCTCTAAGTAGGAGAGCAAGTAGCTTAGTCAAGAAGTGTTTTAGGTTTTTTAGTACTTTTGTCATAGTTCGAACAGTCCTATGGTCATAGTGTTCAAAATGATCTGTCCGGTTCGTGTGATCTGTCCGGTCCAGAGGCCTTGGACTGATCTGTCCTTGTTCGGGGAGCGTGCAGAATTCAGACTCATCAAGAGCCCCTTTTTTAGGTGTTTGTGCAAGTATCCTTGCCAAAGACCTGAAAAACATTCCGATGTCTGAGGTATTTTTAATCCAGACAGGTCTATGGGTTTATGCGGATAGATAAAGCTTTACGAATTCAAAACGGTTTTCGCCAGAGTTCGTGGGGCACGTGTCACTCTCTGATTGGTTGCTTCAGCCGTTTTTTCACCTTGAATCTCGAACCCACCTTCTTCGAAAAGCAACCTCTTTAATTACAGGTGGTGACATCAGCGCCGTCTTTTAATCATTGCCAAACTTTTCGAATTCTCCTAGGAATCAACTGCTTTTTCAGATTTACTATAAATACAAATTCATTTCTACTGTTTTACCATCTCCTTCAAACTTACTTCTGTAAAAAAATCTCAAAGCTTTCTCTCTCTAAAGCAAAAAAATTAGTTCAATAGTTTATGTTTACAGCGAGGAACGCTCTGGTTAAAGGCGGGTGGCTCAACCTTTCTGAGTTAGAGAAGGCTCAAAAAGTCGAAAGAGAGAGACAGATTGCTGCAGGGTTACCTGCCTCACCTGTTGACAGACCTATCACTTCTGCATCTGAGTCAGATCGTGGCTCGTCCTCTTCCAAGGGGCCTAGAAAACTATTTCAAACCACCCTCTCCCCCATAATCTCTGGTTCCTCAGTTCAGGAATCGGTGCCTACTGTCGAGCCAGGAGTCACAGCCACTAGCCTTAGAAAACCTTCTCCCTTTCTTGCAATGGGATCAGACACGGAGCGCTCTCCTGAGAAGCTGATTGATAAGAGGAAAGGCCGACTGGTTAAAGGCCAAGGAACCAGAAATACCCCCTCAAGATCGGGGGCAAAAGATAGCAGCACCGGATCAGAGGTGCCAATTAGAGCTCCTAAGGACAGACTATCCGGACCGGAGGGCTCCAATCTAAACCTTCAACCAGAAACTTCTACTCCAAACACTTTACCGGAGAGCAGAAGTCAAAGGGACACTGAGGCCCATCAGTCCGGAGATAAGGCTGAATCAACTTTGAACCCTCCCCCCATTACAGCTGCTGAAATCCCTTCAACGATCATGGAGGAAGTGATGGAGGACTCTGTTGAAGAGGCCCCGTTTGAGTCTGAGCCCTCTGGTCAGACTAGCAAAGAGATATTTGCCAAGAAGGACAAGGGCAAAGAAAAGTTGTACTTGAGGCATCCGGATCTGCCGGAGAGCCTAGAGGGAAAAGTAGGGCCTTGTTTTCACAAGGTCAGTGTTAACTATCTTCTCTCCCTACAAAAAATCAACTATGCATTCATCCACACTGCTGAGTTGGGCAGGATGCGTTCAAAATAGGGTATTCCAGAAAATGTAAAGATCAGGATCCCTATACATCCGGAGACCCCCATGGATTGCAAGTTAAGTGAGGTGGTTATGTTCACGGAGCTGTTCAACTGGGGGCTCAGGCTCCCACTAGACCCAGAGATTGTCAGATATTTCCATCTGATCAAACTCTGTCTGAGCCAACTGAGCCCCAACGCTTGGTATACCCTTATGTCATGCATCATGGCATCAAGGCTGTCCGGGATTCCTCTGCCCGTGGAGGAGTTTGCTGCAGTGGCTAGCCTGTGTAGAAACCACCACATCCCCTTCTACCACTTTAACATGGGGGACAACTTCAAGGCGGTGGATGATTTGCTGGAGGCAGAGAGGAATTGGAGGACCCAGTTCCTGTTCGTTAGTGGTGCCTAGGAAAATGGCAAGAAGATAAAAGTCGGAGAGAACCCAAGCCTCCTCAGAAGCAGGCGGAGGAGTGACCGTAAGCATCTTGCCTTTGTATTTTTGTCTCTCTTGTCTTTTCTTTTTGGACCTAATTTATACTAATTTGTCTTACTTTTGTTTTAGCAGAACTGCCCAAGGAGTTTAGTGACCACTTGAAAGCCGGGCAGGTCACTTGTGGCAAAATTAATGCCCGGACTGCTGAGAACTGGGGGAACCGATTCCACGATGCTTTCACCAGTGGAAATTTGGCAAGGTCTCACCTGTGGAACACCACAGGTCGGAGAGACTTGACCTGGGAAAAGCTCACCACCCAACCTTCTCCAGATGTTGTGCTCAAGAGAACCCATAAACCAGATGGGACACTCGTCCTGCCAAGCCGGGCCAAAGCCCCGAGCAAGATGAAAGGCAAGAAGAAGAAGGGAAAAAGGATGATGGGCGATGCCAACCCTGCAGATGCTGAGAAAGATGCTCCAACAGTCCCGGAGGGGCCAACCCAGAGCCAAATCGATGCTGCTCTCTTGCAAGTAGTGGAGCAAGAGACTGAGAGGCAGGAAACGAATCTCCCAAAACCTCCAAGGGCTTCCAAGAGAAATCGCAAACAGGGAAGCGAAGGTGCAGACCAGGAGGCGAAGAAGAAAAAGACTTCTAAGGGAAACGAGCTTTCTCTCCGGGCTCCAGAGCCTTCTGACCCAACGCACGCCGAAGAGATTCCGGGGGACTTTCACACTGATGAGGTTGAGGGAGGAGATCTCAACATTGATAGAGTGGACATCACCGGTCTTGGTGAGCTTGGTGAATACTTCCTCAATCTCCCCAGAGATGACTTTGCAGGGCCTTACATTCCTCCGAGCAGCTCCAACACGGTCAATTTTAACGGTAAGACTTTTATTGTCTCTAGTGAAAAGGATACCATAGCCCACTCTTTGTTAAGCAATGTGCAGCCGGTACTTACGTTAGAGAGACAAGTCTAGGGTCAGGCAGACATCATTAAAGACCTTAAGTCTGAGAAGGAAAAGTTGTCCGAAGACCTTCGCACTGCCACCTCCAATGCTGCCATGTTGAAAGAAGAAAACGAGGAGTTGAAGAGAAGCCAAAAGACAAGCACCACCAAAGTCACCACTTTAGAGGAAACCATCAAAGACCTCCAGGAGAAACTGTCCGGTCTGGAAAAAGACCTTGCTACCTCAAAGGGAGAAACCAAGGCAAAGGACAAAGTCATTACCAACTTAACCACTGATAAGATTTCTCTTGAGAATGCAGTGTCCAAGGCTGCCGAGGAGAAAAATACTTTGTTACAGGAGCAGGAGGCCAAGATCCAAGCCAAGATCAATGCTTATGCCAACCAGATGATCAAAAGCGAAGAGCAACTGCTTGAGAAGGTGAGGTCTGACATGGTTCTACTCTTCCATGAAAAGTTTCCAAAGAAGAACCTAGGGGACTTATGGCTTTACATTGAGCCTAAAGACCTCCCATACCACACGATGGCCGAAGGCGACATGTATGGCTACTCCAGTAACTCCCCGGGTGATGAAGAACATACTAGGGAGAGCCCAGATGAGGAGAAAGACGATCCTAAAGGCAAGAAGGTGGATGAAGGGAGAGATGACCCTAAAGGCAAGAAGGTAGATGAAGGCGAGCCATCTTCAAAGGCTCAACCTTAACTTATGATCCACTTTGTTTATTTTCTATTCAGATTAAAGTCCTTGGAAGGCCAAGGCACTCTTTTTGTAATAGTGTCCGGTATTTGACCGGACAGGTTTTTTGTTGTTCGACTTTGATCATTTAAAAGTCCTTGGAAGGCCAAGGCAATTTCAAGTTATTAATTTCAATAAATATTTCTGTTCTGTACAACTATCATCTTCTTTCATTGCTTGTTCTAATTTTGATAGCCAAAATTTAAGTAGCCTTTAGCTGTTGCATTGTGAGAGTGTTTAAGTTCTCCGGCTAGAGTTTAAATAGCCCTTAGTTATCTCAATCCGGATAGTATGACAAGGGACAAAACTTTAAAAATACTTAGAATTTTTTTAAGAAGGCATCAAATTTTATTTAACAACCCGGACACCTCATTAAAACCTCTCCGTGCCACCAGGGAGGAAAGAGTATGCCCCCAAATATTTACATGGATGTTTAAACAAGTAAATATTTACACAAGTGCTATTCCAAGTACATCCGGAGATGCTCGATATTCCAAGGATATGTTAGAACTCTGCCATCTTTGTCTTCCAACCAATAAGTTCCAGGCTTAATTCTTTCAACAACCATATACGGACCCTCCCAAGTTGGGGCCAACTTTCCGAACAGCTTTTCTTTAGTGTGTAAGAAGACCTTCCTTAATACTTTGTCCCATGGTTGGAAATCTCTTCTTTTAACTTTGGAAGCAAACCTGCTTCTCATCAAATCAAGTTGACCTCTGATTTCCACCTCGTTAGCGTGTTCAGAGAAGTTGTGAACACGAAAGGAGGGGAGAGTTGCCTCTATGGGAGCTAATACATCCATCCCATAGACCAAAGCAAAGGTTGACTCTTGTGTTGCAGCCCCAAGTGTTGTCCGGTAGGCCCACAAGACCTCTTGTAGATAACTAGGCCACTTCCCAGCAGCCCCTTCCAAATTCTTCTTTAAACTGGACAATATAGTTCTGTTAGCCACTTCAACTTGCCCATTTTCTTGTGGGTGGAAAGGTGAAGAAAAACAATGTTGTATACCCCTTGAGGCACATAAACTTTCCATTTCCCTATTGTCGAACTGTGGCCCATTGTCTGTTGTTATTTTCTGTGGGACACCAAATCTGCAACAGATGTTGGATATAATGAATTTTATAACAGCTTTTGATGTTGTCCCTACTAGGGGGGGCTGCTTCTATCCACTTCGAAAAGTAATCTATGGCCACAATTATAGTTTTGCGTCCTCCGGACGCCACAGGGAGAGGCCCCACTAAATCCAATCCCCATCGAGCAAAAGGAATGGGCTCAGAAATTGATTCTAAAGGAATGGCTGGTACATGAATTTCATTGCTGTACCTCTGGCATGGGTCACACCTTCTTACCAATTCCTTAGCATCTTTCATAATTGATGGCCAATAGTAACGGGAGAGTAAAACCCTTCTTGTTAAAGCTCTAAACCCACAATGGGCTGATCCCTCACCATCATGCAATTCGGAGACGACCACTTGTGATTCTTCATCCCCCAAACAGCGCAGGAGAGGTTTACTATAGGACTTTTTGTACAACACTTCTCTAAATATGATGAAACCACGAGCCTTATGTTTCAATGTTCTGGCTAGTGACTTATCCGGAGGCACGACACCATCGGAGAGATATTGCATGAGAGGAAACCTCCAGTCTTGAGGTTGTTTCACTTGTACTTCAAAAATTTCCTCTTCTTTACCCTTACTAAGTTGAATGGAGGGGCTTTCGAGCACATGGATCCATGGATATGACTCCGTATATGCTATGGTTGCCAATGAGTCTGCTAGCTCATTTTCTGTACGGGGAATGTGCTCATAGACAACACCTTTAAACTTAAGTGCTTCATTTTTGAGGAGGAGTAAATACTTCGCAAGTTGCTCCTTCTTAGCCTCAAATTGGCCTTGGGCATGGTGGATAAGTAGTTGGGAGTCGCTTAGTAGTTTGACCCTCTTAGCCCCACAGATGTAGGCTAACTTTAACCCAGCTATAGCTGCTTCGTATTCGGACTCGTTATTAGATGCCCTGAAAGCAAAACAAATAGCTTGGTACATTTTGTCTCCATACGGGGAAGTCAAACACACCCCTGCACCACACCCCATAGTGCTAGATCCACCATCTGTTCGGACGAACCATACCTTTTTATCTTTTATGTCAGTAGTTTGCTCTGAATCCCTATCGGAGTGGAATTCAACCAAAAAGTCTGCCACAGCTTGGGCCTTGAGTGCTGTTCGGGGAGCAAAATCTATGTCGAAGTCCCCCAATTCTACTGACCACTTAGCCATCCTGCTTGAAATGTCTGCCTTTTGGAGGACATTCTTCAGAGGGAAAGAAATCTGGACGATGATGGGATGAGCCTGGAAATAAGGCCTCATCTTCCTGGCAGCTATTACCAAGGCCAATGCTAACTTTTCGAGTTTCAGGTAACGCATTTCTGCATCTACCAAACTTTTGCTGATGTAGTATACTGGATGGGGATGACCACTGACCTCTCTTATCAACACAGCACTGATGGCATAATTTGAAACTGCCAAATATACGAAGAGGGTCTCCCCATCAACTGGTTTAAACAAAGTCTTGGGAGAGGACAGGTGCTTCTTGATCTCATTGAAAGCCTCATCACACTGTGGGGTTCAATCGAATCCTTTTGCACCCTTCAAAGTTTGAAAGAAAGGTGCACACCTATCCGAAGACCTTGAGATAAATATGTTTAAGGCAGCTAACCTCCCCGTTAACCGCTGTACTTCTTTAATGTTTCGAGGAGGTTCCATTTGAAAAAGAGCATTTAACTGGTCCGGATCGGGCTGTATTCCATGCTCACTTATGATATAGCCTAGAAACTTCCTGGACTGCACTCTGAACACACACTTTTCTGGGTTTAATTTCAAATTCACTTTTACCAAGTTGGTAAAAGTTTCTTGGAGATCGGACAAGTGCAACTGCTCATCTACACTCTTCACCATCATGTCATCAATGTACACTTCCATATTTCTTCCAATTTGATCAGCAAATGCCTTGTTGACTAACCTCTGATAAGTAGCCCCAACATTTTTCAAACCAAATGGCATTACTATGTAGCAATGAAGACCTCTGTCAGTGACAAATGTGGTATGCTCTTGATCTTTTGGATCTACTTGAATCTGATTGTATCCGGAGAAAGCATCCATAAAGGAAAGCAAATTGTTCCCAGAGGTGGAGTCTACTAACTGATCAATCCGGGGAACTGGATACAAATCTTTTGGGCAAGCTCTATTGAGATCTGTGAAGTCAATGCACATGCGCCATTTGCCATTCTTCTTTTTCACCAAGACAGGATTGGCAGTCCACAAAGGGTATTGAGACTCCTTGATGTGCCCCATCTTTGTGAGTCTGTCAACCTCTTGTACAATGACATCAGCCTTTTCTTTGGAAAAAGCTCTTCTTTTTTGAACCACTGGAGCTACGTCTCTCCGGACGGATAGGAGATGTGATATCACTTCTGATGGGACCCCAGTAACATCAGCATTGCACCAATCAAAAACGTGCTGATGGTTCTTCAAAAACTTTAACATTTTATCTTTCAAAACAGGTGGCATTTTAGACCGTATCTTGACACTTTTCCCATCTTCCAAGCAGTGTGTTTCTACCTCTTCAACTGGTATCAACACTCCGGGGGTCTCTCTGGGGTCATCAATTTCACCCTCACCCCCAGAAAGGCCCTCAAACTGCTATTGTTCATTAATACGGACTGCCCCCAGCGTTCGAGGAGCCATGGCAGTGGCATAACATTCTCTTGCAATCTTTTGGCTGCTCCGGACGACTCCAACCTGTCCCTGAACAGCATACTTCAAGCATTGGTGGACTGTTGACGCTACTGCATACATCCTAGAGAGCCAAGACCTCCCTAGTATAGCATTATAGCAAGTGGGACAATCCACCACAATAAAGAGTATTCTGACCATTTTCTTGAAAGTGCCCTTGCCCAATAACACTTCTTCTTCGAACTCTCCGATCACATCTGCTGAGCTGCCTGTGAAGCCCACGATTGATTTGTCCGAATTCTGAATTACAGCTGGATTTTTCATTTTTTTGTACGTGGTTAGGAAAATGATATTGGCTGAGCTTCCAGTATCCACCATGATTCGTCTTATGTCATTGCCCCCTATAGATGCTCCTGTGACAACAACATCCTCATGAGGGCCAGCAATGTTTCTTAAATCATCTTCATCAAACACAATGAAGGGGAATGAGTTTGGTGACTGATAGGATGTCATGCCTCCTTCTAGCTGGGAGGCTAAAGTATGAACATGCCTCTTCCTCGAAGAAGCAGTAGGAGTTGTCATAGTGTCCCCCCCCCCTCCCCCGAAAATTGTAAGTGACTTGAAAAACTTAATGAGCCCGGAGACCGATCTAGAACATTCCTCTATAGCACCCACTCTATTTCGAGTTGGATCAGGATCCAAGTACTCAGATTC
Source organism: Limnanthes douglasii subsp. nivea (assembly GCA_036936605.1). Lineage (NCBI taxonomy): Eukaryota > Viridiplantae > Streptophyta > Magnoliopsida > Brassicales > Limnanthaceae > Limnanthes > Limnanthes douglasii. The sequence goes on along the minus strand of JAUPFV010000005.1, from coordinate 102,966,686 downwards.
CACGTCGAACCTTTCAATTATAACCATGGCTCCCTCCGGAGGAGTATTACTTGGACCAACCCGGTCAGTGTTATCAGACCTGTTACCCCCTCTTCTTTTAACGTAAGCTCCCAGCTTTCCCCTCTCAATCAAGTTTTGAACTTCTTGTTTCAATGCTATGCAGTTATCAGTGGTATGACCAATATCATTGTGATATTGGCAAAAATAGTTATTGCGATGCTCTCTGGGAGACTGTAGTGTTGCCGGTCTCCGGTAATGCACCTCATCCTTTGTTTTATAAAAAATAGTGGCCACACTTTCTTTTAACTCTGCGAACCACTCCGGTTGCACCCATGACCCTCTCTTGTTTCTGGATTGCTGACTTTGAGCAGGAGCAACTGGCTGAGACTGAGCTTTTGCCCTACCATTTCCCTGTCCGGTTTCTCTTGCTTTGTTCCTGGACTGATTCTGATTGGGATTTGGTGCCACTGGGGTAGACCTCACCTGCCTGTGCACCCTGGTTTTCTTTGTTTCATCGACGTTTATTTGTTTGCCAACTTGATTCAGCAACCCTCCCCATGTCATGGCCTTCTTTCTGGTCACTGAATCAGCTAGATTGCCTGGGTTCAAACCCTACCTTAGGGACGCTATTGCTACCTGTTCGAAGCAATCAGCCAACCCATTCTTGGTGTTTACAAAACGGCTTATATACTCTTTCAAGGACTCATTTGGTTCCTGGGCACAGTGGATTATTGTATCTCCATTGCCTTTTAGCTCTTTACTCCCTACGAACTGCCTTCGAGAGGCTACCCAAAAAGTATCGAAATCTTTAATACAACCCTGAGGCAGGCTGTTGTACCACTTTAGAGCACTCCCCGTGAATGACTAGGAGAATGCTCTACAGAGCAGTTTGTCATCATCATCAAAGTTCATCATGAAGTTTTTAAATTGCTCCAGATGGTTGTCCGGATCAATACTGCCATCGTACTTCTCTATTTTGGTGCTGTCAAACCTCTTGGGGAGGTTTCCGGACAGAATTTTAGAAGACAACGGAGATTGCCTCCAATTCCTTCCACGACTGAAAACAGTACCTTCATTGAGAGTTGCAAAGATACATGGTTCATCGTGGAAAGCGAAGGGATCCATCAGCATCTTGTCCACATGCCTCCAGTTATGAGATGATCCCTTACCAATATGCCTCTTCATCTTTCCTTGTTTATCCCTTCTTCGACCCTCATCGCTGCTAGAGGACAAGGATTTTTCAACTCCCTCACTGTCCGAAGAGCTATCAGAAGATTCTGAGCTTGAGTCAGAACTCTCCACTGGCTTAGACCGGTGAGACTTTTTGGAACTGGCATGAGTCTTTTTGGTGCTCACATGAGTCTTCGAAGACTCATGCTCTCTGGGGTTATCGGTGTGATGAGCAGCTGATGCTTTGGACTTTTCTTTCCCGCCCATCTTGGCCTTTTCAGCGCTCAGAGCTTCTATTTCACCATTTAGCCTATCACGCTCTTCGATAGTATATTCATCATTCTCTCCCACCACTTCGAGCAAAGCTGGTGGTATTTCTGGATTGTCCGGATTCATTCAGACAGATTTTTTTAAGCTGGTTTTGAATGCTTGATTCAGGCACCTTCTCCTCCCACTGTGGTCGCCAATTTGGTGAGGATAATAGTTGCCTGAGGGTAGGCTGGTAATTTCAGTTGGTGTTTTATGGTGGTGTGTGGGTGTTAAGTGTTTAGAGTAGAGAGTAGAGAGATAATTAAGCAGCTTGGTAGCAGTTAATTATCATTACCCACAGTTAATGCAGGTGGTTGGGTATTTATACCCTGATGTTTGGGCCCTTATGGGCTTTCGGGTCATGTTTAATGGACTCGGGTCATGTTCAAAAACCCATGAGCTCTAAGTAGGAGAGCAAGTAGCTTAGTCAAGAAGTGTTTTAGGTTTTTTAGTACTTTTGTCATAGTTCGAACAGTCCTATGGTCATAGTGTTCAAAATGATCTGTCCGGTTCGTGTGATCTGTCCGGTCTGGAGGCCTTGGACCGATCTGTCCTTGTCCGGGGAGCGTGCAGAATTCGGACTCATCAATGTCTACCTACAAAAAAAAAATGAAAAAACCCTTCAGTTATACTGTGGTCAAATAGAACAATAGTTTGGTTTACAAGAATTACTGCAAATGTGATCGAAGAGTTCAAATTTGATGCTCTCTTTGGAAAAGGACCCTTCAAAAAGACAGCCAAGGTACTCTTTATAGTATAGATGGCCCAACTTCATATAATAATATCTTTTGTAGATTTTGGTTATCGAGGATGCACGTTTTTACCTTAACGGTTTATCAATGTTTGAAATACACCGTTGTGGGTCAAGTTGGGGTTGTTCGCAGTAGACAAAGAGTAGCTAAAGAATGTTCTATTATCGTATTGGCTCCTAAAACACCTTAGGGTGTAAAAACTAAAAACGAATAGCAATGACCAGAGTCCACTTTGGACTAAGGTATATTGGATGATCTGAGGTAGACTCCCAACTTAGTAATACTCGATGAATATATTGAGCTATATATTTTCCCAAATGGAAAATAGTAAGAATCGGAGCCCAAGTTGCACCAATTATAAGGGAACATTTATTATCTTATTTATCTAAACATTTTCATATGTTTGTCTGGTGTATCGAGGATGTAACATGTGTCCCCGCAAGCATTATTTTCTATAAGCTAGCAATACGACCTAATGTATGCCCTCTTATTAAAAAATAAGGAGTTTTTTATGCTAAAAAATGCAAAGCCATTGTTGCAGAGGTATATCAGATAACATAAATAGGGCATATAAGAGGATCCTAGTACCCTTTGTGAAAAGCAAACCCAATACTCGTGAAAATAAAAAAAGAGAAGTGACGTATGTGTGTTTGCTTCACAGATATAAAATGGGCTTGTCCGAATGATCCGTTGACTGTCCTCATGATTGACCAACTGATAGATTCAACTTCTTGTAAAAATATATTGTCATTCATGGATGCGTTTGTAGGCCATAACCATATACAGATGGATCAAAAATACCAAAATATCACCATGTTCATAACATGCATCTCCCTTCATTGCTATATTGATGATATGTTAGTAAACAGTGTGAGATATGAGGATCATTTCTCCGATCTGAAGGAAATATTTTGTAATTTAAAGGGCTATAAGTTTAAAATTGAACCCAGAAAAGTGTACATTTAGGGTGCGTACCAGAAATATTTTGGGGTATATTGTTAGTGAAAAGGGTATTCAAGCCGATCCAATATAATTGAATGCATTATTTACAATGACTCATACAAGGTCCATCAAATAATTACAAGTATAGAATTGAAGTTTGGATGCTTTGAATATATTTATATCGAGGTCTTCGGATAAATATGCACAATTTTTCCAAGTTGTAAGAAACTCAAAGGAATTTGACTGGAATTTTGAGTGTGATGAATCCTTCATAAAAATTAAAGAACATTTATATTCTCTTGAGACATTAACCAAGCCAACTGCGGGAGAAATATTGTATATCTACTTGACAATATCTGATTACGCGGTAAGTGCGGTATTGGTTAGATAAGTTAAAGCTTATCCACGCCATGTTTATTATATAATTAAAATCTTGTTGCTGAAAAATATACTTAAACTTGGAAAAGTTAGCTTTAGCTTTAGTAGTTACAACTCAGAAAATGAGGCCATATTTCCAAGCTCATTTAGTTACTGTTCAAACTTCATTTCTACTAAAACATATGTTTGAAAAAGCAGACGTGTCGGGTCAGATGACTATGTGGTTGGTAGAAATGAGAGATTATGATATTAATTTTTCTCCTCGAACAAAAATTAAAGAATAATATGTGATAGATTTTCTAGTTGAATTCCATTCTGAACAAGCAGAGTCTGGGGCTGATATTAATAAACCCATGAGTGAATGGAGAGTTCGAACAAATAAGGGTTCAAGTGTTTTAGGTTGTGAAGCAAAAATGTACCTGGTATATCCCTTTTGAGATTCAATGTATCAAGAAATAAGCTTTAGTTTTAATGCATCAAATAACAAAGTAGATTATGAGACAAAATTAGGAGGGTTAAGACTTGTGCAAATTTGATGTGCAAAAAAAAGTTCATCTAATAAGTGATTCACAATTACTTATCAATCATACCTTGGTTCAGTCTGAAGCGAGAAAGTATCATTTAGTTAAATATTTAAAGGCATTAAGAGAGACATCAATTTTATTCAAGCACATCAAGTACGACACGTTCCCCGAGCCAAAAATTTGATATATGATTCCTTGGCTACTATTGCATATACCAAAGGATATCCATGGATTCTAATACAATAGTATCCCTCGATAATGAGTGGATATGAATTTAAATCAAGTACCGAAGAAGCTTTCCAAATCTTAACTACCATAGATAAAATTAGAGGTATGAGATCAAAAAGTTTATCACTAAAGATAATCCACCTATTGATAAAGCATTGCAAAGAAGCTAAGGCTCAAAACACATGGTTTAATAGTCCTTAGGGATATACTCTGCATGAAGTCTCTCAGTCAACCACTATTATGATACCTCGAGATTATTGAATCTCAAATGATGCTATCTGAATTACATGACGGGGAGGGATATGCTCGTTGTGGCTATAAGACTTTAATTAAAAGGGTTTTATTAGTAGGGTATCATTGGCCTTCTATTATGGAAGATGTTAAATAATTAGTTTAAAGGTGTGATTCTTGTCAATGATTTGAGAATGCAATATATGTGTCGACTGTACCACTAGAATCTATATTCGAGGCATTACCCTTCGATAGATGGGGGCTTGAACAACAACACAAGGACTGAATTATCCAAAGGGCAAATCAGACAAATAGTTTATTATACCAAAATTTGTTTTATGTATGCTAATATAATAAAGTCTAACAATTATAGGTATCTAATATAATAATGAGATTGAGTTACCAAAATAGGCCCATGGATTATTTTGGCCCATTAGGCACATAAGGCCAATTTTTGCTATAAATAAACCTAGAAGCATTTAATAAAAGGGATGAATTTTTTATTTCAAACACACTATGTCAGAACCTCTCTCTAAAGAATCTCTTAAACAACTTAGTTCTCTTATTAGAATTCACCTAAAAAATCAATTTATTTTATAGTTAATACGTAAAAGCCCTCTGGAAATCTTTGACGTGATTAGGCTGAATATGAAATTCAATTTGACCTGGGAAAAACAATTAAATCACAAGCAATTTATTAATGAGTTTCAATAAGAATTAGATAAAATGGAAGAATGTAAATCGACGGAAAATAATTTGAAGGATGAAGAATGGGTTATTTGAGATGATGGATCTTTTGGTGTAAATAGTAGTGAGGTTGGCATTATGTTAACAGTTTTAGGGGAATATCAAGCAAGATATTAAATTCATGTTTGTTATTACTAACAATGAAACAAAATCTGAAGCTATGTTGGTTGTAATTCAATTAGCTCGTATTTGTGGAGAAACATCCATTCGTGTTTTGTCTGATTCTCAGTTAGTGGTTGGTCATTCTCAAGTAAATTTTAAAAAAAAACAAGAAAATACAATAAAATATATGGAAACAATAAAGGAAATAGAAATAAAATTTAAGAATAATATATATGAACAAGGTTCAAGAATAGAGGATAAAATACAGATTTTGTAGCAATATTTGGTAGCATAAAAGATAATCCGTTGGTGATAACACAAGAGATACCGTCAGTAGTTGGAAATATTGATAAACGGGAAGTATTAACAATATATGATGATAATGACTGGCGATGAGAATAACTATTATTTTTTAAATATGAAATTTTGCCATTAGATTAAGCTCAAGCTCGTGCATTATGATTGCATCCCGCAAAGTCTATTTTCTTTAATGGTATTTTATATCGAAAGAGTGTCACGCGACCTTTGTTATGATGTTTAGGAAAGAAATAGACTTTGTTAGTTTTAAAGATTTGCATGAGGTAAGACCGTCTGCACATTGTGGATATCGTGGATTGATAAGATGTTTTCTATTGACATGATTATATTCACCAACACTTTCGGTCGATACGAAGTTGTTGGTAGAACATTGTGATCTTTGTCAGTGTTTTGCTAATACAAGTCATATTCATAGTAGGGCAATTACCAATGACGACTAGTAGAAGGAAATTTTTGATAGCAGTTTTTGGCTATTTCGCAAAAATGGGTGGAAGCAAATGCATTAACAAGAATAACTCAAGAAATTCGTGAATTTTTATGATCTTGGATTTTGAGTCATTATAGAATTCTGAGGGTGTTAATGACAAATAATTGACCTCAGTTTCAAAATGATATGACAACAAAGTTTTGCATAAAATATGAGATACATAAAATTTTTTCTACTCCATTTATCCACAAGCAAATGTGAAAGTAAAGGTTACAAATAGAGTCGTTTTGCATATAAAAAAGAAAGTTAGAATTGGCTAAGGAAAATGGCCAGATTTTTTAAATAAAGTTATATAAGTATACATAACAACTTCTAAAGCTACAACAAGCGAAACACTGCTTTGCTTTGCTTTATAGAATGAAAGCAGTCCAAATAATGATTCCCAATCATATGCTATAATTTTATCCATTAGAAGATAATAATATAGAGAAACATATTGATATTAATTTAATAAAAGAACAACACGATCAATCTCAAGTTAAACAGAGCATTGTAGAACTTTGATGCAGAGTTCTGTATAATGTAAAGTTGAACGTCAGGAGTTTTTAGGAAGAAAATTTGGTGTTAAGAATATTATTCCAAGGAACGAGCGATAAAAATGCTAAAAAACTAGCTCAAACTTGGAATGAACCTTTTAGGTTAATCTCTAAGGGATATAAATGAACTTATAAACTGATTTAGATGGATGGAAGTATATTGAAGTATCATTTGAAGTTGTATATAAAATAAGTATTGGTAAATTTAATTTACTAACAGAATTGTAAAACATGTTAATAATTAGTTTTAATAGAATATATTTTCCGACAATTGTCATAAACAATAGGTGGTATGTAGTAAAATATTATAGTAAAATTATAAGTAATAAACTCAACTAGCTATAAGCTAAACCTAGATGAAAAAAGTTCAAGAGGTCACGCATTCAATTAAAGTGAATATGATTATAAGTCAACTCTAGCTAAAAAGTGTAAGAGACAACGCTAAGGCTGTAAATACTTTAAGATGTGATTATGGTTATAAGTCAAGCCTAGCTAATTGAAGCATAAATTCTCACACACCAAAATCGAAGCAAACATAAAATTAAGTTAAGTCCAAATGAAAAGTATAAGAGGCAATGCAAAGTTGCAAATGAATGGTAGATAAAAATAACGATAAATAATTTAAGGATAATATAGTTTAAAATCATAAATTTTATAAAAAAACATATAAGTTGATATAAAAAATAAGAAATTTATAAAACAAACAATAATAACAAAATCATAAATAATAAATAATATATAAAGATAATAAGAAGACACCAACCTACAAAGAGTTTATAGTATATATAAATTGGTGTGGTTTATTTTTGTCTGAGGGTAAGTTTTTAATTTTCGTTTAGAGTTGTGTGGAAGTTTGTGAGTATTTAATATTTGGGCAGAGTGTAGAGAGAGAATTAAGCAGTCTAGTTTTATTTAATTTTCATTACCCTCATTTAATGTTGGTGGTTGGGTATTTATACCTTATATTTGGGCCTTATGGGCTTTCGGGTCGTGTTTAATAGACCCGGGTCGAGTTTAAGGACCCATGAGCTCTAAGTAGGGGAACAGGCAGCTTAGTCAAGAAGTGATAAGGTTTTAAGTACTTTAGTTCTGTTCGAACAGTCCAATGGATGATGGTGTCCGAACTGACCCTGTCCGATTACGTGGACATTGTCCGAACTGACCCTGTCCAAGTGCTGACAGAATCCGGACTCATCAGTAGCTCTTTTTTAGGTGGTGTTCAAAAACCTTTGGCAAGACCTAAAAAATAGTCTGTTGCTAGTGACAGTTACATCCGGACAGGTCCTTCGAAGTGTGTCATAACTTTATTCGTACTGAAAAAAGTTCTTTATATCTAAACGTTTTTTTGCTAGAGTTCGTGGGACACGTGTCTCTCTTTGGTTCGTTATTTCAGCCGTTTTTTGACCTTGAATTTCGCTCCCACCTTCTCTGAAAAGCAACCTCTTCAATAAATGAAGGTGACATCAGCCTCGTTTCTTAATCATTGCAAATCCTTTCGAATTCTCCTAGGAATCAAAGCACCTTTTTGGGGTTTACTATAAATTAAACATTTTTCCACTGTTTTACCATCATCTTCATATTCACTTTGCTAATTTTCAGAGCTTTCTCTCTCAAACACAAGTTCTTCTTTTTTTTTGTTTATGTTCACGGCTAGGAACGCTTTAATCAGAGGCGGGTGGCTTAATTTATTAGAGCTAGAAAAGGCAAAAAAAGTTGAAAGGGAAAGGCGCATTGCAACAGGCCTACCTACCTCCCCCATCGACAAACCAGTAACCTCAAACACAGAGCCTGACCAGGGTTCCTCCTCAACAAGAAGTGTCAAACCGAGGAGATTATTTCAAACCAACCTTTCTCCCATTGTTTCAGGTTCGTCGGTTCAAAAATCAGAGCCCACTGTTGAACCAGGACTAGCAGTCACCAGCTTCAAAAAGCCTTCCCCATTTATAGCCATGGGGTCAGATGCAGATATCTCTCTCAACAAATTAGTTGATCGGAGAAAATGTCGCCTAGTAAAAGGGCAGGCTTCCAAAAGCACCCCTTTAAAATCAGGGGCCAAAGACAGCAACACAGGGTCAGAGGCACCCATAAAAGTACCTAAGGACAGACTGTCCGGACCGGAGGCCACTAGCCCAAGCCTCCGAAGAGAAGCCACCACATCTGAGCCCCAGCCGGAGGCCAGAGTTCAGGAAAGTATTGAGGCTCAACAGTCCGGAGGTCAGACTGATCCAACTTCTAACTCCCCCCTTCCAAAGACAACTGAAAATCCCTCCTCGGTAATGGAAGAAATAATGGAGGATTCTATCGAAGAGGCTCCGTTCGAGTCCGAACTCTCCGGACAAACTAGTGATGCTGCTGCTGCCAAGAAGGATAAAGGCAAAGAAAAACTATGCCTTAGGCACCCAGACCTACCAGAAATTCTTGAAGGAAAAGTGGGACCTCGTTTCCACAAGGTTAGTGTTAAATATCTTCTTGCCTTACAGAAAATTACTTATGCTTTCATCCACACAGCTGAGTTGGGCCGGATGCGTACGAAGTGGGGGATTTCGGAGAATGTGACAATAAGAATCCCCATAGACCCTGAAACCCCAATGGATTGCAAGCTTAGTGAAATAGTTATCTTCATTGAGCTATTTAACTGGGGGCTAAGGTTTCCCTTAGACCCGGAGATAGTTAGGTACTTCCACCTTATCAAGCTCTGCCCTAGTCAACTGAGCCCCAACGCCTGGTACACTCTTATGGCCTGTATCATGGCTTCCAGGCTCTCCGGAATTCCTTTACCAATGGAGGAATTCGCAGCTGTGGCCAGTCTCTGCAGAAACCACCACATTCCCTTCTATCACTTCAACATGGGTGATAATTATAAAGCAGTGGACGACCTGTTTGAGTCAAAGAGAAACTGGAGGACTCAGTTCTTGTTCGTAAGCGGCGCTTGGGAGAATAGGAGGAGGATCAAAGCTGGAGTCAACCCGAGTCTCCTTTTCAGCAGATAGAGAAGTGATCGTAAGAATCCCACCTTACACTCTCATTTTCATTTTTATCAAATTTGTTTAACTGACTGGTCTTGTCTCTTTTCTTGACAGAGCTGCTTAAAGATTTTGGTGATTATTTAAAGGCCGGGCAGACCACTTGTACCAAGATCAACACTTGGGCTGCTAAAAAGTGGGGAAACCGGTTCCATGACGCCTTTACCAGAGGCAATCTCGCAAGGTCTCACCTCTGGAACACTACTGGCCGGAGGGACTTGACCTGGGAAGAACTCACCACTCCACCCCCTCCGGATGTAGTCCTCAAGAGAACACACGAACCGAACGGGTCACTATACTTGCCAGGTCGAGCCAAGGCCCCAAGTAAAATGAAAGGCAAGAAAGGGAAGGGTAAGAAGAGTGCGGTTGAGGCTAACCCTGCTGAAGTGGAGGAAACTGCTCCAGAAACCCAAGAGAGGCCAGCTCCAAGTCAGATTGATGTTGCTCTCCTAGAAGTGGTGGAGCAGGAGAGTGCTAGGAAAGAGGTAGGGTCTCCCAAACCTCCAAGGGCCCCCAAGAGAGACCGAAAACGTGGAGTAGAAAACAAGGAGATGGAGGCCAAAAAGAAAAAGACCTGCACGGTTGATGGACTTTCTCTCCGGCCTCCGGAGCCTCTCCCTCTTGTTGACCCTACTGATCCAACAAGAGCAGAGGAGATCCCTGGTGACTTTCGAACTGACGAGGTTGGAGGAGGAGACCTCAGCATTGATGGTGTTGACATCACTGTGCTTGAGGGGCTTGGTGAATACTTTGAGAGCCTCCCGAGAGATGACTTTGCTGGGCCCTACCTTCCTCCAAGTACTTCGAACTCCGTTACCTTCAATGGTAAGCCTTTTACTGTTTCAAGTGAAAGGGATGTTATAACTCACTACATATTAAGTAATGTTCAACCAGTGCTTGTTCTGGGGAAACAAGTTCGAGGTCAGGCATATATTATCAAAGATCTCAAATCTGATAAGGAGAAACTGTCCAACGACCTCCTTACTGCCACCCAAAATGCTGACATTCTGAAGGGAGAAAACGACGAGTTAAAAAAGAACCAGGAGGGTTGGGTTACAAAGGAGGCTAGCTTAGAAGATACTATCAAAGACCTCCGAGCAAAGCTGTCCGGGTTGGAGAAAGATCTCTCCTCTTCGAAAGAGGAAGTGAAGGCCAAAGACCAAGTTATCCATACTCTGACTAATGACAAAATCGTACTTGAGGATTCGGTATCCAAAGCCGTACAGGAGAAAGCAGATCTGCTAAGGGAGCAAGAGGCCAAAATACAGGCCAAGATCGATGCTTATGCCAACAATGTAATAGATACTCAAGAGCAAATGTACACCAAAGTGAGGTCGGACATGGTCTTCCTTTTTCATGAGAAGTTCCCGAAGAGGAACCTGGGAGATTTGTGGCTTCATGTAGAGTACGAAGACCTTCCCTTCCATACTATGGTTGATGGAGACTTGCATGATTATTCTAGTGCTTCCTCTTTTGACGAAGAAGAGAACACCAGGGAGAGCCCAAATGAGGAGAAGGACGATCCCAAGAAGAAGAAGACAAGTGAGGCTGAGCCATCTTCAAAGGCTCAGTCTTAGATTATGAATTATATTTTCACCTTTTACGTTGTCTGAACTAAAGTCCTTGGAAGGCCAAGGCATTTTTGTAATTGTGTCCGGCATTTGAACAGATAGATATTTTGTTTTGTTTGACAGTTTTAAAGTCCTTGGAAGGCCAAGGCACTTGGGTTATTTCAATGAATATCTTTGTTTTGCACAACTCTTGCATTTTCATAGCTTTTCAATTTTGGTGGCTAATGTTTAAACAACCCTTAGTAATTTCATAAATATTCTAAAGCGAGAGTGTTTAAATTCTCCGATGACAAATGTTTAAGTAGTCATCATTCCTTTAATTCAATCCGGATGGTGTGACAAGAAACAAAGTAAGAACACTTCGAATTTTTAAGAAGGCATCAAGTTTTATAAAAAAGCCCGGACACCTTATTAAAACCTCCCCGCGCCACCAGGGTAGGAAAGAGTATGCCCCCAAATATTTACATGGATTTTTAAACAAGTAAATATTTACATAGCTTCTACTCCAAATACATCCGGAGATGCTCAATATTCCAAGGGTGATTCAAAACCCTTCCATCCTTGTCTTCTAGCCAGTATGTTCCAAGTTAAAGTCTTTCAATGACCATGTAAGGTCCTTCCCAAGTTGGGGCCAGTTTGCCGAGCAGCTTCTCTTTAGTGTGTGAGAAGACTTTCCTTAACACCTTGTCCCCGGCTGAAAATCTCTTCTTTTAACTCTGGAAGCAAACCTCTTCTCATCAAACCCTGACAGTGTGCAGCTCTAAGGTGAGCCTTAACTCGTCTTTCCTCTATTAGGTCAAGCTGACCCCTGATTGCCACTTCGTTAGCATGTTCAGAGGAATTGTGAACTCGAAATGAAGGGAGAGTTGCTTCTATGGGAGCTATAGCATCCATCCCATAGACCAAGGCAAAATGTGACTCTTGTGTCGCAGCCCCAGGTATAGTCCGGTAGGCCCACAAAACCTCTTGTAAATAACTAGGCCATTTTCCAGTAGCCCCTTCTAATTTTTTCTTCAAACCGGACAGTATAGTTCTGTTAGCCACTTCAACTTGACCATTTGTTGTGGGTGGAGAGGTGAAGAGAAACAATGTTGTATACCTCTAGAGGCACAAAAACTCTCCATTTCCTTGTTGTCGAACTGTGGCCCATTGTCTGTCGTTATCTTCTGTGGGATGCCAAATCTGCAATAAATATTGGACAAAATGAATTTTATGACATCTTTTGATGTTGTTCCTGCCAGTGTGGCTGCTTCGATCCACTTCGAAAAATAATCAATAACAACAATTATTGTCCTGCGTCCTCCGGATGCCACAGGAAGAGGTCCCACCAGATCCAACCCCCATCGAGCAAAAGGTATAGGCTCAGAAATCGACTCTAAAGGGATGGCTGGGACATGAATTTCATTGTTGTACCTCTGGCATGGGTCACACCTTTTCACCAGCTCCGTAGCATCTTGCATTATAGATGGCCAGTAATAGCCAGCCAATAGAACTCTTCTTGTTAGGGCCCTGAATCCACAGTGAGCTAATCCTTCACCATCATGTAATTCAGAGAGGACTATTTGAGACTCATCATCCCCCAAACATTGTAAAAAGGGTTTACTGTAAGACTTCTTATAAAGAACATCTCTTAGTATGATGAAACCACGAGCCTTGTACTTTACTTTTCTTGCTATCGACTTGTCCGGAGGCAAAATACCATCAGAGAGATACTGCATGAGAGGAAACCTCCAATCTTGAGGTTGTTTCATCTATGCATCGAAAATTTCTTCCTCCTTACCCATATTGAGTTGAATGGAAGGGCACTCCAGCACATGGATCCAAGGATATGACTCAGTATAGGCTATGGTTGCCAAGGAATCTGCTAGTTCATTTTCTGTTCGGGGTATGTGCTCATAAAAGATGCTTTTGAACTTAAGCGCCTCTTTTTAAGAAGAAGTAAGTACTTCACCAGTTGCTCCTTTTTAGCTTCGGATTGACCCTGTGCATGATGGATAAGAAGCTGGGAATCGCTCATTAACTTGACCCTTTTGGCTCCACAAATGAAAGCCAACTTCAAACCAGCTATAGCAGCTTCATATTCGGACTCATTGTTAGAAGACCTAGAAGCGAAGCATATAGCCTGATACATTTTGTCACCATACAGAGAGGTCAAGCATACCCCTGCACCACATCCCATAGTACTTAATCCACCATATGTCCGGACGATCCAGACCTTTTTATCTTTCATCTCAGTAGTTTGCTCCGTATCCCTATCAGAGTGGAATTCAACTAAGAAATCAGCCGCAACCTGGGCTTTGATTTTCGTTCGAGGAGCAAAATCAATATCGAAGTCCCCCAACTCTACTGACCATTTAGTCATTCTACTTGAAATATCTGCCTTTTGAAGAACATTCTTCAAGGGAAAAGATGTCCGAACGATAATAGGATGAGCCTGAAAATAAGACCTCATCTTCCTTGCAACAATTACCAAGGCTAATGCTAATTTTTTGAGCTTTAAATAACATTTTTCTGCATCTATCAAGCTCTTGCTGATGTAGTACACCGGATGGGGGTAATTATCCACCTCTCTCACCAATACATCACTGATGGCACAACTGGAAACTGCCAAGTATACGCAGAGTGTCTCTCTATCAACAGGTTTAAATAAAGTCTTGGGGGAGGATAGATGTTTCTTAATCTCATTGAAGGCCTCATCACACTGTGAATTCCAGTCAAATCCCTTTGCACCCTTTAAAGTTTGAAAAAACGGGGCACATCTATCCGAAGACCTCGAGATGAATCGATTTAAAGCAGCCAACCTCCCAGTCAACCGTTGTACTTCTTTAATATTCTGAGGAGGCTCAATTTGGAATAAAGCATTAAGCTGGTCCGGATCAGGCTGTATCCCTTGCTCACTTATTATATACCCCAAGAAGTTCCCGGACTGCACTCCGAACACACATTTCTCTGGATTTAGCTTCAAATTTACTTTTACTAAGTTAGCAAAAGTTTCTTGGAGATCTGCCAAATGTAGTTCTTCATCCACACTTTTTACCATCATGTCATCAATGTACACCTCCATTTTCTTCCAATTTGATCAGCAAAGGATTTGTTCACTAACCTCTGATAGGTAGCCCCAACATTTTTTAACCCAAATGGAATTACCTTGTAACAATGAAGACCCCTATCAGTGACAAACGTGGTATGCTCCTGATCTATTGGATCTACTTGAATCTGATTGTACTCGGAGAAGGCATCCATGAAAGACAATAGCTTATTCTCAGAAGTGGAATCCACCAGCTGATCAATTCGGGGAACAAGGTATAAATATTTTGGGCAAGCCCTATTGAGATCTGTGAAGTCAATACACATACGCCACTTGCCATTCTTCTTTTTCACCAAGACCGGATTGGCTGTCCACAAAGGATACTGAGACTCCTTTATATGCCCCATTTTAGTAAGTCTGTCAACTTCTTGAATAATAACATCAGCCTTTTCCTTGGAAAAAACCCTTCTCTTTTGTACCACAAGTGCTATGTCTCTCCGGATGGATAGGTGATGTGATATAATATCTGCTGGAGCCCCGGTAACATCAGCATTGCACCAAGCAAAAACATGTTGATGGTCTTTTAAGAACTTTAACATTTTACTCTTCAGTTCGGATGGCATTTTGGACCATATCTTAACATTTTTTCCCTCTCCCACAGAATATGTTTCAACTTCTTCAACTGGTATTAACACTCTAGGGGTCTCTCTGGGGTCATCAATTTCACCCTCACCCCCAGAAAGCCCCTCAAACTGCTATTCTTCATTGATACGAACTGCCCCCAATGTCCGTGGAGCCAGTACTGTGGCATAACACTCTCTTGCAATCTTTTGGCTGCTCCGAACAACTTCCACTTGTCTTTGAACAACATATTTCAAACATTGGTGGACTGTTGAGGCCACTGCATGCATCCGAGAGAGCCAAGACCTCCCTAAAATAGCATTATAACAAGTGGGACAATCCACCACAATAAAAAGTATTCTAACCATCTTCTTAAAATGGCCCTTGCCCAACAAAACTTCCTCTTCGAACTCCCCGATCACATCTGCTGAGCTTCCAGTGAAACTCACAATTGATCTGTCAGAACGCTGAATTACGGCTGGATTTTTCATCTTTTTATAAGAGGTTAAAAAGAGGATATTGGCTGAACTCCTAGTATCCACCAAGATTTGTCTTATGTCATTGCCCCCAATGGATGCTCCTATGACAACAACATCTTCATGAGGGCCACCTATATCCCTTAAGTCATCCTCATCGAAAACAATGAAAGGAAGTGGAATTTGTGATTGATAGGAGGTCATGCCTCCTTCCAGCTGGGTAGCTAAAGTATGAACGTGCCTCTTCCTTGAAGAAGCAGTAAGAGCTGTCATAATATCCCCTCCGAAAATTGTGAGTGACTCAAAAAACTTAATAAGCCCGGAGACTGTTTTAAAACGCTTCATAATGTCACCCACTCTATTTCGAGTTGGATCAAGATCCAAGTACTCTGACTCTACATCGAATCTTTCGATTATAACCATAGCTCCCTCCGGAGCGGATGTGCCTGCATTGTTTGGACCAGCCCGATGAGCATTATCAGGCCTATTTCCTCCTCTTCTTTTGACATATGCCCCCAACTTTCCTCTTTCAATTAAATTCTGGACTTCTTTCTTTAAAGCAATACAATCTTCAGTGGTATGGCCAGTATCATTATGGTACTGACAGAAGGAATTGTTACGATGTTCCCTAGGAGATTGCAGTGCAGCCGGCCTTCTATAGTGTACTTCTTCCTTTGTTTTGTCATAAATGGTGGACACACTTTCTTTTAACTCTGCAAACCACTCCGGTTGAACCCAAGGCCCTCTCTTATTTCTAGATTTTTGACTCTAGGCAGGTGCAGCTGGCTGAGACTGAGCTTTAGCTCTGTTATGACCCTGCCCGACCTCCCTTACCTTGTTCCCGGACTGATTTTGGTTGGGGTTTGGTGCAACCGGGGCAGACCTCACCTGCCTGTGCACCCTAGTTTTCTTTGTTTCATCAACGTTAATTTATTTTCCAACCTGATTCAGTAGACCTCCCCAAGTCATGGCTTTCTTTCTGGTCACTGAATCAGCTAAATTTCCAGGGTTTAAGCCCTGCCTCAAAGATGCTATTGCTACTTGCTCGAAGCAATCAGCCAACCCGTTTTCGGTGTTTACAAAATGGCTTATGTATTCTTTCAGTGATTCGTTTGGTTCTTGGGCACAATGGATTGTTGTGTCCCCATTGCCCTTCAATTCCTTACTCCCAACAAACTGCCTTTGAAAGGCCACCCAAAAGGTATCGAAATTTCTGATGCAGCCTTGTGGTATGCTGTTATACCACTTCAGAGCACTTCCCGTAACGGATTGGGAGAATTCTCTATAGAGTAACTTGTCATCATCATCAAAATTTATCATAAAGTTTTTAAATTGCTCCAAGTGGTTGTCCGGATCTTTACTGCCATCGTATTTCTCCATTTTTTTGCTATCGAACCTCTTAGGGAGGTTTCCGGACAGAATCTTGGAAGACAATGGAGATTGTCTCCAATTCCGGCCACGACTGAAAACAGTATCCTCATTGGGAGTTGCAAAAATACCTGGTTCATCATGGAAGGCAAAAGGATCCACCATCATCCGGTCTACATGTCTCCGGCTGTGAGATGATCATTTGCCTATATGCCTCTTTAACTTTCCATGTCTATCCATTTTTCTTGTATACTTTTTAATCAACTTTTGTTTCTTTTTAGATCGGCCCTCATCACTGCTGGAGGATAAGGAATCTTCGACTCCATCCTCGTCCGAGGAGCTACCAGAAGATTCTGAGTCTGAGTCAGAGCTCTCCACTGGCTTGGACCGGTGAGACTTTTTGGAGCTAGCATGAGTCTTCTTGGTACTCACATGGATCTTCGAAGGCTCATGCTCTCTAGGGTTGTCGTTATGATGAGCAACTGATGCCTTTGACTTCTCTTTTATGTTCATCTTTGCCTTCTCTGCCCTCAGAGATTCTATCTCGCCCTTTAATCTATCACGCTCCTCGATGGTATATTCATCATTTTCACCCATTACTTCAAGCAAAGATGGTGGTACTTCCGGGGCGTCCGGATTCATTCAGGCTGATTTTTTCTAGATGGTTTCGAATGCTAGATTCAGGCACCGTCGTGCTCCCACTGTGGTCGCCAATTTGGTGTGGTTTATTTTTGTCTGAGGGTAAGTTTGTAATTTTCGTTTAGCGTTGTGTGGAAGTTTGTGAGTATTTAATGTTTGTGCAGAGTGTAGAGGGAGAATTAAGCAGCCTGGTTGTATTTAATTTTCATTACCCTCATTTAATGTTGGTGGTTGAGTATTTATACCCTTATATTTGGGCCTTATGGGCTTTCGGGTCGTGTTTAATAGACCCAGGTCGAGTTTAAGGACCCATGAGTTCTAAGTAGGGGAACATGCAGCTTAGTCAAGAAGTGATTAGGTTTTAAGTACTTTAGTTCTGTTCGAACAGTCCAATGGATGATGGTGTCCGAACTGACCCTGTCCGATTAGGTGGACATTGTCCGAACTGACCCTGTCCGAAGTGCTGACAGAATCCGGACTCATCATAAATAATAACAGATAAAAGTATCAACCATATGTTATCTGAAAATGGTTCCAAACAGTTAATGTTTGAAAATGCATTCATTCATAATAAAAGGGATTTTACTTGGAGTGTGAAGAATGGGTTTTGTCCATAATATCATTCTTTTTATTAACATCAGCAATTTCGACAAGAATATTTAATTTCTTTTGAGTCTGGAAGATATTGTTCCAATTTCCCCGACATATAGCTTGATAATCTCTTGGATTTTTTTAAAATGCGGTACAATGAAAACTTTGTTGTAAATATTACTATCCAGTATTCTTCTCGAGATCTTTTCACGACACTTTTCCACCAATTTTTTAGCCTGACTAAGAACCTGTTCAGTTAAATTTTTCTTGACTTCTTGAAAATTAATATATTTAGGCTTATTAGAATTTTCAAGTTCAACCTTGAGTTTTTTTGATTTATTATTTTACATAGGTTGTTGACGATTAAAGAGTTATTTTTTTTTTCCGATATCAATTCATTGTCAGGTTGTAGTTTTTGTGATGATCATTTGTTTTTAGAAGTTTTCAATTTGTTGATAAGTTTTTCATGTTCATACATCTTATTTTATGATTCTAAAAATCCATCAGAAAATTGAATGGAAGCGACCGTGCTAGTGTTTAAAATCTTCATTTTGTCATGAATAAATTATTTGTCAACCAAAAGTATGGAATTGAACGAGCTTTTTAGTAAATATAAAGATTAGTCTTCTATTAAAATAAATATACAGGGGAAAGCTAAAATTATATTAAAAATGATGTAGAATGTTTTATTTCCGCATGAAGTTCCATCTGCCGACACAGTAGATCAACGCTTGAGAGGTTTGAAGAATAATTATTGAGATATTGAGCGATAAAACGACAAGTAAACGACTACTGATCTACCAACGATGAATAACCAGTAATTAATTTAATAATAACATAATTTTTTATTATAATAATTATAAAAAATAAACTTATGAAATTTGGTAAGAATAAAAGAATTACTTGGTTCAGTAGGCATGAATATGATGTTGTTTGAGTAACTGGAAGGTTGGAAATAAGAGTCTTGTTGATAGTTGAGACTTCAATAACCTTTTTAGTCTTGTTATCATTTCAATTTTTTTGGATGGACTAAAGAAGTAACACGCCATTGTTTGGAAATCTTATATGTCGGTGGTTTGGTTATTTTTCCATTAGTTTATTTTTTACCTTCTTTTCCATCATATTTGTTAGGTTGTTTTCCATGTTGCTTTCCAGATGTTATCTATACTCCAATCGTTTTCATCTCGAATGAGATTAATTATACCATCCGTGAATTTTTTATCTTCATCAGAAGTATCAGTTTAGCATCCATGATTCGATAAGCGTCGAAAAGTCGAAAAGATAATAACGTTAAATTGGCCGAATTATAGAATATAACAAGTTGCATTGAGTAAATAGGTTATGAAATTTATCCTTCTAAAGGGATTGTGCAGCCATGTCTAAATCATTGAGATAACTGCAGCCATGTCTAAATCATTGAGATAACTGCAGCGAGTATTGGTCTTTTTCTAATCTTTAACAATTAATTTAACTTATGATTTTTTTTTATAAAAAAGTATAAATATAAAATAATTTATAAGAGTAAAATTCAATAAGCGTGTTAAGAATTAAACACAATTTTTTATGCCCATCATCTCTCAACAACAGCAGCGATATTAGAATATGTTGATTCCCAATTTCATGAAACATAAAAAAGATATTTTTCCAACCATGGTCTGAAGAGGGGAGTGTGACAATGCTTCCATGTTTACTGATAGTAAAATAATAGAAGAGAGATTTTGAGACTTTAATAGAAGTACACTTGCGCATGATTTCAAAAAATTCAAATGTTTTTTTTTTCAATATTACAAATGTAATAATAATACTTGTAATTGTTTATCATCAGTTTGGGGAAAGTTCTATAGGGAACATCCTATATTATTTGATTTTTTTTAGAATTTTGGGATGAAAAGAGAACATAATGCTCCATTCTATAGTTCGGTAGAATAAACAGACTTCATCATCATAAACATGGTTAGGAAAATCACCCTATGTCTTGATGCATATTCTTAAACTTCTACTAATACCTTATTTATACCAAATTGTTTTTTTTCTTCTAATTTATCCTTAGGATATACGGGAGATGCTTTGGAAAATTATCCGTTGAAAAAGCAATATTTCTACCGTCGATTTGATGATTTGAAGTAGAAGAAAAACCGATATTACTGTTATTTTATTCTAAATCTTCATCTTCAATATAATAAGAAGAATCCACAAACTTAGAAGGTTGTTCTGGGAGAGTATGGTTTGAGGATTCTGAGTTGGTAGAAGGTACCGAGGTTGGTCAACTTCTAGTATAATAATAATGTTATCTTTATTGGTTTCTAAAGAAGATGATGAATCATTCGAATCCGAAAGACTACAACTCGACGAATTAATATAGTCGAAATTGTTTTGGTTAACTAGTGGGTTGAAGTCCCAATTTGGTTCTTTATCCTTTTACATGATTATCTGGTGAATGAATAATAAAAGAGAAATGATGTATAATAATGCACAAAAGCAATAAGGTAAATCTATTAATGTAAGTGAATCTAGTTAGATAGTTAATTATAATAAATAAAGTATTTTATCATATAGGATAATATAGTAGAATGCGTTGGTTTTAATGAGTAAATTTAGAGAGATAATCTAGAAAGTGAAATTCTAAAATATCAAATTAGGTAAAAATGAAACAAAAATGAGTGCGTTTATATATAAGAAGAAGAGATAGATCTTGTTTGTAAACTGTATCTAAAAATAATGGTCGAGGTCAAAACATAAGAAGTTTATTGGTTAAATAGATGTATTAATGATGCCATTTAAGTTTATTTTCAATTGAGTAAACAATTAAAATTGACGGGAATATTGCTTTTATGCATATAACGATAACTTTATTTCTTTTGGTTCTATTTTTAGTTATTAAAACATATAAAGTATATTTTAAAAGATCAGAGGGAGTCATGATAAGGTACCATACTACTAAAGCATTATCTGCTCTTATTACAATAAGATAAAATTATCATCATCAAAGTTATAACGTTGGGAAAGCTTATAAACCAAGGCATCACGGAAAACGCCAACACCGTCTTGGCATAAGATTTCATTAACAGATTCAACAAAATGAAAGAGTAATAAAACAAGATAAACGACGACAATCATATATGAGAAAACCTCTCATAATCATACATGGGTCGACAGTTTTCCCAACGATTAGTGTAATATTTTACTGGATCCATGGTCCTAAGAGGAAGTATCCACCAAATATTACGCGAGGATGAGATTATTTGTAGTAATCACTTTGTGTAGCTTCACAACAAATGCACCATGAAGATCATATTATTTCTATAGGAACACATTGTAAGGAATCGTGGGTTAAATTTAATCATTTGAGATTACGACATACGACCCAACAATAATTTATCCTCTGATTAAGAGCATCATCGAGAGGTCGACAAAATATTTTACACACTTGAGATCACCATTATAGTTAATTTTTTCTTTGGAAGATCAATTCCAAATTTCATTTGTCTTAACCGTTTAAGCTGAAGCCCTAAACTTTGAATGGAATTAGCCTCATTCTGGCATTTCATATATACAACGAGCTCTGTGCATTTTCACTCCCTCGTTTGAGCCTTAAGCACTTCTTTGACATCATCAAACATGAGCTGTTTTATGCATTTCCCCTTCATTCCAATTGGCTTTGGAAATTTCTTTCCTTCTTGAAAATCAATTCCTTTTAAGGAATCTGAGGCTATAAAGATGAAATTATTCATTATAGAATCCCTTCCCGGCTTGAGGTTGGTAGTAACTTCATCATGGGCAGACAACTCAATGACTTTTACATCTATGGGGAGTAACAATATCGACAATGCCCGCCATAATATTTGAACAAAGAGAAGACACATGATAAGACCCATATTCCAAATACTAATATCCAAACGCAAAAAACATTATTAGAGGAAAACAAAACATGATAGTATTTTCCTTATTGGGTCAAGGTAATACCGCTCAAGTGTCAATTATATTCTTCTCAAACTTCTATCAGTTGACAAATAAACGAATGTGTTATGTTCATCAAAAATACAAACCATGATTAGTAAGCATTATTATGATATTATATACTAAAGGTTAGAATAAAGCAAACTAATTGGTAAATATAGAATCCTTAATTGTAATTGCTTCCAAACGAGGCCTACTTGTCTCCCACGAAACGCTGCCGAAGACAAAGCTTTTCTTTTAACTTTTTTGAAATTTGGAAGACATGTTACCACCTTATACTGAATGGGATATACAAGTAATAATACATATTATGTTTTAAAGAACTTATAATTGTAGAAATCTTCTATATAATTAAGATATTTTGAGAATTTACAACTGTAATCGAGGTTATAAGTAACCTTGAATTATTTGGCATTAATTAACTCAGACACATGTTAGACAATTGAAAAACATCTAGAAATGCTGGATGCAAAGAAAAATGAATCTTCTCATAAACAACGAATGTGAATAAAATTATTTTGTTACTAAAACTTTTCGACGGTGTTTCTTAATAAAATATAAGCATAATCCCTACATATGCAGGAACATTCCACTGAGATTAGAGGGTATTTAGTTGTTCTTGCTCAATAATATCATGCTGTTTATTAATTACTTTGACCAAAATCAGAATGGACATGTCTGTATGAATCTTCTTCTACACTAAAATTGACTCTTTCAGTACATTTGATCTCAACACCTCAGTCCACTGCTCCACCACAAGATTTTGGAACCATACCTCATGGTGTATTTCAGCCTAAAATGCTCATACTATGTAATATTTATGCATCAAAATTTCATATTGTGATTGCTTAGAATCCCCTCGCAGTATTTATTTATGAGTCTATTTTCAATTTTTAATAAATAAAAATAGACAACACTGATAAAGTTTCTTGTAAAAGAGGATCGCGAGAAAAATTGAACCCCAAAAAAAGTTAATCATGTAAATATAATGTAGAGTAAAACAAGTATTGGTATTTATAATAGAAATATGTATTATCTTAGCCACTTAGCTCACTGATCAAACAATTAGCATAATTGGCTTAACAATAAAACAAAAGCAATCAATTAGCATAATTGGCTTAACATCAAAACAAAAGCAATCAATTAGCATAATTGGCTTAACAGCAAAACAAAAGTAACTTAAGAGTTGTTTTTACGTGTGACGCGTGTCACAACTTTCTCTCATTTAGTTGATATTTAAATATATAAAAAATTGTTTCAATAAGTATAATCTTCACGCGTACGCCTTTTCCGACCCTTCTTTTGTTTCTAATTTTCCACAAAGGTCTCATTATACTATTAATTTTTGTTCTAGTGCTCCAAATACCCCAAAATACCGGTATGACCTTTTTACCTTTTTTTATTTATTTTCATTTTTACTATTATTACCTTGTGTGTTCATTTTAACTTACCACGTGAGCTACATGATTATGTAAATTACCAACATAGTTTTTTCACTTCAGAAAAACATGCCAGCTACAATAGCATTTTACTACTTACTTGTGTATTGCTTTAAAGCTGACTACTTTTGTCAAAGAAATCTAAAATCTAATCGAATTGTAAGAGACTGTGCCAACTCCCTTAAGTTGCTCTCTAGAAAATACATGTAGTCAACTTAACTACAGAGTTAGAGGGAAAAATATATACTCATCAATATCAGAATATAGGCCTATATATTGTATTCGATGAGGATGATTTGAGTGACGTTGCTCGACCACATGAGGATGTTACGGTTATTGGGGTTACAATTGACGGAATATAAATGTAAAGGATATTGATTGACACTTACAAGTTGATGAAGAACCCGCTTGTCATTTTTTGATCAAATAAAACCATAATGGGATTTAAATTAAATTTTACTAATGTGGTGGGGGAATTCGAAGGTAAAACTATCCTTAAAAAAGAATCGTTTTAAAAATATTGTGAGAGTACTTCTTGTGGTTGACAATCCAAATCCTTACCACAAAATCTTTGGTAGATCCAGGCTACCAAGGATACATGTTTTCGCTTTAACAATTTACTAATACCTGAAATACATGGTCGGAGGTCAGGTGGGAATTGTTCAAAGTAACCAAAATGTGGTAAAAGAATGTTATGTTAGTGCCTTTGCCCAACATGTATTGAAGAATGTGATAGTTAAGAAGGAATAACAATTACTATAGTCATCTTTGGGTTCAAGAAACGTAGGTGATCCAATAGAGAATCCTAGTGCAATTATTCATGTTGAAGAGGTTGAGTTACACACCTTTCCGAATGGGAAATGTGTTAGGATTGGAGCTAAGTTACCATTAGAGATACAATTAAAATTATTATCATTCTTGTCCAAGAACTTACATGTAGTTTCTTGGTATAATGAGAATGTAATGGGTGTACCTGCGAACATCATTAGTCGTAAACTGGTTGTACGATCCGATATGGGCCCTATCATACACAGACAAAGATCGTTTTCTAGCAGAAAAATCTGAAACTATTGTTAAAGAAGGAGGCATGCTGGAAAAAGCAGAGCATATTCAGGAATCTCAGTACCCGCTATGGACTGCTAATATAGTAATTGTGAAAAAGAAGAATGGAAAATAGAAGACGTGTGTTGATGTTACATATCTAAACATGATTTTTCCGAATGATGCTTTCCTTGTCCCCCGAATAGATCAGTTAATGGTTTTTACTTCTGGAAATAAGTTGTTATCTTTCATTTATGCATTTGTTGGGTACAATCTAATACAAATGCATCTAAAGGATCAAGATAACACTATATTCATCCCATACACGGGGCTGGATTGTTATATGGTTATACCCTTCGGTCTGAAGATTGCTGGGGCTACTTACCATTGTCTGGTGAATAAATATTTTGTTAGTCAGTTTGGAAGAAATATTGAGGTTTATATCGCGATATGCTAATAACAATTTTGATGGATGAGGATCAATTATTTGATATCAAGTAATCTTTTTCCAATTTGGAAGTTATCACTTTGAAGTAAATTCTGGGGAAGTGCACATTTGAGATACGATCCAGAAACTTATTATGGTATGTTATAAGTGCGAAAAAGATTCAAGCGGACCTAGCACAACTAAATTCATTGCATGCTATCAAACCCTCCTAGATCCACCAAAGAGGTCCAAATATTGATTGGAAGGATGGCTACATTGAAAAACTTTATATCGAGACCGTGAGACAAATGTGCATCATTCTTCTAAGTGTTGATGAATGGTAAGGAATTTAATTAATATCCAAATTGTGTTAAGAAATTTCTTAGGATCAAGAAACATTTGTCTTCACTCAAAACATTATCTAAGCCAATGATGGGAGAAAAACTCTATATTTACTTAGCAGTGTCCGACTGTGCAATAAGTGCAATTTTGGTTCGAGAAGTTGATAATTAACCTTGACATGTTTATTATGTTAGCAAGAGTTTGTTGGATGTTGAAAATAGGTACATGAAGTTGAGACCGTATTTCCAAGCACACTCAATTACTGTTCGAACCTCTTTTCTGCTAAAAATATATTGCAACAACGAGATATTTTGGGTCGGATGACCAAGTGATCTATAAAATTGGTATATTATGACATTGATTTCGCCCATCGAACTGTAGCTATTTTTTTGGTTAAATTCCATTTCAAACAACCACATATGGAATTTCCAATTTAAAATCCAATAAAAGAATGGATAGTTCGAACAAATGATGGATCTAATATGTTAGGTTGTGAGGCAGGATTTTACCTAATATCTCCCTTTGGAGATTCAATATATACCAAGCAATACGTTTTGGTTTCAAGGCATCAAACAATAAAGCTGAGAATGAGGCAACAATAGTTGGGCTAAGACTTGCCCCAATATGTAAGGCCAAAAGAGTCCGGTTGATAAGTGATTTGCAATTACTCGTACATCATGTTTAGGGCCAATTAAAAGCTAGAAAAGAGTAGTTGATCAAATATTTGCAAGTATTAAGGGAAACATCGACTTTCTTCAACTGTGGGAATATGAACACGTGCCAATAGCAAAAAATAAAATGGATGATTCTTTAGCTACCATTGCATAATCCAAAGTGTCTCTATAGAGTATGATACAAGAGTATCGTTAAATAGTAATGGACCTTAAAGTGGGGATGAATATTGAGAAAAGTTCCCAAACATCCACCATAACACACCAGGATTGGAAGCGTGAGGTAAAACAGTTCATTACTAAAGGAAGTTTTCCCATTGACAAAATATTGGCTAAAAAGTTGAAGTTTAAAGCACATGTATTTTTAGTCTAGAGGGATGTACTCTATAAGAAATCATTTAGTAGACGTCTATTGTGATGCTTTGGGTATGATGATTCCTAGGTAGTTTTGTCTGAATTACATGACGGAGAAGGCTCTCCTCACTGTAACTATACAACTTTAATTGGAAGAGCTTTATTAGCAGGATATTATTGGTCTTCCATCATGGAAGATGTTAAATAAATAGTTAAATGACGTGATCCATGCTAAAAGTTTGGGAATGCAATATATTTGCCGGCAGTTCTAATATAATCAATATATGAAGCGATACCATTTGACAGATGGGTGCATGATTTGGTGGGACCTTCAACAATGATATTCAGAGGTTATCGAACTACTATATTAACAGTTGATTATTTTTCTAAGTGGATGGAAGCTGCACCTCTATCCAGTGTCACTGCATCCATCCTATAGACCAAAGCAAAAAGATATTCTTGAGCAGCGGTTCAAGGTTAGTTCGGTAAGCCCACCATATTTATTGTAAGTAATTTGGCCACTTGCCTGCTGCACCCTCTAAATTATTTTCTAAACCTATCAAAATAGTTCAATTAACCACCTTTATTTGCCCATTGGCTTGATGATTAAAGAATGAAGAAAAATAATGCCAATTTTCCATAGATACATAAAATTTTCATGTCTCTATTTTCAAACTAGGGGTAATTATATGTTGTAATACTTTTAGGGATCCCAAAAAAATATTGGAAAGAATAACCCCATATTATATTTTTTTACTACTTATGTTTTTATATTTATGTTCTTTCAAATGGATCACATTCGAATAGTTAAAGTGTTTGTTTTATGTGCCTTCGAATGGATCACATTTGAATGGTTAATGTGTTTGTTTTATGTGCATTCAAATGAATTACCTTCGAATGTTTAAAGTGTTTGTTTCATGTGTCTTCGAATAGTTAAAATGTTTGTTGTATGTGCTTTCGAATGGATCACATTCTCACATTTTTGAAATTCTTTCTATGGCAGCCTTATTGATGGATTATTGGCTCTTTAGTGTTGCAATATTCCTGGAACTGTATGCTTTTTTCCTTTCGAAGGATTCTAATGATTCTTGTTCACCTCTTCGAGAGAGGTAATGGTCTCTTTTTGTTCGTTGACCAACCTCTCAAGTTCAAAAATGAGTCTTACAAAAGAAAAAACCAAATACGCCAGTGTATTATGTTCTTTATCAGCCGGAAAGGCACATCATAAAATATCACCTTTATGGTGTTCTTAGTAAATTCAGGGAAGTCTTGATCAAAAGCATCAAAGTCAATCCGACCCATACGCTCCATCATATTTATTTCTCCATATGTTTTCCCCTCTAGTGTGGGGAGAAATGTATAAGGTGGGTCGGATACTGGAAGTGGTGGAGAAACTATGGCTGGAATTGTAATAGGGACAATATCAAAATAGAGGGCGACCTCCGAACTGATAATTTATCTTTTCTCTTTTGTCACTATTGTGTTTTCTTCTCTTGTGTGTCTTTTTTTAGAAACATGAAGCTCTAAGAGCGCGTCATCCTCTTTGAGGAAAGAAGTGACTACAACTAAAACAGATTCGTCAATTGTGGCTGACAAAGACTTATCGGGCTGCAATTCAGTTTCAACCCCAATTGTGTCTGTCCTTGAGCTTTGTTTGGTTTTCTTGCCTCTCTTAGCCCGATGGCTGACGGCTTTGATCCTTGCTGGAAGAAATACCTTGCCATCTACAGCTTCGGTTCTTTTCAAAATAGATGATGCCCGAAGATGAGTAGTCATTTGGTCCCATGTTTGGTCCCATTCGGAGTTGGTCCTTGATAGATGACTCCGAACCAGGTTATTGGGAGTAAACCAATAGTGGATACCGTTGGACCAATTCTCTCCGGCCCATTAGTGTAGCTTTTTGAAAGTAAATTTGGCATCCTCTATGTGATGCAGATGGGATTTTGGTATCACTATAAAATAAAAATAAAGTGTAAGTTATGAATAATAAAAATTGAGCAACAATATAAGCTTGAAGCACTACCTATGTTCTTCAAAGATCGGGTGAGCTGGCTCAGATTACCCTTTGAGGAGATTTTCTTCCCATTCTCCTAATAACCGTTTTCAAAGAAGAATTTCATCTTCTATACCTTGTCATCTTCTAACAAATCATCCACAACTTTGTACTCATCACCCCATAAAAGTAGAAGGGGATTTGAGAATTTTAGGACCACCCAGTGATAATAACAAATTGTTCTATTAGCATCCGAATTTTTGATAACCTAGATGCCGTGATACATGACATCAGGGTAAACCAATCATTCGGACTAGCCTTTCTTGGGAATATCCCACCAAGTTGAAGTAATTTACAATGTGCGGATCCAAATGAAACCAAAGGACCTAGTTTAGCACATCCAGATGAAACTAACTCTTTTGAACCACTGTTCATTTGGGTCTCACCTTGTGTGGGTAGTCTAATGTTCACCTCTTCTGACAATCTCCATGTCCCGCAAATGACATGGGGATTCTGTTAAGGGTCTAACCTTGAAAAAATTAGACCATACACGTGTGACTGACAACCGGGTGAGGCTGGGGGTAGAGTTTCAGCTTCTGTTTCACTGACTTTTGCTTTGCCACATTTACCACTTTTTCCTTTTGAAGTTCTCTTTCTAGATGAATTTAAATTCTCGAAATTCTCTTCGGATTGACCATATGTCTCTAGGGGAAATTTCTCATTCAAATTATCGATGTCGTCTTCCAATCCATTCAGATTAGATTCAGAGGGCTCTATCTATTGAGAAAAAATGTTTCTCTCCATGTTTGGTTGTTATGAGAGAATCAGATTAGACTCAGAAGGTTCGATTTGTTGAGGGAATCTATTCTTCTCAATGTTCAATTGTTGTGAGGAAGGATTGATGGAAGGCTGATTTTATTGAGTAGCTTCCTGGCCCCGGAAATATGGGTTCGTATGACTTTTAGCTTGTCTAACCAAGCCTAGAGGTGAGTTCTCTTATGTATTAGAACCCATTGTTATGAAGGTAGAAAGACACTTGCGACTGGTAGCTCATTGAGATTGTGATGGCCTAGCTGAACGACTCTTCAAGGTAAATGATTGAGCGGTAGAAGAAGGATTCGATGAGATGTTGCATCTATTGTATGAGAAAACTCCTCTGTAGTCAATTATCTGAGTGAGAGTGACCGTGTCTTCGGAGACGGGTAATCCACCTGCGAACCTAGCTCTCTATTTCTCTTGGTCTAACTTAGACAAATTTAGCCAACCCTTTTTGGTAAAAAAAAATTTGGCAGTAAACATACAAACACCAAAGTTTTATCGGAGATGGAATTTGCGGCGGTGTAAATGGTGGAGAAAAGAAAAATATAACTGACGATTTACTTGATGATTGATGAGATGAAACTTCTTTTTCTACAAGTGAATTCTCTCTCTTTAAAACTATTATACTGAGAAAATGAAAAGAGAGCTTATATAATGGACTATAGAACACCGTTAGTTTCACCTTTAGAGAAGTGAAATTTTTTCCAACAACTATAAACCCTAGGGGAATGGAAGCGTTTTCCTGTGGTAGAGCAAGATCGTGAGTCTGATGAATTAATGACACATGTCCCATAATGTGTTCGGTTAACAGCCATGACATTGTCCAACATATTTATCCGAATAGTACCATCAGATAAAATTAGATTATTTTTTTAAGCAAGTTAAGAAAAACTTCGAAGAGCCATGTCTGGAGAGATGGACAACCCTTCTTCGAATAATCCATTAGTTAATCCTCCCAACCTTCTTTGAGAGGACTAAAAGGGTTATCTGATGAGGACATATATATTCGAAGGGAAAAATCAGACGCGAACCAATATTTATTTTACTATTAAAATATAGTTAATTTACTATTTAAATACTTTTATTTAATTTAATTGTTATGTTATTGGGCTTAATGGATTTCGACCTATGGTTGGCCTATAAGCATGGTTCTCCCTATTATACCCATCAAGCTAAAGTTTAGCTTATAAATAGTCTTTGAGAAAGCATTAATGAGGGATGAATCATTTAAGACGAAATCAGACCTTCGCTTTCTGAATAATTAATTATAGAAACTCAATTATCTTTCTATTCTCCACCAAAAATCAGCTTTTTCGTTTTGGATTTTGTTTGTCGTTTGGATTTTGTTTGACGTTTGTAATTTTGCGATGAGATTGACGATTGGAGATTGATGATTGACGATCGATTTTAGGTTTGGTGTTTCGAATATGGTTTTGGTGTTTCAATTTTGATTTTGGATTTCGATTATGGTTTTGGCGTTTGACGTTCGACATTTGGATCTGGATACGATTTTGGTCTTTTTTTATTGAAGTAAGATAGATTGATATTTAGACATTTATTTGGATTTAGTATTTCATTTTAGTTTTCCGTTGTTTAGATTAGTATTGGTGTTTGAGTTTTTTCATTTGTAACAAACTCCAAGGCTTATACTGCATTGTAAGTTTGATGGAGAGTGCTAGAGTTGTTAAGTCCATTAAAGTTATTAGATCACCAACTCATATTATTATTCTATAAATAATGACTTAAAATCTATGTAATTTTAATTTTTCTAAATAAAAAAACTCTAACCGTTCTATGTGTTTATCTCTTTCTATAACTCCAATTTAAAAATATAAAATATAAAATATAAAATCTTTGGTAAATTTAAATGTTCAATATAACTTATCATATTCTCAATATCATAAATATATTTTATATTTACTTCGTCTCCATAGATGAAAACCAAATCATATGTATTTAATTATTAAAAAACTAAAGTATCAACATATTATTAATATGATGTCATGTTATTGTTTATAAATAAATAAAAAAATTGTATGGAATAACAAGATATATAAAACTTTTGTCGCATTCGATAACATTGAAATTTTAAATTTAATATAATATTTCATATTTTTATTTATTATAAAAGATCCATATTTTGATTTCAAGTTTGATGAAGTAAAAAATTAAAGAAAATAAAAATTTATGTCTTCTTACTTAAGTTTATTATGTTTAATGTAAACAGATTTGACCATGTCTTTTCAATAAAAACATAAACATTAAACTTAAATAACTTTCACTATTGGATCGCGAAAACTAGAAATCCTAATTTTATGATCAAAGACACTTGTAACTTCATTTATACATCCAATATAATTGTAGGATGAATCGTGTTAGTATTGAATAAGTTTAACATTCCTCTTGACTCCTTTATTATTTCTCTTGCAATCCATGGTAAGCTTTCTACTCAAGACAAGCTCCTGAGTTGAGGTCTAAATACCCCACCAGATTGTGTCTTATGCAATTCAGACTCTGAAACTATTGCTCATATCATCTATGACAGTAGATTTACTCAGAGTTTATGGAACTATGCTAGTGGTCGTTGCTGACAATCTTGGGTTTATGAGGCGTCAAATTGGACTTCTTCTCAAAACCATCATTTTTGGCGCGATCATTGCCTCCTGCCATTGCCTTTACAATTTTTTATCGTATTTTCTTGGAGCTACAATTCATATTCCATGGCACCAAGATTGGATGAGCTCTGTATTTCTCTATAAAATTATTTACTTGTATGTTTTTTTGTATGTTGCATATTCTCTGTCTAGAATTTCAAGAGTCAAGAATTCCAAGAATCAATCTGCCCGAAATTTGGTAGGATTGAATTTACCATTAAAAATTGTAAGAATCTTTTTCAACGTGGAACACGTGTCAGGCTCTGGTTTGACCTCCCAGTCGTTTTCTCCTAGATTCTCGTACTTACTAGGCTAGAAAGTTACCTAGGTTTGAACCCCCATACTTTTTATCCTTTAATCATTGCTTCGATCGTTCTATCTTCTCCTAAGTATCTTTCAATTTTCACAGTTATGTAAATCTATTCTACTATTTTATTGTCTTAAAAAACACAATACGTTTTTAGAGAGAGAAAGCTTAGTGATCTTTTTTCAAATTGCGCCTAAGTAATTTATGTTCACAACTAGAAACGCACTAGGAAAAAGGGGTTGGTTAAATTTGTCTAAATTAGAGAGACCGAGAAAAGTTGCAAGAGACGAAAGAATAGCCGCTGGTCTTCCCGTTTCTCCCAGTGAAGAACTCAATCATCTAAAAGCAAACACAGACCAATGTTCATCATCATCAAAGACATCTAAGGTCAGAAAACTGCCTTTTGTCCCAACTCTTTCTCCTCTTCAATCAGGATCCTCTGTTCAAGAATCTCAGAACCCCCTCCCTAAAAAAAAGGTCGTTTCCAGTGTTTGGAAGCCGTCACCTTTATTGCTATGGGTTTGGACGCTGAGAAGTCCCCTGAGAAGAATACCCCTCGCCGAATAACTTGCCAATCCAAGGCTATGTCCACTCCTACCTCTTCGAAACGCAGTAGTTCCGAGACAATAAAGCCTTTTCCAGAGTCCAAATCATCCGGACAACAGCCCCTGGCAGAAGCCAAGTTATCCGAACAACCTTACGTTGTAATGGAAGAAAAAATGGAGGATAGTATGGATGATACTCATTTTGAGGCGTCCAGAAAAACGAAAGACACCACTACAGATCGAAAGAGAAAAACTAAAGTGGGTCTGACCAATCCGGATGCGCTTCCGGAGTGTCTAGAAGGGAAAATAGGGCCAAATTTCTAGAAAGTCAGCGTTAAATATCTGTTATTCCTCAAGAATATAGCATACGTATACACCCATACCACTAAATTGGGTCGTATTCGTACAAAGTGGGGGATCCCTGAGTCTGTCAAGGTGAGAATCCCGGTCACCCCAGAAACTCTGATGGATTGCAAACCTAATGAGCTAGTGGTCTACACAGAGGTGCTGAACTGGGGAATCCGAATTCCTTTGGATCCGGAGATAGTCAGGTACTTCCACATGATTAAGCTATGTCCGAGTCAGCTGAGCCCAAACACGTGGTACACCATGATGGCTGACATCATGACTTCCAGACTATCCAAGATCCCACTACCAATGGAACAATTCATTGTTGTGGTGAATTTGTGCAAGAATCACCACATTCCCTTCTACCATTACGGGGAATGATTACAAGGTAGTGAATGACCTTCTAGAGTCGGAAAATCCATGGAAGACATAGTTCCTATTCATCAGCGGAGCCTGGGAGAATGGAAAAAAAAATCAAAGTTGACTATAACCCAAGCCAACTGACTAGCCGCTGGAAGAGTATAAGTAAGTTTTATCTATGTTTCCATTAATGTTTTTAAATACTATGTCGTTATTC
This sequence comes from Limnanthes douglasii subsp. nivea, assembly GCA_036936605.1. Taxonomy (NCBI): domain Eukaryota; kingdom Viridiplantae; phylum Streptophyta; class Magnoliopsida; order Brassicales; family Limnanthaceae; genus Limnanthes; species Limnanthes douglasii. The sequence goes on along the minus strand of JAUPFV010000005.1, from coordinate 102,933,171 downwards.
CGAACTGACTTGTATCATTTTTCAGTTTTTCCAAATAAGTTTTTCGATCATGTAGAGGTAGGTCAAAACACTTGCGCCAAGCTAAACACCTGGGCCTTGGAGAAATGGGGGAATGGGTTCCATAGTTGCTTCACATCAGGGAGTTTTGTGAGGTCTCATCTGTGGAATACCACATGGAGAAGAGACCTCTCATGGGAAGAACTGACCACCCTACCTCTTGCAGACGTTATCCTGAAGAGAGCTGAGGCCAAGGACGCCAAGCTTTACTTGCCTTCCAGGGCCAAATCCCCTAGCCATTTGGACAAGATGAATAATAAAAGAAAGAAGAGAACCATAACAGACCCACCTCAAACAACCACCGAAAAAAACCGGTTTGGAGAACCAATAAAGGATTAATGCTGTTTTGTTAGAAGCAATGGAAGCTATTGTTAAGGAGGCTGGTGGATCGGACAACCCACCAAAGATACGAAGAAGGATAAGATACGCAAGGCAAGCAGTGATGAAAAAACTACGAAGAAGAAAAAAGTCACTATGGGATCAGAGTGATCCTACTGAAATCCCTCCTCCGGCTCCTACTAATCCTACTTTGCATAAAGAAATTCCACTCAACCTTTATTCTGAACAGACCACTGCTGATGGAGAGATAAATCTTGATGCCAACTCGTCCAATGATGTTATATTTTAATGAACTAGACAAAGATGACTTCGCGGGGCCTTATCATACTGCCAACTCGTCCAATGATGTGACCCATAATGGTGATACTTATGTGATATCAAGCGAGCAAGACACCCTGAGTCACGCCCTCCTAGGTTACATCCGTCCGGTAGTTGACCTGGAAAAACAAGTGAGGGAACAAACAAACACTATCAATTCCCCGACCACTGCTAACCAAGGTTTGACTAATAGCCTCTCTACTGCTCAACAAAACATAGAATCTCTAAAGAAAGAGAAAAAATATTTGACTGCCAAACTGCTCAAGTCAGAAGAGGCTCAAAAAGATCTCGAAACCAAGTATTCCGGACTGGAAACTTCTTCTTCCGATGAGATGAAAGCTTTGAAAGGGAAACTAGAGGCTAAAGACAAAAACATCAAGACTCTATTCGACGACAAGGTCAACGTGGAGGATGTTGTTAAGATGAAAACAGAGGAGAATACAACTCTAATACAAAACAAGTTGAAGAGATAACTGCTGGAATAAAGAACTATGCCTCTTGTGTGGTAGACACATTAGAGAAAAGAGATGATGGCATCAAATCCGATATGGTATTACTATTTTATGAGACCTTTCCTAAGAGGACTCTTGGTCCTTTGTGGAAATTCGTGGAATACGATGACCTCCCTTTTCATACGATGGATAATGGTGACAAGCACAACTATTCAAGTAGGGAAGATTCCGAGGACAATGAAGGAGTTAGTGAGAGTTCAAGTGCTGAACTCAAAAGTCCGAAAAAGATGGTGGTGAAGAAAAAACCAAAGAGAACAAGCCCTAAGGTTGTATTGTTAAACTGTATATTTTTTTGTTGAAAAACTAAAGTCCTTGGATGGCCAAGGCATTTTGTTGCAGTGTTTGTTTAATTTTTGTTCCTTAAAACTTAAAGTCCTTGAATGGTCAAGGCATCTGTGAATCATGGATCGGTTTTAGTCCGATCAGACTCTAATATCATATCTCCCTTCCTTTTTATTTCATTTAACTCTTTATCACCAATGTTTAGATAACCTTCAATATTTCAGAGGTGTTAAGTAAGGGTATTAAATATCCTCAACCACATATGGTTAATAAATATGACCAAGTGTTTAATATATCCGATTAATTCAAAGATATTTGAGAGCCGAGGTGTTTAAAAAGCATTTAATTTCCGTCCACCTTACACTATGCCTAAGTCAAAAACAGAGTTGCACCAATTTTTTTCAAGAAGAAATAAGATAATATTGAAAAACTCGGACACCTCGTTAAAACCTCCCCGCTCCACCAGGGTAGGAAAGAGTATGTCCCATAATATTTACATTAATACTTAAAAAGTAAATATTTACAAGAGAGGTCTATTATAAGTATAACCTGAGATGTTCAATGTTCCATGGGTGATTTAGTGCCCTCCCTTCCTTGTCTTGGAGCCTGTATGTTCCTGGTTTAAGTTTCCCACACACCATATAAGGGCTTTCCCAGTTCTGAGCCAACTTACCGAACTGTTTTTCCTTGTTGTGTAAAAATACTTTTCTTAAGACTTTGTCCTCCAACCGAAAATCTCTTCTTTTAACTTTGGAGGAAAATCTACTCCTCATCAAACCCTGATAATGCACCGTCCTCAAATGCGCTTTGACTCTTCTTTCTTCAATAAAATCCAACTGATTCCTGACTGCTATATCATTAGGCTATTCAGAATAGTTTTGGACTCTATGAGATGGCAAAGTAGTTTCTATAAGAGTGATTGCATTCATCCCATACACAAGGGAAAAAAGGGATTCTTGTGTAGCAGCCAAAGGTGTAGTTCGGTAGGCCCACAATACTTCTCGTAAATAACTTGGCCATTTTCCTGCAGCTCCTTCCAGATTCTTCTTCAACCCAGACAAGATTGTCCGATTAGCAACTTCAACTTGCCCATTTTCTTGAGGGTGGAAATATGAAGATAAACAATGTTGAATTCCTCTGGAGGTGCAGAGCATTTCGATGTTTTTATTACCAAACTATGGCCCATTATCTGTGGTAATCTTTCGGGGAACCCCAAATCTGCAACATATGTTAGATAAAATAAATTTAATAATCTCCTTAGAAGTGGTTCCAGCTAAGGAAGTTGCCTCTATCCACTTAGAGAAATAGTCAACAACAACTATGATTGTTCTACATCCACCGGATGCCATGGGAAGAGACCCAACTAGATCCAAACCCCATCTATCGAAGGGTATCATTTTGGATATGGATTCCATAAGAACTCATGGCACATGAATTTCATTTCCATATATTTGGCAAATATCATACTTTTTTACCATCTCTTTACCATAAGAACTGAGATGAGTCTTTAGATACTGCTCGTTCTCTCCAGGATTGTCAGTGTGGTGAAGTACCGACGCACCAGATTTTTCTGTAACCCCTTTATCTGCTTGTTTTATTGCTCTCAGCTCTCAACTGATCGCTTCTTGTTAGTATATTAATTGTTTTTCTTTGAAACTTCCACCTCAGGAGGTGGAATATTCTGCTCATTCGGATCCATCCGAACTACTTTATGTACTCGTTTTGAATTGTGAAATTCAGGAACCGTCGTGCTCCCATTATGGTCGCCAATTTGGTGTGGTTTATTTCTGTTTGAGGGTAATTTAGTAAAGTGTTTTGGGAATTTTATGTTTAAGGTAGAATGTAGTGAGATAATTAAGCTGTGTGCTTGTATTAAATTCTGATCACCCTCATTAATGAAAGTAGTTGGGGTATTTATACTTAACTAATGACCCATGGGCCTATCAAGTCGGATTGTGGAGTCGGGTCAAGTTTAAGAACCCATTAGCCCAAGATGTGAAATGACCAACACCTAGCTTAGTCATATTCCATTACATGTGTCCTGTTTGGTTTTTTTATAGTAGTGGTTTGGTCCGAACATCCCTCCAGATAAAAGCAAGTTATAGTGCCTAAAATATCCGACCTTATCAGTACTGATTGCTTAAAGAGTTTTTTTTTTCTAATGTTACTATAAATAAGATTTGAAAGCTCTATGTTAATAGTAATAATGATAACACTATCTTGTGGATGAACGAGCCTAATTTTAACACGAAGAATACCTGGAACTTTATTAAAAGAAAAAATATCACGTCCAATCTTTATGGTAAAATATGGAATATGATTACTCCTCGTAAATGCTCCTTCCAAGTTTGGAAGTTGCTGAAATACTATATTATATTCCTATAGATACAAATTTACAGAAAATAGAGTTTGTTTTAGTATCCAAATTCCAATTTTAATGTAATATTGAAACTCCTAGGCATTTATTCATAAACTGTGACTTTGCTTGGGGAATTCGGTGTTACTACTATGATATTTTTAAAATTCAAATAGAGAAGTTTATGAACCATTGCCCACATGATCAGAGTGTGGTTATGGTCTACTGATCACGAGGTGCATATCCGGACGGTTATTTCATCTTTGATTTTTGGGTCTATTTGGAAAGAACGAAATTATGCTACATTCAAAAACAGTATGAAAAATGTGAATTCTATCATTATTTATATAAATCATATCTTATATTGTCCTGATCAAGATCATATCTTCAAAACAAAACACTGGAGGAAAGACTTTAAAACCACCAAAATATTGGGTTGTATAAACTATGACGTGAAGAGTGAAAATCTTGTTTACCTGAGTAGGAAGTCTCGTGCTACTGGCTTCTTCAAATTGAACACAGATGCATCCAAAGCAATGGAGAGTTAGGAGGTGTAATTATTATAAGGAATCACAGTGGTGACATTATAACATCAATTACTAACCTATATGGTAAGCTTAATCCCATCATGGCTGAATCCTGAGCACTTCTGAATGGCCTCATTCTTTGTAACAAAAAAGGTTGGAATAATTTAGAATTTAAAACCAATTCTCTTATTCTCGTAAATATTTTAGCATATGGGAGCTACCCTGTTAAGCTAAAAGGAATTCTACAGTGCTGTAGAAGGATGATTAACCCCTACCATAATTATTTCGCACATCCCAAGGGTAAAAAATCAAACCGCTGACTGACTTGCGAAGTGGACTCTAAGATGTAAAATGAAAATTGAATATTCCAATCAATTGCTGAATTTTGTTCTCCAAACTTATAAGAATATATCTTTTTGCAACACACAATTATAAGAAAAGAAAACCAATAAGTTTTCTCTTTAACTAACATTTCAAACAATTTAGTAAAATCTATCTCAATATCTATGTATGGGATATTATTTTGTCCATACAAATTAGAAACCAATCAAACAGAACTCTGAATAGAATGGAAGATATAACATAAAAATATTTTATAAACAGCCAGAGATCATATAATATAAAAATGAGATAGATATCAACTTAAATGCGATAGTATAAAATTAAATATGATCATAATATTGTACGTTGTTTTTTTGTTTTTTTGACAAAACGAAAGTTTTCTAGAAACAAATATGCAAAATACAATAGCACTGAATGAAAGTTTTTCTAGAACAGATATGAAAAATACAATAGCACTGAATTGGTGTATATAAGAAGATTTTATATAAGAAGTACTACAATATTTACAGTTGGACGTTATTTAACAATTTTTGAAAAATATAATTCATGCGTGCTTGACTCCTGAAGTGTCTCAGGGTCACGACTAAACTGAGATCCTGTTTCTTTACCATGAGGTTTCAATTCTAATTTTTTTTTATTAAATTTATAGTTACAAATATATCTTTAGATATGAAAATCTTAACCTTTTCAACCACCTCACTTTTTACTTCATCTTCTCTCTTTCTACTACTTTTCTCTTTAATATTTAAGAAAAATCTAAAAATCCATAAACTCAAATACCGAAAAACACATAAAATCAACTCCAAATCCGCGACTTAAAAATCCTAAAACCCAAAAACCAACTCAAATCAACCCATACTATGGATTTGAGTGACTACAACGACGATTTCAACTGCAATGTCAATGATTTTATTTCGGACGAGGATGAGCCGCTTACTGACCATCTGGAGAGTGGGCTTGAAGTAATTGTTTTTTGAACATAACAAATCCACGCACGGAATCGTGCATTGAAGTGTACACTTCCATGCAAGAACATGCGTGTAAGATATAAAATCGCGTAATTCTGTGCGCGGATGGTGCACAAGATTTGCATAGAATCGCGCGATTTTGGAAAATCATGGCACATAATTGTGGGAAGATTTGTCAAATCTTGGCACAATTATGCGCAATTTATGCATGTGTCTATTTTAGATGTCCGTTTATTGCGTAAATTTTGTGTTTGTGTTCTCATTTCAAAGTCTAAATACATGTATGAACTTGTTGACAATTGAATGAGTTACTTAGTTATAAAATGAGTTATTTTTGTTTGCAAATTGAATGAATTGTGATATTGTATTAATTTAAGTGATTTTGATTTGCGTAAGAGCCGGGAGAAGCACCATATAACATGGTCGATTATAGCCAAATTTTTACCACGGAGAGCATCTACACCAACTCGAAATTGCTTCCATGAGCTGAAAAGGAAAGAAAAAGCATAGGATTCATTGTTTTGGTCGATAAAGATGATGCTGGTAGTAAAAACAGTAAAACTCTGAGGATATATTTTAAGTGCGAGAGGCACAATGTTTACAAACCGAGCCCAAAACCGGGAATTGTGGAGAAGCGCCCTGAGTGTTCGTCAAAAAAATACAGTTGTCCGTTCACGCTAAGGGGAAATCTGGTGTTAGAACTACCCGGTTATTAGAAATTGGTAGTTAGAAATGGGAAACACAACCATCAACCCTTCTTACACTTGAATGGTCATTCACAACAATCGGTTCTCGACCAAGAGATATATACCGTGGTTTGAAGTTAGAAGACCCGGAAAATGTATCTAGTAGTACCATCTACAGCATGCGTCAAAAACACCATTTGGTAGATAAAGCGGGCAAATCTCAAATGCAATACTTATTCGGTCAATTGAAATAGCACGAGTACTATGTTTGGGAGCGAACAAACAAAGAAACGAATGAGATCCTTCAATTGTTTTTTGCCCATCCTACAAGCATCGATTTATTGCGCACTTTTCCTCAAGTTCTTATAATAAATAACACGTAAAAGACTACAAGGTATAATATACCTTTGCTAGAAATAGTTGACCAAACTTTGACGAAAAAGACCTTTTGTATAACTTTTGTTTTTAGGAGCTCCGAAAAACAATAGAACTACACGTGGGCATTGAGTGTTTTAAGGATAGTGATGGTGAATAACATGTGTGTATTACCGAATACTATCGTCACCGATATGGAGTTGGATTTAATGAATGCTATTAGATGATGTATATTCGGATGCAACTCATATTCTATGCACTTGGCATATCAATAGGAACATTAGCTCTTACGCTAAGAAATTTTTGCTGAAAGCGGACATGGGCAAAGAGTTCTTAGAATTTTAAGTAGCGATTGCCCATTCAGAAACGATCGAAGAGTATAACAAAAACCTTGCCAAGTTACACCAAGCCTACGCCTATTGTCCCAAGGTTGTCGATTACTTGATGAAACAATGGAATCATTGGTTCGTAGTTCGACGACGGGGAATAACATCAACATTCACGTCCCGTGTAGCACAGACACGTGCACTCCGAGATGTCTCGCCTACTAACATCGCCTCGCTCTCATCAACGGGGGCGTGGAGGCATCCTACAATCACGCAAACAATATAATCAATATTTTCCGTTGAACAAGTATAATTTACTAAAACAGATTTAAAATGAATACAAAAAATTGTGAAATCGTCGATGTAGGATAAGAAATGCATCATAACACGCAACACAATTGTTCGGAATAAAAAACGGGGCTAAAAATCGGAAAAATGCTAATCCACGTATTCAATTGCATTGATTGTGTCGATCCTGGCACGAATTCGTGCATGGATTCGACACAATCCACGTTATGTGAATCAGACCAATCTACGGATCGTGGATTGGGTATTTCTTGGCACTGTTTCGTTCCATGAAATACCAAGAACAGAACACAACCTCCCAAATCCTAAAACTACCATAAAATATCCCAAATCTAACAAAAAAACATGCAAAATCGAACATATTCCTCTAACTAAACACCTACATGTATTCAAAGATCAAGAATACAACTATAAGTAGAGGAAAATTCATTTTCTCTCTCCGAATACTAAACTCTAAATACTCTAAAACCACACATGAAAATTTTAAAAAACATTACACCAAGATGTAGAAAATGCTTACCTTAACAAGTATTTGGTGTTGGATTTGAAAAATCTTGACTTTGAAAATCCTGGTTTAAAGAGGTTTAGGGTTTCAAAGGAGAAAAAATGGTGAAATTTGGGACTTTTTTATATTTATATGGATGACAATTTTGTAATTAAAAGGAGTCTCGTTATAGCTAAGACATATCTCACTATAACCGGGTTTGTTATAAAAGAAACGGGCCTTGAATCATACATATAAAAGAAATGAAATATAAGATATAAATTATTATATGATAAATAATGGGTTAATAATTAATTCTTGGCCAAAGCTATTTCCCCATCATATTTATTATTTTCTCCATGATTTGAAATTTCTAAAACACTTGAAACATGTTATTACTAAATTACCCTTACTTTGTTTTCAAATTTAACATTACGTGCCATTATTTAAATAGAAAGCCCTACAGTGAAAAACACATCATTAACCGATATTAATCGTACGTATTTGATTTTTGCCTCTAAAATTAACCCTAAAACAAAAAACTTCAGTTTTATTGAAGATTGATTGAAGATTGATCATGGAAAATCAAGAAACCCATACCAAACCGGAGAATAACACTCAAGCAACGAACAAGGTAACGAATATGCATATGTTTACTTTGTATTAAGATTATTCTCCATCTCTACGCAAATTCCGAAACTAAAATAACTTGTTGACAATCGAAACAATTATAAGGATAACATTCGAAAACAAAACATGTGATTTATTAAAGAAACAAAGGGAATGCGTCTGATTCCGAGTGGCCATCTCGGAATCAGATGCATTTGTTTTTGACAAATTACATATGATTCCGAGATGGACACTCAGAATCATGTGTAATTTGTCAAAAACCATTTGCACTTGATTCCGAGATGGCCTCTCGGAAACACATGCTTTCGTTAAAAAAAACAGAATAGAATCAGCCAAATGGTCACAAAATCGAACCAAAATCGAAAACTAATCGAACCCTCATGTTTGCAGCCCTAAAAACCCTAATCGAACCCTAATGTTCTACTAGTTAAGAACCCTAACCTAACCGAACAGTCGTAGCCAACTTACTTCAGTCCTTGAAATTGTAGGTTTTTTTTTTCTTTGGAATTGTTACTAGGTAGGTTAATAGAGGGAAAGAATAAGGTACGAGTAATTTAGAAAGTGGTGTGGCTAGGGTTAATTTAATGGTGTTAGATTGGTTGATGGAAGTTAGGAAAGTGAGAGTTAATGGACTGATGAGTTAATGATGTTCTTGAAAATAAAAGAGGTAGAATAAATGAGTAGAAAAACAAATGTGTCATTTCTTTTATTGAGGAAATAACAACATGGAGTTTTTTTTCAAATTATGGAGGAAATAAAAATATGATGGAAGAAATAATTTGAGCCTTAATTATTTTATATATTTTAATGGATCTTTTAACGAATCAAAACCAATCCATTCTAATATTAATTCTCTGCGGTGAGAAGTCTAGTAAAAAATTCAATTAGATAAGTTTTTAATAAACCACACACGGTATTAATAAATATTTAAAATACATTTTTGTTGTAAGATATAAATGTTGGACATTTCTTTAATAAAATACATCAAAAAAAATTAAAAATTTAATTTTTTTTATTTGATGTGCTTAACTATGTTTAATACTTTTTACATATGTTGAAAAAAGAAACAATTTATTTATATTTTATTACTTTTAAAATATAAACTCGAACACTCCACAATTCAATAAATATTTTCCTTATAGAATTCAATATAAAAATACAGGTGAAGCCTTTTTCCCCCAAACCCAAAACCCAAATCTGGAAATCAAAACCGGAGCTCATCCACATTCATTGCAGAATCCCTGTCTAACTCTATTTCTGGCGTGAAGAATCCGCGGAAAGTCGAAAATATGGAAGAGTTGACACCAAAATGGCAATCAATACTTTATAAATTTTGTTTCGGATCGTGGTTCTTTCCGGATAGATCGGAAAATTTATCGGACAATGAGACCACAATGTTAATAGGATTCGATATATTAAAGCTACGATCAAGATCGCAGATCCCGTTTATGGTTGTTTTTAGTTTAGCTTCAAAATTAGGGTATTTAGTTATATTTCGATTTTGTTATAATGTATAAGATTTGTCATAATCCATACAAAAAGTGTGCTATTATTATAATTTCCGAAGACACTAAGGTTGATATTACTAATGTGGAGAAAGTCTTGCATATCTCACAACGGCTTTAGTTCATAGTATATCGATTTTTCTTGTAATTCAATGTATATCGTTTTTTAATTTGTCATTTACAGTTAAGTAATGGTCTTTACTATTTATTTATCAATCCACGAATATCATAATAGTGAGGAGCAAATAAGGAAGATCGATGCATGGCATATACCTGCCTTTCTAGTTAGACTTTTGATAGTTTCTCGAATAATTAATGTAACAATGCTCATCCACCAATCTGGCAATTTTTTTCAGGTTGGTGATAGCCTTGTACCGAAGCTTGTAGATGACAATATATACATTATTGGGAGCTCTAATGCATAAGATATACGCCGACCTATATTTACTTAGGGTTATGTTTGTTTTGGATACTTATGCATAGTAGATATAAAATACATGTAAAACATAAATTTTTAGGCTAGTGCAGAAGTATTTATATTTAGAAATGATAATTTCAATCTATGAAATTAATTGATATAGTAATGTAAATTTTTAAATATCTTAAAGGTATATATCTAATTTCTGGAGATCGGGCAAATTTAATAAAAACCATAAAATTTGTTTAAAAAAGATATTTGAAAACTAAAAATTATGAAGATCCTTATTCTTTGTGAAAATGATTTTCTCGTAAGCATTATGTGTTTAACTTGGGTAAAATTATAGTATGTCTGGTAGAATTGTTACCACACCTAATAAATTATGTTTGTCTTCTAACATTAAACCATGTTATAACATGGTAACTATATGTATCTTATGTTTGTATCATAATTTGAAGCAGTTGAAGCCACTAACACCATCCCAACCTCTTTTTGTTGCATTAGTATATTGTATATATTTTGAACCATAAAAAACCAAAACTTATTTAGCTGGTACACTTTAACTTAAGTTTTTTATATCTACTACAGAGTTTGATATATCTGTAGTCTTAAAGTATAGTTCTCGAGGTGCATCTACTCCGAGCATATTCTTAGTCCCTAGTTCAAAGCTCCTTCTTGAGATGGATGATTCTGGCATGACAGTAATCCTGGCTATCACTGCTACTATAATTGTATTAGATTTTATGGTAGAAGTATTTGCTTGACAGCAACACAAATTTTGGAGAGCATATTGGAGATGACCCCTCGACATGTTGATGTATAATGAATATTATATTACAAGGTTTGTGTCTAGGTAGATTATTACGATATGAAATATTATTACTTTTATTTTTGATATGACTAACAACCTTATTAGTGTTCTTAGTTATAAGAGTAATATGATTATTTTTTGTATTTTTAAATTAATAAAAAAAGTTTATTTTCGTTAATCTAAATATTTGAAATGAATTTTTTATGGAAAAGTGAACATAGTCATTTTTGTTAATCAAAATACATAGGTTTAATAGTTTTATTAATGTTATTCCTAATACAGTAAGAGTTTGTTATTCCTAATAGAGTAACAATCTTATTATTGTTATTCATAATAAAGTAACAATCTTATTACTTTTATTCTTAATAGGATTAACATAATTAATTTTTGTATTTTTAAATGAATAATAATATGATTTATTTTCTTTAATCTAAATAATTGAAATTGTTTTTTTATATAAAAAATAAATAGAATAATTGATTTTCATTAATAAAAATACTTACAAATAATAGTAACATAAAATTAAAACAAATCATATGTTTAACATTACATGAATAACAAAAAGAAAAAAGAAAATAATTTTAATATTGTGTTTGAAAACATCACTTAATCTAAGTCTTCTTACTTTATGTTGCATTTCTTGTCATATAGAAATACATGAAACGGTATTTTCATCTTTGTATTTGCTCTCAATTTGTCTTTTGTCATAGAGGTCTGGGAAAAACACATACACACCATAATTAAGTGAAACAACTTTTCTGTTATATAAATAGATATTTTGTCGTACGAATAATAAAATTATGTCAGAAATAACAGTATTGACACGGTTATCCTGAGTAACAGAATTGATATAAAATTATAGTTGATTATTCATATTAAATCAAAACATATAACATGGAACCACTTATACTAAACCATTAAATTATGAAGACACGTTTGAAACCATTTTTGTTAACGTTATTCTCAATTAAGATTTCAAAAACAAAACCATTAAAATAGAAAAAACATATATAAAACCATTTTTATTTAAATTATTCTGAGTTATGACTTTCAAAAGAGATGTTAAAATAATAAGACAGGTTACTTACAAAGTGAAGTAGTTTTTTTAGATTTGACAAAACAACAAAAATTTGTTAATCATAGGTACATGATGCTCAAATTTACATGTATAGTATGAAACTAATGATATAATTACATAAATTAACCGTGTTTGTTCAAATTTTTCTACAAATATGTATGCTTAGGTTGGTAAACCAAGAAAATGATAAAGGAGCACTAATCAATATTAACACTATCAGTCAAGAAACCTAATTCGTCAATAGATTCAACCTTATCACATTTCTGCATCCACATAGATTAGATCAAACTAACAAAGAATCATGTCAATACCATGTTAACAAAAACTCCAAAAATTATGTCGCTAGTAACATTAACGAATTCAATTAGTATATAAATTTGTAAAGATTATGGATTTATGATAGAAAAATAGGAAGTTTTAATAATCTTTATTTGAATCGTTGAAATCTTTTAATGAAACCTTAATATTTTGGGTTTTGGAACACCTAAAGTTTAGTTGTTTTTAGATAATGTGATGTTATCAACTAGGTATAAAAGATTGCGACTCTCAAATTGGTGAGTATATACAGTGAATAAATGATAAACAGACAGTGAGCAAATAAGTAATAAAGAAAAGTCAAAGTCTTGAAAGAGATGAATACATAACAGATAAAAGATTAAAGATAAATGCAAAAACGAAACTTATTAGTCTCAGTAATGAATTGATGAATTAGTTTGATCTAATTTTTTTTAAAAAAAATTATGTGTCTTTTAAAAATTTCAAAACATCGAATGTACTTTATAAGAACACACCCATAAATATTTTACAAAAACAAACTAATTTAAGTATCGGAAAAATATTTGATACTCTAAAATTTTGCATGTATATGAAAGTAATGATGATGATAAGTTTTTATTTGTTGTATACATAATCATAAAAAATAACAATCATGTAATCAATAGAAAAAATAATAATATTTAATTGTTTGAAATGATAATAATTAATAACTAGCTCAAATTTGGAGAAATATGTTGGAATAATTATACATCGATATGTTAAATATATATTTGATCATTGTTATAAGTTAGTATAATTAATAAGTAATTAGATTAATTACATTATATATAATAAAATATAAAATTAGATCTATGAGTGAAAAGATTATATAGATGTATAAGTATGGTAATTTGATTGAATTTGGACACTATGAAGGATTCTTTTCAAATCTCAATACTTAAGTATGAATTGATAATTTAGGGTCCAAATTATTATGCATTTCAATGGTTGCGGTGTGAGAAATTGATAATTTATGGACTACATTGGTATCAGAGCCATAAATCCTTTTGTGATTCATAAGATAAACTACATGTATATTTTGTATTGACTCAAAATCATGTTTTTATACCATTGAGATTATTTGTTAATTACTTGATAGGGTATGAATCTAAGATTTATATGAAAAATATACTTAGATTGATTTGTTCATATGAAAAACATGTTTAAATGTTTAAGTTTTTAGGAATAAATATATTATTTTGATAGCATTTAGGGTTTTTTCCATTAAATAAGGGTTTGTTTGGATACTGAAAATTTTCTTTCGAATTCAGAATAAACCATATTTTAACAAAAATAAACACACCTATATGGACAAAATCTGAACGACGACGTAACCCCAAATAATATTTCCAAGCGAAGGATGTCTGGTGACGTTAACCGTGGCCAACTAGCTATTACCGCTACGGATGAACTCCGTAACTTGCAAAAAAATCGCAACCTATTGTTCCTAACTGAGCGGCTTGCTCAGTGACAATAATATGAGACTAGAAATTTATTTTCAAAAAAATGTAGAATTTTTTAATAATTTATTTAACATGATAAGTATTTGGACATATCGTATGTGTTTGTGGAATAATTTTTAATATAATTGAATGATTACATGGATATTCATGACTAAAATGTAGAATTTTGGCCATCCAAAAGGTTAATTGATCTCCTGAGGCTCCTAGGATCTCAAAAAGTTTAAGAGATTAATTTAATTTCAAATATTATAGGCCTAGTAGAATGTTAATATTTGAATTTTGTTAATCATGAAATGAATAAACTGTATTGATAATTGATGCTTTAGTTTTCTTTAAATTCAAGTAGGTGAAATTAGCCCTCCCCAAGGTTTCACCACTAGTTGGAAAAAATTATAATAATCATTCTCTAGAGGATTTTACAGTACTTAAGAAAAATTAAGGTTATTTTAATTTAAGTATGTGAAATCAAACCTCCAGGGGGTTTCACTAGTACTTTTGATACTTAAAATGATGATTAATTATAATTTTCTCAAACTCATAAATACATGTTAATATGATTTGTCATCAGGTATCATATTACCATAGTATAATATGTTTTACGTGTATATGTTATGTTCAACTATGTTAAGCTGTTATATGTCAAAATTACTTATGTACTGTGTTACATATGTTCCAATTAATGTTATAAGTTACAATCCGATGTGAAGCAAACCTCCAATGGTAGATGGTTCAAATTTTAATTAGTGTATAGAAGACGTTGAGTTGTTTTTAAAATATCGTGATTATAACCTTGCACTAATGAAACTTAAACCATCTATTCTTACTCAAGAAAGTTCACATGAGAAATTATGGAGTATGAAAACTGGGAACAATCTAATTGGTTATGTTTGGCCTTCACATTTCAAGGGATACCAGTTGTGCCCCATGGGCCTATCTCAAAGGATGCCACTAATGCCTTGAAGTTTCTCATAGAAATTAAGAAATAATTTTCCAAAAATGAAAAGTTAGAGATATAACATCTTATGAATAAAGTCTCTACCCGGAAGTACAATGGTAAATATTGATGAGTCCGAATTCAGCATGCTCCCCGGAAGGGTAAATCAATCTATGTCTCTCCGAACACCGGACATGCTACAATGACATAAATCGAACAGATCACTTCCGGACAGATTACTTTGGACACTATAAACTTAAGACTGTTCGAACTATGACTAAAGTACTAAAAAACCTAAACACTTCCTGACTAAGCTACTTGCTCTCTTGCTTAGAGCTCATGGGTCTTTAATCATGACCCGGGTCCATTAAACATGACCCGAAAGCCCATAAGGGCCCAAACATCATACTATAAATACCCAACCACCAACATTAAATATGGGTAATGAGAATTAACTGCTACCAAGCTGCTTAATCATCTCTCTACTCTCTATCCTAACCGTTAAACACCCATACACCACCATTAAACACCCACACACCACCTTGAAACTCCACTTGAAATTACTAGCCTACCCTCAGGCAATTATTATCCACACCAAATTGGCGACCAAAGTGGGAGGAGAGAGGTTCCTAAATCAAGAATTCAAAATCTACCAAGAAATTCTGTCTGTATGAATCCGGACAATCCAGAGCTTCCACCAGCTTTGCTCGAAGTGGTGGAAGAAAACGACGAGTATACTGTCCAAGAGCGCGATAGGTTAAAGCTTGAAATAGAAGCTCTGAGGGCTGAAAAGGCCAAGATGGGCGTGAAAGAAAAATCCAAGGCATCGGTTGTTCATCACACCGATAACCCCAGAGAGCATGAGGCTTCCAAAACTCATGTGAGCACCAAAAAGACTTATGCTAGTTCTAAAAAGTCTCACCGGTCTAAGCCTGTGGAGAGTTCTAACTCAAGTTCAGAATCTTCGGGCAGCTCTTCGGACAGTGAGGGAAATGAAAAATCCTTGTCCTCTAGCAGTGATGAGGGTCGAACCAAGAAAAAGCAAAAGCAGGTTAAGAAATATTCAAGAAAAAGAGATCACCATGGAAGAATGAAAAGGCATATTGGAAAGGGGTCATCTCACCACCGGAGGTATACGGACAAGATGCTGATGGATCCCTTTGCTTTCCACGATGAGCCAGGTATCTTTGCAACTCCCAATGAGGATACTGTGTTCAGTCGTGGAAGGAATTGGAGGCAGTCTTCACTGTCTTCTAAAATCCTGTCCGGAAACCTCCCGAAAAGGTTTGACAATACTAAGATGGAGAAGTACGATGGCAGTACTGATCCGGACAATCATCTGGAGCAATTCAAGAACTTCATGATGAACTTTGATGATGATGATAAACTACTGTGTAGGGCATTCTCCCAATCTTTTACGGGGAGTGCTCTGAAATGGTACAACAGCCTGCCTCAAGGTTGTATTAAAGATTTTGATACGTTTTGGGTGGCCTTTCGAAGGCAGTTTGTAGGGAGTAAGGAGCTGAAGGGCAATGGAGACACAATAATCCATTGTGCCCAGGAGCCAAATGAGTCCTTGAAGGAATACATAAGTCGTTTTGTGAACACAAAGAATGGGTTGGCTGATTGCTTCGAACAGGTGGCAATAGCATCCCTAAGGCAAGGTTTGAACACAGGCAATCTGGCTGATTCGGTGACTAGAAAGAAGGCCATGACCTGGGGGGGATTGCTGAATCAAGTTGGCAAGCAAATAAACGTTGATGAAACAAAGAAAACCAGGGTGCACAGACAGGTGAGATCCACCCCGGTGGCACCAACTCCAAATCTAAACCAGTCCGGGAACAAAGTAAGAGAAACCGGACAGGGTCATGGTAGGGCAAAAGCTCAGTCTCAGCCAGCTGCTCCTGCCCAAAGTCAGCAATCCAGAAACAAAAGAGGGCCATGGGTCCAACCGGAGTGGTTTGCAGAACTCAAAGAAAGTATGGCCACCATTTTCGATAAAACAAAAGATGAGGTGCATTACCGGAGACCGGCAACCTTGCAGTCTCCCAGAGAGCATCGTAACAACTCATTTTGCCAATATCACAATGATATTGGCCATACCACTGATGATTGCATAGCGTTGAAGCAAGAGGTTCAGAACTTGATTGAAAGGGGAAAGTTGGGAGCATACATTAAGAGAAGAGGAGGCAACAGGCTTGACAACACTCACCGGGTTGGTCCAAGTAATGCTGCCCCAGAGGGGGCCATGGTCATAGTTGAAAGGTTTGATGTGGATTCTGAGTACCTGGATCCTGACCCAACTCGAAACAGGGTGGGTGCTATAGAGGAATGTTCTAGGTCGGTCTCCGAGCTCATTAAATTCTTTGAGTCACTTACAATTTTCGGAGGGGACTCTATGACAGCTCCTACTGCTTCTTCGAGGAAGAGGCATGTTCATAATTTAGCCTCCCAGCTAGAAGGAGGCATGACATCTTATCAGTCACCAAACTCATTCCCTTTCATAGTCTTTGATGAGGATGATTTGAGGACGCGTGTCCCACTAACTCTGGCAAAAACCGTTTGGAATTCGTAAAGATTAACCTGTCCGGGTATACCCACAGTTCTGTCCGAATTGAGAACCACTTCATTCATCGGACTGTTTTTTAGTTCTTTGACAAGAACACTTGCTCAAACACCTAAAAAGGGGCTCCTGATGAGTCCGAATTCAACATGCTCCCCGGAAGGGTAAATCAGTCTATGTCTCTCCGAACACCGGACAGGCTACACTGACATAAATCGAACAGATCACTTCCGGACAGATTACTTTGGATACTATAAACTTAAGACTGTTCGAACTATGACTAAAGTACTAAAAAACCTAAACACTTCCTGACTAAGCTACTTGCTCTCCTGCTTAGAGCTCGTGGGTCTTTAATCATGACCCGGGTCCATTAAACATGACCCGAAAGCCCATAAGGGCCCAAACATCATACTATAAATACCCAACCACCAGCATTAACTATGGGTAATGAGAATTAACTGCTACCAAGCTGCTTAATCATCTCTCTACTCTCTATCCTAACCGTTAAACACCCATACACCACCATTAAACACCCACACACCACCTTGAAACTCCACTTGAAATTACTAGCCTACCGTCAGGCAATTATTATCCACACCAAATATGATAATCGAGAGGCATATTTTGGGGATGTCTATAATTGCAACCAAGTTGAAGGTAATCAATGTAAACATACCTAAAAGATGTATTGTGGGGTTCATTTTTTTAATCTATTTCAAGAAAGTTTTAAAATTTCGATTACACCAACACTTGTATATGGGAAAAGTGGGCAATCAACGAATTTATTACACACGCTGCACTAAAGGAGAAAAAACTTAAAAGAGAAAAAAATTAAAGTGAACATGGTAGTTTCAAAAAAGGGGATGGAGGAAAAGCAAAAGAGTAATGGAAAATGATTGGGATTTGGTCCGACTAATAAGAAGAAGCCTCGGGATTCCATGGTAGGCTAATGCTTTTCTGCAAAGAAAAATGAGCCTAAAGAAAGATTGTGAGAAATATCGGGTTTATTTACTAAGTAAAGGTAATCTAATGTATTTGGTTGTTTCATAAGTTAATATTATTTTTAGGGAAAGTAATACATTGTGGGTTGATTCGCTCCAACAACTCATGTATATATTTCTTTGTAGGATACACTAAAGAGTCATAGGTAAAATGAGGATGAGAAGTACATTTTCACAACTGATGAGTGCTCGTGCAAAGTTTTGAAAATTTGTGATTTAAATTTAAAGCTTAGCACAAGACATGAATTATTTTTTAGAGAAAGTTATGTATGTTCCTACGTTTCGAAAGAACTTAATTTCTTTTTCGGTTTTAGATATATATGGTTATTCTTATCTTTTAGGAAACAGTGATTTAACTCTCTTTTATAATGATATTATTGTTGGTTATTGTAGCTTGATAATGGAACATAAATTTTATTTATTAAATATTGTTGATAATCACAAAATTTCCACGAATGGAACTTGTAGGGAATTAATTTAATAAAAATGAAAACTTCTCTAAACTGTGGCACATACGGTTAGGTCATATGTCCAAAGTAAGAATGAATAAGCTTACAATTGAAGGTTTATTGGATTCCATCGACCATTCTCGATTTGGTCCTTGTATCAAGTGTATCAAGGGGAAACATACCAAAACCAAAAGAGTATGAGCAAATACAACAACAAAAGTCTTATGATTCATTCATACAGATACATATATGTGGATCGTTTCCAAAGACATCATGAAATATGAAACATTACTTCATATCCTTTATATATGACTTCTCTCGTTTCAGACACGCCAGAGGCCCTAGACGAGTTTAAAGATTTTAAGATTGAAATTGAATCTTTTTAGGTAAAAACGTTAACAACATTAAATCTAATCGTGATGGTGAATACTATGGTAGGTATGACGGTTTAGGTTTTTAACATAGTATAATCACATATGATGTTGTATGTCAACAATATAATTATATTTATAAAGTGTATGAACATGTTATGTGCCACAAATACAGTTTTATTGAGGTAATTCAAAGTGAAATACTAGATAACATTATTATGTGTTAAGCATCGTGATACATTGGGAACACCCCGTGATGTATTATAAATTTTTATCAAAGACATACATTAAGAGCATGTTATGATTTTATGTTATGGAAATAACAAGATTATAGATTCTTCGTAGACAAAAAAGAAGTTATCTCAAACAATTTCTCAAGATTAATTTATAAATTTGTGAGATGCATAAGAATCCTATGTGTTTTGAAATTAAGAGTTTCATGCATGCTCAAGTTTTTTCATAATCTTGTATAAATTTTACAATATGAATCCTAAATAAACATTTAATTATTATGGGGGAAACCATTGTATAGTTGGATATGAGTCCTCTGATATCTAGAATAAACAAATCATTACACGTTTAAATAAAAAAAAATCAAGTAATAAAGGAGATCATTTATGCTTAATAACTTTATAAGTTCAGTGGATGTTGGAATAATTTGTGTGATTTAGATTTAATTTTTTTTATTATTATAATAGAGTTTTATAGCACTATGAAACTTCCACTATAAAAAAATTTGGTTCCATACTGATTGGAAATTAAAATTGAGCAATAATAATGAATTTCACCATTTGTTTTTCAGATTGCATCAAAATATACCAGTTTTTTTCCAACCATTCTAACTAAAAGTTAATTTGATGAACTCAATATCCATATGGGGGTCATTTTTCCATATAATATCTAGATTGAGGAAGTTTTTCTTTATATTTTTTAAGTCCAGTTTCGTCTCGTATTGCATTATGTTTGGTTTCGGTTGGTATACGATCTAATTAAATAATAAAATATTTAGTTTTCATCTTATATCTCTTGTATATATTATATTTAATTGAGTGACCTCAGGCCAGTTAAACATGTCCACTTAGTAATCAATGTGTTATGATTACATTGTCATCCAATTTTCATACTATATATCATAAAGAAAAATCAAGTTCTGTTATGTGATAAGTGACAATGTGATTCACATGGAAATTATTACACCATAAATTAAAGATTATAAGAATATGCTAATTGAAATGTCTCATCTATTATAAATTTGAGTCTCACTACTAAAGTAATTATTGTTCCAATAATAAAATTAATCAAGATTTTATAATTAAGCTTAGACCATATGGTAATACTATGATATCATTATGTATTTTTAGATATATAGACACTACTTGGGAAAAATGTATATAGAGAGAGAAAAATATTAAATCCACAACTTTAGCTATTGGGGTCACTGAGGGAAATAAAAATAATGTTCCATGTGTGACATGTGAACACATTTTTTAATAACTCATGGATGTAATTAAAATATAATGTATTTGAACTCTTTTAAAAATAAAAATAAAATACGTTAAATAATTCATTAAGTTCATGTTTGTTTTATCTTGTGAATTGGAGGGCTGAAAGTAATAAATTGCATGGAGGGATCGAGAGAGAATACTATTATGACATGTGTTACTGATATGTAGATTTGGTTTTGATTCAACATGTGTAGATGTTTGCTCTAATTTATTCTCAAATGTTTGATGCATTTGAATCATAACCGCTTATCTATAACACAATCAGAATCGTTATTTTTTTTAATTAAAGGGTTATGATGAACTCATATGTAAATATAAATATTTTCCATCTCTCTCATTTGAATTTTTTGTAGGAAACATCCCATTGTTACGGTTTATAACTTTTAGCGTATTTATGATCTTGTCATCTTATGCATTTAAAGCTTTTGACTTTAGTTTTTTTTTTTGCACTTCTCGTCATAGAAAGTTTGTTGTGAAATGTTTTTAATAGAAAGAATAAGAAATATTAAATCTAACATTCACCATGAAAGAGATGAATTGGGTAACCAAAATAAGAGCATAAGTTCTATTTATGGGACTCACTCTCCTAGTATATATGAGAAGATATTATATTCACGTGCGTTTTGTAGAGAGCACTGTTTGTTTGAAGCCATTAAGGTTGCTCTCATATAAATATTACCTCTAGGTAATAATCATGTTCATGGGACTTTTTATTTCCTTCATAAGGTTACTCATTCTAGTTATTCTATATTAATGGTCACGACCCAAGCCGATGGAGAGTTTGGTCTCACTTTTGTGATGAATTTATTGAGTTCAACCAAGCATGTGAGCCTATCTGAGCACATATATATTTATATTAACACGAAAGATTACAACATGGAAAAAAGGATTGGAGGATTTATACTAATGTAAAGTTCGATTTCTCATAGAAAAGGAAACCTTTTGAACATTTGAGGTCATGGAGTTATGCTTTTACATATATTTTAGGAATGGGTCTTCACTTCCCTCTTAGCCAAGACTTATTAGATTTATTTTTGGAGACTCGGATTTATCTGAGTCATCTTGTGCTAAATGATTGAAGGATTTAATTGACAATCATTATTCTTGTTGAACGAGTTTATCAACATTTTAATGTTAAAAATTTATTGGTGATGATTAAGATTTCGAGTTGGAAGAATAATCATTTATTTTTATTTATCATGGATATTGGAGCAAAGATTCTTTAAAATATTTATAACTATAATAAAATATAGAAGAAATAATTTGATTTTGTCTCGAAAAATTGAAAGACTGGACATGAAGATGATAATGTCATTTGCTCGCACGCATGAATTTTCAAAGTAAGTCTTTTGCATGTATGTGCTTTTGTTGTAATTTATTTATATTTTATGAATGAAACTCTTTTTATAATTTTTGTTAATAAAATCTCCAGTTATTGAAGAATATGTTTAAAATCAGATGTCACATGTTAATGAGTAGTATGCCAAGTTTGTGGAGGAGCGCGAACAATGATTGTGTTCTTATCAAGCCCTTTTGGTTTGTAAAAACTTTATTGATAGCGGTCATTGGAACATTTTTGGTTCATATAAGTACAACAAATACTAAGGCCGATACCCGAGGACCCCTTGGTAAAAGATCCTCAAACATAAATCATTCTTCTAAATCTGAAAAAGTGAAGGGTCTACCTGCAAAAAAACGATTGTCCAACATTCTTTAGTTAATAATATTGTTGACAAACCAAATAAGGCAAATGAAGAAAATATTATGGTTGCTAGAATGAGTTTTAAAGAAAATAAAAAGGATGTATTCTCTACAAGAGGTTGATATAAATCCTAAGTTAATGAAGTACCAACTACCTGGGATTTTATGGTTTCAACTATCGAGAGTTCTACTTAAAAGGTTGTGGTTAGCAAGACAATAAGTATTGACCCAAAGCCATACTTTGTGTGTAAGAAAAAAGTTTCAGAGCATCATACTAATGTAATTAAGTTAAACTTTCATACTGTTAAAGGTATTTTTATGGTCATTTGGATCATGCAAAGAACAAGACTAGTGGAAACAAGTTTGTGACTATTGGTGAAAGATTCACTGAAAATAAATTTGATTTGTAATATCTGTGATTCTTGTTATTACCAAATAGGTTGTGATATATGAAGGTGAATCTCATCATGTTAAGAAGGTTCCTACTTGTATTGGAAAAGGGAAAATCCCCATGGTTGATGTGTTACAAAAGTTGGAATTTGAAGCTATGAGGCTAAAATTCAAGAAATGAGGGTACGTTGAAGAATCAAATTCTAAAAAACCAAGGGTGAAAGATGATTTCAATGCCAAAGTCTTTAATTGTTTTACAACATGTCATGTACTTCCCCAAATTAAAAGTTTGTAAAGTTTTTTGTTCTTTTAACTCTAGAAGATTCACTTGCTTATCAGATATGTTTTGTAACAATTTGAGCTACTTTTGAACCATCTTGCAACTAAAAATAATACAATGGATGTGGTCAACCTTATGGGTCCAATGATTGTTAATGCTGACATGTCATGACTTCATCTATTTTAAGGATCATGTTGTTCTTTTAGAGTATATGTCAGAGGTAATGAGTCAATACTTATTTGACTAGTAAAATGAAGCTACCAACCCATATTTTAATAGTAGAGTAGGCTAAAAGGAAAATAAAATTGGGAGCAAAATTAAGTTTTTATCACCAAATGCGTTTTTTGTATGTTATATGCTTATGATTGTTTAACTTACTTATATTTTTTCTCCGAATTTGTTAATTTCCTTAAAAAATACTACACCAAGCTTGTGAGAATAATCATTCTTTCATTCATGATATTTGGTCACTACTAAAAGTTTCATTAGAACCTTTTGAAGGTGGTTCAAAAGCTGAAGTTCCAATCTAGGTTAAGGCTGATATTAATGAGAAATTGAATGCCAGAATTCAAACAAGGGTTAAAGCTGAGGGGAAGTTGAAGGAAGAACTTCAAACTTTAAAGTATAAACTTGAAACCAAAATTGTATCTGAGATTAGTTAGGATAAGAGATTTTTGATAAGGTGTTTTTGATAGCTCCCAGAAGAAACTTGTTTGTCTTTCTAGATTTAAAGCATTGGTTAAAGACATAACATATGTTCAAGGGATTCGACTTTCAAATTACAAGAAAAACAGAAGCTTCAAGAAACTGAGCAAGTAGAGCATAACAATTTTATAAAATATGTTGTGTCTAAACGAGATGAACCACATAAGCAATTAGATTAATAATTATAGCAAAAGAATGCGTTGGAAGATTCACTTACTGCTAAATATTCTGAACATTTAGATTTAGAGATAAAATTTTAGGCACAAATGCTCTTAATTGCTCATAATGCAGTTTTGAATTATGAAGCATAGTTGATACTTTCCACTCACTAGAATTTTTTTGAAGTACTTGGCCTATTTTTAGTATTATGTGCCAAAGGAAAAGAGGTCAACAACACGTGGATGTGATAGCTCTCCAGATCAGGAGCCCCCGATAACTGTAGTAAAATGAGGTTATAGTGTTGCAGTTCTGTTGCATAAATATGAATATAGAATTTCGAAAGTGTATTTCATCATAAAGATATTGTTTCCTTCTGTATCAGATCCCACAATCCCATATTTTTACAAAGTAACTCATTTTAGCTATGATAAACATAAATTTTATGTAACACAAGCAAATATTATTCTCCTTATACTTCTTTTGTTTTTTATTTTTAGTATTTTTTTAACCCTCATAGTTGTTTACGAACAAAATCCTTAATGTTTGGGAATATTTAGAAACAACTTGTTTTAATCTTTCCTTATTTGAAAATAGAAAAGTAGTTGCTTAGTTATTTTTGTATGATATGACTTGTGATTTATTTATTTAATATTTTATATATAAACTATTGGTTTTGAAGTTAGTTTAGATTTAGAATAAGCACTATATCATTTGTTACCATGTTGTTCCAATTTGAGTGATCTATTCCAAAGGTAGACTTTTAATGAAGACATGCATCCATTATTTAGAATATTTCTGGAATCATCTCACTTGTATTAATTTTTTATTTGAATGGTTTATGATTTCTTTTAGTTTAAGAACTACTTTTGAAATCATTTAGGATGTACACATATGTGTTTTTATTTTTGTAGGATTACTTAGACTCCATAGAGTGCTGGTTACTACTTTTAAATCGTCTCAAACTTATTTTTTATATTTTTTTAGCGGTACATAGAATCTCTTAAGTGATGAAGACTACTTTTGGAATCATCCCAGACTTACCTTCATTGTTTGTTTTTGTTTGATGTAATCATAAACTTCTGAAATTGTGTAAATAACAACAAATTTTTTATTAATGTTGGTGTCTTATCGAAACCTTCTTACTCCAACAAGATAGGAAAAATTACATAAAAATAAAAGTTTAGTAAAATGTATTTACATGATAAGAACAGTAATTGAAAGTTATTAAAAGTGATAGAGCTTGAGATGCTCTATGTTTCATGGTTGCTAAAGTTGATTTCTTTGATCGTGTTTCCGGCTTGACCTTTGCTTTTATTGTATATGATCGTTCCTAATTAGGGATTATCTTGTCAATAATCTTATCTTTTGTATATATGAATACTCTTCAAAGGACTTTATATCATGGCTTAAAGATCCAGACACGAATTTTGGATTTATATCTATTCCTCATTAACGTTTGGTAGTGTTTGGATCGTAGATGAGATTTTACTCATTTTTCTTCAATACTGTCAAGTTCAGTTAGTCTTGATTCTGAGTCACCTCATTCTTTATAAGTTGATATTCTGTTATAAAGTATAATAGTTTTGGATGACAATAATATTTCTATCACATATACCAAATCAAAAGATATTTTGATTGTTATTGTTCTTATGGTGTAAGATCATAAAACTTCTTGTGCAAATTCAACCCAAGTTTTGGCTGCTACTTCAAAATAGTCCACCACTACTATAAAACAAATTGCTTCCTCCTCAAGCTCTTGGAAGAGCCCTTGCAATATCGAGGTCTCATATATCAAAATGAATAGTCTCTGACATGGTTTCTAGAAAAGCGGATGAAACTTTGATTGTACTAGAGAAGCGTTGACAAATTTTACAATGCAAATATTTTTATTTTTTTCCTCCATAATTGTAGGTCAGTAGTATCATTGGATCAAAATTCTTATGTGTAATACCTTATAACCATAATGAGCACTTTCTTCTCCATCATGAAGTTATTTCACCACAAAGATAATTCACCAGGGCGGACACATCTGAGTAAGGGTTAAGAAGCCTCTTCATGTATAAGGTATTACATATTTAGACATGCCTGGTTGACTTCATTTTGATGTGCCTAGCCTCGACTCGATTGTTAGGAAGTATTCCTTCCCCTAAATATTTCTTGATATGAGTACTCCAATCTTCTTTTTCTTCTTCCTCATCTCTTCTATTACCATGACTCTCAAAGTCGAGATGGTGGATAAGAATTTATTTAGAAAAATGATGGATGGTTATTTTGTATAAGTATCATTAATGTTGAATTAGCACATGCTAAAGATGCCAAAACATTAATAATTTTATTTTCTTCGCTTTTTACATAGTCAAACAAGGGTATCTGACGCCAAAGTTCCTTTAGATATTGAATGAGATTTGTTTTCCTTCGGTTTGGCCTAAATCCTGGGTTACAACTAGTTGAGAGTTTGTGAGGAGATTAAATATATTTACTCCAAAAATGTTTATTAACCGAAGTATTACTATTACGACCTCATATTTTATTTTATTGTTAAAAGAATCTAAATTGAATTTGATGGATTGAGTCAAGATGTCCTCATTTGGAAATGTTAGGTGAAATCTTACGTTATAACTAATATTGTTACATCCTTCATTTGTTCAGACTTGCAAAGTTGACTATGGTTGCTCTTCTGATATTGTATGTTTTTTTTATTGAAATTCTGTTAGAAAATTTACCAAGAATTGAGCCTTAAATGTACTTATCGACTCAAACTTTAGATTATTTTCCTTCTTATCTTATAAGTACTTTTCTAACGGGAAAGTTTAAGACTGTTTCGTTTATAAATAGATCTTCGCCCGATTTTAGTTTCGTTAAAACTTATGGAATAGTTAGAAATTCTTATCAATTGGTGAAACTTTCCTTACAGTATGTAATTTAAACCTTCATGCTCCTCTTAATATCTGGAATAATGGTTTGTACTTATCCAAAGATCTTAAGATAAATCTATTTAGTTTGCCATTTTGTTAGTATTTATACTTCGTTTGTGTTTTAAAGAAAAACTATTGTTATTAGGTTTGAAAGTTGAGTAAGATTTTATTCAATCATTTTTTCACTATCATGTATCCTATGATATTTTTTTTAGATTACACCAAAATCATAATTCTCTTGATTTAGCTTTAAGTTTAGTCTTATATGATTAATAAAGGTCTCGATCATGTAATCGAGGTGATCTTCATATTGATGTTAGTAACTAGCATGTCATTAATGTAGGCTTGTAGGTTTCACTAAAATTATGTTGCAAAAATATTACTAATTAATCATTGATATGTGACCCTGATATATTTCAGCCCAAAAGGCATTACTTTGTAGCAGTGCAATCTCATTATTTTTATAAAGGTAGTATGCTCTTGGCCATATTCATGTATTGGGGTCTGAATCTATTCCGAGTACCCATCCGTGAAGGATAAAATTTTGTTTCATAAACTTGCATCTACTAGCTGATCAATTCGTGGAATGGAAAATGATCTTTTAGACATTATTTTTTAGGTATGTGAATTCTACAGACATCCTCCACTTTCCATCTATTTTACTTATTAAGACCAGATTGGTTGTCCACACTAGATAATGAGATTATTTAATATGATCCACTCTTAAAATTAATTCCATTTTATTATTATGAATGTGATGTTCTCTTTTGCTTGATTAGCCAAAAGTTACTATTGATGATAGTTTGTAACACACGAGTTCAGATGGGAATCTCATTACATCCAGGGCAATCCAAGAAAACATATATTAGTCATGTTTTAAAAATTTAAGTAATTTATACATAGATTTTGTTGGTATGTCATGACTTAGTCTGAGGGATTTACTTTATTCCATCGGGATATCCTCTACTTCTTCCTTTGGATCTATAAGGTGGGGGTCTCATGACATCTATATCATCTAAGACGATCGAGCCTCATCTGATTGCTATTTATTTATGGTTAGAGAAGCTATATAACATTTTTTGAGGTTTTCTAGTTCCCTCTAATTAATGACATCTTTCCGTTAATCGGTTATCGAAGGAGTTGATGTACAATAGAAACTAAATCATATATATGATTCAACCGATCTCTTCCTAATATGATATTTTATGAAAATGTTTCCTCCACAATCATGAACAAACACCATACCTTCTTCGTGTCTTATTGCTTGCTGAGGATAAGATCAAAGTTCAACTCTCCCAACACATAACTCAATTAGAATAATTAGGATGTAATCAGTACTAGGGCACCTCTTAGTTTACCATAAGTGCTTTTGTACATGATTTTGGATGAGCTTCTGGTATCTATCATCATTCTTTTAACATATAGTCTTGCCAACTTGATGGTTATGAGTTCAACATCTTGATTAGGTACTTCAACCCCTCTTAAGCCATAATTTTTGAATTCTAAAATTGGATAAATATTCTTATGAACGTTGGTAATGTTGGGACTTGATGTTATACACATTCATCGTCAATTTACCTCTTCCTCGAGTTCATGGTAATTCCAAAAAACTAATACTCGCATGCTATTACACTAATTATTTTCCTATTAGGGTCCACGCCATGTGCTTCTCTTATTTCATCTCACTGATGGTATTATACTTTAATGCTCATCAGCCACAATCGTTAATTGCCTTTCATTTCTTACTTGAGGTTCATTCTTAGTCATAGCTAGTATCGGTTCATTCTCGTTTCTATTCCTTACAAAGTTCGAAAATTTTATTTTGTATATCATGTAATGACTTCATATTTTAAAGTCCAAAAGTCTTCGGTGCAGTGCTCAATATCATTGTAAAACTTGAAAAACTTGTATTTATCTTTTTGCTTTTTGGGAGAAAACATCTTCCTCAGTCGACATTACTCAATCATATACTTTGTTTGTAAATATCCCCAAGCTCTCAATTAACTCGGTGTAAGGTCCCTTAGAATGTTTTTGTTTTTGTTTACTAACCGTAGTTGTTGTTACGGTACCTTTCGGCTTCCTTTCAAACCTTGTCCTCGAAAGGTATTTTGATGTAGATTTTTACATATGCCACAATATGTGGTTTATTATTGATCACCAAAGGATGATAATGTGCGTAAGTATTTGAAGTAGTGTCATATTCACTCATATTTAGTGAGTTCGATTATTAAAAGTCACTTTAGTAAACAAAAATATGAGTGTTTTAGTGAGAGAAAGATCTTAGAAAGACAAAGTGAGAGAACACAAGTGAGTAAAATTAGAAGTTCAACCCTTTTATTAGTTCAGCCATGACCTTTATATAGAGGCGCGGAGACTTAGCTCATAACTGTAAGTAGTTACATAAAAGGATAAATTACACTTAGTCCTTAATAAAGACACATAATCAAAATCGATCCTTTAACCTTTCAATCTGTTACTAAACCTTTTATAGTTTACATTTTAGTCCCTGAATTTCTATTTCCTTATCAGTAGCCCCCCTAGTTCTCATGTCAGTAAATCAATGAGAACTAATTGTCTTCGAATCATGTCAAAAGCAATGATAATTTTTCTTTCAAAATCTGACAACTTAAAATCAATAATATTTTTCTCTTCGAATCTTGTCAGACGCAATGATACATCGAAGTATTTCCTCGGACAATTATTCCTCGAGTTAACTTCAAAGTCAATTTATAAAATCTATCCGTTGAATACATCATGATTTCCTAGCTGCTAGGCTTACAACTAGCATAACAGATGTTGAACAAGTAATCGTTGTTACCATTTCAAATTCGGCCCAATCATCACAAAACCTTTTCCAATTCTGCACACATTCTCTTCCTCTTATAAATTTGTTAGGAATTTCAATTTTTGTTTCACAACCCAAAATTCTTGAGAGAGAAACAAAAAACCTCCCAACCTTTGGTTACCTTCAACTTCTTCTTCAAACTTTCTGGTTGCTTTCACTAGAAAAATCATATTTTCCGATCAATCTTTAATCTGTTTATGAGAAAACACCCAAGACGCAAAAGATCTAAAGCAAGAATTCCCAAAAAACCCAAATCTCCAAACCCTGACGATAATCTTGTCTTCGGATCTTACGATTACTTCTGCATAAGTGAAAGAGCGGACGAGTATAAAGTTGTTGGATTGATAAGCAACGCTCCCCTCAGAACACCAATAAAGACCATTTATCACGGTAACTTTGATCCATCTAAAGTTCATGCTTTTTCACCTTCACCTATTACTAAAGAGAGTCAATCTTCAAAAACTCGGACACCAAGAACCCTACAAACTATTCCTCGAATTTCAACTTTTCTTACCAAGTCATCACCTTGAACTAGTTGTAAAGCTAGTCAATCTTCCTCAATACAATCCGAAGTGACCTGTTCTTCTACTTATCTTTCAAAAGCTCATACGAAAAGAAATTTTATAGCCATGGGAGACGATTCTGATGCTACACCAAACCCTTCTACTAAGTCTCCTCCCCCGAGGGAAATTGCTGATAAAATTACATTAACTCAACAAAATCCCGTGAAGAATCCTCCACAACTAAGAGACGAGGCATCAGATGCAAAAGTTGATTCCAAATCTACCCAATCAAACAACGAGGCTGATACTAATGATGAAACCTCTAAAGGATCTGAAGATTCCCTTAAAAAAAGTACGCAAGCTAAAAAGAAGATCTAATCACGATATCCGATGAAGAGGGAGAGCAACAATTGGTGAGAATCTAAGATCTCTCGACGCAGGCTATATTGTTGCTTTAAAAATGTCAAATACATCTATTACAAAGAGAATCGGGTATCAACTTTGAAAAAATAATGAGGAATGGGGAATGGGGGACAACATCACCCTTCGTCTTCCCAAAAGAGGCAAAACACCATTAGATTGCAAGAAAAATGAATTGGTAGTCTACTAAAAAATCATCAACTGGGGGCTTCGGTTTCCGCTGGATCCGATGATCGTTGATTACTTCAAACTCCTAAATTTGTACCCAACACAAGTGACCCTGAATCAACGGTTCACTCTTCTGTCTGTAATCATGGTCTCCCGCTTGTCCAGGATTCTGATCACCATTAAAGATTTCATATCCTTAAAAAAAATATCCAAGGGACCAAAACTTCCATTCTATTACCTTACATTAGATGATGACTTGAAAATCATCGATGACCTTTTGGGGACAGACAAGTTCTGGAAGAAAAAGTTCATTTTCATCTCTAGAGCATGATAAAACGGCAAAGAGATATCCAAAGCCAATCCTTCAAGACTAAATCTTATCTGGAAAAATGGTCGTAAGTATTATGATACTACTACTTTTACATTCAATTTTTTAACTGTTGTTATCCTCATCCATTGTCAATCTATATGTTCTTATAAAAAATTATGAGGCGATATGCAATTCGTCGACCTAAAGCCAAAGAAATATTTGTCAAAATTACCGTCTGGGCTGAAGCAGAATGGAATAATATTTTTCATACAACCTTCAAACCAATCAATTTTCTCAATAGTCATTTGTTTCCAATCACACCTGGAGCCTCTCCCCCTGCAAATATGATGGAACAACCCAACCCTCGACAAGCTTTGAAAAGATTGGTCCACCCCGATTGTAAAGTATTCTTACCCACACGCAACAGAGTTGACAGTCATCTTCCTCAAAAGAAGAAAGCAAAAAAGGATAAAAATGCAGCTAGTGCATCTGGTGCTAGCCCTTTAACAAATCTGAAGCCCAAACGATTAAAAAGAAAAACAAAAGAAGTTTCATGTCAACCATCGAAGAAGAAACAGAAGAAGAACCTTCTTTAAAAAAGAAGAAAATTGCTACACCTTCAAAGAATAAAAAATTTGCAACCATCAAACTTCAAGATGATGATCACTTCGATCCCGATAGTTTCGTCAACTTCAATAAATCACAAGAGCTTACTGGAGAAGAGGATCCTGTCATTCAAAAAGTTCAAACTCGTCTACATAATTTTGGTAGAAGATCCGCACCGTCTACCTCCGATGTATCTCCAGAAATCATTGCTCCTTCTGCTCCTACTACGTCTCTGGATCTCATCCTTCGTCCTAGTCCAATATTTTTTCCTCCTATTTCACCAAACCCAACTGTCCTTGCTGCACTTCAACCATTTTCTGATCTCGATACTGCTGCAAAAACACTTACTTAACAAATCGAGGCTTCTCATGGTCATTTGAAAGAACTGGCCAAATATATGGTTCGTTATAAAGAAATTGCTGATGCTGAGAATCATATAATAAATCAATTCCACTGCTTCGAAAATGACAAGATATGAGCTTCTCCAAGGACTCTTTTTTGTCAAAAGCTATTTACGAGAACAACACCAAGTCGATAAAGAAAAATTGATCGTTTCGCATCAAGTAGAGATAAATAAGCTGAAGGCTAAACACCTTGAAGACTTAACTGCTGAGAAAGAGAAGCTCAATAATCTTCAGACTTCTCTTACCACATGAGAAGCGGAAAATCAAAAAAAAAATTCCGATAAGGTAGCCACACTGAAATTTGCTTTTGAGAAGGAAAAAAACTTGTTATCGCTGCTACAGAAGACGAATGTTCGAAGGATATGTTAGCAGCAATCAACAATGGTAAATAGGAGAAGACCATCACCCTTCTTCGGAAAATTCATGCTACACATCTTAAGATAGATCTTTCAAGCTTCCAGAATGACAATCCCACTGAACGACG
Source organism: Limnanthes douglasii subsp. nivea (assembly GCA_036936605.1). NCBI lineage: Eukaryota > Viridiplantae > Streptophyta > Magnoliopsida > Brassicales > Limnanthaceae > Limnanthes > Limnanthes douglasii. Next base: position 102,900,360 of record JAUPFV010000005.1, on the reverse strand, counting down.
TCCTATTGAAGCCTTCGATCCTATCCCTAGCTCATCGTCTGAAGAAGAATCAACTGAAGAGGAATTATTTGAATGACTTTATTATCCCTCGATCTCTTAGTATCTTTTTGTATTTGTCATGCTAGAACCAAAATCCATGTACTCATCGAATTGAACTAAATTACAAAAGTTTTTGCTTGCATTTCATATTTGTCATCAAGTTATGCGATCCTTTATTTATGCTAATTATTCGAAGATGAAACATAATAATATATTAATTTATACTTGTAAAATATAACTCCTCGAATATTACAGTGTATTAAATGAACGTGGCTCATCGAAAATCATAGTGAATTTTTTTAACAAAGCACTTCGAAATCAACACAATGCGTTTATTGAACATAGCTTCGAAAATAACATAGTGAGTTTATAACTTAGCACTTCGAAAATAACATAGTGCGTTTATTGAACGTAGCACTTCGAACATAACATAGTGCGTTTATTGAACGTAGCACTTCGAAAATAACAAGTGTGTTTATTGAATGTAACAATTCGAATATGATTGTTTCTTCGAAAAGTGTAATAAACACTTCAGAATATTTTACTCTTGATTAACCTCAAAGATGATCAGTATTTGATAAGTTATCAAAATAGGTTAAACAAACACTTGTAAACAATCATTGGTTAAAAATTATCTTTATTAATAATATTGAATATGTATATAGCGCCTCATTGAAACCTTCATGGGCTAACAGGGTAGGAGAGAGTGCGTTATTCAACCAACAGAAATAAATTCAAAATACAATATAACTATTCCCAGCATAATTTCAGATGTTGTATATTCCATAGATGTTAAAGCATCCTCCTTGCATATCGCAAATGCAATAAGACCCTGGCTTTATCCTTTAACAACCACATAAGGTCCTTCCCAATTTGGGGTTGTGTTTCCGAGGCTTTTCTCCTTGGTATGCAGAAATACTTTCCACAACACTTTATCAACTGTTTTAAATTCCCACCTTTTTACCCTCAAATTGTATCTATTCCTCATAAGAGTTTGATAAGGGATCACGTTTAAATGAGCTCGAGCTTTTTTCATCAATCAGATCTAAATTTTCTCTTTTAGCTTCGTCATTAGATGTTTCAGAATATTGGGTTATTCTAAAAGATAACATTGTAGATTCCAGTGGGCTGACATCATCTGTTCTATAAACTAAAGCAAAAGAATTTTCTTTTGTAGCTTCCCAAAGAGTAGTTCAATAAGCCCAAAGTACTTCGTGCAAATAATTTGGCCATCTCTCTGTTTCCCCTGTCAAATTTTTCTTCAAACCAACTAAAATAGTTTTGTTTATCACCTCGACTTGTCCATTGGCTTGGGGTGAAAATGTGTTGAAAAACATTGTTGAATTCCCTTTGATACGCATAATTAAGTCATTTATTTATTATTAAATTGAGGGCCATTATCTGTAGTAATTATTCGAGGTACTCTAAAGTGGCAACACATATTGGTTATAAGGAATTTGATTACGTGTTTTGCTTTCGTTCCAGATAACGGTTCTGTTTTCGTCCACTTCGTAAAATAGTCCACCGCTACAATAATCATTTGTCGTCCTCCAGATGCCATCAGCAATGGCCCAACTAAATCAATTCCTCATTTGTCAAATGTTATGGCTTCGGTAATAGACATAAGTGGAACTGCTGGTTTATGTATAGAATTAGAAAACCTTTGGCAAGTATCACAACTTCGAACCAATTTTTTTGCATCATTCATGATCGAAGGCCATTAAAATCCTGCAAGCAAAACTCGATGAGATAAAGCTTTAAACCCGCAATGAGTTGATCCTTCTCCATCATGCAACTCAGATAACACCTTATATGATTCTTGCATATCCAAGCATCGTAATAATGGCCTACTCATAGCCTTTTTATATAAAATTCCATCCAGAACTATGTATCTGAAGGCTTTACCTCACAATTTTTTGGCCAATTTCACATAATCTGGCAATATTCCTCGAATCAAAAATTTAAAATATCAGTACGCCAATCACCTCGGGCTACATCTGGAGTGACAAACAATTCTTCTATATAATCACACTGGTTTAAATGGGTCAAAATCGAAGGACTTTCTTGTAACAATCCATGGATGCTTCTCCTCGTATGCAATATTTTCTAGCAAATCAACCACTGTAGTACTTCCTCGACTAATATGTTCCACAACATCATGATCAAATAGTAACATTAAGTTTCGAATTTCCCAAAGATACAAAATTAAACGATCCTTTTTTGCTTCAGAATTTCCAGATACATGGTTTGCTACTAATTGAGAATCAGTCTCTAGCCGTATTGAAGTTGCTCCACATATTTTTGCAAGCCTCAAACCAACTAAAGAAGCTTTGTATTCAGCTTTGTTGTTCGAGGTGTGGAAACCAAATTTGATGGATTGAAGCATCGTTTCTCTAGATAGAGAAATTAACTGAACAACAACGCTGCATCCTGAAATACTAGACCCACCATTTGTTCGGACAATCCACATCGAACCCGATAGTGCAACATCTTGAATTCCTTCTATATCCGATCTGCTAGAATAAAATTCAACAAGAAAATCTGCCAAAGTTTGAGCTTTAATTTTAGTTCGAGGTGTGAACAAGATGTCATAATCTCCTAGCTCCACTGACTACTTGGTCATCCTCCTCGAAATATCAGGACGTTGCAAAACATTTTTCAAAGGAAATGAAGTTCAGACTTTGATGGTATGAGCTTGGAAGTAAGGGAGCATTTTCCTAGCAGCAATCACCAATGCTAATACTAATTTCTCAAGCTTCAAATACCTCTTCTCTGCTGCCACCAAACTTTTGCTGACATAATACATTGGCTTCGAAATTCCTGAATCTTCACATATCAATATTGCGCTTAGTGCAAAATCCGATACTGCAATGTATAAAAAGTGTTTTTCTCCACTTCGAGGTTTTGATTAAATTTCTGGTGATGATAATAAATCATTTATGCTTGTAAATGCTGCTTCAAACTCCGACGTCCATTCAAATCTATTTGGCCCTCGCAAACACTTGAAAGAAAGGAAAACATTTTTCAGAAAATCTAGAAATAAATCTATTAAGCGCTGCTAACCTTCCTGCCAAAATTTGCACTTCTTTAACAGTTCGAGGTGAATTAATTGCTATTACAGCTTTCGATTGTTCTGGATCAGCTTCTATTCCTCTTTCACTGATGGCATAACCTAATAACTTCCCTGATCGAACTCGAAAGGTGCACTTTTCAGGATTAAGCTTTAGCTTGATTGCTCTTAGATTCAAAAAATGTTTCCTCTAAATCCTCCAGATGTGCATCATCCATCAAACATTTTACCACCATATCATCAATATGCACCTTCATGTTTATTCTGATCTGAGTGGCAAATGCTTTATTCATCAACCTTTGATAGGTAGCTCCAGCTTTTTTTCAATCCAAAAGGCATAACCTTGTAACAATGTAATCCCCTGTCAGTTATGAAGGTCGTACATTCTTGGTCCTTCGAATCCATCTAGATCTGATTGTATCCTGTGAAAACATCCATGCAAGTTAATATTTTATTTCCCGAAGTGGAATCAATCAGTTGATCTATTCGAGGAACATGAAATGGATCTTTAGGACATGCTCGATTTAAGTCTGTAAAATCCACACACATTTTCCACTTTCCATTTTTCTTTTTTACCATTACTGACTTTGTCGTCCATAAGTGATACTGTGACACCATTATATGTCCGAACCTGGATAAATGATAAAAAAACATTCACTTCTGCTTTCTCTGATAAAAATACCTTTTTTTTAATTACCAGCTTCACCTTTGGATCAACAGCTAAACTATGGCAAATCACTTCGATTGGCAACCATATCACATCCTCTGTTTTCCAAGCGGAAACGTCCAAGTTATAAGACACAAATTCTAGCACTCGTTGACGTAGAACTGGGGTCAGAAATGTTCCTATTAGAAGTATTTTTCCTTCCTAAAAATTATACTTCTCAATTTCTTCACTTACTATCAAAGACCCTAGGGTTTCCCTCAGATCGTCGGCCCTTTCATCAAACTCCGAGGTCAACCCCCTTTCACTACTATTCATTTATCATGTCTTCACTGCTGGATCCTCGAATCGAAGTACCGTGGCATAACACTCTGTTACAACTTTGTGGTCGCTTCGAACAACCCCCCCCTACGATCTCCTACCACATACTTCAAATATTGATGTACTATCGACACAACCTCATACATTATGGACAACCAAGACCTTCCAAAAATAGCATTATAACTTGTGGGACAGTCCGCCATCATAAAGAGCACTTAGAACTTCTTCTTGAAGGGTCCCTTTCCTAAGCTCACCTCCCCTTCAAGTTCCCCAATCACCCGTGTTGTCACACTAGTGAATCCAATAATCGTACGCTCCGATTGAGAAATTCGAGAGGATTACGCATCCTGTCATATTTTTTTTTAAAAAAAGGAATTTGCAGAACTACTAGTGTCTATGAGTACACGTCTAATATCAACACCATCCACTTTTACCCCTAATAACTACCGCGTCCTCATGCGGCCCCGCAGTACCTCGTAAGTTTTCCTTATCGAACAAGATAAAATGAATGCCCTTTTTGCCATATAAGTGAGTTGACATCCTTCCTACAATTTGAGTTGTCAAATTGACAACTTGTCTGGATTCTTATCTAAGTATTCCAAAGCAGCATCGAATTCATCAGCCTTTGAATCTAAAATCATTAAATTCTCAGCTGGCGCACTTGGGTTAGTCGGCCATGAATTCGTTGCTGGAGTTTTCGGCGCGCTCCCTTGTGACTTCACATAAGTCAAGAGCTTTTCGTGTCCAATTAGAATTTGGAATTCTTTTTTTAATGTAATACAATCATTGGTATCATGACCAATTTCCCCGTTATATCTATAATATTTATTATTTTGCTCCTTCCCTGGCCTATTAATTGGGGCTGGCTTCCTAAAATTCAAAAAGCTTTTGTTTTTGTCAAAGATTGCAGGTACACTTTCTGTTAAGTTTGAATAATACTCTGGCCTAATCCACTGATTTAGCCTCAGTCTGTTGTAATTGTAATATGGGGCATGATTTGAATAACCCCTAGTTCGATGCGACAAATTATTATTCCTCGAACGCGCTTGCTGATTACCATTCGAAGGTTGCCCTTGGTTATTGGCCACCTGAATTTTTTGGAACATCACTTGCTCCTCTTCGGACCATGGTTGACTCTTCAGCCTTGATCAGATCTTCAACTTGAGCTATTAATGCTCCAAAAGTTAAAGCCCTCCTTTTTGTCGTTTCATTAGCCAGATCTCCTGGCATTAACCCCTGGCGAAAAGCTGTCATCGCCACACCTTCTTCGCAATTATCCTAACTTTCCTTTGTCAGAACAAATCTCTGTGTGTAATCCTTCAACTTCTCTCCAACTGCCTGTTTGCATTAGATAATCGTATCTCCATTCGCTCTCAAATCCCTGCTTCCAACAAACTGCCTTCGAAAAGCAGTATAGAAGTCCTTAAAATTCAAAATAGATCCCCTTGGAATCCGATTGTACCCCTTTAACGATGTTCCCTTAAAAGTTTGTGAAAAAACACGACACACCAGCCGATCATCATCTTCGAAGTTCATCATGTAATTCTTAAATTGTTCGATGTGATCATTTGGATCCTGTATCCCGTCAAACTGTTCAATCTTAGCAATATCAAAATGCTTCAGAAGCGTAATATATCAAATTTCATTTGTCAACGGAGAGTTCCTCCAATCGACATCCTGCACGTATTGATCCTCAGTCCCTATGACTACATATAAATTCCGATCAGTACATCAAACTGATTCGATGTGTTCCCCTCACACCAATTAGATTCCCTCAAACAACGAAGAATGTTATCCCTCTTAGATTTGTGTTCGTTCTTATGCTTTCGGGGTTGTTCCCTTTCCTGTTCCTCCTTCAAATAACTTCTATACCTTTTAAAACCTAAGACAGAACTTTCAACCTCTTCGTCACTAGATGTGATACATTTTTGTTTGTCTTTCTTTCCCTTTCGATAAGAATAACACTCTTTTGGAGCTTCGAAGCGCTCATTCTTTTGCTCATTCCTAATATGTCAATCAGTGCAAGATCGATCAAACTCGTTTCCAATTTCAGTTTTCTCATTTACTTGTCTCACTTCGGATTTAAGCTTCGTCGAGTGAATGTTTTTCTCTCTTTTCTCGTACTTCTCATTCAGCGCGTTTGTTTTATCCACGAGCTGGTTCATACACATTTCAATATCTGGCTGAGTTTGGATCGGAACAGATCCTTCTAGTCTATTTTCATTCCCATGTGAATCTTCTCTTAGCGTTTCAATTGTTGATCGAACTAATGGATTGATTTCAAGATTTATTGCAAAATTTCAAGACTATTTTTCAGGATTAATAAAATTCAAATTAAAAGGAAAGACACTGATTTCCAATTGTCCCCAGTGAAGTCGGAAATTTACTGAGTTTGATTATTAGAAATCGCTTTAGTAAACAATAATATGAGTATTTTAGTGAGAGAAAGATCTTCGATAGAGAAAGTGAGAGAACACAAGTGAGTAAAATCAGAAGTTTAACCCCTTTATTAGTTGAGCCTTGGCCTTTATATAGAGGCGCAAAGACTTAGCTCATAATTGTAAGTAGTTACATAAAAAGACAAATTATACTTAGTCCTTACTAAAGATACATAATCAAAATTGCTCATTTAACCTTTCAGTCTTTTACTAAACCTTTTATTGTTTACATTTTAGTCCATGAATTTCTATTTCCTTATCAATCTTGGCTTTAATAGTCTTCTCCACCTTGATCTATCTTTTAATCTAAGCCAAAATATCCTTGAATTTTAGTTTATTCCTCTTCATAATATGTTCTACTGAAGTCCTGTCATGATCCATTGCATGAATGCTGATACTGCCACCATGTCATGACAATCTTGTATCCCATTCTTTTTTCAAAAAACTTTGATATAATCCTTCAATATCGCATTCAACTTTTGTTTGCAAGTGATGATGTAATCTATATCTCCCTCGATTACTTCGAAGCCTATATGATGGTTTTTGACTGAAATTTGAAACATTTTAAAGCTCTTGATGAAGCCAAGATGGCTATTGAACCAAGTCAAATTAGTGTCTTTGAAGGTCATATAGAATACCATGTACATCATTTTTTCATCCCTACCAAATCGTAATGTATAGATTTTGAACTGATATATTTGATGCTCATGGTCCATTTTGTTATTGTATTTGTCTATTTTGTTGTTATCAAACTTTAGCAATAATTGTCCATATAAGATATCAAGGTCTCTTAAAGATTCAATGTCAAATAGCTCGTCATCATTAGTAAGTATTGTATTTTTGCCTTAAACTCCCAAAACAGGGTATGATTATTGTTGTTGTTATTTAAGCCACTACTTAACTGAATGTTGGGAGTTATCATTTGTTTATTGAAATTGGGGATAAGCATATGAAAATTATGTTTGTGGTTGTGAAACGCAATAGAGATTCAATTTAGCTCCATAAGGGTTTTGCTGCCCCATTTTTTGTGCACAATGAGGACTCAATTGTCCCATGTGCGGTGGATGATGGTAATTTTGTTGATTTGCACATGTTGTTGCTGATATCGAAAGGTAGTTTTGGTTCATCACAACATAATATGGGAAAATTGGTTGTAGTTTTGATGCATCCATATTTGTACGACATGTACTTGATGGGGTTGCTACCGAGCCGTTTGATCCATCAGATGAGCCCGATGTCTGTTCGGCTAAGGCTTAACACATGTTGGTAACTGAATTAGCCGCCAAGTTTCTGTTTTCTTAATGCAGATGTAGGTTTTGCGTCGGGACGTGCTTCACCTCTTTTCTTTTCGTTGTTCTGTTTTGAGGTTAGGTCCTGCTTCTTATTTTGCTGCGATGATGACGCCTATTATTCATGCTAGATGATCATTGATTATAATTCTCCTTGTTATTAGTGGCCATGGTTTGGAGAGGACCTAACGCCATTTGGTGATATTTTGATAACGATCTCTCATCATGAAATCATCAACGTCATCTCTCTCCTTATCGTTGTTGTCCTCGTGACGTTTTATCTTGGCCGAAACTACAAGATGACTTGGTGTTCATTGGATATTTCCAAATCTACTGAATAACTGAATATCAATTGATTGATTTTGGTTACTTACTTTTGATTTTAAAATCAGAATATGAGTTAGTTCTCACAAACGAAGCTTAGTGAGAAAAATTTGGACGCATCGGATCCCAAAACTGAAAATAATAATATTAAAATACAAAAATTAAAATACAATAATTTATTTTTTGATATTTGATCTTTATTTATATAACTACAAATATATAAATAGTAAATAATTTATTTTTATATACCAAATATTATATATTTTTAATTAATATTAAAATAATTCTAAAATATTAGTTTGAATTAATATATAATAATCAATATATAATTAATGATGTTTTTATCCTATATTTTTTATCTTCAAATAATAGTTTAAAAAAAGTTGCAAGTCATTTAATTTATTGAATCTGATTTCTTCGGTTATTAATATATTAAAAATCTTATTTTGCTCAAAATATAACTACTAAGTAATAGTTTTCTTACCTCTTAAGATCCCTCCTCCTAATATATTAGGAGGGAATCAAAATTCTAAACTATCACTGTTCACTGATACAAAAAAGATCAAAATTAATTGAAGTGACTGAAAAATGAAAAGTAGCAGGTGAAAACAAATAATACCCACAAAGGTAAAAGCATAAAACTTTAATTGAGAATACAATTTCATGGAGTTTCGGTTTAATACATATTTAAGAACATTATTCCTTTTCTATCTTCTAAGAACATTATACTTTTTCTATCTTTTTAGAATTGGTTCCAACTAGAAACAAAAATTAAAATATTAAATTAATGTTTGGATATATTTGGGCGTACTTATAAAAAAAATCAATTAAAACCCGACTTTTATATCTTACTAATTCTAAATATGTGTATTTTTCAAACACATAAGGTATAGTTATCAATAACATAGCATGTTCAATTCGAAATTTTTGATTATGTATATAAAATTGGAGATCCAAACAGTGCCTAATCGTTTCCAGCTCAGTTGGAATCAATGATGATCGATGCCAAAAGACGAAAAGTCAAAAAAACAATGGGTCTTACAGCCTTCAACGTATTTGGGCCCACATCGAACATTAACAAGTAGCAACAAACAAGAAGACGCGCTTGTGGTTTCAAACTCGGTGTCCAGACGAAAATGAAGCAGTCTCATTTACTATAACTAAAATACAGATGGATGACACCAATCATGATATTTTTATGCAATTTAATTAGATATTGTATAATTTGGTCACAATATTAACTTTTTGCACCATATTCATAGAATAAGAATATTACTTAAAATACTACGGGTTATATGGCATCAATATCATCATCATTTCCCGTAGATTTACGCAATTTTCAATTAAACTGTGCTGGCGGGCTAAAATATAAGTGTGTAAAATATTATTTTTGTAAAACTAATAAATTAAAATATAATTGAATCAGGGAATATCGTAATTTTATTGGACCTTTAAAATCTAATAACTAAAATGTCATTATGATAGATTCTTTTTAATTCTAAATCAATCAAACTAGATACCACATTCTAAATATTCATGATATTATCTATCTTGTTATGTGAAGGTCTCTCAAACTATGAGGTCATTATATATAAATAATTAGACTTACATGATCATAGGTTTGGATACTCGGAATCTACATGTGACGAGACATTTTAATTCATACTCCCTTCGTTCCAAAATGTTTGTCGTTTTAGAAAATATTGTTTGTCTCATAATATATGTCGTTCTCGTTTACCGATGTATATTTAAATATTATTTATAATCAACAACCAATTAGATCTTTATTTTTTTCTACTTTTTATGAAAAAGATAAGTAATTATTACATTCCTTAATATTTGTGCATAACCTTAAAACGACAAACATTTTGGGACGGAGGGAGTAGTAGTTTTACAAATATTGTGTGAAATACTATTCTAAAACCATTTATTTTAAGTGATTGACGGTGTACATACTATTAAATGAACATTACTTATTCACATAAAATGCATAAGTTCATATGATAAAAAAAAATTATTTGATTGAGAGGTGATGCATTTTTTTTTGTTGTCTGATTTTGCCAAGAATGAAGACCTAATAAATAGAATGGTTGAACTATTTATATAATATTATATAGTAAAAGTTTCACTTAAATTTTATTTTGTAATTGACTACAATAAGCCAATGACTACAATTTACAAACTAAAAAAATAAAGAAGTTTCGAATAAATCAAACATATAAAATCTAAGGTTGAATCTTATCAATTCTATATATGAAATTTAATCGTGCTAAACTTAAATATGTTACTATTATTAACCAAATATAAATATATCTTTTTTTTAGAATATTTTGGATTTACCTCTGTAAAAAATTAAAGAGTCATATGTTAATTGGTATTACTCCTATCACTAAGGATTTGTATAGAATGATATCAAAATACGAGAGTTGTGAAAGTATATTAAAAATTTATTGAAATAATTTAAATAAAGCCTATTGTATCAACATAGGTACCACCAATATTCTTGTGAAGAAAAACGATGGTATCTTAAAATTATATATTATAAGCAGAACTTGAACAAGTGTACGATTCGTAAAAAATATCCATTATTTATGATCTATGTTTGTTTGGAAAATTACACGGAAACAAATATTTTATAAATCTAAGGCCCTATAAAATGAGATATTAAGTGTAATTAGGCCTTAAAAGACTAAAGTATACTCTAAGACACACATGTAAGCAAATAAAGCCTTTGGGTATGAACATAAACATGTAACTCTAAGACCATGTAACTCAACTTTAAATTCTGAGACCTAAATCCAGAAGCCCACAACAAATCATGGCCCAAGCTCATGTCTATACTACCATACTCATTGATGAGGGTCTTGACATTTTCTAGAAAAATACTTAATGTCTCTTAGTATTCTTGTTCTCTGTATATCTTCTTCACTAACTAACTTCCTACTTTCTAGCCAACTAACTCTATTTTCCGTACTATATCATTTCATTTTTCTCCATTTATTTTTTTACCATGTTTTCATACTTTTGTTCAACTCCCTACACAATGCTTTCTCTTTGAGAAAGTTCCAGGTAACCATACCACAACCCCTAAAACTCTTGGGTAATCTAATTTACCTCACTCTTATTATTTTCTCCCCTCCGATCATATGAAGAAAGGAAAGTGAAAGATTCAAAATAAGAAAATGGCGAAAACTGGAAAATATTTGAAACAATAAAGAATAATACTACTTACAACAAAGATAAATAAATCACAACCTTTAATTCATTTATCTAATAAAGAGTCCAGATTTGATTTGCATATATCTGAGTGAGATTTAAACATACCAAAAAATTATAACAAATGAAGTTGAAGAGGTAACATCATGTGTGTGAAAGTAACCACATTTCTCCACATATGTGATATATGTCAAATAACTTCTCTATTATCTAATGATTGACAACAATATTTCTAATTATCATAATCAACGTAATGGTTCATAATTTTTGTTGCATAAAAAGATCAATGTTTGAAGTATCGACGAATATATATTTATTACCAAAGAGTGTTTTGGCTCGACCAAAACCAAAAGTCTCGGATTACATGTCTTTAGATAAAAACATGAACATGTAACGGTATGCCCATGTAACTCAACCTTATAATATATTCTAAGATAAATCTGTAAGAAAACAAGGTCTTTAGACCAAAACATGAACATGTAATAGTATGACTATGCATCTCAACCTTACTAAAATATCATTCTTTCCAAAGAACTCCTTATGGGTTACTAGAATAATAGTAAAGGCCCGAGGGTCATTCTCAAAATCAATCTGATGAAATATTTCGAAAATGTTTGTTGACATATTATCCTTGACATCTTGATGACCATATATTTTTCATAACAAATTATCAGTTGGATTATTCATTGTATCGTCACTCTGTCCTTTATTGTTAAAATTTACGGTGACCCTTATGAGAATTTCAAAGGCAAAAAAAGTCTTAGACAATGTGACCTCTTATTACCTTTTTTATTTATCTTGGTCATGCAAGTCTGCTCCAGTATCCTCTAGGAGAAAAGTATTAACGCAAATTTCAATTTCCACTCATAAGCTTAAATTTATCAATCTTTGATTCGCAGATAACCTGATGATTTTATGTCGTGGTGACATCGATTCCATCAACCTTATCAATGATAGTCTTAGTGATTTATTTGCTATCTTGGGTCAGAAGAGCCACATATTCAACTCTAGAGTTAACCCCACTCTTAGAACGGTCATGATCAATATTATAGATTTCAACGTAGGGTCCTTCCTAATTAAGTATCTTGGATTATCTCTTATCGCGGATCGACTTTCTCATAACTATTTTCGACCCATATTCAAAAATATTATTTCCTGTATTAACTATTGGACCTCTAAACACCTCTCTTCTGCAAGGAGGCTTCAACTTATCAAGTTATTGTTTTCCGAGGGACAAGTTTATTGGTCGTCGATCTTCATTCTTCCCACTAGACTTCTTAAATATTTCTCACAGTCTCTCTATTGTTTCTTTTGCTCAGAATATAAGATGAATGCTACATGTGCTAAAGTGCCATGGTTTGTTATCACCTTGCCCTTGGTTAAGGGAAAACTTGAGATTTTAAACCTAAAGATTTAGAATCATGTGATCGTCTTTAAACACTTGTAGTTTATCATTAGTAAACTAGACAACGCAATATGGTGTGAATGGATTTAATATGAGAATATCAAAGATAAAAACTTATGATTATTGAAGATTTACTTTTATCACACCTGGACTTGGAGAAAAAAAAAATTGAATCTTAGGTATCTCGCTAGCAATTTGTACAGGGTTGCGATTGGTAACAGAGATAAAACCTCATTTTGGTTTGAACTGTGGTTTCTCTCCTCATTGGCCAATCACTATGGACACAAATGATTCTCATATGGGGAAACATCTCAAGGATTCTGATATAATTCTGGATGATCAATAGAATGACCGACTCATTTAAAGCATGTCATTGTTAGTAACCATCAAAACTTTCAAAAGATTAACCATCCCCCCCCCCCCCAACATCCTCAATCACGAAGCCCACAAATGAAATGCTAAGAGTGGAAATATCAAGTTTACTATCAATAATACATACAATGTCATTCGTTCGGTTATCGGGTGAGCGAGGCTTGTATGACATGAATTTAATTTTTCTTGTCATTCCTTCATCCTTTGACTTGCTATCCATAATAAACTTTCCACTCGGGATAAGCTGTTAAGTTGAGGTTTAAAGACCCCACCGAATTATGTCTTATCCAACTCCGCCCAAAAACCATTAATCATATTCTCTATCACTTTAGCTACACCAAGAACATATGGGGTTTCGCAAGTTCCAAGTTTGGTTTTTCTATAAGGCACGATAATATTTGGTCTCTTGGATCCATGAGACGTCTAATTGGCCTTCATCCAAATTTTGATACTTTTGGTGAGCTTGCTTTGGCGTTGTTGTCTACCACGTTTGCTGTGAGAGGAATGCTAGAATTTTTAGATCATCTCCGGTCTTCGCCTCTATGATATCCTACCACATGTTCAACGACCTCCGGTTAGATTCTCTAGTACCAAGGTTGTCTGACATAATCATCGCTTTTAGAATTCATACTTATTTTGTTTTGTGTTTGTTTGTAACAATGACTTCTCCCTGTTATTAGATGTCTCTCCTATCTTACATCGATGATGTGTCGTCTCTCTTTTCATAACGGTCTTTATTGCTTTAGGTTTTCTATGTTGTACTTGTTTGATCAAGTTTTGACGAATCATTTCGGTCTTGATGTTTTCACTTTGGCTTGTCGTATTTATTTGGCCAAATTTTGGTCAACTTCATATGTAGAAACCTTTTATTCTAATTTAATACATTTATTTAAAAAGTTATTTCATACATGAAAATATATGTATGAAAGATTTAATAAAAAAGAGTGAACAAAAAAGAGATGGTCAAATGTGTCTCTTGATTAAAATTTTCCAATTAAATATCACCAATAAAATAATTAATACAGTCTTTACTGCCCAACAAATATTTAGAAAGGATCGAATCAACGCGCATATATTAATATATATGACCTTTTTATATTTAATATTAAATCTGTAACGGGATGAAACCGTGATATATTATAAAATCTAAGTTCAAGTATAACGAAATTTATAGTTATAAAAGTTTATATCATAGAATTGGCGTTAGAAAGGTATAAAGTATTTTTCATAATAGAACCGTTTGTTCAAACGATAACATAATAATTTTTTTTTTTTTTTTTTTTCATAATAGAATTGGTTGAGTAAGGCATTCTTATGACCAAAAGGTCACGAGCTCGAGTCCCTCTACATACGCTTTCTCGGCTGAGCCTGTCACCTTGTGTGGTTTACCTTCTGGCGTTGGTTTGCAGGCTATCGCGTCAGACTGAGGGTTTACCCTGTGCGCACTCATTGCACTCTGAATAGCGGTTGCGGGTTCCCTCCGAAAAAAAAAAAAAAAAAACATAACAAAATTTTGATACATTAATATAGGGATTTTACTTTAAATAGCTCTAATAATTTTGTGGACGTATCATGTATTTTTTTTTGGTGAGAATAAACGTTAATAAAATAATATTATATATATTTATATTGAGAACATATATTAGAGGATAATATTAAATCTACAATAGCAATATAAAATTTAGAATTGAATTTAAATATTTTGGATGCGGATATAAAATACAAAAAATAATTCAGATTCAAATAAATTAGATCAAAAAATAATAATAATATTTATAAAAATAATGTTGTCGGCAGAAACATATAACAATTGTGTCGATAAAAGTAGGTAACTTGACAAAAAAAATAAGCGATATAAATCCAAAACTGTCATGTCAAGGTTAGCTGCAACTTTCACAAAAAGAGAGGATGATAACCGCAAGCCAAAAATTAAGTTAGAAATGGAGAAAACTTTTATCATCACCAAGACAACCTTGGATCCAAGGAATCTAGATCGTAGGTCAAATAATATACAATGCGAAACTGCAGAAGCAATGGGGGGATGTGAGCTAAATATTATTTAGTTCATTTTCCGTCTTGCGGAAAATGATCGTGCCAAAACAAGATCTCTAAATACGGTTGTTTATAAAGGGTGACCAATTCGAAGCCATTATGATATAGATGGTCAATCATCGCTGTTAAAAATGAACCCAAGCTTTGGTGTTGGCACCAGTCCATATACCTGATGGATACAACATAGGAATCACACAGCACACAGTCAAGAGGGAAATTTAATCACAACTGATAAGTTTGTCTTGGGTTGGCAATTTATCATGGATGACAAGCTAAAGAATAAAAAAATGACGAAGGATATTATTTTTTATGCCAAACTAACTAAGCTCACTCAACACCTGGGTGGACGTGCGGATAACATTGTAAATGTCTTTCATTGTGAATTTTATATTCTCATTATTGGTGGACCAACAATGCGTATCGTCAAAGTTGTTTCTTGGAGGTCGGAGAGATGATGAGATGGTTTATCTCATATAAGTTGTGTTGGTTTCGAGCACTAGCACATCTTATTTGGGTTGGTATTACCAATGTCCATTCAGAATAATGTCAAAAACCTTGAGATTGCTACCTAGTCTCGAGTCACAAATAATACTTTGCCCATAGTGGATTATCAAAGAGGTAAAAAGCAGCCACTGATTATACCAGAATGAGATAATCTCCCCATTACCAATCACCACCCTACATATTCTGCTAGTTAAGGACCTAACACGTAAAACTTTCATCCAAGTCCACAAGGGAGAGAAGTCAAGCTTTAAAGACCAAACTTTTTTATATTTATTATTCTTAGATCCTATCATGCCAGATTGAGTTATTATTTTTACTAATAATATACCACAAATATTTGAGGATAACTGTTTGATTCCAAGTTTTTAGGTTTAAATATCCAAGACCGCCCTCCATCAATGGAAATGCTACAGTTAGGGATGACAATCAGTCGGGTTCGGGTCGACCTAATTTGACCAGTTGTTTTTACTTGAATCCAAACCTGGCCCAACTTGGGTTTAGTATACTAGAGTCCGACCGATTTGTGTCCGTGGGTCAATCCAGTCCGATCCTTGAACACTAATTTTTATTAATGTTATATTATATTATATTATTCTTGAAAAGAACGTGGCTAAACATAAATGTTATAGAGCCTGGATCAAGGTCAACATATCAAGTAAACTTATCCATAAATCATGGATAAGTTTCGGGGATAATGATGGATGTTGGGTGGGTATTTCATATGGTAAAATTTACTTTACTATCCTATCTATTTACATCTAGAACACAATGAAGCAACATGTACAAAATTGATGAAAACTTATAATCCATGTATTATTATGATGGATAAATCCCTTCAACCAGTCTGATCACATATTGATAAGAATTCTCATGATCAAGATATCACTAAGACTGATAATCTAATTGAGAGATGATTGCCAAAAATTAAATATATCATTCTAAAGAAAAATAAGATAGACTCTCGAAACAACAAATAAAAGATGTCTAGTGGATAAAAACTTTACGAGGCTCATATACTACATAATCCCGTTGTTGATTTATCTTATCAAGAATCTGATAATATGGAGAATACTAGTAAAAAAGTTTACAAGAAACAAAATATTTCTCAGAAAGCATTATTTGAAAATTCGGAGATTAAGGATTCAGATATAATAAAGCAATCTAATTTGATGAGTCCGAATATTGCTACCTCTCCGGACGGGGACAATTCGGACCAAGGTCACCGGACCAGACAGGGTAGTTCGAACACCTTACCCATTGGACTGTTCGAACAAGGACTAAAGTACTTAAAAACCTAAACACTTCTTGACTAAGCTGCTTGATCTCCTACTAAGAGCTCATGGGTCCTTGAACATGACCCGGGTCCATTAAATATGCCCGAAAGCCCATAGAGCCCAAATACAATGGTATAAATACTTAACCACCCGCATTAAATATGGGTAATGAAAATTAAATACAACCAGGCTGCTCAATTCTCCCTCTACTCTCTACTCAAATATTAAACATTTACAAACCTTCCCACAACTCTAAACAAATTACAAGATTACCCTCAGACGAAAATTAACCACACCAAATTGGTGACCACGGTGGGAGCACGAAGGTGCCTGAATCGAGCATTCGAAACCAACCAGAAAAATCAGTCTGAATGAATCCGGACGTCCCGGAGGTACCACAAGCTTTGTTTGAAATGGTGGGTGAAAACTATGAATACACTATCGAGGAGCGCGATAGGTTAAAAGGCGAGATAGAAGCTCTGAGGGCAGAAAAGGCAAAGATGCGCATGAAAGAAAAGTCAAAAGCATCAGTTGCTCATCACACCGATAACCCTAGAGAGCATGAGCCTTCAAAGACTCATGTGAGTACCAAAAGACTCATGCCAGCTCCAAAAAGTCTCACCGGTCTAAGCCAGTGGAGAGTTCTGACTCATACTCAGAATCTTCTTATAGCTCCTTGGATGAGGAAGGAGTTGAAGAGTCGTTGTCCTCTAGCAGCGATGAGGGCCGAACTAAAAAGAAGCAAAAGTTGATCAAAAAATATTCAAGGAAAATGGATAGACATGGGAAATTAAAGAAGAATATTGGCAAAGGGTCATCTCACAGCCGGAGGCATGTAGATAAGATGCTGATGGATATTTTTGCCTTCCACGATGAACCAGGTATCTTTGCCACTCCCAATGAGGATACTGTGTTCAGTCGTGGCCGAAATTGGAGACAATCTCCATTGTCTTCCAAGATTCTGTCCGGAAACCTCCCTAAGAGGTTTGAGAGCACTAAAATGGAGAAGTACGATGACAGTACTGATCCGGACAACCATTTGGAGCAATTTAAAAACTTCATGATGAACTTTGATGATGATGACAAGCTACTTTGTAGAGCATTCTCCCAATCCTTTACGGGGAGTGCTCTAAAATGGTATAACAACCTACCACAAGGCTGCATCATGAATTTTGATACCTTTTGGGTGGCCTTTCGAAGGCAGTTTGTTGGGAGTAAAGAGTTGAAGGGAAATGGGGACACAATAATCCATTGTGCCCAGGAACCGAACGAAACATTGAAGGAATATATAAGTCGATTTGTAAACACCAAGAATGGGTTGGCTGATTGCTTCAAGCAAGTAGCAATAACATCCTTGAGACAGGGCTTAAACCCTGGAAATTTGGCTGATTCAGTGACCAGAAAGAAAGCCATAACTTGGGGAGGTTTGCTGAATCAGGTTGGAAAGCAGATTAACGTTGATGAAACAAAGAAAACTAGGGTGCACAGGCAGGTGAGGTCTACCCCGGTTGCACCAAACCCCAATCAGAATCAGTCCGGGAACAAGGCCAAGGAGACCGGACAGGGGCATAACAGGGCTAAAGCTCAATCTCAGCCAGCTGCACCTGCTCAGATTCAATAATCCAGAAATAAGAGAGGACCTTGGGTTCAACCGGAGTGGTTTGCAGAATTGAAAGAAAGTGTGGCCGTCATTTATGATAAAACAAAGGAAGAGGTACACTATAGAAGACCGGCCGCACTGCAATCTCCTAGAGAACATCGTAATAACTCTTTTTGCCAGTATCACAATGATACTGGCCATACCACCGATGACTGTATAGCCTTGAAACAAGAGGTTCAGAACTTGATTGAAAGGGGAAAGCTGGGGGCATGTGTCAAAAGAAGAAGAGGTAATAGGCCTGACAATACTCACCGGATTGGTCCAAGTAATGCTGCTCCGGAGGGAACCATGGTTATAATCGAAAGGTTTGACGTGGAATCAGAATACTTGGATCCGGATCCAACGCGAAACAGAGTGGGTGTCATTGAGGAATGTTCTAGAACACTCTCCAGGCTCATTAAGTTTTTTGAGTCACTCACAATTTTCAGAGGGGATACTATGACAGCTCCTACTGCTTCTTCGAGGAAGAGGCATGTTCATACTTTAGCTACCCAGCTGGAAGGAGACATGCCCTCCTATCAATCACAAATTCCTTTCCCCTTCATTGTTTTTGATGAAGATGACTTAAGAGATATAGCTGGCCCTCATGAAGATGCTGTTGTCATAGGAGAATCCATTGGGAGCAATGACATAAGACGAATCTTGGTGGATACTGGAAGCTCAGCCAATATCCTTTTCTTAAGCACTTACAAAAAAAATGAAAAATCCAGCCGTAATTCAGCGTTCGGACAGATCAATTGTGGCCTTTACTGGCAGCTCAGCAGATGTGATCGGGGAGTTCGAAGAGGAAGTTTTGTTGGGCAAGGGCCCTTTCAAGAAGATGGTCAGGATACTTTTTATTGAGGTAGATTGTCCCACTTGCTATAATGCTATTTTAGGGAGGTCTTGGCTCTCTAGGATGCATGCAGTGGCTTCGGCAGTCCACCAATGTTTGAAATATGATGTTCAAGGACAAGTGGGAGTTGTCCGAAGCAGTCAAAAGGTTGCAAGAGAATGTTATGCTACAGCCCTGCCCCCCCGGACGTTGGGGGCAGTTCGTATCAACGAGCAATAGCAGTTTGATGGGCTTTCTGGGGGTGAGGGTGAAATTGATGACCCCAAAGAGACCCCTGAAGTATTGATACCCGTTGAAGAGGTTGAAACACATTCTTTAGAAGAAGGGAAAAGTGTCAAGATAGGGTCTAAAATGCCACCCGACCTGAAAAATAAGATGTTAAAGTTCTTGAAAAACCATCAGCATGTTTTTGCTTGGTGCAATGCTGATGTTACTGGGGTTCCAGCTGATGTTATATCACATCACCTATCCGTCCGGAGAGATGTAGCACCAGTGGTACAAAAGAGAAGGGCTTTTTCTAAA
This sequence comes from Limnanthes douglasii subsp. nivea, assembly GCA_036936605.1. Lineage (NCBI taxonomy): Eukaryota > Viridiplantae > Streptophyta > Magnoliopsida > Brassicales > Limnanthaceae > Limnanthes > Limnanthes douglasii. The sequence continues at coordinate 102,880,375 of JAUPFV010000005.1, read as the reverse complement.
GAAAAGGCTGATGTTATTGTGCAAGAATTTGACAGGCTCACAAAGATGGGGCATATCAAGGAGTCTCAATATCCTTTGTGGACTGGCAATCTGGTCTTGGTAAAAAAGAAAAATGGCAAGTGGCGTATGTGCATTGACTTCACAGATCTCAATAGAGCTTGCCCAAAATATTTGTATCCAGTTCCCCGAATTGACCAGCTAGTAGACTCCACCTCTGGGAATAAGCTGCTATCCTTTATGGATGCTTTCTCCGGGAGAAAAAGCCCTTCTCTTTTGTGGACTGCCAATCTGGTCTTGGTAAAAAAGAAAAATGGCAAGTGGCGTATGTGCATTGACTTCACAGATCTCAATAGAGCTTGCCCAAAATATTTGTATCCAGTTCCCCGAATTGACCAGCTAGTAGACTCCACCTCTGGGAATAAGCTGCTATCCTTTATGGATGCTTTCTCCGGGTACAATCAGATCCAAGTAGATCCGAAGGATCAGGAGCATACCACATTTATCACTGACAGGGGTCTTCATTGCTACAAGGTAATGCCATTTGGGTTGAAAAATGTTGGGGCTACTTATCATAGATTAGTGAACAAAGCCTTTGCTGATCAGATTGGAAGGAATATGGAAGTATACATCAATGACATGATGGTGAAAAGTTTGGATGATCAATTACACTTAACTGACCTTAAAAAAACTTTTGCCAACTTGGTAAAAGTGAATTTGAAGCTAAATCCAGAGAAATGTGTGTTCGGAGTGCAATCCGGGAAGTTCCTAGGTTATATAATAAGTGAGCAAGGGATACAGCCCGATCCGGACCAACTTAATGCTTTATTCCAAATGGAGCCTCCCCGGAATATTAAAGAAGTACAACGATTGACGGGGAGGCTAGCTGCTTTAAACCGATTTATCTCAAGGTCATCAGACAGGTGCGCCCCGTTTTTTCAAACTTTGAAGGGTGCAAGATTGAAAAGCATATGTCCTCCCCCAAAACCCTATTTAAACCAATTGATGGAGAGACACTCTTCGTATATTTGGCAGTTTCAAGTTGTGCCATCAGTGCTGTGTTGGTGAGAGAGGTGGATAACTACCCCCATCCAGTGTACTACATGAGCAAGAGCTTGATAGATGCAGAAAAGCGTTATTTGAAACTCGAAAAGCTAGCATTAGCCCTGGTAATAGCTGCAAGAAAGATGAGGCCTTATTTCCAGGCTCATCCTATTATCGTCCGGACATCTTTTCCCTTGAATAATGTTCTCCAAAAAGCAGACATTTCAAGTAGAATGACTAATTGGTCGGTAGAATTGGGGGATTTCGATATAGATTTTGCTCCCCGAACAGTAGTCAAGGCCCAAGCTGATTTTTTAGTTGAATTCCACTCTGACAGAGATTCGAAGCAGACTACTGAGATGAAAAACAAAAAACTCTGGGTCGTCTGGATGGATGGTGGATCCAGCAATATGGGATGTGGTGCAGGGGTGTGCTTGACTTCTCCGTATGGTGACAAGATGTACCAGGCTATATGTTTTGCTTTTCAGGGCTTCCAATAATGAGTCTGAATACGAAGCAGCTATAGTTGGTTTAAAGTTGGCTTATATTTGTGGAGCTAAAAGGGTCAAGCTAATGAGTGACTCCCAGCTTCTTATCCACCATGCTCAAGGTCCATCTGAGGCTAAAAATGAGCATTTAGTGAAGTATTTACTTCTTCTTAAAAATGAAACACTCAAGTTTAAAAGCGTTGTTTATGAGCATATACCCCGGACAGAGAATGAATTAGCAGATTCATTGGTAACTATAACTTACACAGAGTCATATCCATGGATCCATGTACTGGAGAGCCCCTCCATTCAACTTAATGTGGGTAAAGAGGAAGAAATTTTTGAAGTACAGATGAAGCAGCCTCAGGATTGGAGATTTCCTCTCCTGCAGTACCTCTCTGATGGCATTCTACCTCCAGATAAAGCACTAGCGAGAAAAATGAAACACAAGGCTCGTGGTTTTATCATACTAAGAGACGTTTTGTATAAAAAGTCTTACAGTAAACCTCTTCTGCGGTGTTTGGGAGATGATGAGTCTCAAGTAGCCCTCTCCGAATTGCATGATGGTGAGGGATCAGCTCACTGTGGATTCAGGGCTCTAACAAGGAGGGTTTTACTGGCCGGCTATTATTGGCCATCTATCATGCAGAATGCTAAAGATCTGGTAAGAAGGTGTGATCCATGCCAGAGATATAGCAATGAATTTCATGTCCCAACCATCCCTTTAGAGTCAACATCTGAGCCTATACATTTTGCTCGATGGGGGTTGGATTTAGTGGGCCCTCTCCCTATGGCGTCCGGAGGGCGCAAAACCATAATTGTTGCTATAGATTACTTTTCGAAGTGGATTGAAGCAGCCCCTCCTGGCAAGAACAACATCAAAAGTTATCATAAAATTCATTTTATCCAACATCTGTTGCAGATTTGGTGTTCCACAAAAGATAACGACAGACAATGGGCCACAGTTCGACAATAGAGAAATGGAGAGTTTCTGTGCCTCAAGGGGTTTACAACATTGTTTCTCTTCACCTTTCCACCCACAAGCAAATGGTCAGGTTGAAGTGGCTAACAGAACTATACTGTCCGGTTTAAAAAAGAATCTGGAAGGAGCTGCTGGGAAGTGGCCTAGCTATTTACAAGAGGTCTTGTGGGCCTACCGGACAACACTTGGGGCTGCAACACAGGAGTCACCCTTTGCCTTGGTTTATGGGATGGATGCAGTAGCTCCCATAGAAGCAACTCTCCCATCATTTCGGGTTCACAACTTCTCCGAATGCGCTAACGAAGTGGCGATCAGAGGTCAGCTTGACCTGGTAGAGGAAAGACGAGTTAAAGCTCACCTTAGAGCTGCACACTATCAGGGTTTGATGAGAAGCAGATTTGCTTCTAGAGTTAAAAGAAGAGATTTCCAGCCAGGGACAAGGTATTGGGGAAATTCTTCTTACACACTAAAGAAAAGCTGCTCGGCAAACTGGCCCCAACTTGGGAAGGACCTTATATGGTTGTTGAAAGGCTTAAACCGGGAACATATTGGCTAGAAGACAAGGATGGAAGAATTTTGACCCACCCTTGGAATATCGAACATCTCCGGATGTACTTGGAGTAGCATCTGTGTAAATATTTACTTGTTTAAACATCCATGTAAATATTTGGGGGCATACTCTTTCCTACCCTGGTGGCGCGGGGAGGTTTTAATGAGGTGTCCGGGCTTTTTAATGAAATTCGATGCCTTCTTAAAAAAATTTCCGAAGTGTTCTTACTTTGTTTTTTGTCACACCATCCGGATTAAAGTAAAAGAATGATGACCACTTAAACATTTGTCATCGGAGAACTTAAACACTCTCACTTTAGACTATTTATGAAATAACTAAGGGCTATTTAAACACTAGCCACCAAAATTGAAACAAACTATGAAAGAATGCGAGAATTATGCAAAACAAGAATATTCATTGAAATAACTTAAGTGCCTTGGCCTTCCAAGCACTTTTAAATTGTCAAACAAAATAAAGGATCTATTCGGTCAGATACCGGACACACTAACAAAAAGAGTGCCTTGGCCTTCCAAGGACTTTAGTTTAGATAACATGAAAAAGTGAAAAAATAATTCATAATTCAAGACTGAGCCTTTGAAGATGGCTCAGCCTCATCCATCTTCTTCTTCCCCTTGGGATCATCTTTCTCTTCGGGAGGTCCCTCCCCGGTTTTTTCTTCTTCTTCATCAGAGGAGGAAGCACTGGAGTAATCGTGCAAGTCCCCATCAACCATGGTATGGAAGGGTAGGTCTGGGTACTCTACATGAAGCCACAAGTCTCCCAGGTTCCTCTTCGGGAATTTTTCGTGGAAAAGCAAGACCATGTCCGATCTCACCTTGGCATACATTTGCTCTTGAGTGTCGATCACGTTGTTGGCATAAGCGTTGATCTTGGCTTGGATCTTGGCCTCCTGCTCCCTTAGCAGATCAGCTTTCTCCTCTGCAGCCTTGGACACTGTGTTCTCAAGCGAAATCTTATCACTCGTCAAGTTGTGAATAACTTGATCCTTGCCCTTGGCCTCTTCTTTTGAAGAGTTGAGATCCTTCTCTAAACCGGACAACTTCTCCCGGAGCTCCTTGATGGTGTCTTCTAGAGTGGCAACTTTTGTGGTCCATCCCTCTTGGTTCTTCTTCAGCTCTTCGTTTTCCCCCTTTAGAATATTAGCATATTGAGTAGCAGTAAGAAGGTCATCGGACAACCTCTCCTTATCAGACTTGAGGTATTTGATAATGTCTGTCTGACTTCGAACTTGCCTCTCCAACACAAGCACCCGCTGAACACTACTTAGTAAAGAGTGAGCTATAATGTCCCTTTCACTTGAAACAGTAAAAGTCTTACCATTAAAAGTGACGGTGTTTGAAGTACTCGGAGGAAGGTAAGGCCCAGCAAAATCGTCTCTGGGGAGGTTGACAAAGTACTCACCAAGCCCACCAAGACTAGTGATCCAAAAGAGACCTCCCCCTTCGACCTCATCAGTTTGAAAGTCACCAGGTATCTCCTCTGCTTGTGTTGGGTCAGTGGGATCAACTTGGGGGAGAGGCTCGGGAGGCCGGAAAGAAAGTTCATCATCCTTAGAGGTCTTCTTCTTCTTGGCCTCCCTGTCCTTGCTTTCAGCCCCCCGTTTACGGTCTCTTTTGGAAGCCCTTGGGGGTTTTGGGGAGTGAACTTCTTGACTAACACTCTCCTGCTCTACCACTTCCAAGAGAGCAGCATCAATCTGGCTTGGGGCTGGCCCCTCCGGATTTGCTAAAACAGCTTCCTCCACCTGAACCGGGTCCGCTCCACCTACCACTTTCTTGCCCTTCTTCTTTTTGCCTTTCATCTTACTCGGGGCCTTGGCCCGGCCTGGCAAGTAAAGTGTCCCATCCGGTTCGTGTGTCCTCTTGAGCACTACATCCGGAGGGGGTTGAGTGGTAAGCTCTTCCCATGTTAAGTCCCTCCGGCCAGTAGTATTCCAGAGGTGAGACCTTGCTAAGTTGCCCCCCGTGAAACCGTTTTCCCCACTTTTCGGCAGTCCAAGTGTTGATCTTGGTGCAAGTGGTCTACCCGGGTTTTAAGTAGTCATTGAAGTCCTTTGGCAGTTCTGCTAAGAAAAAGATGAAGCCAATTAGTTTAAACAAATTTGATAAAAGAAGAGATAAAAAATATAAAGTATGAGCCTTACGATCACTCCTCCATCTGCTGGTGAGGAGACTTAGGTTAACTCTGGCCTTGATTTTCTTCCCGTTCTCCCAAGCACCACTTACGAACAGGAATTAAGTCCTCCAATTCCTCTCCGATTCTAGCAGATCATCCACTGCTTTGAAGTTATCCCCCATGTTGAAGTGATAGAAGGGGATGTGGTGGTTTCTGCAGAGACTAGCCACAGCAGCAAACTCCTCCATTGGTAGAGGGATCCCGGAGAGCCTAGAGGCCATAATGCAGGCCATGAGGGTGTACCAAGCATTGGGACTCAGCTGGCTTGGACAGAGCTTTATCAGATGAAAGTATCTGACAATCTCTGGGTCCAAGGGAAATCTGAGCCCCCAGTTAAACAGCTCAGTGAAGATAACTATCTCGCTCAGCTTGCAGTCCATGGGAGTTTCGGGGTTTATGGGGATTCTTATCTTCACGTTCTCCGGAATTCTCCACTTCGTACGCATCCGGCCCAGCTCAGCTGTGTGGATGAAAGCGTAGTTGATCTTTTGCAGGGAAAGGAGATATTTAAAATTGAACTTGTGGAAACAAGGCCCCACCCTTCCTTCGAGACACTCCGGCAGGTCCGGATGCCTCAGGCACAACTTTTCCTTGCCTTTATCTTTTTGGGCAGCAACAACACTGCCAGTCTGTCCGGAAGGTTCGGACTCAAATGGAGCCTCTTCGATAGAATCCTCCATTATTTCCTCCATGATTGAGGAGGGGTTTTCAGTCGCAGTGGTGAGAGGGAGGTTTGGATTTGGCTCAGCCTAACTTCCGGACTGATGAGCTCCGGTACTCTCCTGATTTCTAGCCTCTGGCTGGGGCTCTGTTGTGGGCGTTTCTCTTTGGGGACTTGAGCCAGTGCCTTCCGGACCGGACAGCCTGTCCCTGGGTGCCCTAATGGGTACTTCTGACCCAGTACTACTATCCTTGGCACCTGATACAGGGGTGCCCTTAGAAGCCTGCCCTTTGACCAGCCGACCTTTTCTCCGATCAACTAGCTTGTGAGGAGAGGTTTCAGCGTCAGACCCCATGGCTAAAAATGAGGAGGGTTTTTTTAGGCTAGTGGCTGTTAAACCTGGTTCGACGACGGGTTCCGACTCTTGAACCGAAAAACCTGAGATGATAGGGGAAATACTGGATTGAAACAACCTCCTCGGTTTGACACCCTTTGTGGAGGAAGATCCCTGGTCTGACTCTGTGGGTGAAGTTGTTGGTTTGTCGATGGGGGAAGCGGGTAAGCCTGCTGCAATGCGCTTTTCCCTTTCAACCTTTTGCGCTTTTTCTAATTCAGAGAGGTTGAGCCACCCGCCTTTGATCAGAGCGTTCCTAGCCGTGAACATAAACAGCATGAGTAAAAATTTGTTTTTGAGAGAAAAAGCTTTGAAGATTTGCAGAGTGAAAACGAAAGTGATGGTGAAACAGTAGAAAGTATTTCAATTTATAGTAAATCTCAAAAAGGAATCTTGATTCCTAGGAGAATTCGAAAAGATTAGTAATGATTAAAAGACGACGTTGATGTCACCCTCATTAATGAAGAGGTTGCTTTTCGAAGAAGGTGGGTGCGAAATTCAAGGTGAAAAAACGGCTGACGCAACCAACCAAAAAGTGACACGTGTCCCATGAACTCTGGCGAAAAAACCGTTTGGATTCACAGAGCTTTTTCAGTCCTGATAAAGCCATAACACAATTCAAAAGACCTGTCCGGGTAAAACTGCCACTGACATTGGACTGTTTTCAGGTTTTTGACAAAGGTATTTGAACAAACACCTAAAAAAAGGGCTCCTGATGAGTCCGAATATTGCTACCTCTCCGGACGGGGACAGTTCGGACCAAGGTCACCGGACCGGATAGGGTAGTTCGAACACCTTACCCATTGGACTGTTCGAACAAGAACTAAAGTACTTAAAAACCTAAACACTTCTTGACTAAGCTGCTTGCTCTCCTACTAAGAGCTCATGGGTCCTTGAACATGACCCGGGTCCATTAAACATGACCCGAAAGCCCATAGAGCCCAAATACAATGGTATAAATACCCAACCATGCGCATTAAATATGGGTAATGAAAATTAAATACAACCAGACTGCTCAATTCTCCCTCTACTCTCTACTCAAATATTAAACATTTACAAACCTTCCCAAAACTCTAAACAAATTACAAGATTACCCTCAGACGAAAATTAACCACACCATAATTGATATACACATTAGTTAACTTCTTAACTTTAAATGACTACGAAAACCTTGACTCTTAGCATAATTCTCCAAGACATAAGAATATAGGTAGTATATCATCTTCCCATACTCTTAGCAAAATAGAATTAGGCAAAGACTTTAAAGAAATCCTAAACAAAAAATTGAAGAAAGCTAAGATTAGATCTAATAAAGACTTTATTATTATCAATGGTCAACAGTCTAAAGGACTTTATAGATCATATTCCAGTAATTTAAATGAAAGTTAACATTCTTAACTGGAATGTTCGGGGCATTGACAACTTAGCTAAAGAAAGAAGACTTAAATCAATCAAAATAATTGAAAATATTAATTTGATTTCGTTGCAAGATTCTATGATTGGTGTGGAAAATCTGGAGTGGGTTTATGGAGCTATGGGTTTTCAAAACTATACAATGAACATTAGTAATTAGATTTGGCTTATATTGTAAAGTGAATTTATAGTGGTAACTATCAGATTTCACGATCAGCTTATACATATAAAGGTCAATAACTCCTTGATGGACAATTATTTTTAGTTACTATTGTGTATGCTAAATGAATCAAGGAGCAACGAGTAGATTTATGGAACAACTTAAGAGACTTATCTGAAAGCTCAATGGAATGACTGATAATGTGAGACTTTCATGTAATAACTGATGCTCATAAGCAAAGGTCATGTTCTACCATATGTCTAAGAAGCTCAGAAGAGTTCAATAATTCTATTATTGATTTTCATCTTGAGGATGCAGTTTATTATGGTTCAAAGTTCACATGGATTAATAAAATAAAGTGGAACCGTTTAGACTGAGTTTTATATAACAATGTGGGGGCTAACTACTATAAATAAACTAAAGTAATGCATATGACAAAGATATGCGTTGATCATGCTCCTATGTGTATTATTATATCATAAACTCTAAATGAGGCCAAATATTCATTTAAATTCCAAATTATGTGGGTTAAACATCATGCCTTTCTAAACATTTTTTAATAAAATTGGAATATTGAAATATTCAGTCTATATATGTTTGTTTTTTTGGAACAAACTTAAGAAGTTAAGAATAAATTAAAATTATTGAATTGAGATTCCTTTGGTAATGTTTTTTATGTTTGTTTTCAAGTTGAGAAGGATGTTAATATTCTTGAATCAAACTATGAAGAATCAAATAGCTTAGAGGATAAAATTAATCTGGCTAAAGGTCAAGCAACTTACCTTTCTTGATTGCTAGAGATGATGTCTATTGGCAGCAAAACAACAATGTAATTTGGCTTAAAGTTGGTGATAAAAATTCTGGAATATATTAAAATTATGTCAAGAAAAAGAGAATGAATAATAAAATATATAGGATCCTTGAAAAAAAATAAGTGGATAACTAATCAAAATATCATTGGTGAATAAGTTGTAGCTCACTTTAAATAGATACTTCCACTCAGCCAAATCCAGAGGAAGGTGAAGCTTTATTTGAGTTTATTCTTAAACTAATATCAGATGATGATACCATAATTCTTATGAATGTACCTCCAAAAAAAAGATCAAAGAAACTATTGAAAGCTTAGGACCTTCAAGTGTTGCTAGGGTTGATGGTTTTAAAGGATTGTTTTTTCAATCTTGCAGGCATATATTAAATAAGGATCTCTGTGTTGCTATAGTCTCCTTCTTCCAGAGGTAAGCTTTTCCTCAAGGAATATGTGTAACTATTACATGTTTAATACCTTAAGGTATCATCTCCTCAAACCGAGAATCAGGCCATGCCTATTAGTCTTTGTACCCCTCTAAAATTGAACAATCTTGTAAGATTATTAACAACAAATTAAGTCTCATCTTACTCGAGATAATTTCTAAGGAGCAAGAATGATATTTAATGGTTGGAATATCCATGACAATATCCTTCTTGCCCAAGAATTGATTCATGATCTTAACAAAAAGGTTAGGGGTAATGTCTTGATTAAGGTGGATATGTCAAGAGCATTTGTCAGATTATCTCACAAGTTTATCCGTAAAATTATGGAGCTTTTTTGCTTTGATAGACCATTCCTAGACATATTTGTTATTAGTATTTCTGCATCTTGGTTCTCAATATTAATTAATGGAATATATGATGGTTACTTTAAAACATCAAAATGTATTAGACAATGGGATCTAATTTCCCATAGTCTAATTCTTAAAGAATATTTAATTCATGGGATAAAAAACTTGTTTGAATCAAACAAGGATATGGGTTTCGAGGCTAAAGGATCATTACTTATTCATTGTTTAGCTTTTGCGAAATGATTTTCTGATCTTCACTAAAGAATCTACATCTAGTATACATAGGTTGAGTAGCTTCTTACTATTAAATTAAATAAAAGCAAAATATTAATATGGACAAAATTAAGGTCATCATCTTAACAATAATTACTCAATCAAGATCATTAATACTAGGAATAGAGACTGAATTTCAAATGGGTAGATTACCTTTTACGTATCTATGCATCTTAATTCATGACTCTAATAAGGCAAGCATTTATGTTGATTTAATTTTAAAATTTGGAAGCATAATAATGGCTTGGGTAAGTAAGAAAATATCATTTTAAGGTAAGTTGACTTTAATTCAAACTATACTAATGACCATCCCAATCTATTGGATACAATGTTGTATTCTTCCTAAGACAGTGATAGTTGGACTTGAGAAACTTTGCAATAATTTCTTGTGTGGATCTATAGAAGCTAGCAAGTTCATCAATTGTATCAAATGGTCTCGATTATGCATGCTTTATGGAGAATGTGGACTTTAAGTTAAGAGTTTTCATGATTTACAAGTCATTTATTCTTGTGAGTTATTGTTTAGGTTCAAAGAGAATCAGACTCTTTGGACTAGGTATATGCATAATATATACTGCAAAAACCTTCTTCCTCTTCAGCTAAGTTACACAAGTTATCACTAAGAAATATGGAAAATGACGATTAGCATAAGAGAAACAGCTGAGGAGTTAATCTACTAGAAAGTTGGTATAAAAGGAATATAGCCTTTTGGCCTGAAAATTAGTGTGACAACAAACCTTTCATCACCTTATCCAGAATGGAAAACAACAATTGGTATTTTAAAGATAAAATTTATACCTTTTGTGTTATTAAATTACTATGCAATTATCACAAAATGGCTCAAGCACAGAATATATGCGAATGAAAGATTTAAATGAACACAGGATTTATCGTGGTTCGATAATTGTCTACGTCCACGGGCGCCGCCAGAGAAAAGAGTTTCACTATGATAGAAAAGGTTACAGATTTCAGATTGTGTTTTATTAGCAATAGTAGTCTATTTATAGGGAATTAATAGATTTACTAGACAATGGGTCTAATGGGCTCATACCACAAGACTAACACAATACAATCACAACCGAACACAGTAAACTGTGAAGGCACAATATCACTATCACAGACACAAAACTGTACTGCCGGACACAGTACACTGTCAAGGCACTATTCGACTCATTCATAACAAATCTTCCCCTTGAGGCGAATATACTTTCTTCACTATCAACAAAGAAACTTCTCTTATTCTGACTCACCAAATGCCCCTAAAGCATTCACTCTATACTACGAACATCAATCCAGTTTAGGCACTCCCTAAACTTTCGAACTGATACTGCCTTGGTCATTATATCTGCTGGATTATCGTATGTAGACACTTTCTTCACATCAACAATTCCATTTGATATTATATCACGAATAAAATGATACGTGACATCTATGTGCTTTGTACGCTCATGGTACATCTGGTTCCCTGTAAGGTGTATGGCGCTTTGACTGTCACAAAACACTTTTGTAGTAGTCATATCCAAACCCAAATCTGCCACCAAACCTTGCAACCATATCGCCTCTTTAACTGCTTCTGTTACCGCCATGTACTCTGCCTCTGTTGTAGAAAAAGTTAAAGTAGCTTGCAACTGTGCTTTCCAACTGGTCGCACTCCCAGCTAGAGTAAATACATATCCTGTCAGAGATCTTCTTTTATCCATATCACCTGCAAAATCGCAATCAACTAAACCAACCAATGATCCTGCAACATCATTCAGCGATTCACCAATATCAGTATTGTTAAAAGTTAAGCCAACGTTCACAGTATTCTTTTGAAGAGATTCAATCTCTTCTCCCATAGCACCAATCCATTGATCTGCCTCTGAACTCGCTATAGCTTCTCTGTAGCTACTAGATTCATGCATCTCAACTTCTTCTGCAAATGACAGAGCATATGCAACTAGATTCGCATACCTGTTTGGAAGTCTAATATCTCTTCTTTCTCTGCCCAATGCTATGCTATAAGGTTATTGTTCTGGTTCAGGCACATCATCGTCACTATCATCCGATGCTGGCGCTTCACCTCCTGATTCTGGATCCACCTCCGAACCACTTGAATTATTGGACCTGCTAGGAACTGATTCTACTTCAAGCTCCACCTGTTTACTCACAACCGATCCTGATTCGACCATTTCTCCTATTTCATTCTGACTGTCTATCGAAGCAAACTCATTAAAGGTAACGTCCCTACTGATGAGAAAACCTGGAGACTTTGGAGAGGTACACCATAACCTATATCCCTTCACTCCAGTAACATATCCTAGAAATATGCACCTCTTTGCCCTCGGTTCAAGCTTACCATCTCTCACATGAGCATACGCAGGACAAACGAACACCCTCAAATGTTCATAATCAGCCGACAATCCAGACCAAATCTCAAAAGGAGTTTTACAATCAATAGCCGTTGATGGAGACCGATTCACCAAGTAACACACTGTATTGATAGCTTCAGCCCAAAAATCCTTTCCCACGCCGGAATGCGAGAGCATACTTCGTGCCTTGTCACAAAGCATTCTGTTCATTCTTTCTGCGACTCCATTCAGTTGTGGTGTTCTAGAACAAGTGTGATGGCGCACTATTCCCTCAGCTTCGCAGAACTCGTTGAACTCATGACTGCAATATTCTAACCCATTATCTGTCCTAAGATGTTTGATTTTTCTTCCTGTTTGCTTCTCAATCATCGTCTTCCATTTGACAAAGGTTGAATATGCCTCATCTTTCGTTTTCAGAAAGTAAACCCACACCATCCTTGAATAATCATCAATCAAACTCATGTATTATATGGCTCCGCTCTTGGATGAAATTCTGTTTGGACCCCAAAGATCTAAGTGAATGTAGTCCACTGTCCCTTTAGTCTTTCTTACAGCTGATTTGCTGAATTTGACTCTAGTTTGTTTCCCAAACAAACAGTGCTCACAAAATTCCAATGATTCTGCTTTATACCCTTTCAACAAATTTCTCTTTCCCAAAACAATTAATCCTCTATCACTCATGTGACCAAGACGTCAATGCCACAACTTATTTTGATCCTGCCTAATTTGGCTATTACTCTATGATGATGTTACTGCAGCATCGCCCATAACAACACTCCCCTGGAGAATGTAAAGAACCTTATGAAAACTACCTTTCATGCATACCATTGAGCATTTTGTCACTTTGATTACACCATCTTCTGCATGATACTTATAACCCCGAGAGACTAGAGTCCCAAGAGAAATCAGGTTTCTCTTTAACCCAGGAACATGCCAGCAAGTTAAGATTCTAACAACCCCGTCAAACATTCTGATTCTGACGTTACCAATACCACCAACAGTCAACGAATGATTGTTACCTAAATAGACAGTTCCCTGCATTGGCCTGTACATATCAAACCACTGCTTGAACTGACACATGTGATATGTAGCGCCAGTATCGAGTACCCAAGAATTTTGCCCAAAGTCTGAACTCATGGACAATACATCTCCTTTATCACTGTTTTCACTATCGTCGGAATCGTTCACACCTTCAACAATGTTTGCTACATTTTCCTTTTGATTTCTCTTCTTAAAATTCAGTTTCAGACAATCTCTCCTATAATGACCCTGCTCACCGCATTCATAACAGTTTGAGTGTTTTAACCTTGACTTGGACCTCCAGTTCTTCCTTCTTAAAGAACTCGCTTTGCTTCTAGATCTTCCCCTAGTCATAAGACATTTCCCTTCAACTTGATTGTCTGGCTGCAACTGTCTCATCTCTTTTTATTTCAGCGCCCCTTTGACATCTGCTAGCGATAACTTATCCTTACCATACATAATGGTATCTACGAAGTTTTCATAGGGAGCTGGTAACAATCTCAACACAAACAAAGATTGATCTTCATCCTCAATATTGATATCTATGTTCTCCAAGTCCATTATAATGGATTTAAAATTATCTAGGTGCTCTGTTATGGACATACTTTCTTTCAATCTGAAATCATACAAACGCTTCTTCAAGTATAATCGATTTACTACTGATTTCTTTGAGTAAAGCTCTCCAATTTTTTTCCATGCGCAGGAAGCAGTCTTCTCACCACTAATCTCGCGAAGCACATTGTCTTTCACACTCATTAAAATCCAGCACACAAATCCCTTTCTCGAAGATCTTGCTTCTTCTCTTCTTTCATCTTTTCTGGTAACTTACTCTTCACAGCCTTCCACAATCCTTGCAATACCAATTAAGATTTCAGTTTAATCTTCCACAGCGCAAAGCTGGATCCTCCATCAAATTTTTTAATCATGTATTTTGTTGCTGTAGACGCCATTGTGAAACCCTAATTGCAAATGCCCTAATTTCACCACGTGGCTCTAATACAAATTTTGTTATTAAAGTACTATGCAATTATCATAAAATGGCTCAAGAATAGAATACATGCGAATGAAAGATTTAAATGAACACAGGATTTATCGTGGTTCGACAATTGTCTACGTCCACGGGTGCCGCCAGAGAAAAGAGTTTCACTATGATATAAAAGGTTACAGATTTCAGATTGTGTTTTGTGTAGCCCTAGTAGTCTATTTATAGGGAATTAATAGACTTACTAGACAATGGGCCTAATGGGCTCATACCACAAGACTAACACAATATAGTCACAACCGCACACAGTACACTGTCAAGGCACAATATCACTATCACATACACAAAACTGTACTGCCGGACACAGTACACCGTCAAGGCACTATTCGACTCATTCATAACATTTTGGAATAGTGAAGTGTGGTTGTTGGACAAGCTAAAATCCTCTATTCTTGCTTCTGAAATTAATAAGATTCTAGATATTCCTATTAAGTATTCTTAAAATTATGAAATTACATGGTCTCTAAATTCTAATAGACCATTTAAAACGAAATATGCATGAATCATATCAGCCACAAAGGTAACAAATCTAGTATATTTCAAGAAATTACGGAACAACATCACTCCTATAAAGTATTCCACAAAGAGGCATGAGTCCAGTTAACCATAGTCTCCCATCTAGCTTTTTGGTCATGTATAAAAGATTTATTTTACATTGGCCTCACATCTAGAAACTAGTCACATTTTTAACATCCAAAAAATATTTTTCATAGGTCTCGCATCTAACAACTGGTCCCGCATCTATCATGTAAAAAAATTTCATTTTACATTGGTCTCACAACTAGCAACTAGTCCCGTATATATCACCTAAAAATTATTTTACATTGGTTTCACATCTATCATCTAAACAATATTTTAAACTTGTCCATTTTATACTAGTCACACATCTAGCAACTAGTCCATAATATATTATCTAAAAATTTCCATTTTACATTGGTCTCGCATATAGGTACTAGTACCAATCTACCATCTAAATTATTTTGCAATGGTCTCACAACTATCACCTAAAAATTATTATTTTGAAATGGTCCATTATAGATTAGTCTCACATATAAGAACTAGTCTCACATCTATCATCTAAAAATTTATATGTTACACTGCTCTCGCATCTAGTAACTAGTCTCGCATCAATCATCTAAAACTAATTATACACTGGTCTCACATCTAGCCACGCTATATGAAATATACGAGATACTGGACACGACTGGTTTCACATCTAGCAAGATTAGATGCGAGACAATGGACAAAGAATACAAACCTAATTGAAAAATGATAAAACACAATAAAACTTACATGAAAACACAAAAACAAAATAAAATTACCTGAAAACATAAAATCTTACTTCTTCGAATCTAAAAACACATAGCAATTCTAATTACAATCTAAATGAAGTTCAATTACATATCAATTACAGTAATAAGTTGTAAATATAAATTAAAGTTTAGTCACAAATCAATTACAAAAGAAGAAGAAAAGAGATTCGAAAAAGGTATCACGAAAAACAATAAATCTTTAATGGTAATATTAGTTATAGATCGTTTACATGTCAACCATTTGAATCGCAAGAAAATAATAAAAACAAATAATTTTAAAAAAACACAAATAAAAACAATCAATTTTTTTAAAATAAAAATATGTAATTTGATTTAAAAAAATTAACTTTATGTAATTGGAGGGATATTAAAATTTTAAATAATAAATAGCCATTAACAAAATTAAGTGGGTGTTGGTTAATAATAAATAATAATAATAACAATAATATATATATATATATTTAAAATATTTATTGATACTTTAACCAATGTAAAAGAGGAATATAAATATATTTAATTAGGATGTAAGAAGTAATAGTTTTTGTAAACAATAATAGTGTGTAATTGATTCCAAATCAGTTTAGATTTTAAATATGGAGAGATTTTGTTATTATAATAAATGTCTTCAACTATTAGAGACTGATATGATAGTAAAATGCAAAAAACAAAAAAATCAATTAAACACGAACATTGATTTACTAATTTTAGAAATAAATTAATTTCTTTTGAAAAATATAAACGTAGTAGCATCCTTCTTCATTACTCCATAACGTTAATTTAACGGAATATTATGACGGAATAACTCCGTTGCCTGACAATATACTCTCTGTCTCTGTTTCACTTAACTCCGTCCACTCGCTGTTAATGCCACGAAACGTGTGCGCTATATAATTTGTCAATGTCATCATGTCTTTCGCACTCTTCTCATAAAAGTAAATTATTCTCTCTCTAACTTTCTTTATTTTCTGAGTCAACTCGTCAAGATGTCGTCGCCGGAACTCGCTATGTCGTCGCACTGGTGTTACAACTGTAATCGATCTGTCAATATAAATGATAGTACCGTCGTGTCGTGTCCGGACTGTGACGGCGGTTTCGTCGAAGAGATCGAAAACCTACCGGAAAACAATAGCCATCGACCTACACGTCAAAGATCCGGCAGCCTCCCGCCGTTTAATCCAGTTGTTGTCTTTCGTGGCGGTGAAGAAAACAATAATAGTAGCGCCTTGGAGTTCTACTACAACGACGGGTCGGGTACGGGTCTGATCCCGCTTCCACCTTCCGAATCGGAGATTTTCACCGGGTCGGGTTTCGATCGGATGCTGTTTCAGCTAACTCAAGTAGACTTTACCGGATTTGGGCGACCACAGAATCCACCGGCGTCTAAAGCAGCCATCGGGTCGTTACCAACGATCGAAATCGGTGAATCACACGTTGCCGGCGAGTCGCACTGCGCCGTATGCATAGAAACGTTTGATCTCGGCGTGGAGGCACGTGAGATGCCGTGCAAGCATATGTTCCACGGCGACTGCATAACACCATGGCTCTCGATCCGAAATTCGTGCCCCGTTTGTCGCCACGAGCTGCCGGCCGATACAAACCCGACGGATAGCGGTGGAGGAGGGGCGGATGAGACGGTGGGTCTGACGATATGGAGATTACCTGGTGGTTCGTTCGCCGTGGGAAGGTTTAACGCTGGAAGGAGAGAGGCAGAGAGAGCTTTACCAGCCATATTATATCCCGAAACAGGTAGGAGATCTAGCGGCAGTGCCGTCGGTGGGCCGAGAGTGTGGTGGTGGACGGTGAGGAGAGAACGTGGCGGCGGTGGTGGAATTAGGCGGGCAGTTCGGGGGTTGATCTCTCATGTGAGGATGATCGGGTTGGGTAATAGCGATTCTCGTTCGATTTCTTCGAATTCGGGTAATAGTTTATCTCATCCAGTTTCTTCTGATTCGGGTTTGGAAACGGGCCGGGTTGCTACTGGATTATTCAGGAGGAGTAATTCAAGTTCAATTTTTGGTAGGATGTTTCGGAGAGGGAGAAATACTAGGGGAGGTCCATTGATGGAGTAGATTTCTTGTACTAAAGCTTAATAAATTACTTGTTTAATATTGGAAACTCAATAAAAATATTAATTATACATTGGACATAGAATTTTCTATTGGGCAAGGCTAAATTGAGACCCCATTTGTAATGAGACCCCTCTATAATGAGATCCCATTTGGCTATAATGAGACCCGAAAAAAGACACATTTACCCCTGATATAAAACCTTTATTTTCGGTTTTTTTTTCTCTTTTCTCTCTCTCAAACTCACTAAAAATCTCGAAATCAAAACAACAAGATTTCTCAAATCCAACATCACAAACACAGCTTAAGGTACGAATCCTTTACATATCCATATAATTTTTATGCATTTTAGTTTAGTATTTTTAGTGATTTTTAGAGTTTAGGGTTCTTGATAAAAAGTCGGATTTTCATGTATATGTAGTTGTTTTTTTGGAAAAATAGCTTCAAATTCGTGTTAGTCGATTCAGTAGGATCGTTTTGGTACCATGTATGATGAATTTGGGTTGGGTTTTGGAGATTTGGGTTCGATTTGGGGTTTTAGGGTTTGAGTTTCTGTTTCGGATTTGAATTCGAATTTGGAATAAGTCTTGTGGAGGCTGTTCTGGAGCAGTCAAAAGAGTTTTTTTTTTTTTGTTTTATGTAACAGCTGATATTATAAACTCAACCCAGTTAAGGGCTACAAAGAATGCTAAATTCCTCTGTCCCTGATTTCAGTTGTAATGTATATATTTCTTTGACAACAGAAATTACATATTTCCTATCTGATTATAAACTCTCCTTCGTTTGTTTCTTCTGACTTCATTGAAAAGAGAACACTTGTATAGAGTTGTTTGTTTCTTCTGACTTCATTGAAAAGAGAACACTTGTATAGAGCTTTTACAATTGAGCCTGCTAATTTTCTCTTTTTCCCGCCAGTGGTCCAAAATCTTCGTACGGCCAAATCCTCCAAAAAACTTTGGCATGAAGAAGGCCATAAGGCACTGGACCAAAACTTCTTGAATCGGTTGAGTTAGGCGCATAGTCTCCTTCTACCCAGATGTGTCCCTCCGGAACATCTATACAAGAAATGCACCACAACCGTCTTCAGCACTTCATTTTGCCCAGGATCTTTAACATAAGTGATATGATCACCCTCCATCCCAACTACTCGCTTTGTTATAACCTTCCGTGGAGCGGACGGAGACCTCACGGTCACGATATCACCGCGGCGCACTGTACCAAGTCGGGTCGAGATTTGCTCCGCCACGAGATAATTACCGGTGAGGTGCAGGGTGGGGATCATACTGGGACCTATGGCGTAGATAGGAGTAAAATGGAAGGTGACAAAATGGAAGGTGTTGAGAAATATGATATTGATATGGAGAAGCAAAAGGTGACAGTTACCGGCAACGTGACGCCTGAAGCTGTTTTCCAGACTGTCTCCAAAACTGGCAAGAAAACTTCCTTCTGGGTCGACGCAGCAGCAGTGTCCACCGAAGCAAAGCCTGCGGAAACGGTGGTGACAGCTTAAAATTTCAATTTGCAATGGAATGAATTTGTGATTTATAAGAAATCATTTTATGTGTGTAATTTAGTATAAAAGCTGTTATAACTTCTGGGTGCTTTCAACCGGTTGTGTTTGATGATAATGAATATTTTGTCTCTAAAAAAATATTTGTTATGGATTTGATTTATTTAACTTTCCAAAATTGGGTCTCTTTTGTATTATAATTTTAGGTGAATTTTTTTTTTACATTTGGAATTTATAATCATACGTTAATGTGGTGTTTGAATTAACAACATTTAAATTATTATTAAAAGTTGGATCGACATCATAAATCTAACACTATTAATTAAGAGACTTCTATAGTGTTCTTTAGGGTTGGGTTTTAGAGATTTTAGTTAGTTTAGAGAGAGAAAGCTCTAGAGAGTAGTTGGAGAAAACCAAGAAAAATTGGTTTTTGGTTCAAAATTTTGACTTATAAATAAAGGGCAAAATGGACATTTCACATTCAAGAAAAAAAAATTCTGAATTTGGGGTCTCATTATAGCCAAACGGGGTCTCATTATAGCCATGCCCTTTTCTATTATTGCAAATCAAACTCAGAACTCTAGTTTTCATTTTGTTATTCAAATTTCAAAATACTTTTACATATCATTTTATTCCGGAAGTTCAATTTTTTTATTTATTTATCAAAATCCAGTAATAAGGTTCAATAATATTTGTACTTTTAGACTTTTTTAGGCCCGAAACATGTCTTCTGATATACGTAATTCGTTTTTGGAACTTATTCTCTCAAATTTAGACATTTATGGTGTAATTGTAAATGTATTTTTTGAAGGCAAGGTTAAATTGAGATTCCCATATATAATGAGATACTTCTATAATGAGACGGGTTTGGCTAAATTAGGGTCTAATTTTTGTTAAACATTTCCAAAATATAGAGAATTTTTTTAATTCAATAGTCAAAGACGGTTTTACCCTTTGACCAAGAATATTTATTTTTGTTTTGTAGTGGAATGTGGGTATGGTTAGCCAAATGTAGAAGAACACAAAATTACTCCTCCAAACAACCCTTTTATACTCAACACTTAAATTCGGAATAATCGAAGGATAGACTCTGAATGTGAGAAGATTGTTGAGGAGCACGAGACTCCAAATATGGTAGTTGTTCTAACCAATCTATTTAGAAAAGTTTCCATTTTGGTAGACCTTCTACATTTAGAAAGCTAGAACCCGAAGTGCCCCGCCGGTTTCAACCATCTAAACCGGCGGGACTATGAACATTCATAATAAAAACTATGAAGGTTCCCCGCCGGGTCCCACCAAGTCCACTCGGGGGTTCATCGGGTCCCAACCGCTGGGTGGGACACCCGTACCCAGCGGGGTTGTTACCCTGTACCCGGCGGGGCCAACTCTCTTGTTTTGTGCCGATTATGAGTTTCATTTTGTGTTTGGTCCCCACTGGGTATATTATTGGAACCCGCCGGGGGTAGATAGTTCCACCGCCGGTGTGGGATTATGTAACCGTCGGGGTCAACCCCTGTGTTTTTTCCCTAATGGAGTTTGATTTTGGCCCCGACCCCCGGCGGGTGGTGAATTGTCAACCGGCGGTTGACAATAGCCCCGCCGGGTTGAGAATTTTCAACCGTCGGTTTAACAATGTCCCCGCCGATTGGAACCATATAGAACCGGCGGGCAACATCCTTCAATGTGTGAATTTTCTAACCGTTGGGTTGGGGTTGACTTATTTTATCCATGCTCGTATTTGATGGTTTTTTTCCACATAGGGTGAAGAGTTAAAGAGTGGAGATGGAGGGTTAAATGATGAGTCAAATGATGATTTGACTAGTTCGTGCATGGCGAAGGCGGAGGAGGAGGAAATACCGGTGCCTTGCTCCATCGATTATAGCAAGTTGTTCAACACCAAATCTCACTACTACTCCCAGGCAGACCTGATTGAATGGGTTAAGAAAATCGCATTAGATAACGGGTTTGTGATTATTTTACGCTGATGCGATAGACATGATCGTAAAACTCCGAGAGTAGAGTTTGTGTGTGAAAGATCTGGAGTTTACATAAAACTGGTAGATCCCAAGGATCTAAAGAGGAAGTCTACCGGAACGAAAAAATGCGGATGCTCGTTCTCCCTTAAAGGAAAGAAGATGGGTGATGATTTTTGGGGAATAGAGGTTGTGTGCGGCGTTCACAATCACGATACTACATCCTACAAAGAAGGTCATTCCTACGTGGAAAACTTTCAAAAAATAGAGATGGATTTCATGGTTAGTTCTACGAAAATGGGATCCCGTCCTCGTGATATTCTTGGTGGAGTGAAGAAATTGAACCCTAAGAATTCTTCTAGAATGTGCACCGTGTACAACGCATTACTAAAACACCGGAAGCTCGAGAAAGGCGGTCGGTCGCAATTCCAATACTTGTTGGGTGAACTAAAGCGACTAAACTACTACGAATTCCATAGAAAGTCCGAAGACGGAAGCGATATCATAGGCGAGTTTTTTTTACGCACCCGGTTAGTTTGGATTTGTTACGGACATTTCCGAACGTCATTTTAATGGATAACACGTACACGATGATCAAATACGGGATGCCGTTGTACGAGGTCGTGGGTGCGACTTGTACGGGGAAAACATTCTACATTGGATTTGCATTTATGTCGAATGAAAAAATCGAGACCTACAAGTGGGTGTTAGGATGCTTACATTCGTTGATGGTAAATCACTCCATCGAATTACCATCCATTGTTTTGACAGATAGAGACTTGACGCTTGTGAATGCGGCGGAGGAAGTGTTCCCCAATGCAACGCACATGTTGTGTCGATGGCACATCAACATGAACGTCTTAGGAAAAACAAAAAGGATCATAAAGGAGAAGAAAGTGTCCAACGCCTTTTTGAAAGTGTGCAATGAAATGATGTTGGCGGAAACGGAATTAGCCTACGAGAACTACCGGTCGGAATTGCACCGCGACTTCAAAGAGTATCCGGAAGCGATTGAGTATACCGAAAGTTGGGTAGGGCCGTACGGTGACAAGTTTGTCACGTGGAGAACTAACAAGTGGATGCATTTTGGTAACCAAACCACAAACCGCGTGGAGAGTGCTCATTCGAGCCTCAAGCGTTTCATCGGTACGAGCAAAGGTAACTTTGAATTTGTTTGGTTGAAGTTGCATACTTTGATCGAATTGCAACACGGGGACATCAAGGCTTCCTTTGAAAAGAGCCGGTTGTTGGCCCTACATAAATTCACAAACACTGTGTACGGTAAACTAAAAAACAACATCTCCCACTATGCAATGGAACTTTTGGCCGACGAAGTCGAATGTGCCCGAAACATGACAATCGCACCGGATATGCCTTGCGTTTGTGCCATACGAACTACGCACAGTATGCCTTGCGCCCACGAAATCTATGAGTTTGTTGCGAAAGGCATAGAGGTGTCGCTTGAGTTGTTTCATGGACATTGGAAGAGGTTAGACATCCTAGTTCGTACCAACCTCTCGACGAATGAGAAACTTAAAGCCAAACTTGACAAACTAGTATGCGATGTCATGGCGTCCAATGACGAAGCACGCATAGAGCACGTTTATAAACAATGGTTTGCCGTCATCCATCCCGAAACAACTAACATTTTGGAGCCATTGGTTAAGCAAAAAGCGTGCGGTCGTCCACCTAACAAACGTAAGTTATCCTATTGCCGCTGATGATACATCCACTAAACGTGACAAAAGTGGGCACGATTATGTGCTTCAATCAGAAAATGCTAGTACGCCATCCTTACTTGGAGACTTCAAACTTCCAACCGCAACCTCAAGTAAAGGGAAAAAAAAGAAGGGGCCTAAACATGGTTCGGAAAGCGCCCCCGCTCGTACAAAAGGTAGCGATATTCCAACGCAAGCAAGTGGGACAATGCTTAGTAGTGGAACGGTGGGTTGTAGGTCAAGCTCTACGATGCCGGTGAAGGCAAGTTTTGTAGACCCCAAAGGATACATGAACCAGTTCCCCATCTATTTTAGGCCTTTCGTAGAGTCCATTAGCGATGTTAAATCCGATGGCCATTGCGGGTACCGCTCGATAGCGTACGCCTTGAACGGGAAACAAGATGGGTGGAGGTTGATAAGGGATGCCCTTTACAACGAGCTGATGGATTACGCATCCGTCTACGTTAAGATTTTTACTAGCATGGAGGATTTGATTGATGTTGCGGAGCGTGTGAAATGTTCTAGCGACGTGGGAACTAAGGACCATTGGATGTCCATGCCCAAGATGGGAGTGGCAATTGCATCTGCGTTTAACTGCATACTCCATTTTGTTGGGCTATTCCGAAATATTGATGTCGGCTTCATTTTTCTTCCGCTAAGAGGTGCACCTCCTCAGATGCCAAACCGGTTGGAAATCGGATTGGGTTGGGTCAACTCCAACCATTTCGTGAATGTAAGTATTCATACAAGGGGTATGTTAATGGTAATTTTAATATCAATAAATTTATTTTATCGTGTTTTCGTTTTGTAGCTTGGGATTAAGGCGGAGGCCCCATGCGCTAGGATACATCCTTGTTGCTTAAAGTTGCGTTCACCAGAAGCAGAAGGTTGGGCATTGCCGATTACATCTCGTTGCAAGAAATACGAAGAGCTTAAAAATAATTACCACAAAGTAACCGATTTATCCGCTTTTGCTTGATGACTAGAAGATTGTAATGAATGTAAACCTTGGATTGTTTTTATGTTTTTATGGTTTTTATGTTAAAAACAATAACACTTAAGCTTCTTAATATTCTGATTGCATTAAAACATTACACTTTAATCAAAAGCATTGCATAATTAGAAATACATAAGCACATAACATAAACCAAATGATAGATAAGCTAACCCTGAGTTAGCATTGCACATTTAGTTTTACGGAGTCGGATAGTTCATTCCATACTCAAACCTTTTCTCGATTGAATATTCGTCTTCATCACTACTTCCTTCGGGAGTTGAGTACGTTTCAACGCCGCTAGCTATTGCGTCGGCTATTTCTTCCTCCATTCGCTGTATCGCATGTGACACCATCTCCTACGTAATGTACTCTGCAATCCCATGTCGAATACCTTTTGGACCTTGGTTCAGACTTCCCAAGGAAGTGACTCGATATGTATAGTCATTGTTTTAAGATAAGCTAACCTATCGGTGACTTCTTCACGTGCACGTGGTCGGGGCATTAAACATCCTGGACACAATGCCTCCCTGCCGTGGTTGAAGAACATTCTGCACAGAACCGCATCGACGAAACCAGGATTTTCCTTTTGCATCGTACCTTTGACGAAGTCAAATGCGCTTAGGAGGCTTGCATCTTCGTGCACATTCCAACCAGAATCACCCATTGTTATAACTTAAGTGTTTAGTTTCATAGTCCGATTACAGTACTTATAGAGTACATGCATGTGGTTCAGTCTGAAAAATAATGAGCGCGAAAGGGTGTTATTTTCCCCGCTTATTATTTGTTTATTGGCGGGAGTCTCATTTGGTTGGAGTTCTAATTTGGCGGGACGTCGAATTTGGCGGGAATATGAATAAGGCGGGACTTATATTGGTGGGAGTTATGTGGCAAAGTATTTGACGAGAGTTTAATGTGTATAAAATAAATGTTCTGCCCACACATTGAAGGGTAAACAACAAGAATAACCCTAAAATAATGTGCCTCTGGAGTGAGTTAGAATATCAATATCTAATTAAAGCATCAATCGAACTTGGTAACACTCACATAGAAGGTCAATATCTAAAATGCGGACAATACGAAACATAAATACATTAATATTGAACAACAACTAGAAACCCAAACATAACAACTTAGCATTACATAAGAAATGAGGACAATACGCAACTTAAATAATAAAAGGGCCAGGCTAGAAATATTACACATTTTTATAGATCTCTCACCCTACTCCCTTCTTTTTTCAAACTCAAAGTTGAAATTCCAAAATTGCCCTTTCTCTCTCTTTCTAGAAAACTCTCAAGCACCCGAAGCATCCATTTCAAAACTCGATTTTTGAAGAATCCGAAGTGAAGAAGAGTTAAAGGTAAACGATACAAACATCATGGTGTAATTTGTTTTTGATTTCATTCAGTCTAAACTGTCGAATCTAGGTTTTTTAGTTTTTTAGGTTTCGATTTCAAAAGTTTGATTTTTGTATGATTTTAGGTGTTGTTTTGTTAGATTAGTGTTGTATTGTTGTTAGTATTGCTAGGATCTATGTTTTGGTGCTTGATTTTGTTAGAAATGAGGATGTTTTGGTGTAGTTGTGTTTTTGGGTCGAGTTTGCTGTTGGTAGCACGAACATCGTGCTACCAGATGGGACCTGGTCGCAGGTTGTTTTTGCGAAGAAGAAAGGTTTCGGTCGCAGGCCCAAAATGAGACGAGGCCCAAATGACGTCTCATTTTGGGCATGCGACCGAATATTAAGCTGTCTCATTTTGGGCCTGCGACAGAATATTAAGTTGTCTCATTTTGGGCATGCGACAGAATATTAAGCCCAAATGGCGCTTCATTTTTTTTTATTTGTTGATTTGTGACTAATACATATTTTCTTGCGTTGTGTTTACAGGATGGGACGATTCAAGACTAAAGTTAAAAATCCGTTCAAGAAACTTAGGGCGGACGAAGAGGCAGCTTCTACGTCGCATCCACCTGACTATGAGTACGATGACGATGTAGATGCACTGAGTTGGAAGATCAGTATTTGATGAGGGCATCAGTTGAAGTTGGTAATATGCACATTCCAAAGGGTGGTAAAAGGTACTGCGAGGCATTAGTATGCCAGATGTACTTTCTTTACAAAAGGGATGGTGTTCAGCCGCCTTACATTTCAAGGCGTGTTGATGAAGTGCGAGCTAGGTGGTCGGTCTTGGTCACATCCCATCGACATCTAGTTTCTGGCCTCACCGAATTGGAACGTCGTGTTGCGGGTAACCGGTTCAACTGTCAGGTGACGGATTATATAACAGAGGACCAGCTGGATACGGTCCGCTATGACATTATTGACACCCGGCTACAGGAAATCAGTGACTACAAAGATGCGAAAGAAGAAAGGAGGTTGATGAAATGGAACTGGCCTGATAGATAAGTATGAATGAGTGCGTGCTTTCGTTTTAGTATGAGTCTGTGTTTCATTTTAATTTTGAGTGTGTATTTCTGTTTGAGTGTGAGTTTGTATTTCAGTTTAAGTATGAGTGTGTGTTTCAATTTACGTATGAGTGTCTATTTCAGATTTGTGTTTGAGTGTGAGTTTGTATTTGTGTTTTATTGGGAGTTTGTATGGGTGTGTGTTTGAATGGTACAAGCTCTAACTCTAATTCAAATGGAATCAAACCCATAAACATGATAAATTCAAAGCAAGCATACAATAAATTAAAATACAAAAAATAAAAGCAGTCATACAATAAACCGATTACAAAATATAGTGTTGATGTCCAAAAATCTAACAGAGTTATGCTGAGAGTAATAATCAGTGCCGTCGGTACCTCTCAGCGATCCTACACATCATGAGGGCGGTCTCTACAAGATCATCGTGATCCATAGTAGGTATCGATGGAGCAAACCTAGCAATCTGCTCGTATCCTGAATAGTCAGCACCACCCTGCGGCTCCAACCGAGGACCTCTCTCCGGCGCAGAACGACTGACGATGTACCATAGCCTCTTCTTCACCCAAATGTAGTACATCGGGTCAGCACTCGCTCCACTACCACGGTACGCCGTGCCAGCAGGAGTGAACACGTGGTTTTCCCATGTCTGCCACAAGTGATCGTCCCATTTTAAGCTACTGACCATCTTCTTCCCTGCTTTTTTCGACTTAGGAGGGCGTATATCCTTAGGAATCAGCTGTACATACCCCAACTGTCGAACGACACGGTCTGGGTAGTACGCCACAACCACGCCCTAAGTTTCTTGAACGGATTTTTAACTTTAGTCTTGAATCGTCCCATCCTGTAAACACAACGCAAGAAAATATGTATTAGTCACAAATCAACAAATAAAAAAAATGAAGCACCATTTGGGCTTAATATTCTGTCGCAGGCCCAAAATGAGACAACTTAATATTCTGTCGCAGGCCCAAAATGAGACAGCTTAATATTCTGTCGCAGGCCCAAAATGAGACGCCATTTGGGCCTCGTCTCATTTTGGGCCTGCGACCGAAACCTTTCTTCTTCGCAAAAACAGCCTGCGACCAGGTCCCATCTGGTAGCACGATGTTCGTGCTACCAACAACAAACTCGACCCAAAAACACAACTACACCAAAACATCCTCATTTCTAACAAAATCAAGCACCAAAACATAGATCCTAGCAATACTAACAACAATACAACACTAATCTAACAAAACAACACCTAAAATCATACAAAAATCAAACTTTTGAAATCGAAACCTAAAAAACTAAAAAAACCTAGATTCGACAGTTTAGACCGAATGAAATCAAAAACAAATTACACCATGATGTTTGTATCGTTTACCTTTAACTTTTCTTCACTTCAGATTCTTCAAAAATCGAGTTTTTGAAATGGATGCTTCGGGTGCTTGAGAGTTTTCTAGAGAGAGAGAGAGAAAGAGAGGAAAAAAAGTGGCGAGAGATCTATCAAACGTTTTTATACCTAGGTTTTCTGAAAAAGGTAAAATGGTCAAAAATTAGGTGCGAGATCTATCAATTAGGTATAAGATCTAGCGGTTTAAGATCTATAAAAATGTGTAATATTTCTAGCCTGGCCCATAATAAAAACATAACAACAACTTATAACAACATTACGAAACATAAATAATAAAAACACGTTCGAATACGACAGATTGCACTATTAGTAGTTGTAACGCAAGCTGTGTAAAACATCGTCGCCATCCTCCCTTGCCATAACCATATCCTCCACATATGCTACCATATCCCTAGTGATATAGTCGCAAACGGTCATGTCCCAGACCTTTACCGCCTCCTCTTTTATTCTTCGCGGCATGAACACCAACTTCGTGAGGGATTGGACAAAAAGGTACCTTCTCTTGATTTCGTCACGGCGGGGATTAGACCCATCCTCTAGAAATTGTGAGGATGGATTGTCGAAGGGTTCCCCGCCGGGATAACAATTTTCAACCGCCGGGTGACAATGTCCCCAACGGTTGAGTATTTTCTAACCGGCCGGGATGTCGAGTGAAAAGAAAAAATTTCCACTCGATATCAACCGGCGGTACAAGCAACCTACCCCGGCGGGTAGTTTATTGACCCCGTCGGGGTAGGTATTTTCAACCGCCAGGGACGTATTCAACCAGCCGTTGAATATTAGTACACCGGCGGGGAAGGGCTACCGTTGAAAAATAAACAACATGAGCATATTAAAACTAAAATACACAACAACAAAATTTGGTGGAAACTACCTCAGGTTTTACGTTTGGTGGAAACTATCTCAGGTTTTACGTTTTTAAAACTAGAGTGTGAGTCAAATATCGAATTCGAAAACGCAAACCACAACAACAAACTTAAATTAAACGAAGAATAAATGCATATTAAAAATGAAATACATCAACAAACTTAACTTAAGGTTTAAAATAACAAAACAGCCCAAATGTCAATAATTATAAACGGCCCAACTCTCAACAACTAGAATAACATACAAATCAAAAATCCAACCATGATAATCAAAAGCCACGGACCGGTAATCTCCATCACCTTCCTCGCAAAGGACACCATCTCGTCAGTCAAATCGTCTAACGGACGAACACGATTAATCGTGTTCACCACATCGATCGCCGACGCCTCCGTAAGAATCCGAGGCGTGATGTTAAACCACCCGTACATCTTCACGTATGCCTTGTACTGGGGGGAATGAGGTGTGAGTACTTCCTTCCAAGGGCCTCGAATACCTATCGATCACGTATAGGTTCTCCCTCCAGTTCGTCCAATGCATATCCTAAAGCGCATATCGAAGATGGTCTCCTCTACCAAGACCGGTTCTAGCAACGAGGGGGTCCAGCGGCTTTTCTTGGATCCAACCGAACTGGCGCATAAGTCGGTCGGGGTGATATGCCTCGCTCACCATCATAAGGCGAATAGGGTTTCGGTACAACCCTATTGCCTGCTCCGGCCACACCTCACGGACATCCTCGTAAGGTCGGAATATAACCT
This sequence comes from Limnanthes douglasii subsp. nivea, assembly GCA_036936605.1. Taxonomy (NCBI): domain Eukaryota; kingdom Viridiplantae; phylum Streptophyta; class Magnoliopsida; order Brassicales; family Limnanthaceae; genus Limnanthes; species Limnanthes douglasii. Next base: position 102,851,187 of record JAUPFV010000005.1, on the reverse strand, counting down.
AAAAAAAATCAATTAATCGTACTACATTTTATATAGAATAGACGTATATTAATAAACGTAAAGAAGATAACTTACATCCCTTTCTCCTTGAGCCGCGAGAATGTCACAGTAGTAAGGCTTCCCGCGAGCTAATGATACCGGGATCTTTTTGGGCAACCACACCAGCATCTTCGGATCCGTTGGGCTATAACCACTATTCACTGACGCGCGGAAAATAGGGAAGTGGTCATAGACCCAACACTCAAACAAGGCGGAGAAGCCAACCAAGCTCTTCAAGGAGTGCTTCGAAAATGCCTCCCAAGCTCTTGTAAAACCACACCAATGCACAAGTACCCCATGCGTACTCACCAACCTTCGTCAAGTCCTCAAGGTGGTGGAGAAAATCGCACTGGATGTTCTTCTGGCTCATGTTGGTGAAGATAATACACCCGAGGAAGAACAAGATGTATGCCCTAACTGCTGCCATCTTCATCTCCGTAGTGAGGGCGGCATTGGAATCTAACTAATGGTCCACGGAGAATGTGGTCCTAAGCCATCAGAGGCCGAATCCACTCCCGTCGTGCGCCTCCATTTCCTGCTGCACATCAGCAGCCAAAACTCCCAACAACTCCGCATAGCGTGCGTACGTCGCCTCTATCGGATCCGGCCTATAGACATCAATAATTCTCCCCTCAACCGGGAGGCGAGTAATCACATAGACGTCGTCCAGTGTCAACATCATCTCCCTAAAGGAAAACTGGAACGTGTTAGTCTCTTGGTGCCACCTCTCAGCGAACACCTTGGCCAACTGCACGTGGTTGTTGAACCTTGGTAGATGCCGCATCAACGGCCAAAACGGTGTCTCCTCGAGGTAAGCCCTAACCGCTAGTTGTTTGCTAAGGTCCCACTGACCAAGCAAATCGTACTTCGATTGTACCGTGATACCCGAGCGCGCCTGTAAAAAAAATAAAAAATATATACAATGTTAAAACAACAATTTAACTAATCAAACATATATTTAATTCGATAACTTACGTCATTTTTGAAGGCGTAGTATGCCTCATGTTGGGCATAGTCGGGGAAGAGAAGGACGTTATTTTGGGATAGAAAAAGATTTTTCCATCCCTCCGGATCGGTTGGAAGCCCTTCCGCACGGACCTCTCTTCGAGGTGGTGGCATAGGGACCTCCGTTTCCTCCTCCGAGTCCTCCTCGTCTACTAGGGCACGCCACCGTCGGATGGGGAGCACCTCTCGTGGAGGAGAAGATTGTGGATGGGGGGCCTCCCTTGTGGGACCGCGATCCCTTGTGGCGTCATATTTCCGATCCCGCAAGGATCGTTGGGTGGGGTCCTCGTGCACCTCGCGCACCTCGCGCTCGAGGCGACCACGGTCGGGGCACAACCCACGTTCCGGCCTATCGACCACCGGCCGTCGGCTACCTTCGCCTTTTTTCGCCGCTTTGGCCGCCTTCTCCTTCCCGCGAGGTGCTTCATGTCTGCAAAAACAATCACAACAAAACAAGTTAGAACGAAGCAACAAAAATTACTAGTTCTATAAAAATAACAGGTCTCCCCCGCCGGTTTACCAATTTTCACCCGACGAGTGAAAACTATTTTTTTGAAAATTGAATTTTCTACCCGCGGGGTGACAATTATTCACCCGACGGGTAGAAAATTGATTTTCAAAATAATAATTTTCGCCTGTCGGGTGAATCGGCCCCCAGTCGGCGGGGAACGTAAACACAGTGTTTTCATGTTCATCGTTCTCCGCCGGGTAAATCGGCCCAGCACCGGCGGGGAAGGATGAATATCTGGAAATTCATGTTTCCCCGTCGGTCGAAACCCCTAATACCCGGCGGGGAAAGATGAACATCTGGAAAAAAAATATATCCCCCGCCGGGTATCCAAGCACTGAACCGGCGGGGGAGGCTCAAAACCACCATTAACAACTTGAAGAAAAACTCGTAAAACTCCCTAAAAAACCAAATCAGCCAAAACCAAATCTACCCTAGCATCACTACACAACTAAAAACAACTTCATAACCAATTCTAACACCCTATGCGTATCAAAATCAAAAAACTTAAGCAAAAGCAAATATAGAAAAAAAACTACATTTAAGAGTAAAAACTTACTCTTTTCCTTTTCCCATGCTAGTTCTTGCCTTGGTGTTGATGTCGTAGAGTTCTTCGGATCTGATTTTGGGGCTGATTTTTCAAGATTGTAGAATTTTGGAAATGAGAGTTTGTTTAGGGTTTTGGGGCTGATTTTGGGTTGGGGCTACTTTAGAGATGAGAATGGTTAGTGTTTAGGGTTTTGACTTAGTAAAAAAAGAAAGAGTGTTTTGGGTATAATGTTGGGGCTACTTAAAATTTGCTTGGGTATGGTTAAAATTGGGGTTGCTTAGCCAATTGGGCCTTAATTTAGCCAAACCCTAATAATACCCCATTTGGCTCTAATGAGACCCCAAAAAAGACCCATTTATCCCTGATATAAAAGCTGTATTTTGAGCCAAAAACTCTATTTTCTCTCTTCTCTCTCTTCTCTCTACCAAAATCTCTCAAAACCCCGAAAAAACGCAAGATTTCTTAAATCCAACATTACAAACACCTTAAGGTACGAATCCTTGTTCTATTCATGTAATTTTTAAGCAATTTACTTTAGTATTTTTAGTGATATTTATAGTTTAGGGTTCTACCTAAAAAGTCCGATTTTCATGTATATGTTGTTATTTTTTTGGAAAAATAGTTGTAGATTCTAGTTAATCGATGCATTAGGAACGTTTTGGTACCATAGTTATTGAATTTGGGTTGTGTTTGTGAGATTTGAATTTGGATTTTCAGATCTAGGGTTTGGGGGCTGGAAATTGCGAACAAGCAACTCGCAACCCGTGCAAAATTGCGAGGTGCTTGTTCGCAATTTCTCAATTCCACGAATGGTGAAATTGCGAACAGTGACCTCGCAATTTCACCAAATTAGAAAATAGCTTGTTTTGTGAAATTATGAAGTTTTTTTCCAAAAATTTATTGATGATTTTATTTGTTGTATTTCAGCATGCCTCACACACAGCGTACACCTATTCGACATTCAGGCTCGAGCGGTGATGGCGAGCAGGAGGAGGTTGTGTCGCGGTCACGGTCTGTAAGGCGTAGGCCTAGCGCTTCAACTCCGACCGCTATTATATCCGATGCGTTTGGGACGCTAGATCAGCAATTCCGGAAGGTGAACCCACATGTGCCTGGTCTATATCCAAACTACGCACAGCACGAGGCATACCGCGTCTTTGGAGGAGAGGTAAGTAATGATATTTTTAAAGTACATCATATGTTCTTTTGTATTATTTCTAAGTTATTGATGTTTTATGTAGGCTCGTCGGCCGTCGCAGTGCTACTCTATGTACGGTACCCACCGTGCATGGGATCTTGCTAGGCAGAACAGGGTCAGACAGTAGGTTAGGATGTCTTGTTTCTGTCCCCTCACCGATGTGTTGGAGCGTTGGAGTACCATCGTACACCTTGTAGATGCTTTTCTTGAGAGGTGGCATTCGGAGACCAACAGCTTTCACTTCAGTTTCGGTGATATGACGGTGACGTTAGACAACGTCCATGTTATTACTGGTCTCCCGGTGACAGGTGATGATTTTATCGTTCAGACATTTCCTAGTGATGGACAACATTTAGCATGGTATTCTAGTGCATTAGGTATACCTTAGGACGCACTTAGGCATGAGTTAGGGCATAACAGGGGGGGGAGGGTAATGCTACATCTGTTCGTTTACAGTTTTTGCGTGAGCAGTACATGCAGCCCTACTTTCAGGATGATACCATGTCTGATAGTGCTATAGAGTGTGTCACTAGGGGTTATCTGCTGCACATGCTGGGTTATTGTGTTTTGGCGAACAAGACGAGGAACAGTATATCGTTAGATTACCTGCAGTTTGTAGAGCATTACAGGACGTCCATTAGATATAACAGGGGCCAGCATATACTAGCTCAGCTATACCACCACCTAGGAAAGTCGTCGCTGCACTCGACTTTAGGGATTGCAGGTTTTGTTGCCTTGTTGGAAACGTGGATATACGATCACTTCTCCTCCTGTTTGACTACGCTCAACACTCTCTAAGAGTGTTATATACCGACTATGTGCCGATATGTACCGACACCGTTTCGTGCCGATGATGAGACTCGTATCAACATCCGACATGAACTGATTTCGTTGACGGAGAACAATGTGAGTTACGATGATTTGTTACATTTGTTTCCATATCGTTAATTTATTATTACTTATAGTTTTTTAAAGATTATTAACTAACATATTACAGGTTTGGTTCATGCCTTACGACGCGAATCGTGACCATTTCCCTTTCCAGCGTGTGGCTTGGATTAACCACACGCTGAAGGCGTTCGACATAGTTGAGGCGTACTATCCACTTCGGGTGGCTTGACAGCTAGGGCACGTTCAAGACATACCACCGGCGTTGCAGACTGTTTTACCAGCATATAGGATGAGGCGTGTCAACACGCGCTTTTTGTGGGATCAGGCCACATGGATAGGCTGGGAGTCACACGTTATTGACGAGAGGATTCGTGGTGACACATATGTTATAGAAGGCCATGGCATGACCTCTTTGTACGATGTATGGATCCGTGACCACCTATGGTACATTCTGCTTGACCCTAGTGTGCTCGGTCCATCTGCTTCACATGTTCCAGAGACCCCGAGTGCGATGACATATCAGGCACGACTGTATCACCTTTCCGATCGTGTGACTAATGTTGATTCTAGAGTAGATGAGATGAGTATGGAGGACTTGCGTCGGGAGATACACGAGTATTCGCTTTTGGCGCACCAGTACCGCCATGCCGATTGACTGCATTTGTATTATATGACTACTAGGACGATTGTTTGGTACTACCTTTTTTTTACTTTAGTTGTTGCTTTCGTTGATATGGTTGTATGGAATTGGTTTTGTTGCTTTAGTTATTGCTTTTGTTTGGATGTTTACCATTTGTTTTACTTAAGTTGCTGCTTTCGCTGATATGATTTTATGGAGTTTCATTTGTTTGGATTTGTGTCTTAAAAACAATAACACTTAAAATAATAACACCTAAACTTCTCGCATAATTAGAAAGCATTGCATAATTAGAAATACATAAGCAAATAAATTAAAGCAAACGGTAGATAAACTAACCCTCAGTTAGGATTGCACACTTAGTTCTATGGAGTCGGATAGTTCATTCCATACTCAAAGCGTTTCTCTAATGAATATTCATCTACATCACTACTTCCTTCGGGAGTTGAATACGTTTCAACGACGCTGGCTATTGCGTCGGCTATTTCTTGCTCCTACGACTGTATCACATGTGACACCATCTCATGTGTAATTGTACTTTGCAATCCCATGTTGAATACATTTCGGACTTTGCTTCGGACTTTGTAAGCTAGCGAATCAATTTGTATAGTAATTGTTTTAAGATAAGCTAACCTATCCAACACTTCTTCGCGTCCGCGTGGTCGGGGCATCATACACCCTGGCAGGATGCCTCCCTACCGTGGTTGAAGAACATTATGCACAAAACCACATCTATGAAACTAGGAATCTCCTCTTGCATCATACCTCTCACGAAGTCAAATGCGTTTAGTAGGCTTGCATCTCCGTGCACGTTCCAGCCTGAATCACCCATTGTTATAACTTAATTTTTTAGTTTCGTAGTCAGATGATAGTATTTATAGACTCGAAGTGGGTGGTTCAGCTCGAAAATTGTTAGCGGGAAATGTTGTATTTGTTCCCGCGTAAATCTCTTTTAAGCGGGAAACCTTCACTTCATTCCCTCCATAAGGATAAAGTAATCCAAGTTGACGAATGAGTATGCGACACCTAATATTTACAAAAGTCCTCTAATGTTGTAGTGCAATAATAGTAGGGGTCTCATTATAGCACAACTTCCATCACCGGGTTTTTCGCTATAACGAGACACCTACAAATATTGCCGCCAAAAACACCATCTTATAATACAGTTCCCGCCCAAACAACCACGAGCCTATAAATAGACGCCAAGCACTCCTCGAACATAAACAGTTTAACCAATGGAGTTTACCCGTAATGAAGATTACCATTTGCTCGAGGCAGTGAAACTTGCGCTCCGAGAGTTGGGAGAAGATAGTAGCGACGCGTTTTTCGAGCTGGTCTTGTGTAATATGTACTACAACTACGACTATTTAGGAACTGAAGGTTTTGTTGTGCATAACTGTGACCAAATCAAGGGGAGGTACATTTTTTGCAAACCAATGGATCGTTTGTTGTTTTTACCATTTAAAATTAAGCAAGAAGAAGGTGCCGTCTGGAACATGACGGTGGTAGACTACATCACTAAGGATATGGTAGCGTATCTTGAGAATAGGATTACTGAGAGGGAAGAGGGGATTGAGTCTGACGACAACTTGGGATATGACTTCGACGATTGAGCATTATGCTATGTTTTTAATTGTTTGCATCTTGTTTGTTCTGTATTATCTATTTGTTTAAGTTAATGCTATAACTTGTTAAAGTTTTCATTACCTTGTTTTGCAGACATTATTTGGTACCCACAACTTAAGACAACAACTAATAATAACAATAACAACTTAACACAACAACTAATATTGAAAATCACAACTTAAATTAACAACCAGTAATACGAAAATCACAACTTCAAACAACAACTAGTAAGAAAAATCACAACTTAAATTAACAACCAGTAATACGAAGATCACAACTTCAAACAACAACAAATAAGAAAAATGACAACTTCAAATAACAACCGCTAATAAAACAACAACGTAACATTGCATAAGTGGAAGGCTTAGCTGTATCTAAGTTTGTATTCCACATCATCCACTCCACCCCTTGCAATAATTCTCTCCTCTAGAAATGCTACCATATCCCTTGTGATGTAGTCTATCAAGCTCAGGTTCCAAACGGCGGTTGCTTCTCGCTTAATTAGCGATGGCAAGAAACACAAATGCTGTATTAGCTTGCAAAAATTGTATCTGCTTTTGATCTGCTCACGAGTACGCACGACGACACCTCTTGTACCTAAACGGCCGTAGTTTATATACATCGTACATATGACACGCTCGAAAAACTGATCAATGGTATCTTCCCCCAGTATCTGATGTGCAATCTTCACAGCTCGAAGCATGTGGTAGTCTTCGTTCGCCGTAAACTCCATATGTAAACGTTAACGAGTTTTATATTTTCGTGAGTGCTATAGGTTGGCAAAGTGTCGTATTTTTCTAGAATTTATCTCTTATTTTATATGGGGCGAGTCAATTTTGGTGGGCGTTTAATATTTGGATAAGGTCTCATTATAGCGAAATTCATACCATTTCGAATGCAATGTTGTCCTTGGCTATAATGAGACCCTGATTTAAACCACGTGGGTTGTAATAATTATCTTCGATATGTGTGTATTTTTGTATATATTATGTGTCACCACATTAGTCACCTATTCAGATTATGTTATCCTTACATGTCTGACAACGTTATCATACTTTTAAGTAGTTTTTAGGATGTTTTTAAATTACTAATCTTTCCCACAAAATTCGAATCATTACTTTGAAAAGGACTAACGTATAATGATGGTTCAAAAAATAAAAAGTTTCGGACTCGAGAAATAAATGAACGTGAAAATGTCAGTTCTGTGACCATTTTTTGCTACTTCGGACCTATTACGGAGAACAGAATATACGATTTCGACTAAGAAATTATATTTCCACTATGTAATGTTGTTAATGTCACCTTGGAGTGAGATCTTTTTATGTGTATTATCTATCAAACGTATCATTTTGGGTTCATATATGATACTTCAAATCACAACTAATAATGATACTATCTTATATATTTGCATGTGTCGGTTCACATATGATACTTCAAATCACAACTAATAATAATGGTTTAAAAAAACTTTTCGGACTAAAAAAGTAAATAAACGTGAAAATGTCAAAAATGTGACCATTTTAGGCTACTTTGAAGTAGTTTTTTCAACGTTTTTGAGTTTTTTTCCACAATATTCGAATCATTCGGGCCAAATGACTAATGTATAATGTTGGTAAAAAAAAATCAGTTTTGGAGTCGGGAAAGTCACAAAATGGTGAAAATACTAAATTTACAGAGGGCTTTGCAAACACAGGAGGCTGTAATTCGCCCGATTCGCGAATGTAGGAGGCTGTGATTTGGAAAAATCGCGAACAACCGTTTCGCGATTTTGCCAAATTATAGCGCTGGGCCTTCGCAATTTTGGAAAAATCAAACGTTCGGTATTCGTAAATTCGCCACTGTGCCGATGTTTTGAATTGTTTCCCACTTTTTTGGGTAAAATTGTAATTTTTTGGGGAACTTGCAATTTAATTTTTTTGTGCAACTTGTTTTTACAATAATGATATGAAATGGAATTTTGAAAATAAATAAAACGTGGGAGTATCGATTACAAACCGAGGTCAAAGTAAAAAAAAGTATTCGTAAACACAACGGGATAAAAATAAGTAATGCATAAACAAATTATTAGTCTTCACCCAAATCGAAGACACGTGGTGGCTCTTCGTGTGCGGTCGATGGTTGGGCGGGCTTGATTTGGTTATGTTTGTTCAATCTCTTGTCGAGCGGTATTGCCCAACCGGTGACGGCATCTTCCGTGCGAAACGCAAACCAAGTAGGATAAATTTCCGGAAGTGGTCCATTCAACACAACCTACACAAATAAAAGCAAGATAAATATTTGGTCACAAAAATAATATATAAAATTGAAACACACATTTGTATACTTACTTTCACGAAATGGTTACCGTTCACGAAACCTATACCAACTTCAAGGTTAGGACACGATCGAGGAGGCACACCGCGTAGAGGTAGATAAGTGTATGATTGGTGGAGTGAAATATGGTATACGATACATTGGTATCTAGTGGCTATCACTAAGCCTAAATCAGGTAACGTCATCCAATGCCCAATACCGGCACCATACAATTCGAAAACGTTCAACCTTCTCACTGGGTTATCTACACCTTGTGAACCATCAAACACTCTCTCCCATAGCTCGCGTTCATTTTGCAATTCACCGATCAAATCCCGTCTAACTTGGTCCCATGAATCGGATTTACCGTATACCGTCAAAGCAACGGCCCAGAATCCGCAATTACCGTTAGGAGAGACGTCTTCGACGCTAGAAATGTAGTCATGCAAATAGTTAGGAAACCAACTCTCGTACCCGCTAAAATCTTGGCCTTTGATGATTTTTTCGGTCGAGGCACTTTATCTTTCTTCGGTTGAGCCTTGGTTTTCGCTTTTTCTTTCGTCTTGGCTTTTGGCGCTATAAATGTTCTATTACCTACCGAGGCGGCCGTCTACCAATCGTGCCGGGAGTGCTAGCGCCTAGACTACCATCGTATTCCCACTCGATAGGGTCCCGTTGAGTTGATTTGTCCCGGCCGGCTTTTTTCCTACCTTTAGTAACAACCGGCTCCTTAGGTTCCAAAACATGACTTCTAGCGGGATCTAGGATTTGCACCATCCTATTTATAATGTGATCTTGGACGTGTTGCCCGTATCCGCGGATGTTGCTATCTATTAAGGAGAGTTTTCTAGTGAGCTCGTCTTCGGTATCAAACTCCTCATTAGGTTTGATCCTTAATGTACTCCAATAGACATCACACTCATCTTTTCTAACCGGCCTTCCTTATTTATAAATCAAAGCTAATTCGCTTGCACATGGTAAATTATGAGTTGTCCTAATAACACACCCACATATTCCGGGAGTGAAACATATTTTCAAGGCCGTTGCGAGATTTGTCTCTATTAATTCTATAGCTTTACATGAAAACTCACCTTTGACATCCTTGTAGATGGTTTTGTTAGCCCCCCTAGTTGAGTTTCTTGGACGATACCTACTACGCTCGAATGACTCGAAAATGTTAGAGTGTTGAGCGGTTACCAATGCATGAACATGTTTCTAAAATTGCTCGAACGTGCATAGACTACTACCAATTGCCCGCTTGAGACTAGAGTGAGCACTCTCCGCCCTATAACATGAGATAAAATAAATTATATTTCTAACACTTTATATTAAAAAATATTATGTGGAGATGGAAATATAACTCACCGATTGCTAGTTTGGTTGCCAAAATGTTTAAATTTGTTCGTGTGAATATTGAGGAATTTGTGTCCATATTCGTCAATCCATTGCTTCATAACGTAGTCGATAACCAATGGACAAAATGCGTACCTGTGGTGCATATCGGAAAGGTTTTTGTTATAATCTTCGAGCGTGGCCGAATAGGCGACCCGTTGGTAATATTCTCCGAACTCTTTGGCCATGTCTGAATTCGGTAAAACGTTTTTAGCGTACGAGGTGACGTTCTTAACAATATGCAAATTGCATAGCATGTGAGTTGCGTCCGGAAATATATCATCGATAGCATTCATTAAATCCAACTCCATATCGGTGACGATAATGTTAGGTAATGCGCGGTTGTTGTTCATCAACACCTTCTTTAGAACGCTCAATCCCCAAGTGTAGTTTTCTTGTTTCTTGGAGCTCAAAAAAACAAAAGCAACACAAAATGTCTTCTTTGTCGACGTTTGGCCAACTATTTCAAGTAAAGGAATCTTATACCTTGTAGTCGTGTACGTGCTATCCATTATAAGAACTTGAGGAAAAGTGCGCATGAAATCGATGCTTTTAGGGTGTGCAAAAAACAACTCGAGGATCTCGTCCGTTGCTTCACAACTTCGCTCCCAAACATAGTACTCGTGTTCTTTTAACTTAGAAAACAAGTATTGCATTTGGGTCTTGCCCGCTTTATCAACCAAATCATGTTTTTGCCGTATGTTGTATATCGTGCGCATGCTTGATACATTTTGCAGGTCTTTAATCTTCAAACCGCGATATATCTCTCTCGGTCGAGAACCGACTTCCGTTTGACTACGAACGAACAATTGTTCTTCGACTTTTAGTCTAGCGGCTCGTGAGTGACCATCCAAGTGCAAAAATGGTTTGTGGTTGTGTTTCCCGTTTAGCACAACCACTTTCCAATAACCCGGTAGCTCTAAGACTCGACTCCCTCTTAAATAGAACGAACACCCGCATTTTTTTGATGAACATTCTCGGCGCTTCTTAACATACCCCGGTTTGGGGTTAGGTTTGTAAACCCCGTGCCTCTCGTACCTAAAATATATCCTAGGAGTTTTCATGCTTTCGCTACCGTCGTCGTTTTTACTACAGACCAAAATGAATCCTAGTTTTATGCTTTCGGACTCGATCCAATCAACCAAATCGGATTTGGTGTAAAAAGTGTCCGTACTAAACACTTTCGTGTAATCGGCCATCGAACATGGCGGTTGATCGGGTTCCCACATATGTCATTGATGCAATTATATGAGAACATACTTAAATCTAACCGATTGTTTAATTTCCAAAACAGGTCATTTTCGCGAACAAGGAATTCGAATTTTCAGCCAAATCGCGAATAACCAACACGACAATTTCTCCAAATTGTGAGCAGTGCACTCGTGTATTTTCCGAAATCGCGAAGTGGTTGTTCGCAGGTTTGGCAAAATTGTGAACAACCAGTTTGTTTATTTGGTATTCCTGCGAACGGGCCGTTCGCGATTTTGCAGAAAAATTCATGCAAAATTGCGAACGGGCCGTTCGCGATTTTGCAGAAAAATTCATGCAAAATTGCGAACAGGCCGTTCGCAGTTCGTCCATTCTATAGCGGTGACACCGCTATATTCGCACAAACATGCAAAATTTTGGAAAATACCTCATTTTGGGTTTCCAAATGGTCTCTCAACGACTCTTCTTCCTCCGATGCAAAATCATCAAGGTTGCAGCTGAAACCTTCACTCCAATCACTCAAATCCATGGTTTTTTAGAGTTTTTAGTTATTTTAGAGAGAGAAAGCCTGGGGGAGAAGTGGAGAAAAGTTCGTTTTTCTTTAGAAACTTGGACTTATAAATGAAGGGCAAAATGGACATTTCACATTGAAGAAAAAAAATTCTGAATTTGGGGCCTCATTATAGCCAAATGGGGTCCCAATATAGCATTGCCCCTTTTTCAATTTCTTTTTCATAAACCTTGGTTTAAAAAACGAATTAATAAAAAGTATTTTAAAATTTTCATTCTGTGACATTTTAATATATGTCGAAAAAAATGACTGATATCTAAGGACGTATTTCATTACCATCTAACATCTAAAATTATTAAACTATGCGTAGATATCTCGAGCATGGTAGATGGTAAAAAATCACAAGTAATTTTATTCTTTTTATTTGAACCAAATTTTTATTTTTATTTTAAATAATTTTATTATTATTATAACAAATCACTACTCTGATTAAAAGAAGTACATAAATAAGAGCTTTAAATTTCGATAATTCAGGTTCATATTAGGCCTATGCACATAGTGGTTCATGCTTTTCATCGTATCTTACCGTGTGTCGGATCTCACCGGATTCATGCTTTTCATCCCATCACTTCTTGCTGATTTTTTACTTTAATCGATGTCAGACCAGTCTTTGGTGGATCATTGCAGAGCTCAGTATATTTGTTTACAATAAGAAAGACATATTTGTTTTGGTCAGATACGAACAACTTCAAAATAGTCCGATGATTGCTTCCCTCTCAGCTGCCCTAACTGATGACCTAACTTTTCTTTCGAGCTGAGTCATTAGTCTGGTTGTTTCTCATGAGTCGGATCTCACCAGATGACCCATTTTCAATAGATTTGCGAAGAAGTTTGGATTCAGGTAATTTCATCTTCTCTAATTGCTTCCCTTGATTTAGCAGTTAATTTCACTTTCAGAGTCCTGATTTGAATCTTCTTTGAGAATTTTTCAAGGGTAACATAATCAACTGATGATGATAGAGGCATAAAAAACATTATTTTTTTGCTCAAGCTAAAGTAAGTATTCCTTATGATGATAATGTTTTGTCATTTTATCTCTATCAACAACATACTTTATTTGATTTGCTTTTTGTTATACTTTTTGACTTAGTGCATCTGTAATTGGAGATACTGAGTTATAATCGATAATATGAACCTATAGATCCTGGCAGCTTTGTCTTAAAGTTCATTTCAATCGATATTGCTGGATTATTCTTGCATTAGATTTTTGTCAGGTAGAAGTACGTGCTAAAAAGCTTGTTAGAACTAAGAAGAATTATTTGATTAGCTTTTTATATTATGACGTAAAGAATGATATCTTTAGTTTAAATCTATGAAAAACCCAATTTCCAGATTGTCCAACAATATTACAGCTCTTAGCTGATTTGGAATTTGATCCGTGTTTAGGTTTATCTTAAATTTACACTTATGTGTCCATTTAACGAGCCAATCCGCAATAGAATTTTTATATAATTTGATGCAAGTGCCCGTATATATTATATATAAAAATATAATATAAAGGTCAAATACTGAACTCGTCAGACTAAATTTTTTCTCTCATGTTCTTGTTTTGATAATTTGATGTCGGTGCTCGAATTTCATCGTTATCATCTTGTTTCAATGCATTGTCTTTACACTTACTATACACACAAATACATAATAAAATCAAATCCACAAAGTTCAATATAAATAAAATATTTGTAGATCAATCAAAATTGTCTACATACATATATCATACCATGATCACATCCCGTTATGCATCAATATTTTGTTGAAGAGTCATAATTGAATATCACATCTTGTACTTAGTGACTACCCTCCTAAACTCCGCATGCAAGCTAGCTCTATATATCATGTATATCAGCTCAACTATTGGCTCTTCTTCTATCGGAACCTAAATTAAAATGTACCAAAGAATTTGAGAAATCTAACCATATTAGTCTACTTTTGTAGTATGAATGCCGAAACATTCGACTACTTGATGACCTTTCTCCCATATCTTATAATTTCAGATTTTTTAACTAGAATCGTTCTTCTCTTTTGTCCTATCGTCTCAACCTTCTATCAATGACTAATTCATGACATATGATTGATCTATTGCACCGATAAATCTAATATACTATAACTAAAATATCATTAGTCATCTTTAAGCATCTTATAAGCTCTCTTTATTTTTTTCCATCTAAACAACCACCAATTTTCACATTTTGTTGTACAAAATTGTACAAAATGTTTGTTTATCACCCATTTCTTGTTTTTTACTGTTATATTTATCTTTTTATTCTCTTCTTTCACCTTCTCTAACCTCAAAAAATTCAATCAAATCCTTATTGTTAATTAACCTTTGCATCTCACCTTACAACTGAAAAAAATTTCAAGTAGAATGTCTATGATCATTATGATAGTCATTATAGTATCTTTTGGTTCTTTCAGTGGAGTAAAAGTTATGTTTTGATTATTTTAGCAAAAACAAAGCGGTCTATTACCTGGTTGTCTAACGATGTGTGAATCCCGTGGGTTTTGTTTTGCTTATTATTTAAAGTATTACTTTGACAATTTAGCATGTACTTTTCCTCATTGTTTTGTCTATTCTATTTTAATAAAAGCTTCTGACCGTCTAAAAGATCTCATACTGAATCAATTGGAAACTTGATCAAATTAGACAATAACTTTCTTTCCACTGGAAACCCTTGTTTAAAAGTCACCAAAAGAACATCTTCTTTACAACCTTCCAAAATGTTCATATCTTGAACAAATCTTTGAACATAATCTCTCACCGATTCATCAGTTTTTTGAAATAATGTCATGATGTGACCTTATTCTCAATAAAGTGACTTCTAAACGACTTCCACATATCTTCAAAACTGCCAATCAATCCCGGTGGAAGTCTATTGATCTAAGTTAAGGCATTTCCTCTGAAATTTATGGGAAAAGATCTACAAAATAAAATTTATTCTCGATTAAATCCTAACACCATATTACAAAAATTCTCCAAATGATGCTCATGATCTCTTGTTCCGTCGTATTTCTCTATTATATACAAATCAAAATTCATAGGCATTTCTCCTTCCAAAATACTTCCAAAATGCTTCAAGTTAACGAAGTTTGTGCCCAAGTATATTATGCTAGGTTATATCTTTTCCAAAATTTATATCATTTGTCTATTAATTTTTTTTATTTATTGATTTTATCGATAATACTTTTCATTATCTTTTATTATTATTTCTACTCATGCGTTAGTTGATACAATTAACTTTAGATAACTTTCTTTTTTGTCCTTTTTCCAATTATAAATCTTTCTATATCTTAATGAATAACGTCATATCGATATATAATTTTATCAAAAGGATGATGTAACGATTGATAAGGTTGAAATGCTAATCAAATACCACAATTTTTCAAGAGGAAAAGAGAGAAAGATAAGATAATATAAAATGTTTATGTAATAAAATAATAATTTGATTAGAATTCGGAGTTTCACCCTTATTTATATTAGTTACAAATGAGCTCCGCATTTATCTTCGTCTGTTACATGTTGGACGTAATAAATACCTTATAATATTTTATTAGTAACTTACCATATATTAGGTGTAATTAAATATAAATATGTTATATGTGCTTTATTATTATCCAAATATTATGTATGAAAAATAGCCTTATCAATGATGATTTATACCTATAATTTGTAAAAATAGTTTAAAAACTGATGTATTTTTATATTGTATGATTTATACCTATAATTTGTAAAAATAGTTTAAAATCTGATGTATATTTATATTGTATTTTTTTATAATATTTTTTTTTGTTATATATTGTAGGTTTATATCATATTTTTTTTGTATGATAAAACATTCGCATAGATAGTCACAACTAATAGAATTAGTTCATATTATATATTTATTAATAATATTTTTTGTATTTTCGAGTTATAAAATTTTACATTACCTAATAACAACAACTCACAGAGGGTATATCTAGTTAAAACTAAAATTAAATTATAAATTTTAATTGTCATAGTTTCAATTTGAAGAGATGCAAGATTTCATATTTTCGTTGCTTTTGATATTGAATTCAGACAGTTAGGATGCTTCAAAACAAATCCCTGATTTCTAGAAGAAATATGATACACTGCTCTATATTTTGAGATGTTTGTAGGTAATGAGATTTGAGACTCTTTTCCATTTTACTTTAATTGATAAGAATGAGCATGCATATTCCTTTCGTTTGCATCTACGACATGCCTTCCGCTTTCCTAATTTGAATTCAATTTAATATATTTTCCAGCTTGACCTTTGTGCTTACTTTCATGACCCAGTGAATGCCTAAACTGCCGCTCGATAAAATGCCAAGGTAGTAATTGAGGACAATTAATGTTGAAAAACTTGAGAAGGATGCTGACTCTAAATATACAAAGATTAGTTTTCAAAGTCTTGTAGAATCTCAGAAGACAGGGCCACCTCCAACATATACATGATGATCATTTGCAGAAATAAACAACAATCAGGTAAGTTTTAAGATTTCTACTCCTCAATTAATTCATTTGATTTAAAACAATAAAGAGGATTGCATTTGAAACCATCTTCTGACACTCCATCAATCATTTATTATGTAACAAAGGATCAATTGCTTCCAATGAACTAAGAGCAAGTCGATTTGAAGCACTGAATATGTACTCCAAAAATTCTTTAATAGTAATAAGATGTTTTTAATAGAACAATTCATATTATTTTCCTTAAAATCCTTTGAGCTCACTGATTCATAGCCTTGCAAAACTTAGTGTTGGTGAAGTAGTCTGACCTTCTGAGTTCATCATGTAGATTCAGAAGAGATATGCTTGACCCTTTAAACTTCAGGGACTTGAATACTACGTTACCATGTTTTTTCTTCACCTTTGCTTCTTTGAATTTTCTACTAAACATTTCCTGAAAGCTCTCTTAAGTATATGTGTGGTTGGTAGACTCCCTATACTTTTCTGCGTTGATGTATGGTTTTCAGATACTAAGTTTTCATATTCAAGAGAGACATATAGATTATAACCCAGCTTTAAAGTCTGTATTGCCTCAATAGCCTCCTCTTCTTCAGGAGTATTGATATCAGACAAGTTAGTGTTCAATAGAATTTCTTCTGTTATTCTTTACTCTGAACGATAAATCCTGAATAAGAGTAGTATATTTTGGAGAGTGATCAAGGTTTTGAAATGGATTTTTAATATCTTTGGTTCCTTTAAAGAAAGCTTTTTCCTTTGTCAATGACAAATATTATCACCACTTCAACTATTCCAGCCATTATAATTCCTCCATCCTGAGATCCTGATTCCTCACCATTATCCTCTTCCTCGCTAAGCCATGTATCTTAAAAGTTAAAACAAATTCGAAAACCAAAAAGGGTTTCACTTCAAACTTCTATAACCTGTAGACAAATACGAAAACAAAAAACTTGTTACAAAGATTTGTGAAATATACCAAGTCAGGGTTTCCCATAATACTGTTCGACTGCTTAGGCCGAGGCAGATACCAAAGCACCCGATGTGAAACCGAAGACGAATTGGCCATTTCTCATCTTTAGGATTGTAGTCCTTCACACCTCAGATTCGTAAAATCATATTCATTGATAAATATCTGAATTTTTGTCATCTGTAACCATAGAACAACACAGATTTTATGATCTGTAACAGTAGAACATCATATGCTTATAAAAACACGAATGACGGAATCACATATGAAGGTCCCAGCTGTAGGTTGGATCAGATACTGCGGAATCAACCGGACAAAATAAAATGCAGTTGTAGACAGTTTAACAGATAAAGTGCTTCTGCTTTGTTAGCCCGAGTACAGTTATACGGGAGATAAACAGAATCGTTCACGGATTACATAAACAAAAGAGATAATTGCAAGAATCATGTACGCAATATCAAGCACTAGCATGTCATCCAGTCGAGGGAGGTATATTCGAGGGAGGAATCTGCTATATACAATACTGAATTGTCAAAAACTGATTCGCATGTAAAAGATGTAGAAAAAGAGACAGAAATTGTACAAACAGACAACCACTTATATGCATGATATTTTAGAACCAATTCTCAGTATGCCACTTATATACATATACAATGTGTTCCCAAAAAGAGAAACCAATATTCGAACACAGAACATAAGCTTTGAAGTATACAGAAAGTTATGCAATCTTTATGAAACTCTCTTAAATGAAAAGTTGCAACGATAAAATTACAAATGGAAATGCAGGTTACTAATCTAGTGCTTACCAACCTACTTCGAGATGACAAGGTATTAAGTTGACTACTTAAATTATAGGACATATAAAGGACCGAAATAGACATAAATATACCTTCTGCTAAAGACTTACAGGAGTTACTTAAGAACTTCAATCCAATAATCTGCTTTTCGATGATCCTAGGAAGATTTTGACGTAGGACAGGGGTAGATAGGATAGATTTGGAATCACTCCAAAAGCAAGTTTCGCGCTCAAGGCTTCACACCTAGGTCAAGAGCTTCATGTTCAAGGCTTACGCCTGATTTTTCCTTTCGCAGGATAGAGTAAGACTCACTTTGTTTATTCAATTTCAACCGATGAAACAAAACAACTGTATACCCTTTATATAGGAGATATATAGAATCTCTAGGGTCTGCTATAACTCCCAAAAACATATAATAAGTACGCATAATGACTCTTTAAAATTTCAAGTCTATTAGGATTCTTTAGGACTATTCATCTTTCTGCATCAATTCTCCTTGGTTGAGAAGAACTCGACTCCGGCGAGATAAAACTGAAGTACCGCGCGAGGATTTCCGGGTCGATACGTTGTAGCTCTTCCTTTGTAACCCATGTGTTGTCTGTACTCGGCCTGCCCTTCCATTTTATCAGAAATTTATGGTATTCCCCTTGCCTTGTCGAAACGAACTACTCATCCACAATATCTTCCACAATGTCAGTTTTCGGAATTTCAGGTGGTGGATGTGGTGCTGGTGCCACAAATTCAGAAGTAGAAAAGGGGTGTGGAGGATCTGCCGAGACATTCTCTAAAAGATTCGAAGTAGTTTCCTTAAACTGGATCAGATCCTCAATGTTAAAAGTTGAGCTGATTCCCATATCTGGAGGAAGTTCCAGCACGTACGCATTAGGACCTGTGCGTGCTAGAATTTTAAACGGACCAATGCTACGGGCTTGCAGTTTTTTTGCCTCTCCTTGTGGAAACCGCTAAGGTTTCACTCTAACCATGACATAGTCACCAACCGAGAATTCTCGAAATCTACGATGAACATTAGCAGTAGCTTTATACTTTTCATTGCTTTGATTGATCTGTTGATGGATCTCAGCGTGCAAACCGTGAAGACGTTGTACAAACTCCTGGGCTGATTCAGACGGCCTTTGCGAAACTGACATAGGAATAAGATCTATAGGAGCCTTGAGTTTATTCCCATACACGACTTCAAATGGGCTGATGCCTAAAGACCGATTGACTGAATTATTGTAAGCGAACTCACCAATAGGTAAAATAGCATGACACGACCTGATATTCTCGCTAACTAGGCACCGTAGTAGATTACCTAAACTCCGATTAATAGCTTCTGTCTGGCCATCTGTTTGCGGATGATAGGCTGTGGAAAATCTCAGCTTAGTTCCCATAATATGCCAAAGAGTTTTCCAAAAATAGCTCGTAAACCGAACGTCTCTATCAGACACAATGGTCTTAGGCAGTCCGTGCAGCTTAACAATCTCG
The DNA here is from genome assembly GCA_036936605.1 of Limnanthes douglasii subsp. nivea. Taxonomy (NCBI): domain Eukaryota; kingdom Viridiplantae; phylum Streptophyta; class Magnoliopsida; order Brassicales; family Limnanthaceae; genus Limnanthes; species Limnanthes douglasii. The sequence continues at coordinate 102,831,555 of JAUPFV010000005.1, read as the reverse complement.
GCCATGAAAATCTTGGCCACTTTAGACGCATCAAATGTTTTAGAACATGGGATGAAGTGAGCCATTTTTGAGAATCAAAGTCCATGCTGATGTCTTGCTAAGGAGCATGCGGAACAGGAAGTGGGGTATACATCCCCGTGTTTTGTTTCTGCTGTTTAGCTAACTGACAAGTCCGACAATGTTCCACGATTTTTGCAACATCCCTTTTGAGACTCGGCCAATAAAATCTATCTTCTACTTGGGCGATTGTTTTGTCTCTCCCGAAATGACCAGCAACACCTCCTGCGTGCATTTCCATGATAATAAATTCTCTTACGGATGTTCGAGGGATGCAAAGCTTAGAATTTCTAAAGAGGAAGCCTCCACGCAACATAAACTCACGATTACGTGACCCATCTTCTAAGAGACCAGCATATATCTCACGAAAATCTGGACAGTGTTGATACTCTTCCTTCAACTTTTCGAACCAGATAATCTCAACATTCATGGTTTGAAGAGCACAAATTCTGCGGCGAAGAGCATCTACGACCCTGTTTTCGATACCAAATTTGTGAGTGAGCACAAAAGTATACTCTTGAAAAAACTGGACCCATTTTGCGTGACGTGGATTTAATTTCTTTTGTTAGCTTAGATATCTCAGAGCTTGATGATCCGAATATAAAACGAACTCGTGCGGCATAGGTAGTGCCTCCAATACCTCAAGGCCTGCACCACCGCGTAGAATTCTTTATCATACGTCGAATATTTCTGTTTTGCTTCATTTAGTTTCTCACTAAAGTAGGCAATCAGATACCCTTCTTGGCTCAAAACTCCTCCGATTCCCACGCCGAAAGCATCACATGATACTTCAAATACCTTTGAAAAATCTGGAAGCCGCATCACCGAAGCCTCAACCATTCTTGTCTTTATATCTTTGAATGCTTCTGCAGCTGATTTACTCCATGTAAATTCTGATTTTTTAAGAAATTTGTGATGAGCGCCATTATAAAACTGAACCCTCGAATGAAGCGCCGATAAAATGTGGCCAGCCCATCTTGGTGCGTTTGATAGACCAAAAGGCATGACTAACCATTCATACAACCCATCTTTTGTTTTAAAGGCGGTTTTCCATTCATCTCCGGGGCGAATTCTGACTTGGTGATACCCACTTTTAAGATCAATCTTGGAGAATATTGTAGCTCCAGCCATCATGTCTAATAAATCGTCAAGTTGAGGGACTAAGAATCGATATTTGACAGTGATTTTGTTGATAGCTCTACTGTCAACACACATTCGCCACATTTTGTCTTTCTTAGGTGCTAATAAAGCTGGTACAACACATGGGCTGAGGATTTCTCGGATAAACCCTTTTGTCAGCAACTCATCTACTTGTATTTTTAACTCTGAGTGCTCCCTGGGATTCATACAAAAGTGTGGCAGATTCGGTAATGTTGCTCCCGGCACGAGATCAATAGCATGCTGAATATTTCGGAGCGGGGGAAGATCTTGGGGAAGGTCTTCAAGGAACAATTCACTGTATTCTTCTATGAGAGGTTTTACTTCTAATGGTACATCATTTAGCACAATTGAAATTTCTTTTACCATTAGGTGGAACGTGATATGGCTGTCTTTGGTCTGCTGCAGAAACTCTCTCGAATCAACCACATGAAGAGGTTTTTGTAACACGTTCTGGTTCGCTTCATCTATAGTTGGCACTTTTTTTGCTTTCGGTTGGAAAGGGTTTAACGTGATCTTTTTACCGTTGTGAACGAATGAGCATGAATTGGATCTGCCTGAAATTGTTACGTCCTGATCATATATCCACAGTCTGCCTAATAGGACGTGACCTGCGTTCATAGATACCACATCGCAACAAACATCATCCTTGTAGGATAAGAATTTGATAGGTAACTTACAGCGATGGGTAACAAGGATAGATGAATTGTCGATCCATGCCACCTGATACGGTTGAGGGTGGACAATCGGGATTAGACTAAGACGAGATACTGTCTGAGCTGATACAACGTTAGTGCAACTCCCATTATAAATAATCAATTTTCAATTGTAGTCACCAATTTTAACAGAACTAAAGAAAATCGATGATCTGCGTCAATCATTAGTAGTTATAGACTGAACCAACGAGCACCTTACCACTCCCAAATTAGGGTACAAATTTACATCTTCGTTGATCTCTGGATCGCTCAAATCCACATCTAGTTCATAGACTTCCTCTTCGTAATTATCAACATTTTGTGCTCCACTGATGGTGGTCGCTAGTACCTTTCGAGACGCTTCTTTTGTTGGGCAGTGGGCCGCAAAATGGTCGTAGCCTTGACACCTGAAGCACTGTTGTGTTGTTTTGGAGTGATTTTCATTCGTTCCTCCTTTTCCTCTATTCCTAGAGGTGTATGCAGCATTAACAGCTTTAGGTGTGAATTTTACCTCTGATGGCAATATGCTCGGGAACCCCCGGATGGGATAACAGACTTGCTAGGACTTGCTGTCTTCAAATTGAGGTATCATTCTAACTCTCGTACCAATTGATAAGCTCGGTCTAATGTCTCAACAGTATGAGTTATTAATTCTTTTCGGATTTCTTGACGGAGCCCTGTTCTGAAACGCGAAAGAGTAACCGAGTCATCCTCCGTAACGTTGCACCTCAACATGAACTCTTCAAATTGGGAAATATACTCTGAAACCGGCAAGCTACCCTGACGAAGCATATGCCATTGATCAAACAGTTTTTGTTGATAGGACAAAGGAACGTATTTTTCCCTAAGTTTGTCCTTCATATCGGTCTATAGAAGGATCTCGGGTTCCCGTGCTCTTTGTATTTGTCTTTCAAGGTTTGTCCAAAACAATTTTGCTTGTCCCACCAACTTTATTTTTGCAAATCTGACCTGCCGAGCTTGAGACATGTCATACCATTCAAAAAAATGATCCATGTCGGACAACCAATCGAGAAAAGCTTTGGGATTCAGTTGTCCGTCAAAGCAAGAGGTGTCTACCCTTACTGACGTTAGGACTTTGTCCTCCATATCTTGGACATTGTAACGTGAGTTATCCCTTCGAATATTTCTCACATCCTGCAGCCCTCTTGTGCCTCCTGCACTGCTTTCCTCATCTCCATTTTGGATTTCCAGCTCTGCGAATCGAGCATCGAATGTCGTACGCATTTGGGCTGACTCTTCTTGCACTAGTGTGATCTGGTTGCTTAACTTCTCCAATATTTAATTAAATTGGGCCAGATCTATTTTTTTTTGCTAAGTAAAGGAAAACAAAGACCTTTCGGCTCTGATACCAAAACTGACGTAGGACAGGGTTAGATAGGATAGAGTTGGAATCACTCCAACAACGAGCTTCGCGCTCAAGGCTTCACACCTAGGTTAAGAGCTTCACGCTCAAGGCTTACGCCTGATTTTTCCTTTCACAGGATAGAGTAAGACGCACTTTGTTTATTCAATTTCAATGGCTGATACAAAACAACTCTTATAATATTTATAACCATATAATAATAATCAAACTTTAAACAAGTCTAACAGGTTGCAGGTCTGGCAGGTTGCAGGTCTGGCGGGCCAGGTCTGCAATTACCCATTTAAATTTTGACAGGTCTCCATTTATTTCTCGAAGGTCCAGACCCATTTGCCACCCCTAAAGGTTTGTCATATTGTTTGCTATCTCTTACTCTACGACTTACTAATCTCATGTTTAATGAAGCCACTAAGTTTCCATTGACTCTATCTTTAATCAAGCGGAATAATTTGACTAATTATTCGTTTCATCAAACATTTTTATAAGACCGTCAACAATTTCACGTTTAAGAGAATCTTGGAAATTCACGTTCAAGAGAATCTTATCTCATTTTTAGTATCATAAATATATAACTGACTAAATTTTGGACATTCTCCATCTGGTGGTAGTAATGATCTCATAAAATGATGAATTTGACCGTTAATTTTAAAAATATAAGGCGATGTACCATTATTAATTGAAGTATTAACCGTAGCTTCCATTAAAAAGAATGCAGTGAATTATATGCTCTTATATTTTTTCGAAAGTTTTTACTACTTTCATTGTTATATGGCTTTAATAAATTATTTAAAAAAAACGGGAGTAGGCTCTGATAATCTTAGTTCTACTATTTAATTTGGTTTAAGAGATTCATTAAGCCAAAATAAAGCAACGCAATAATCACATTCAATATTTTTTTCTCCAAAATCTACATAACATTCGTCGTCTCTTGAAAAAATATAATATAAAAAATATAATTAAATATATTAAATAAATCTTTAAATATATATATAAAATTTAAACATAAAAAATAAATAATCTAATATATATACTTTTTCGTTTTCTGTTTCTCTGATGAAAAACTTGAATACGACTATAATCGTCTTTCACGTTGAGAGGCAAAATCATCTCGATCAATATTATCCCTAAATTAAAAAAACACAATATTCATTAATTAAGTCCAATAATCTAATGTTATTAAAATAGACTAATAAATCTAATAACTAAACAATATAATTATATAAATTATATTGATATTTAATTATTTAAATATATAATATTTTTTAATTCTTATTTATTTGATCACTAATAATCCCTAAATTTTTCCATTCATATAAATAAAATTTATTAGTTCCACTTTATTGATATATATAGGAGAGGAGAGTTAATGAAATTAGATAGATAAATAAAAGTGTATTTATTGATGTTTGAAGTGTAATTGTAAAATATATTTTTGATATTTTTAACATAAATAATAATGAAGGTTCATTTGTTGAACAACATTTTTGTTGATGAACAATCTTTTTCAAGAATATGTTCATGATCTTATCTTTTAAAGAATATACGTTGTTATAATATATCTATATTTCAGAATACTTAATAGATACATCTTATGTTATTTATTTAAATTTAAATTTTTTATATTATGAATTATTAATGTATTATTCACTTATATCTCATATAATTTAGAATTAGCTATAAAAAAAATCACAATTAACTGCAAAAATACATAACTTTAAAAAATAATAATTAAAATATCTGATTTTCTTTTATGTTTAATATCTTGTCTAATATTTTTACGTAGTATAAAACAACAAATCCATATAAAAATATACATTTAATTATATATGAATTAAAATAAATATTTTATTTATTAGAATAACTTTTAAAAAACAATCAACTTCCTTGTACATTTTTGAAATACTTTTTTTTTTTTACATTTTAAAAATTTACTTTATCTTTTTTTTACATGCTTTAAAATTTAAAAATTAATAGGAGTTTACGTTAAGAAAACTTTAAATTTAAAACATATAAATTTTCTAAACGAATTCTAATATCATGAGAAAAATGAAGGAAACTTAGAGTTTTATGCCGTTTTAATGATCGTCTGGGTTTAGGAGCTCTTTTTGAGCGCATGTTGATCATTTCGAAAAAGATGCTTTCGTCTCATTTTCCGGAAAGCCAGTCATACTATTCCACTTTAGATAAGCTAATGATGAAAGAAAAGAGGATCCGGATTTGATTTATCCGCAGATGATGATGATGATGTCCACTCCTGGGTCGATGTACTTAACGAAAGGGAACTCTCTAGATTCAGAAAGAATTTCTTTCGTAATTAAGCCGGACCGTCGAGAATAATACGATCTATTAGATCGTGTCCTTAGGCATCGTGATGCAATCATATCACATCTATGTCTTTTTTAGGTTTTCACAGCTTTATATGTTCATAATGATACCATGAGCGCTTCCGAAATTGACTTGGCTTCGCCAAAATGTCTCATCTCTAGAAACCTGGCTCGCGAGGCCTTCCTCTCGCTGTAGGCTTCCAAACCTCTCCTCGCTCTTGTGACATGCTATCTTTCCCCTCTTGATTTTTAAGTAAAAGGTGAGTCTCATGCGTCAGTTTGTGGATCGCAATCTCACGCGCCAACGACCCACTAAGACTAATGTATCTACAACTACATCCCCACGGCAGTCAAACGGAGGCGTGAATGCAAGATGCCAGCGGAATGATCGGCCGGACAAAGGCTTGGGTTGCTTCCTTCCCACCGCGTCCTTCCTTGTGTGTCGGAGATATAAAGTGAGTGCATGGGAAAAGATTCGTGCATGTGACTAACAACAATGTCAGCTACCTTTTCAGTAGTGGAGAGCCAGTTAGGATCGGATGAAGCATAGCTCCGGTAGCGATGACCACAGCCTCACGCGACGGATAGAGCAGCTAGCTGGTGAGCTTGCCCCTGATCTGATTACTTCTAAAACGTTAAAAATAAACAAACATTCAAGAAATATCAATCAATAAATATTTGGTCAATAAAACATATTTAAGATGACATATGTTTTAAAATGAAATAATAAAAAAATACACATTATAAAAAGTAAACATATAAATAACAAAATAATTAATAAATTCTAATATAAGTAATTAAAATATGGAAAATATTTTTAAATATTATAAAATATTATACAAACTCTAATATTCATATATCACATCTTTTATAATTTATAATAATATATCAGAAACTAGATATTTTATTTTATAAACAAATATAATATAAAGAGTGTAATAAAAAGATGAGGTTGTTGGAATATATTTATTTAATATATTTATAGACTAATAATAATTTGGACCGATATGCTAAATAAACATATTCGGTTATTGTCTTAAGGAAGTCCAAATTAAAAGTAGTCGAGTTAATTATTTAATTAACTAAATTGGACCTATGGGTAAAAAGGCGTTATGGGCTCAAGTGTGGTAACCAGGTTGAATGAAGAGGGCCCAAATCTCAACACTTAAGCCTGAATTAATAAATCAGGGATATAAATTGAATTATCAATTTATTGGGTTATGGTCCCGGACACAAGGAAGTAACATAGGATGGGCTTTACAATGTTGGGCTTCACATTGTAAAATCTATAAATAAGGGGTTAGGTTTAGGTATTTCATCACTCTAAACCCTAATCAGAAATACGGCCGCTTCCTTAGTGTTTGGAAACCTTTTCCTTCTTCTCTAATCTGATTCTGCAGGTCTCTTAGTTTCATAAACGGAATCGCCGGAGAACGTGGAATCGCTAAAGAACGCAAAAGAACGCTAGAGAATACTAGATGGATAGCAGCAGGCAAACCCGTAAGTATTCTTGTTTTTTTATTTCTTCTATAGATGAATCTAACAAAAAGGGTTTTATTATTTTTTCCGCGATTTGTTATATATTATCTGATGCGATTTCGGATAACATATAACAATTGGTATCAGAGCCAAATAAACCCTTTTTGGATTCAGTAGAATAATCAAATTGAGTATTGATAGACAAAGATGCATATTTTTCTTAATCGTAAAGAATCCATGTCATTGGGATTATGTGTTAATTGAATTGGTAGGGCATGGATTTAGGGATTGTATGAAAAGCATGTTATGTGATTTATTGTATTGAAACACATGTTTTATTATCAGGAAATTGCAATTTTTATAGTTTGGGGATTTTTTTTTATTTCGGGTAAAATTAGGGTTTATTGATGTCTGAAATTTTTATCCCAAAATTAGCATCAAATCAACCCTAAATAACGAATAAAATCAAAATTATTGGGACAGTGGCTCATCGGCAGCTTAACCCCTGATGTTAACGCTGACCGAAGGCTGTCCGGCGATAAACACAGTAGCCCCAAAAGAATAGGGACAACAAAAAAAATACTCAAACGATAATAACAGCATATGAATACAGGCTGGACCCACCCAAAACAATTGGTGGGCCCGTTTAGGACCTGCAGCCTACTGCAATTTGCAGCAGCGGTAGACTGCTGCGCCTGCTGCAAATTGCAGCAGGGCTTAATATTTGCAGCAGCCTGCTGCACGTGCAGGCTGCTGCAAATATTAAGTTAAATAATAAAAGAATTTTTTTTTTTTTTTTTAAAAAAAAAAAAAAAATTATTAATTTGAAAATATTTGAACAATATATTTCACAAAAATGATACTTTGATAATTTTTTGTATGTGTATTTGTGAATTAAATTGTATGTGTGTGAATGATTAAATGACGATGCATGACTAAGGTTTCGTAGCCGGTAGGTGAAATTAAGAAATTAATTTAATCGGCCCTCCGGAAGGTTAAAATTAATTTTCTTAAGGATCCTAGGCTTCGAAAGGTTCGGGGATTAATTTAAATTCAAATATTATCGGCCCTCCGGAAGGTTCACGTTTGGGTTTAAATTAATCATGAACAGGAGAAAATAACAGAAAATAGTTGTTGTGTTGATTTTAATTTTAAGTAAATGACATCGGCCCTCCGGAAGGTCTCATTGGTACTTAGAAAATTAAAATAATGATCATGCTATTTTTTTTTCTCAAACTCATAAAATTGCATGTTAGTATGATTTGCCCTCCGGTATCTATTATCAATGAATTTTATGTTTTACATGTATTTGTCATATTCATGCATATGTTTTCAGATATATGTCAATATGCTAAATGTGTTGATTGTTCTTATTATAGTATCCATGGGTTACAATTTTTTGGGGAATCGTCCACCAACGTTGGATTGTTCGGACTTCCAATTGTGGAAGGAAGAAATGTTGCTGTTTTTATCTGTACATGATTACGACTATGCACTGATAACTCCCAAACCATCTCCCCTTAGTCCGGAAAGTACACCGGATGAAACTAAGGCTGATGAAAAGTGGGAAAGGTCAAATAAGTTATGCATGGCGCTCATGTTACAGGGTATACCAGTAGCATTGTGTGGGGCTGTCCCTAAAGGTGTTACCACTGCCTCGGTCTTTCTCACGGAGATTGAGAAAGCCTTTGCCAAAAATGAAAAGGTAGAGATGCAGCGTTTGCTCATCGAGCTAGCTACCAAAAAGTATAATGGCAAAGGTAAAATCCGGGAGCACATTCTGGGAATGTCGATGATTGGTCAAAAGTTAAAGGCAATCGGTTTAGACTTACCTGAGGAATGCATAGTGGGATTCACATTTCATTCGCTGCCAGACCGGTTTAAGTATTTCCAGTCCACCTATAACTGCATGCGAGAAAAGTGGAATATCAATGAGTTGATTTCCCACGCTGCACAGGAGGAGGAAAGACTTAAAGGCACAGCGCCTGAGGCTAATGTGATTACATCACCTAATAAGGCAGGACCTAAGCGGAAAGCAGATGGCAAAGGACCAGGTCAAGGTCCGGTAAAGAAGAAAAAGCCTGAGGAATCGACTGTAGGTCGATGCTTTTTCTGCAAAGAGAAAGGACATCTGAAGAAGGATTGTGAGAAACGCCGGGCTTACATGATAAGCAAAGGTACTCCCACATCTTTGGTTGTTTCAGAAAGTAATATAGTTTCTGTGAAAAGGAATACTTGGTGGGTTGATTCGGCTGCAACAACTCATGTTTGTGTTTCTTTGCAGGGTACGTCAAAGAGCAGGATGCTAAGTGATGATGAAAGATCCATTTTCACAGCAAACGGGAGCTCATGTGATGTTTTAGCTATTTGTGATTTTTCTTTAAAACTTTCCACTGGACATGTATTATTTTTAGAGGATGTAATGTATGTTCCCACTTTTCGAAGGAACTTAATTTCTTTTCCAGTTTTAGACTTGCAAGGTTACTCTTGTCTGATGGGAAACAATTGTTTTACACTCTCTCTAAATAATATGATTGTTGGAAATGGAAATTTGATTAAAGAGGATAATTTGTATTTGTTGAATACTATTAATAATCACAATATTTCTATGAATACACAACGTACACCAAACAATATTACTAAATCTGAAAGATCTTCTAAACTGTGGCACAAGCGGTTAGGTCATATATCCAAAGTTAGGATGGACAAGCTTGTTGCTGAAGGTTTATTAGGCCCCCTTGATTACTCTGACTTCGGTATATGTGTCGAGTGTATCAAAGGGAAACAAACCAAAGTTAAAAGGAAAGGAGCATATAGAGCGAAAGAAGTCTTAGAGTTGATACATACCGACATCTGTGGACCGTTTCCACAGGAATCGTGGAACGGGCAGCGGTACTTTATATCATTCATCGACGACTACTCTCGTTTTGGTTACCTGTATCTTCTTCATGAAAAGTCTGAGGCCTTGGACAAGTTCATAACTTTTAAGACCGAGGTTGAGAAACAACTTGGTAAAAGCATTAAGACCGTTAGATCTGACCGTGGTGGTGAATACTATGGTAGATATGCCGGATCGGGTGAACAACGTCCAGGACCCTTTGCACAGTACCTAGAGAAGTATGGAATAGTCCCTCAATACACTATGCCCGGTTCACCTCGCATGAACGGTGTATCTGAGAGACGGAACCGAACACTAAAAGATATGGTTAGAAGCATGATAAGTCACTCATCTATACCATTATCTCTCTGGGGGGAAGCCATCAAATGTGCCGCTTATATACTCAATCGAGTACCCACAAAGGCTACTGTTAGGACTCCATATGAGCTTTGGAACGGGCGTAAACCTAATTTAAAGCATCTGCATGTGTGGGGTTGTCCAGCTGAGGCGAGGCCTTACAAACCTCAAGAAAAGAAACTGGACCCAAAAACAGTTAGTTGTTTCTTCATAGGTTATTCCGAACATTCTAGAGGGTTTAAGTTTTATGATTCTCTCACTGGTACAATATTTGAGACAGGAACGGCCAAGTTTCTAGAGGATGTTGAGTTTGGGGGGAAGAATAAGGGAACATATGTTGATTTTGAGGAAGAATCCATAAAGATTCATGAAGGTTTTAATAGGGATATTGAGATATCTGAAGATTGGGCGGTAATGCCAATCATTTCGATCCCATTAGAACAAGGTAATCCTCAGATTAACACTGATGCTCCACTTGAGGGTTCTAACCAGGATACAGAGATTCAGGTAGAACAAGAGGAACCTCAAGATAATCTTCCACAAGGGAATCAAAATGACATCGTTCATAATGATCAAACTCTACCTCCTCAAGAAGTGCAACAAGAGGAAATAGTGCCATTAAGAAGGTCCACTAGAGAAAGAAAGAGTACTATAGGTCCAGAATTTATAGTATATCTTCAGGAGCATGATGAGTTATGTGCTGGAACTGTAGATGATCCCTCATCCTACAAACAGGCCATGGCAAGCTCTGAATCTCAAAAGTGGATTGACGCTATGAAAGAAGAGTATAAATCAATGCAGGATAATGCGGTATGGGATCTTGTCCCATTACCTGAAGGGAAAAAGGCAATTGGTTGTAAATGGGTTTACAAAACCAAACGCGATTCCCTGGGTAATGTGGAAAGACATAAAGCACGTCTTGTAGCGAAAGGTTATACTCAAGCGTGAAGGGATTGATTTTAAAGAAACTTTCGCTCCAGTATCGACGAAGGATTCCTTTAGAACAATCATGGCATTAGTTGCACATTTTGACCTTGAGCTTCATCAGATGGATGTTAAGACCGCTTTTCTCAATGGTAATATTGAGGAAACGATCTACATGATGCAACCAGAACACTTTGTAGAAAGTAACTCAAAAGATCTGGTTTGCAGACTTAAGAAATCCATTTATGGGCTTAAACAAGCTTCTCGTCAATGGTATCACAAATTCCTTGAGGTGATAGTCGGTTATGACTTTGAGATCAACTCGGTTGAGGATTGTGTTTATCACAAGTTCAGTGGGAGTAATTTCATATTTCTTATATTATATGTGGATGACATATTGCTTGCCTCGAACAATAAGGAATTGTTACACACTACAAAAAGATTTCTATCAGACAAGTTTGATATGAAGGATCTTGGTGATGCCAGTTTTGTGTTAGGAATCCAGATACATCAAGATCGTTCTCGTGGTATTCTTGGATTATCACAAAAAGCATACATTAAAAGTGTGTTACAACGTTACGGATTGGCAGATTGCAAACCCCTAAGTACCCCTATAGCAAAGGGTGACAGACTTAGTCTGAGTCAATGTCCTAAGACAAAACTTGAGATTGAGGAAATGAAAACGGTCCCTTATGCTTCTGCAGTTGGGAGTTTAATGTATGCTCAAGTTTGTACTAGGCCGGACATTGCCTTTGCTGTAAACATGTTCGGGAGATATGTTAGTAACCCAGGAATGGATCACTGGAAAGCAGTTAAAAGAGTACTCCGATATCTGCAAGGAACAAAGGGGCACATGTTGACATATAGGAAGTCGGATAAACTGGAGATCATCGGGTATTCCGACTCGGATTTTGGTGGATGCGCAGACACATTAAAAAGCACGTCAGGCAACATATTCTTATTGGCTGGAGGTGCAATATCCTGGAAAAGTGTAAAGCAAACACTTATTGCATCGTCCACCATGGCAGCAGAATTTGTTGCATGCTTTGAGGCATCAAACCAGGCACTATGGCTGCGGAATTTTGTTACTGGATTACGCATTGTACAAGGGATAGAAGGCCCTATGAGGTTATATTGCGATAACAATTCCGCAGTGCAGTACTCTAACAGTAACAGGAGCGCGTCTAAATCCAAACACATAGACATAAAGTTTCTGTCTGTTAAAGAAAGAGTACAGATGGGTCAGATAAGTATAGAGCACATTGGAACAAACTCCATGATAGCAGATCCCCTAACAAAGGCGGTTTTGCCTAAGGTTTTCCAGGGACACACCATCAGTATGGGTGTAGTTGATTTAGAGGATTGTTAGTTTCAGTGGGAGAGTTTGTAATAGGATCTGATGTTATATTTTGCAGTATTGTGCACATTAAAGTTTATTGCAATATATATATGCTTGGAAATATTTATTGATATTTGTACTGTATTGGATCTCCAAAAGTAGGAACCATTTAAGAGTAGATATGTACGATTACAAGCCATATTACTCTTAGACCACCCTCCATAATTGGCCCAAGTAATTGATTGATTATGGTAATGTGATTACTGTTGCATCCTATTGTTCACATTACGAGAAAGAGGTATTTAGTCCTTTATTATTATCAATCATGTACGGGGTTGTACCGTTTGCCCATTGACAATGAATATAGGGATCCCATTAAAGTTGAATATGTATTCTTGAGTAGCATATGACGGTCCAAGTGGGAGATTGTTGGAATATATTTATTTAATATATTTATAGACTAATAATAATTTGGACCGATATGCTAAATAAACATATTCGGTTATTGTCTTAAGGAAGTCCAAATTAAAAGTAGTCGAGTTAATTATTTAATTAACTAAATTGGACCTATGGGTAAAAAGGCGTTATGGGCTCAAGTGTGGTAACCGGGTTGAATTTGGGCACTGTGATGAAGAGGGCCCAAATCTCAACACTTAAGCCTGAATTAATAAATCAGGGATATAAATTGAATTATCAATTTATTGGGTTATGGTCCCGGACACAAGGAAGTAACATAGGATGGGCTTTACAATGTTGGGCTTCACATTGTAAAATCTATAAATAAGGGGTTAGGTTTAGGTATTTCATCACTCTAAACCCTAATCAGAAATACGGCCGCTTCCTTAGTGTTTGGAAACCTTTTCCTTCTTCTCTAATCTGATTCTGCAGGTCTCTTAGTTTCATAAACGGAATCGCCGGAGAACGTGGAATCGCTAAAGAACGCAAAAGAACGCTAGAGAATACTAGATGGATAGCAGCAGGCAAACCCGTAAGTATTCTTGTTTTTTTATTTCTTCTATAGATGAATCTAACAAAAAGGGTTTTATTATTTTTTCCGCGATTTGTTATATATTATCTGATGCGATTTCGGATAACATATAACAGAGGTTATTCAAGTAAAAGATTATTTAAATAATTTAGTAAAAGTTACTTTTAATTCTATTAATTATTATGAAAAAAATATTTCATTAGTAAAGTTATTTGGTAAGAATCTAATATGTAATTAATATAAATTTTATTAATATTTTTCTATTAAAATAAATCTAAGCAACCATACCAGAAAAAAGTGTATAAAGTGTATCAATGTTTCCTCCACTGAACCTTCTTCTGTCGAAGGGCAAATCCAGAAGAGACAAAAGACAGATTTGTTAAAAGACAGATTTAGTTTTGAAAAAAATCGAACAAATTAAATGAGAAAACAAAAATAAATTTTAACATGAAAAAATGTATAATGTTTTCTTCCTGATCTTCTCTTCTCACTTGCTCCATCGCAAATTCTGTTAACAATATTAATAAAAAAAATTAAATTCTTTTGATGAAAAACATGAAGAATAGAAGAACAAAAGAAAGATTTGGTTTTCAACAAATATAAAATAAAAATAAAACAGATTAAAAAAAATAAAACAAAAGAGAAAACAACTGACCTGAACACCAAATAAATTCAAAATAAAAAACAAATTACTTAAAAAATTACCTTTCACAAGCTAGAAGCTTGAGTTTCTGGAAGAACTCAAATAAAAGTAGAACATATTAAAAGAAAGTAGAAAACATGAACACCAAAAAAAAATTCAAAACGGAAACCAAATTACTTAAAAATTACCTTGCAGGGGACAGAAGGTTAGGTTTATATAAGAACTAAAAAAATCTAAACCCAAAACTAAACTTGTAGAAATAAGTTGATAAAGATTAGTGAGAGATAATTTGTTTCTAATAAAAACAAAGACTGGAAATGGAAAGTTCTATTTCGGTATTCGTAAAATAAGACATGCAAAATATAAACATCACAGCATTGCGGTATTAGTAATAAGACATGCAAAATATAAATATGACAGCATTACAGCAAATATAGACATGTCAAGAACATAAATTCACACATTAAATCTGACTCATAAATTAACACCATTTAGTCTTTTAAATAGTATAATGTCATATGCTTGTGAATAAATGTTACGGGCTTACGATTATTTAATATATCAGACGATATATATTGGGAAAGCTATAAATATATATACGAGGGTAATAGCGTAAAACAGGAGTTACTCATGAATTAATACCGTTTAGTCTTTTAAATAGATAAGGTCGAGTAATATTTATAGACTAATTTTTTCTTTCGGTTATATAAATGTTACGGGCTTATGAATAAATGTTATGGGTTTATGGTTATTTAATATATCACACGAAAGCTATAAATATATAGGTTAAAAAGCATCCATGGTCCCATGTTTACCACTTGTATCAATTCGGTCCCCTTCCTTCAATCATGCATAGAACGCATCCTCATCATTTTTTTAAGTTGCAATTCTAGTCCCCCGCACATATGAAGCTTGTGAGCTTGACACGTGGCACCTGTTTTTGTTGCAAGAATGGTCCTCCAATTTTTCTTCCAAAATTACCCCTTCTCGGTCCAACTCAGCTGCCACCTCAGCCTTACTATTTACCCTAAGTTTTTACCATTTTACTAAAAAACTTACCATTTACCCTAACTTAACCCAACCCGAAACCATATAGAACCCAGCCCAACCCGTATCAATAAAACCCGACCCGTTCGTATTAATTACCCCAAACCCCAATTACCCAAACCCTAATACCAGACCCCTATTTCTATTTGTAATCGCAGAACCTCTACTGCTAACTCAGACCCATCTTTCTTCCTTCTTCTTTCCTTCACCAAACCCATGGCTTAATTTAGAGGAGGCGGTAGCTGCAGCAGCTTTGGTATGTGGTGATGGCTATCGCGGTGGAGTAGACACAATCGTTGTGGAACTCATGCTCGCCTTGTAACAAGCCAACCGAAGAGTCGCTGAACGAGCCACTTGGAGACCAAGAAGGAGTTTGTGGCACGACGGTGGAGTGACTACAAGAACCGAGTTGGTGTAACGTATCAGGAGGAGGTAACTGCGTGTTATTACTGGAGAGTTAACATATTGAGCTGCTAATGCAAATGTGTTGTAGCCGTTTCGAAAGGACCAATTGATGCAGCAGTGGTGGTGTTGTTTGGAAATGACCAATTGATGCAGCAGTGGTGGTGTTGCTGTGAAGGGCTCCGGTGTGGAGAACGGCGACGGTGACTGTATTTCAGTGGTTGATTTTCTGCTTATAAGTGTAATGTCGGTGAAGAGTTTAAGGAAGGATTTGAAGAAAATGGCCTTTATGCTTTGCGGAGCTGGAGATGGCAGTCCCACTGGCGAGCGGATGGTGCTGGAGATAAAGGGGCTCGAGATGGGGCTTGCAATGGAGATAGTGCTGAGACCAGCTGAGTTATGACCGAATGATAGAGCTCAGTTACTTAAGTGCTTCTTGATTATTTTTTACTGAAGTAGTCCATTGGTAGCCCACCATGCACTTGCAGCTGCAACAGTAGCGGCAGCAATAGCAGCCATACTTGAAGATTAGCTCATTAGTAAAGGTTGAAATCCCATGTGGGGGATATAAGAGAGCCAGCAGAACTGTTTATGTGTGCATCAGACCAGTAGTAAAGTTTGCTATTGCATGGTCTGCTCAGAATGGAGAAGGAGAAGAAGGAGGTGCACCAGAAAATATCAGCACTGGAGTTTCCGGCTGTGATGCAACTATGGTGGCGACAATAGTGTGCGGCTGGAGAGTTTGTTAGGTGTTAGTACTTATTTTGTATATTCTTATCGCTTGATTTTGGTAGTAGATAGGTGTAAAACATCATAAATATAAAGTTTTATCTTTTTATTTATTTGATTCAAAACAAAACCTTTTTATTTATTTGATTCAAAACAAAACCTTTGGTGCGAATTACCAAACCAGATAAATAATTTATTGAATTTGAAAATACTTTCTTCTCTATTCATGGGATTAAATAATATCATTCCATCTTGTATATTCAAAATTTTCCGACCACACGCAAAATTTTCTGACCACACGCGTATGAAAAAAGTGTGACAGAGAGGGAAATGCAATGGGAAAAAGAGTGAGGACCAAAAAATACCAGAAAGAAAACCTAAGCTTAGTTTTATGCAGGCAGCTGAAAATGGATTAGTACTTAAACACAAGTACGTTGAAGTCCTGCAGAAACAGAAATAAAGATAAAGCTTACATGTTGGTTCGTCTTTATTTCCCACAATATCAAGGGAAAAAAGGCGCATGGATGCATCAAACGTTTCAACTGCAGAAGCACACACGTTTCAACTGCAGAAGCACACAAGCTCCATGGAGAGAGAAATGAGAGGAAAGAGAGAGAGAAAATGGAAGGAGAACGACGACGGATTGATTTGGGTAATTGGGCTAAACGGGTCGGGTTATATTAGGTTTGGGCTGGGTTGGGTTCTTTATGGTTTCGAGTTTGGGTTAACTTATGGTAAATGGTAAGTTTTTAAGTAAAATGGTAAAAAATTAGGGTAAATGGTAAAGTTGAAGGGGCAGCTGAGATGGAGGGAGAAGGGGTAATTTTGGAAGAAAAATCGGGGGACCATTCTTGCAACAAAAACAGATGCCGCGTGTCAAGCTCACAAGCTTCACATGTGCGGAGAGACTAAAATTGCAACTTAAAAAAAGAAGAGGGATGCGTTCTATGCATGATCGAAGGAAGGGGACCAAGTTGATACAAGTGGTAAACATGAGGGACCACGGGTGCTTTTTAGCCAAATATATATAAGGGTAATAGCGTAAAACAAGGGTTACTGTTCATAAGCACAGTAAACCCCTATTTTACTTTAGTATATAATATTCGGCGTTTTACTACAGGATAATGTAAAATTTAATAAAACAATTAAATTTATTAATTTAATAATATATATATATATATATAATAACAAAAATTATTTAAAAAATTAAAATTATTAATTTAATATAAATAAAATATAAAACTATATCGGTACAATAAAAGACATGATATACCGAATCTTTTTATAATTGATGCAAGACACTGACAACATGTTTGAAGCTCGAAAGCTGGTTATAGTTTGTCTCAAGATTATTTTCAAAAGTTCTTTCATATATTTTATCATCTTCTTTGCATGAACTTCACCTCTTCAATAAAAAGTCTACGTACATAAAATCATTAACAAAAACATGAAATTTGTTTAGATCATATCAAATCTAAAGTCAAACATTAAAATTGTTCTTCTGCTAATACCAAAATATCTTTAGCTTTTATGGTGGTTTCAAATACTTTTTTTAATTTATTAATTTATTCAATGATCCGAATACGTTAATACAATATTAAAAAATACAAAATAACATCAAAGATCCTCAATATTCTAAAATATAACAAAAGAATATAACCATATCATCCATTGATAAAAACTTTAATCACTGTATAATTTATTTAATAAACCTAATACAAGTAATATAAGAGAAAACCAATTTGAAAATCCACCAAAATCGATTGATTATAAAAATGACATTTATTTTAAATTTTCTCACAGTAGATATTAGTCAAATTTTTTTTATCTACATAGATTCATCCTAGGATTTGGAAAATCTATTTAAAATGTTTATAATTTTTTACAACACTATTTTATTTTATATTTTTATCATTTAATCAAAAATCTTATAATTATAATTAGTTTCATATAAAGGAAATATGCTAATTTCCTGCCAAATCAGATCAAAAGAAAAAAAGAGAAAGCACAAACAAAAGTGAAATCAAACACACAATTGTTAACGAAGTTCAGCAAATTATGTCTACGTCTCCGGATCTGCTGCAGATCAATTTTATTAGAAGAACACAGTGATTCTGCCGTTTTTTTGTGCATACAAAAAAACCCCGACACTAGGTTTTGTAGAGACTATAACACTTAAAAGGGGAAAAATATTACAGTCCTTAATGTGTAATTTATGACCCACTAAAATTACACTGTCTTTTCAATTCACTCAAGTTCTCTTTAATGTGTTTAGCACTTGCCTCATCTTCAATGTCTTTTCATCTAACATCTCTTCTATCCAATAATAACATGTCGAATAAGGCTGGATTATTATGTCAAAATAACAATCTCTCACTTGAAGACTGTTTTCAACCTGTCTTCACACCTTGATCTATGCAACAGATCTTTCTGGTCTTATTACTCTTGCAGACCAACTGAAGCTGAACACAACTTCAGCTTTTGAATGGCTACTGTCTTTGTCAACATATGAACTGGATTCTTGCTTCCTTGGATCTTTTCCAGTATTAGCACCTCATCTTCCAGTATAGATTTAATGAAATGATAGCGAAGACTGTTGTGCTTGGTTCTTGAATGAAATGTTGAATTCTTCGTCAATTGAATGACACTTTGACTATCACTATGCAGAACGTTGTTCTTCTGTTTGAATCCCAACTCGGCTAACAAACCTTGAAGCCATATCATCTCTTTACTGGCTTCGGTCACTGCTACATACTCAGCCTCTGTAGTTGATAGAGTGACAATTTTCTGTAACTTTGACATCCAACTAACAGCTGTAGTTCCAACAGTAAATATATAACCGGTAGTGTTTTTCCGATGATCAACTTGACTTCCAAAATCTGCATCTACGTAGCCTTGTACCTTTAACTCACCTTTACCAAAGTACAAACACTTTTCCGTGGTACCTAGTAGGTACCTCAAAATCCATTTGAAAGCTTCCCAATGAATTTTCCATGGGTTTGACATAAACCTACTCACAACTCCCACTGCATGACTAATGTCTGGTCTCGTACAGACCATTGCATACATAAAACTTCCAATAGCTGAGGCGTAAGGAATCTTAGTCATGAAGTCTTTTTCTTCATCCGTCTTAGGGGATTGATCCTTGGATAAACGAAAGTGACCTGCCAATGGTGTACTAGCTGGCTTTGCATTACACATGTTAAATCTCTTCAAAACGCGATCGATATACTCTGACTGAGATAACTGCAAAACTTTTCTATGCTTATCTCTTATGATTTTCATTCCAAGAATCTTCTTCGCCGGACCCAAGTCCTTCATGTCAAATTATTTTGACAATTGTAGCTTCAATCTTCTAATATCATCCATATCTGAACCTGCTACTAACATATCATCAACATAGAGTAGCAAAATGATATAACTGGACTTACATCTTTTAAAATAGCAATAGTGGTCCGCATTACACTTCTGAAAACTCTTTTTGTGCATAAAACCGTTAAATTTCTTGTACCACTGTCTTGGAGCTTGTTTTAAACCATACAAACTTTTCTTAAGTCTGCATACCATGTTTTCTTTCCCTTCTTAAAAGAAACCTTATGGTTGATACATGTATATCTCCTCATCCAGATCCCCGTGAAGAAATACAGTCTTCAAATCTAACTGTTCAAGATAAAAGTCTTCAATGGAAACAATACTCAACACTGATCTAATAGAATTGAGCTTCACAACTAGAGCAAAAATATCGGTGTAATCAATTCCTTCCTTTTGCTGAAAACCTTTGACAACTAGTCGGGATTTGTATCTCTTAGAGCCATCATGCTTATCTTTCACCTGATACACCCATTTGTTATGAAGTGCCTTCTTACCCATTGGTAACTCAGTTAGGTCCCATGTATCATTTGAGATTAAAGACTTCATCTCATTTTCCATGGCAAACTCCCACTTACTAGCATCTCTGGTCTGGCAAGCTTCATCATAGCATTCAGGTTCCCCTTCATCGGTAAGTAACAGATAGTTCAAGTATCTCATGTTGGGTACATGGGTTCTGGAGGATCTTCATAAAACAGGAAATGCCTCGGTCGGCTGT
Organism: Limnanthes douglasii subsp. nivea; assembly: GCA_036936605.1. Taxonomy (NCBI): domain Eukaryota; kingdom Viridiplantae; phylum Streptophyta; class Magnoliopsida; order Brassicales; family Limnanthaceae; genus Limnanthes; species Limnanthes douglasii. Next base: position 102,811,067 of record JAUPFV010000005.1, on the reverse strand, counting down.
AGGGTATCAGATTGCTGTCGATCGGTCTGTCCAACGGACTCTCCTTGTTGAGGGGTTAATCTGATCGGCTCTATTTCTTAACTATCTGGGACTCCCTCGATATCTGCAAATACTGATTCATACGGCTTTGAGTCATTTGCTTCAGTTTTATGTCTGTCCTTGTACATAACTATTTCATTGAAGATCACATCTCTACTTCGTATCATCTTCATGTTCTCCTCATCCCAAACATGATAACCGAACTCATCTTCGCCATAGCTGATCATGAAACATTTTTTCGATTTCGGATCAAGCTTGTTCCCGCCTTGATCACTTATATGAACATATGTTGTACAACCAAAAACTCTTAGATGTGATAATTTTATATCCTTACCACTTCATACCTCCTTGGGTATTCGATGTTATAAGGGAACCGAAGGGCCTCGGTTAACCAGGTAAGTCGATGTGTTGATTGCTTCTGCCCATAACTGCTTCGGTAAACCAGACTGTATTCAAATGCTTCTGGCTCTTTCTGTCAACATTCTGTTCATATGTTCGGCAATACCATTGTGTTGAGGCGTACCTGGCTCATAACAAAAGTTCTTGAATTTGGTGTTCTCATATTCACCACCATTATCAGTTCTCAACTTTTTAATCTTCAGACCTGTCTCATTCTCAACCATAGATTTCCATCTCCTAAAAACATCTAACATTTCAGATTTATGCTTCAGAAAATAAACCCATACCTTTCGAGAATGATCATCGATAAAGGTTACGAAATAGTGTTTCCCTCCTATAGATGAAACAGTTGTTGCCCCCCAAATGTCAGAGTGAATAAGCTCTAGCCTTTCTTTCTTTGGGGTTCGACCACTCGTCTGAAAATTAACCCTTTTCTCTTTTCCAAGTATGCAATCTTCACACAGGTCTATATCGATTGACTTTAGACCTGGAAGCTTCCCATTTGAGTACATAATTTTCATACCCTTCACACTCATATGGCCAAGCCTCTGGTGCCAAACATTTGGATTTTCGTTTCCTGCTGCTATTGTAATTGAACAACTCGTCTCTGTTGTCTTGTAAAAAGTACCACTCTTCTTTCCGCGAGAAACCGTCATTTCTCCCTTTGAAAATTTCCAATTGTCACCATAGAAGATAGTATTATAGCCTTCGCTAGCCAACTGCCCTACTGAGATTAAGTTCTTTCTCAGACTGGGGATATGTCTGACATCTTTCAGTTCCCATACAGACCCATTCAACTTAATCTTCACACTACCTTTACCAATAATATCACAAGGTTGATCATCACCAATATATACTTTTCCAAGGTTACGAGGGACATACCTCTCGAAGAATTATTTTTCAAAGTCGCGTGAAACGATGCTCCAGAGTCTAATACCCAAGACTCTTTCCTGCTTTCTAAGGAACATATTAACGCATCGTCTCATTCTGAAGTGATATTTGCCTCTGTCTTCTACTCTTGGTCCTTTGGTTCTCTCTTGCACTGAAATTTATAGTGCTCGGTCTTCCCACAATTCCAACACTCGTTGTTTCTGAACCCCTGGGAATTTTTAGGATTCCTAGACTTGGACCTCCAGTCTCTTGATTTGCCTCGGTAGTTCGATTTACCACGTCCATATACTCTGGTTAAATTTATTCCTCTCGATTCTGTATGTAAGACTGAGGAGATTGATGACTCACCTGATTCTCTCCTTCGAATATCTTCACTGAGAACTAGGTCACGCACATTATTAAATTTAAACTTATTGCTTCCTGACGAGCTACTCACCGCAGTGACAGTAACATTCCAACTATCTGGTAGTGAAGACAACAATATTAATTCTCGTATTTCTTCATCAAAATCAATTTCAACTGAACTCAACTGAGTTGTGATTGTATTGAGTTCATTGATGTGTTGAGCTACCGAAGCGCCTTCTATCATTCGCAAATTGAATAAACGCCTCATTAAGTGAACTTTGTTAGACGTTGATGGCTTCTCATACATACTGGAGAGAGCCTTCATAAGATCCGTCGTGGTTGTTTCCTTTATGATATTGAAAGCAACATTGCGGGATATCTTCAATCGGATGACTCCAAGAGCTTGTCTATCAAGAAGGGTCCATTCTTCATCTTTCATACCCTAAGGTTTCTTTCATGAGAGGGGTTGATAAATCCTTTTCTGGTATAGATAATCTTCAACCTGCATCTTCTAGAACCCAAAATCTACACCATCGAATTTTTCGAGTCTCACATTTCCTTCGTCTGTAGCCATTGCTCCCACTCAAATCTGATTTCCTTTGGATTGCTACCAACCTGGCTCTGATACCAGTTGTAAGGGAAATATGTTAATTTCCTGTCAAATGATATCAAAAGAAAAAAGGGAAAGCACAAAAACAAAAATGAAATCAAACACACAATTGTTAACTGAGTTCAGCAAATTATGCCTACGTCTCTGGATCTGCTGCAGATCAATTTTATTAGAAGAACACAATGACTCTACTGTTTTTTTGGGTGAATACACAAAAACCCTGACACTAGGTTTTGTAGAGACTGTAACACTTAAAAGGGAAAAATATTACAGTCCTTAATGTGTAATTTATGACCCATTAAAATTAGACTGTCTTTTCAATTAACTCCAGTTCTCTTTAATGTGTTTAGCACTTGTCTTATCTTCATTGGCGTTTCATCTAGCATCTCTTCTATCCAATAATAATATGTTGAATAAGGCTCGATTATTATGTCAAAATAACATTTCATATTTAAATATTTAGTCAACTTGATTAATTATACACTTAAAAGAAATCTATAAAAAAATTAAAAAATATTTTCCACAAAATCTAGCTTTAAATATAATTGAAGTCATAATTTGTAAAAAGTATTAATATATATCAATTATCAATCCAAATTTAATTCATTATGTTAAATTCACATTCCTTAGGACTGAGGATACTTACTAACTAAATAAGTCATCATTAATAAAAATTTAAAAACTTAATTACATGTAATAATAACAAAAGTTTTGTTGATTCTTTATATAATTGGTTATATTAGTGTCAAATTTTTTTATATAATCGCAAATTTCAAAAAATTAATAAAGAGAATAAAAATAAAAATATTAAAAAATATAGATTAAAAAATAAAAATAGCAAACCTGGATCCAATGTGAAATCAATATCCACATTCATCATTCTACGATTGAAATTTCGTTTTGGAATTGTTGATTCTTTATACAATTCGTTATTTCTCTATCTTCATGTTTTTAATTTTTCAGTGAATAAAAAGATAAAAAAAAAACCAGTTAAAACTAAAACAAAACCCCTTAATAAAACAAAAAGAGGGCGAGAGAAAAACCCTTAAAGGGTAGCCGAGTTGGTTGAGTATGACATTCTTATGACCAAAAGGTCATGAGGTCGAGTCCCTCTACATACGCTTTCTTGGCTGAGCCTGTCACCTTGTGTGGTTTACCTTCTGGCGTTGGTTTGTAGGCTATCGCGTCAGACTGAGAGTTTACCCTATGCGCACTCATTGCACTCTGAGTAGCGGTACAATACAATGAAGTTATATTCTAAAGCTTCAACTTTTCTTTTCTCATTTCTTATTTATCAATAAAACTGATTTTGATTATTTTTTCGCTTTCATAAACTCATACATGTTTTTTAAAACATAAAATAAACCTAATATCTAACATAACTCCTTTATCATTATTTCTCTTGTCCTTCTTTCTTTATCATCTTTCTTTTTAAACTTCTCCTCAAACATCACCACGAATATATAATTCCATTATTATTATTTCTTAAATTTTTTTATTTTGTTTTTCTTTCTCCTCAATCTCTTTAAACTTAATCTTCAAACTTCACAAAAAATAACTTTTTTTTCTTTTACTAATCTCACAATTATAAGGTAGATTTGATGAGTTGCAGGATAAACAAAACCACAATTCTAAACCTAGCCTTACCAAAATAAAAGGATAAGAACATAAATCTTTTCAACTAAAACAAAAGAAACGTGAATATTGAATAATATTATAATAATAATTTATAAAATATAAGGTTGATTTGATAAAATATTGATTCAATGCTATTTTAATTGTAATTTATATAATATATAATATAATATATAAATCATCGTAATAATAATAAATAAATATTAAGTTAACAATTTATTGTATGTAAATATATTTTTATAACAATTAATCACATAAAAAGTAAATATTAATATGTGATTAATATAATTTTTTTAAATAATTACTTATTTAAAAAATCAAAATTTATAAAATAAATGTAAAAATAGTAAGTAATAAACAAACGTATAAAATCTAGAGATAAAACGGCAAAATAAAATATATAAAATAAATGTCAAAATGGTAAGGGATTGAACAAATGTATAAAGCTAGGAACAAAATGATAAAAAGTGATTCCGTATATTCTTAATATCATTCGAAAGTAGTCATATAAATACAAAGAAATATTATTTTAGAAAATATAAAACATTAATAAAGAAAATAAGGGAGCTCTTTGATAACAAATTGAAATAATTTTTCGAAGAAGTCTAAAATACCAAAATTCGGTAACAAAAAAACTAACTTTAGATAAAAAAATCAGAAAAATCTTAATTAAAAACATCACACTTGAACTTGACAATTTCTACTCTCAAGTCTCAACGATAACTTGGACTTGACAATTACTACTCTGAGAGTATAACTTCTCTTGCTTTATATCACTTAACATGCCATATTTGGTTTTCTATTTTTATACATGATTTAACCTTTCATTTCGAACAAACTCTATATGATTATTTAGTCCGATCAATATGAAAAATATTTATACTTCTTCCCTGTAATACATATAAAGAATTAATGTTAAATACTTATAGTATGATATATATATATATATATATATATATATATATATATATATATATATATATAATATAAAAAATGAAAATTAAAAAAAAAAACACAATTGTTTAAAATAATAATTAATAAAAAAACCACATCGCTAGATAACGGATCATCAAAGAAGAAAACACACATTCCTTAATGATTATCCATCATATTAAAACCATAACACAACATGTTAAATTGAAGCTCTATGTACTTTTAAGATAAGAATGTGAGTTATATACTTTTATATATTAGTTACCACATTAAATTGAAACTCTAGGTACTTTTAGGTAAGAATGTGAGTTATATATCTTTATATATTAGCTATGGAAACATTAATATTACTTTATTTACTTTATATAAGCAGATATATGATTTTTTTTGTGGTAAAAAATAAAGGTTTTTTTAACACTTTACCGAGTTTAAAATTGTGGGTTTATCATTTTAAAATTGTGAGTTTATAAATGATAGCTCTTTTATCTATTTTCTTATAAAATAAAAGGAGCTAACTAAATGGTGTTGACTTAATGACTTTATTAGGAACTTATCAAACAACGGTTAAGAGTAGATGACATGGAATATTTATATTCAATCATAGGGTATGGCTATATATACCCAATTCAGGTTTAAGTATACCCAAAATCTTCCTTTAACTTTATTTTGACTTTTTTTTTACCTTTTTACCCTCGACAAGAAAATTAATCTCTAAACTGTCATTAAGTAAAAAAAACTACTAAGTGTATCCTAAGTATACCCAATTCGCCAAATAACCTATTTCGCTATCTATACCCAAACAAACATTCTTCTTTACTGAATTTATCATCCAAATAGTCTAGTCTTCTTAAATTTTTTGAAACCAAGTTCAAACTTCATAATAAAATCAAGAATATTTAACCTAAAATACAAAATCGATCATGACTCAAGCAGAACTAGGGATCAGTATGGAGGAGTTGATGTCGCCGGAGATAAGGGATGATGGAATGTTGCCAGAAAAAGAGTTGGAGTCGCCAGAGAAACCGTCACCGTCGCCGGAGAAGCATCCATCGCCGGAGGAGAAGGTACATTTTTTACCGATGGCCTTAGCACCATCGGTTCCTGGCCATAGAACCAGTGGTGCGTAGGTTACGCACGACCGGTCGGTACCGAGGCCTAGTACCACCGGTTCTACGCCTCTTAACCTTCGGTTCACGTAAATTTTCCGTAAAAAATCAAGGTTTTTTTTCCGTTTTTAACTATACCTGAATGCTTATTGTGGTTTGTTGTTGTGTAACAGGGGACGGATGTCGCCAATGGAACTGAGGAACCTTTCACTAATGACTACAATCATTTGTTCTTCACTACTGACTACAATCATTTATTCATCACTACCGAGTTCTACACACATGACGCGTTGATAAAATAGGTTACGAAGACAGGAAAACTCCATGGTATGGTTATCAACATAAGCTGGCACGACAAAGTAAACAGTAGAAAAAGTCTGAGGATGTATTTCCAGTGTGAAGGGGGGGGGGGGATATACTCAAAGAGTAGCAGAAAAAGACCGTAAACGAAAGTATGTAGGAACGAAAAAGATTGACTGCCCATTTCAGCTTCTTGGGTTAATTGTGGAACCAGATTAATGGAAGTTAGAAGTGAAATGTGGTATTCATAACCACGAGAGTTCAAAACATCTAGGCGGTCATTCTTTTGTTGGCCGTTTGAATGATGAAGAGATGGAATATGTTGAACGAGCAACCTACATTGGTACTAACCCCAGAGATATACTGAATGGTGTTAAGTAGTTGAACGAAGATAATGTTTCTACCATGCAGACCATCTACAATGCACGACAGAAAAGTAGGGTTTTAAAAAAGGAGGGTAGGTCACAACTCCAGTTCTTGTTGGGGGAGCTTAAGTCACATAATTATTATGAATGTCATAAATCTGGTGAAGACGATGGACAAATCATTACATATATGTTTTTTCCCATCCAGTCAGTGTTGACCTTTTGCGGACATTTCCAACAGTTTTGATAATGGATAGTACGTATAAAGTCATACGATATGGTATGCCATTGTTCGAGATAATGGGTGTGACGTATACCGGATTGACTTTCTGTGCGACATTTGTCTTCATGTCTGGTGAGAAGTTAAACAACTTCAAATGGGTGTTAGAGTGTTTGAAGTCGTTGATTTCCGTTCACGGAATTCAAGAACCTCGTGTCATCCTGACCGACAGAGATTTAGCGTTGATGAACGCCATAGAAGTGGTATTCCCAGAGACAACGCATATATTATGTCGATGGCACGTAGCACAGAATGTTCAGGTGCAAACAAGAAAATACTTCCTCGAGAAAAGTGATCATGTGAAATTTGTTTATGCTTGGAAGAAGATTGCATATGCAGCATCAGAGATTGAATTCGATCACGCCCGACGAGACATGCTATTAGAGTACAAAGACTACCATCTTGCAATTGAATACACTGAAAAATCGTGGCTCGATAAATACATGGACAAATTCGTTGTTTGGAAGACGAACAATAACTTGCATTTGGGACATTGCACCACTAACCGCGTCGAGAGCGCTCATTCTAACCTAAAGCGTTACCTACGTACAAGAAATTAAACTTCAAGTTATTTTGGGGGAGGGTTCATTCGCTTATCGAAATCCAACATGTTGCCATTAGGTCGTCGTTCGAGAAGAGTCGTTACATAGCACTACATAAGTTCGCGGACAATTTTTTTGATGAAATTCGAGGCAAGGTTTCCCATAGGCATGGGCATATGGGTATGGATCCGAATAACCAAACCGAACCGAACCGAACCAAAATAACAGATTCGGTTCGCTTCCGGTTCTTTATAAATATCCGTACGGTTCCTTATCTTAAATACCCACGGTTCTCGGTTCGGTTCGGAACCGAGAACCGAATAGTACCCATAAAGAACCGAATAAGCAATAGTACCTTTGAATATCCAGGGTTTTCTGTTCGGTTCCAAACGGTTCTTTTGGCTACAAAGTAACCATTTGGTTTTTTTCGGATTCAGTTCCAAACAGTTCTTTTGATTAGAAAGTAACCATTTGGTTAGAAAATAACCATTTGGTTCTTTTCGGGTTCAGTTCCAAACAGTTTTTTGGTTAGAAAGTAACCATTTGGTTAGAAAATAACCATTTCGTTCCTTCGGGTTCGGTTCCAAACGATTCTTCTGGTTACAAAGTAACCATTTGGTTAGAAAGTAACCATTTGGAACCGAAACCTGAATGTAACCAAACCGAACCGAGAAGAACCAAACTGAACTGAATTTTAATTAGTTCCTAAATGGGTACTAGTTTTAAAGAACCGACCGAACCGAGAACCGAACCGAATCGAACCGAACCGAATTTTAATCGGTTCCTAAATGAGTACTAGTTTTAAAGAACCGAAAGAACCGAGAACCGAACCGAACCGAATGCCCATACATAGTTTCCCACATGGCGTTAGAACTATTTTTCGACGAAGTAGAGAAGGCTGAAGATAGCAAGATGGTCGCTATTGAAGATGGGTCGGATGTTAAAGACAATGGCGTCTGTATATGCGCTATAAAATCTACCCATGGTATACCTTGCTATCATCAGGTCCGCAAGTGGCGTAAAGACGGAATAGCTGCATCGTTAGATGCTTTTCACATCCACTGGACAAGGTTAGAAAGAATGCCTCGTTCGTTCCGTACAACCATGGAGATTCTCAAAGATGATCTGCTAAAGCTATCAACCGATGTTATGGAGGCAAAATACGAAACCCGTACACAATACATTTTTAAAATTAATCATTATAACACATGTATTCATTGCAGTTTATAAGACAATCCTAGTATAGAAAAAATTAATGACCATAAAGCTACACAAAGAAGTACAGAATTGCAGAAGTACAGAGTACAGTGTACAAAATTGCAGAAATATAGAATTTTTTGTTAATTCTAGATAGGAATAAGAGTTGTCGCTGCCTTACCAATAGTCTTCTTTTCACTCTCCGCAATGTCGATCACCTTCTCCTCAAGAGGAAACAATTCATCCTCCTTTTTTGCGCTGTGATCGCTATCAACTGCTACAGTTTGTTTTGTTTGTCAATCCTCTGCATACATATAATAATATAAAAATAAAATAATGCCAATCGGCTCTTATCATAATGCAACTTAGATATGAATCAAGACAGCGCATAAATTTGTAAGTTAAACCTTAGTATATGCTTAAGTAAAAAACACATTAAGTTAAAGTAATCTCTATTATAATCTCTTGAACATCACTTTTAACGAGAAAAACAAAAATGACCTGAAATAATTACCTAACATGTCAAACCTTTCTTAATGGTATGCAGAAGAGATTTGTATGACCATTATGAAGTTAAGGAAAATGTGAATTGAAAGTTTACTTCATTATTGAAACATTCACTATAACTCACCAATCAATATTAGGTTGAAGTTGTTTTGTAAGATGATCTTTGAGAGTCATATACTCAATGTAGTGAACATGTGCTCCTGAATGGACAACAAATATTTTGTTTGAGTTCAAGATTAGTAATGTATGTCCTAAGGAAATCAAAACAAAAATTAGGTAAGAACGCAAATGTAAAACAACGATAACTAGTAAAAAAATGTAAGAAAAAAACATTAAAGATAGCTTTAGCTATTTTTCATATAAATACAAAAGTGGTATCCAAATGTTTGGTAAATTTAAGATATGAATATGACTGAAATTTCAAATTTCGAAAGAGGTATAAGTGCAACTTCATCTGCATGATATTTTTTGTTCTTTGTTTGGAAAGAAATCCATCTATTTTGATATTTTTTGACTTTTTTATGGTAATAGAGAATAACATAAAAATAAGTATATCTTCTGCAAACCATGAATGATTTGATATCAAGATCATAATAAACCCATAAACTAAGATAGAAAAAGAAAGAAAAAGAAACTTACAGAAAAAATCGGAAAGAATAATGAATTTATAAAATTTTGAAAAAGAAAAGAAAACGCTTCTTTAATCTTGTAAACGTGTCAACCGAAAAAAGAAGATAGAAAACGTGTTGATCTAAGAAGCGGGAAAGAATAAAAAGACAAAGGGTTTGGCTAAATTAGGGCCTCCAATGATAACCAACCCCAAAATTTTAGCGCCATCTTTTACCCCGCCGGTTGAGACCCTCTCCACCGGCGGGGGAAGCTTACCCCGGGTTGAAACAACTTTTCTGCCGGGTGGGAGGGTCTCAACCGGCGGTTGAGAAATGTTCAACCGCCGGAGTAAGGATAAAATTGTAAAACTTAAAAAACCCTTGTTTTTTATTTGGGTTGGTTAACATATTCAGGCCCGAATTTAGCCAAACCCAAAATAAAATGTGTCAGACATAATTTTTTTAATAAACTAAATTTAAATTATAATTATATTAAAATAATATTAATATTTATATAATAATGAAAATGAAAATTATATAAATCAACAAATATATATATATATATATATATATATATATATATATATATATATATATATATATTTTGACGAAATAAATTTGAACCATAATAAATAACGATAGAACAATTTTCTATATGTATAAACACATTATTAAGAATTATTTTTATAAAGTTATTTTTTATAAACACATTATTGAATAGTTTTCATAAATATAATTAATTTTTTTTAATTTACATAGATTAAAAGAGAAAGCTAATAGTGAAATTTTTATTTCACATTCATAAATATAATTCATTTAAAAATAAACTTTAATTAATATAAATGTAAAAAAGAGAAAACTAGTGAATCTGTTTTAACTCTCTTTACAGAAACAAATCAAAAAGAAATATTCAGTTTCCACACAAGAGATTGAGAAAAAAAAATCTCCTAAAACGATGAAAAAAAACACAAACAGTAAGATCTCTTATAAACCCTAACTTGATTCAATATTTAAATTATATTTAAATTTTAGTAAATCTATAAAAAAAATTTGAATAGTTAAGATTGAGAGTGAAAATTAAATAATAAAATAAAACTTTACCAAAAATGAAATCAGTTCTTCTGATTTTCAATGGAGATAATGGAAACATAAAAGACAGAAAAGATAAAATAAGTATAAAAATAATCCTAAAATCTAATTTTATATGAAGATGAAATATCAGTGGGCTGAAACAATATTATGGGCTTTCAATGAATTCTAGAAATAGATAATACATGGGCTTGAAAATATAGTATACAAATCTAACAAATTCTAAAAATAGATATAATCCAGTGGGCTAGAAACTTTAGAAAGAAAACTTTTAGGGGCTAAAGAGTAAAAGAGGGATTACTGTTCATAAGTCCAGTGAATCCCTCTTTTACTTTGGTATATATAATATAATAATATAACTGTAATTAGGATTTGAACCGGCTTTATCGGTTAATTAGTATTTATCGCCGCGAAACCTATTTTAATGTTAATTTTAATATTAGGGCACAATTATGTAACTCCTAAACAATCGAATTGCGCCTTTTTATTCAGAAACCTATCGGCTTTGCTCATATGCTCAGACACATACCCTACGACCAGGGACTCTATCTTCATCTCGACAGCAGTTTTTTCAATTTCAGCTATTGAGAAGCCTTCCAATTGATCTTTCACTTCCTTAGGTACGTTTTTTCGATTGGGAAAACAGAGCTAGGTGGTTTTCTTTTTGATTTCTTATTGCTCAATCGATTTCACGTTTATTTGTTTAGTGTTCAGTATCATCGAAAGCTCTTCATCATGTCTTTACTTCAATTTGTTACTTTATTCGCATAGAATTGCTTAAAGATTCAAATTCGTTTCACAATTAGTCTAAGTTCTTAATTGTCTTAAGATAAATGCTCAGTTTTCAGCCCGAGAATAGTAAGAAACAATGCTGCAAGGTTTTGAAATACTGGATTTTTACGAATCGATTCTAGTTTATACAAGCAGACGAGTAAAGAACTGTGTGTATTCTTCAATTCTTAAACCCTAGATCAGATGTTAAAGCTCTCAGCTTATATTAATTGAACCAATAGTTTAGTTGAAAGTAGGACATTATTAACCTATCTGATTTCATGAAACATACCCGAATATGATTGCTACCCAAATCTTCGATTTGATAAGTTTTTGGAATATTCAGGCACAAGTGCAGTTTATTTTTGCCAAACTGTCAGATGTAATGACTATGATCTTGTAATTCCGCAATGCAGTGCATATATATTGATGGTCAAAATCTTGTTTGTTTCTTCGAGTTTAAAGTCCCTTTTAGAACCGATACATGTTTTGTGTTCAGTCTGGCGAAACTATTATCTTAGGCGTGTTAAATTTTGTTTTCGGTTTTGATACTTAATTTAGCAGGTATGAATAAACGGAAACCCCCTGGTCCTTCAAAATCTCTCGCTGGTGGTCTAACTGAGCAGGAGCAAATCATATATGAAGCAGTTCGGTCAAAAGAAAGCTCAGGAACCTGGAAAGGAGAACTCAGAACCCTAACTGGCCTAGGGGAAGCCGTAATCAATAAAGCACTCAAGTCTCTTCTGACCAAGCAAAGGATCAAAGAGGTCGCGAATATTCAAAGAAGAAATGGCAAACATTACATGGCTATCGAATTCGAACCATCTGAGGAACTTAGTGGGGGTACTTGGTACTCTGAAGGGCAACTTGATATAACTTTCATAAATGATTTGAAAAATGGTTGCCTGCGGCTGATGTTAGGTCCTCGTAAGGTTGCTACTTTGGAAGATTTTTTTGATATTTGCAGTAAAATCAGCCAGGTTCAACTTACGAAGAAACAAGTCGAAGAGGTAGTGAGTTCACTAGTATTGGATAATAAATTGGTGCAAACAAAGAGTCAAGGAACAGGAGAGTTTCTACGCATTCCGGTTGGAGAAGTTTGTTATACACGCAAGAATAAGAAAGACGAACTAAAGGTAGGGGCTCTGGCATCAATTCCTTGCGGAGTTTGTCCTCAAATAAGGCTGTGTACACCTGATGGCATAATCTCTCCATCAAGTTGTGAGTACTACAAGAAATGGTTGGAATTTTAAAAAGATCGTGTCTGTTTATTGATGGTTCTTGTTGATTAGTTAAAAAGGCTACCTATTTTTACTTTTTACTGCTATCTTTTGAAGTGGGTTTCTTATTATTTTACCTTTGTAAGGAAGAAAAAATGCAAGGTGGCTCACTTTTCAGTGACATGTTTTATATGTAAAGAAATTTTCTGATGGATCTGATGTTGTGGTTCCTTTTACTAGAGGTTTATGTACCCCAATATGGGATCCTGTGATTTTGAGGCTGATTAGCTTAATGACTTGAGTTCAGGAAATTTGTTTGCTTTTGGTGTAAATCAGAAAACTTTGCTTGTCTAGAAATTTCACAGGGCTAAATTTCGAGATTTTCTCAATTTTTGTGGAAGGAATGAACATTTCCTCCATTGCTGCTTTTTAAAAAACTGCAAAATTAAACTCAACAGTTTTATTATTACGAGACCAATATTCGAATGAATTAATGGGTAAGAACAAGAAATAAACAGACGTCGTAGATCCCAGCTCGTATCCTAAATTCACCAAAAGCCCTTTATTAACCTTCAAGCCTTCGTATCACTCAACAGAAAGAGAAGCAGAGAGATAGATCGTCTTCTTCGCGACTCTGTATGGTTTCATTTGTTAAGCAGATCTCTCGATGGCACAGCCTCTCGTCAAGAAAGACGATGATCGTCGTGACGAAGAAGCTGAGTCTCCTGTTTTATGGGGATAGAAAAGGGTGCAGTGCTTCAAGAAGCTAGAGTATTCAATGACCCACAGCTTCATTCTAGGAGATGCTCTCAGGTAATCACAAAGCCACTCTTATCTACTGAACCAAGGGGAGAGTTTCACGAAGGTTGAAGCCACAGAGGTCTTCTTTTCCGTGACAAAACTTTTTCAGTCAATAGACTTAGGTTTGAGGAGAATGGTGTATCTAATCATAAAGAAGTTATCTCCGTCCGCAGAGGAGGTAATTATTGTAACAAGCTCACTTATGAAGGATATGGATAGCAAAACCAATATGTATCGGGCAAATGCAATTCGAGTTCTTTGTCGGATAAAAGATGGAACCCTTCTCGCTCGAATTGAACGATATTTGAAACAAGCCATTGTCAACAAAAACCCTGTTGTAGCTAGTGCAGCCTTGGTTAGCGGAATCCACTTGCTCCAGACAACCTCAGAGATTGTTAAAAGGTGGAGTAATGAAGTTCAGGGAGCTGTACAATCACGGGCAGCCCTTGTTCAGTTTCATGCACTAGCTTTGCTCCATCGGATACGACAGAATGATCCCCTAGCTGTTAGCAAGCTGGTTACAAGTTGGACTAAGGGATCTGTTCGCTCCCCTTTGGCTCAGTGCCTTCTCATACGAGTCAACCAGTAACAGTCAAACGGGAGATCGCCCATCGTATGATTTCCTTGAAAGTTGTGCGTCATAAGGCAGAGTTGGTGATAATTGAAGCTGCAAGAGCAATCACTGAGCTCGATTGCGTGACAAGCCGAGAATTGACGCCTGCAATTACCGTTCTGCAGCATTTTTTGAGTTCTTCCAAGCCAGTATTGAGATTTGCTGCTGTCCGAACACTTAAAAAAAAAACCAATCGCATATCACCTAAAGACAACACAAAAAATCCAATTAACCTAATTATACACGAACAACTAGCACACTTTTCTTGGCAGCCAAACAGAATCAACGATTATAAAAGTTTAGTCTAGGCAAAGAATCAACACAAAAACTCCTCCCTCAATTTCTAAGTATCCAAAAACAATCAACACACGTTGAAGCCAAACTAACACGAAATAGAACATCAATCGATTAGAACTGATAAGTGAACCAGACATGCATAGAATCAATCAAAACCTAGGGATAACTACATACTGTGGAGAGCTTGGGGATTTTGCCTTCATCGTTCGAATTCAAGCCATCTCTAGAAAACAAGGATATGTCACATTAAGAACCTTGGCATCTATAAACCATAATTCATGCAAGAAAATGGTGGCATAGTGTAGAATGTGATTTATTACAACCTAATATTAGAACTCACAAATCATTAGTGTTCTTGCAACCAAAACAAAATGAACTTCATTTCTTAATTTTTTTGTTTTCAGTATAAAATAAAAACACGTCAAATTACAAAATCCTGATTAATCGGCATTTAGATTCATGAACAAGATCAGCCGAAGTAACAAGATCAGTTATAATATATGAACTACGATTCCATGTACATTTTAAATGTGAAAAACATAAATCAACAAAAATAGAATACCATCACGGAGAGAAACTAAGATCCTGACAAGTATATAAAATCACCATTCTAACCTGCAAACCAAGATCCTGACAAGCCTCCGCATACTTGGCTTCTTAGAGAGCAGCATTTCTTTTTATATCAACTTCCTTATAATCAAGTTCTGTTAGTTGTTACTGAATCTTTTGCACCTGTTTCTTGAGGAGAACTTCGTATATTTTATTTGCCTCCAAATAACCCATTGCTGGAAGCAGAGTGACAAAGATTTAGTAAACAAAACGAACTTGGATGTAACCATTTCTCATTTTCATATTACCAAGCTAAATACAACAATCTATGATCCGAGAAAGATAAATCAAAAGGAAGCCTCTTTCTTATCTTTAGTAATGTACCGACCCTTATTTTCTTCAGATTTCGCCTTGAAAGCTCCCCATGAACTCGAAGCAGCTTTGACTCGGAGGCCCTGGCTAGGTAAGTTCGGTGTATTTGTTCTTGACTTTGTGACACTGTCACTCCATGAAACAAGAAAGATTGTTATTTTAGTATTTTTCAACAAAAGAAGATACTTTGGATACACCACTTTGTATATAATCTTTTATGGATCTCCGGACACTATAGCAATGATTACAATACATATTTGTACATTTGGTTACAGGTTTTCATGTTATGATGGCAATTATAAGTTGTAACAAAAGCTTATTACGTTATCTTTGGTGATTAAACTTTGTGAAACACTATCTTAGGTTAGTTTATGCTATAACTTAGTTGCTTATGTAATAGTAATTTGTTTCTGGCCTTTTCATTAGATCTTTATGGAATCAATGTGAGGCCAGTCGCACCTTATGGCAGTATAAGTCGGAGATCCTATGTTGATCCAGCACTCATTTCATACACCGTTGCTTACCTGATAGGCTTCTTTTTGAGGTACTGCTCTTTCGGGTCTTGACATCTACCTGGTAAAGATGACAATAGCTATAATATAACCATTGTATTAGTATGTAAGGAAGTTGTTGTAAGAATCTTGCTCTGTAACTTGAATCTGTGAAGCTGTTTTATGAAGTTCATTCTTACTCTCCATATCTCTTCTCAACAATTTTCTTTGGTTGGGAACCCTTTGCTTTTGGTATCGCTCCTTAATATTGACTCAGAACCTTGGCTTTTTCTGGCTAATTTAGAGATGGTGATTGTTTTGACTTGTTGGCGTAAGGGTTTTATGATACATAAAGAAAACTGTTTTGAATTTCACATGCAGCTGTCTACTCGAATTACTCCGTATGACATGGAAAGGGAATCTTATGTTTGTTACCTGGATGTTGTAAATGTTTTTATGATTCTATAAAAACTTTACGTGTTAAACTGAGTCAAATATCTGATGTTTCTGCAGTTGCCTCGTGAAATTGTGTCAAATCAATGTGCTTGGATCTCCAGAACTACATGAGTGGTTTGTGATATTGGAAAATCTGATGCTTTGCTTTTAGCTCTTCGGATTAGAGAAAAGATTTCAGTTCACATTTTAGCATTTGACAAACTTCTACCAAGTCCATTAGGCTCCGGCACAATATTTTATGCTGGTCATATGTGATCCTTTTTAATTGACGTTATGTTCAATTGCGATCCCTTTGATCGACATTTTCCATTTGTAATCCTTTTTAATGGACATGCACCGTTTCTGATTCTTTTTAATCGACATTACATTGTACCAGAAAAGTCACATTCAGTCCTGGTCCCTTTTAATCATTTCATTTTGAATATGTAATTTTAATTTGTGACGTCGTGGTTGAACTTGTGTTTTAGATTTACAATGTGTAATGTGGCGTAATTTTTTTGTTTATTCTTATTTACTTCGTTTGAATGGAAAAATTGTTGCTTTTATTTGTTTAAATGATTGTAATAAAGTTCATTTTTTTAAATTCAGATATTCGGATTCTCATATTATCCGAATCCAGACATTATCCGCCGTATTCAGATTCAGATATATGTTTAAAAAGAAATCGCATTGGATTCGGATAGTGATTTCGGAGTTCGGATTCAAATTCAAATATAGGCAGATTCTTATCCGGAATATCCGTTTGAGAACCCTAGATCCGACCTAATATCAGGTACTAAAACTGAGCTTAAAATTTTAAAACGTTAGTTATTCTTAAAAAAACAAAATTAACTATATTGGCGTGGCATATCTTGTACCACAGGTAAAACAATAACTAATTAAACTCTTGGATGAAAACAATGAAGATATGTTAAAGGTTAAAGAGAACTTAAAATGGCTAATAGTTCTGTTAAAAAACAATAGATACAACAATTTTTGAAGGAAAACAACTAAGAATTGAGGATGAGATAAGGAGTCACTTCCATCAGGTGACATTTCTCTCCAAGAAATGGAGCTAAATCAAGAAACTAAATTTTAATCCTTGACTTTTTCTCTGCTATTGCAATGAAAGAAGGTGAATGCTCGGTTCCTATTGGGAGATCTGCTGATCTCAATCTGAGTTTCCCTCCATTACCGTCGGCGCACATTGATCTCCCTAAGATCAGGGATAACCCAGCCTTCGAGCCTGTTACAAGTTGAAACTATTCAGAAGAGTTATGTGTCTCTCTTTAAACAGGAAACTACAAAGATTCATCATGATAATGTTATAAGGAACAACAACGAAAAATTTCCTGAGATCATATTTAAGGCTGAAGATTATGAAAAATTAAAAGCAGATTCTAAGCATAATCTTGTGGGAAAGTTTGCTATAGGCAAACCAAATTACAGTTTAATAAAGTCTTTCGTGGAATGATTCAATTTCAAAGGAGAATTTAATGTCACTAGTTTTGATTTTCGTCACATGTTTATCGAATTTTCTTTGAATGATGATCTCAAGAAGTTGTGGAGAAGAAATGTCTGGGTCATAGGAAACAAAACTATGCGTTTGTTAAAGTGGGCTCTTAATTTTAACCCTAACTTTGAAAACCCTGTTACTCAAGTGTTCATCAACCTTCCTAACATTCCTGAGTTCATGTTTCATGAGGAAACAATCTTGGAAGTTGCTAAAAGTCTGGGTTCTCTTTTAAATGTTTGGGTTCCTCCTAGAAATCGGGCTAGTTACAACTATTGCAGGATTTGGGTTGAAGCTGATGTCTCTAAGCCTCTATCTAAGAAAATATGGATTGCTTTTGGGAATAATTGGTTTTGGCAGGAGTTAAACTATAGTAACTATCCTAGATACTGTAAACATTGTTATCATCTTGGGCATTCAGGGGAGGTATGCAAGAAGTTGCAAAAGCCTATCTCTTCTGAAGAATTAATGGTACCTGTTAATGTGGCTGAGCAAACTGATTTTTATATGGTGAATCCTGTTCAAAGAATGAAGTCAGTTGTTATGATGGGTGAGAAGAACAATATAAATGGAAAGAACAATTCAGTTGATGTTTCTAATGTTAGCCTATCTGATACAAATGCCAGCATTCAGAGCAGAGTTGTATGTGATAATCCCTTACCTTTAGGTGTTGAGAAGGAGGAATTATAGAAGTCATGCACTTGATTGATTTGGGCCCCTTAAATCATATTCTCTATGAATCTTTGGATAACAGTAATAGGAATGTCTCCCCTCAAATGGAAAACCCTGGTAGTCTGTCTTCCTCTCATGCAAAGATTAAAAAGCATAAGAAAAATGAGAAAGTAAAGAAAGTAAAATTTCTAACTTCAAGAAGTCCAATGAATCCTAAACTAATGCAACACAGATGTGTTGCTAGGAACCCAAAGCCATCCAAATGACCATTTCAATTTTAAATTGGAATGTTCATGGCTTGGGGAACAAAGAAACTATAGCAAGACTCAAGTTCTTAAAAAGATCCGTGAGGCCAGATTTTCTATCTATTCAAGAACCAATGGTCAATCCTTCTAAAATCCATTATATCCTTAAGAAACTTGGATATCAGCATTATACTCAGAACACAAATAACAAGATTTGGGTGCTGTGGAAGGATAATTTTTTGGTGGAGGTTATTGCTGGTGATGAACAATTTATACATTTGAATGGTAAGCTCAAGGATTCTAACAAGGTCTTCAGGGTGACTGTGATTTATGCTAACTATTCTAAAGTTCTAAGAAGAGTCATATGGGAGAAGCTAAAGGCTTTAGAAGATAGTGCAATGGAGTGGATGGTCTTGGGTGATTTTAACACTATATCTAGCCTTGATGAGCAACTCTACTGCACTACCACATGTAACTCTAGTGTGGATGACTTTAATAACTTCCTTTTTTTATTCTAACCTATCTGATGCAGGGTTCTCTGGCAACAAATACACTTGAACTAATGACAGACAATGGAGGCGTCTTGATAGGGTTTTATATAATCATAAGTGGCTCAATTATTTTGAAGCTACTAATGTCACTCATCACTCTAAAACTTGCTCTGATCACTGCCATATTGTGGTCACTATAACTACTGAACCTTCTAAATTCAAGTATTTTTTTAGATTTTTGAATATGTGGGTTTTGCACTCTGGATTTCATAAAGTGGTGGAGGATAGTTGGGCTGGGTTCTACCAGGCTTCTCCTATTCTTAAGTTTTGTTTCAAGCGAAAGAGGTTAAAGGCTGATTTAAGGAGGTGGAACATGGATGTTTTTGGGAATGTGTTTGACTCTATTAAGCAACTGGAGGAGGAGATTATGTGTAAGGAATTAAAATACCAGAGAACTAGATCTGTTGAGGATAAAGTCCTACCGGTACTACTACAGAGACTCACCTAAAGCTGCTAGAAAGAGAGAAGGAATTCTGGGTTTAGAAATCTCACATTAACTGGGTCAGGGATGGTGAAAGGTATATTACATTTTTTCACAATTTTGTGAGGCAAAGAATAAAGAAAAATAAAATCACAAGGATTTGGGATGGTAACAGATGGTTGGATGACAAAGAAGCTATTGAGGTCTCTGCTGTAAATCACTTCAAGGACCTTCTATATGATCAACCCAGTCCTTGGAATTCGAACATAAACTCAAATTTTATCCCTAAGTTGGTTAAGGATGAGGAAAACAATTTTCTTTTAACTAGTCATAAGGAGGAGAAAATAGTTGAGATTGTTAAGAATCTCAATCCTACTTCTGCAGCTGGCCCAGATGGATACAATGGAAGCTATAAAGGTAAACCTTTGTGAAGCTATTGTTGAAGTTTTCAAAGGTGGTGTTATTCCTAATGGGGTTTTTGCTACTACTCTATGTCTAATTCCTAAGAATCCCAATCTTAAGTCTTGGAAAGAAATTAGGCCTATAAGCCTAACTACCTTCTTTAACAGAATTGTTTCTAAGATTATTAATAAAAGACTAGCTGATATCCTTCATGTTCTTATTTCTAATAAAATAATTGTTACTCAGGAACTAGTGCATGATATTGATCTAAAAACTAGGGGATGCAACATTATTCTAAAGGTGGACATGGACAAGGCATTTGACAGGCTTGACCATACATTTCTCCTATGTGTTTTGACAGCTTTTGGTTTTAACAAGGATTTCATTACCTTAATTGAGAAATGTGTGACCAACTGTCATTTCTCAATTTTGGTCAATGGTGAGGTCAAGGGCTATTTTAAATCTAATAAGGGATCCACTGTCACCCAGCCTGTTTATTTTGGCTGAGGAATATCTGTTGAGGAGTATCAATGACCTATCTACGAATGCTTCTAATATAAGATATAAGAATAGAGGGAATATGGACTTATCTTGCTTGGGTTATGCTGATGACTTGCTTATATTTTGTTATGGTTCCACTGCTTTTATTAGAAACATTTGCAAGCTCCTGCATCATTATGAGGATAAATCTGGTCAAATTGTGAATAAAATGAATTCTAAATTTATCACTAATAAGTATATCTTACCTAGAAGGATCAATGAACTTGAGCAGCTGTTGAGATTCAAGAAAGCTGACCTTCCTTTCAACTACCTGGGTGCAATCATCAATAAAAATTCAAGAGTTAGTAACTTTGATGGTCTAATTATGAAAATTAGAAATAAAGTAGCTGACTGGGACCATATACTCACTTCTTTTGGAGGTAGGCTTACTTTGGTACAATATGTCATATGTTCTTATCCTATATACAATATTCAACACTCTTGTATCCCTAAGACTGTTGCTAAGAGAATAGAAGTTATCTACAACAAATTTCTATGGGGTAACAAGGATGACAAAACAACTATTATTTGGGTTCAGTGGTCTAAAGTCTGCAAGTCCTATGGTGAAGGTGGTTTCGGAGTTAAAAGGATCAAATATTGGGAATTTTTGTTCTCTCACAAGCTCTGGTTTTCTTTCAGAAGGCAGAAATCTATCTGCTCTAAGCTTATGATGGAAACCTATTGTAAAAATATTCATCCATTAACTGCTACTAAGCCTATCAAATGCTTTAAAATCTGGTCTAGACTGTTGGATGTCAGAGACAGTGCAGAAAAGTTTATTTCATGGCATGCAAAGTCTGGTAATATGGACTTCCTTATTGATAAGTGGTGTTCTACTTCTCCTTTTGTAAACATAATGAATATGGATGAAATGTCAAGATTTGCTGGGATGAAAGTCAAAGAGTTCTGGATTAATGGAGGTTCGGACTTGAATAGAATTGAGAGTATCGTGAATTCAGATGATATTCACAATATTCTCAAAATTTCCCTAGTGACTGGTGAAGAGGATTCAATTTATTGGTCCCTCAGTTAAGATGGTAGTTTTAACTCTAAGTTAACCTGAGAATCTATAAAAACGAAGAGAAATAATTCTAACCTTTTTAAAAGAACTTGGAACTCTGTTACTCCTCGCAAATTCTCTTTCCTGCTTTGGAGGGTCCTTTTGAATTTGTTACCAGTTGACTCTGCTATGCAAAAGAAGAAAATTAGTCTAGTTTCACGATGCCAGCACTGTGAAAATAATGAAAGCCTAAAACATGTTTTCGTGAACAATCAAGTTGCTTGGGAAGTTTGGAATTATTTTGATGCTATAGTCAAAATACATATTTTCAGAAACATGACTCAGTACACATTATCAGGTCGTGGTACTAGTCTGCACAGAAAGAGGTACTTATTCAAACTATATTGCCTGCTATTATTATGCGGGCAAGGCTAAATTGAGACCCCATTTGGCTATAATGAGACCCTTCTATAATGAGACTCCATTTGGCTATAATGAGACCCCAAAAAAGACCAATTTACCCCTGATATAAAAGCTGTATTTTCAGCCCAAAAACCTCTTTTCTCTCTTCTTCTCTCTTCTCTCTAGCAAAACTTCTCAAAATCCCGGAAAAAAGGCAAGATTTCTCAAATCTAACATTACAAACACCTTAAGGTACGAATCCTTTACCTATTCATGTAATTTTTAAGCAATTTACTTTAGTATTTTTAGTGATATTTAGAGTTTAGGGTTCTGTCTAAAAAGTCTGATTATCATATATATGTTGTTGTTTTTTTTAAAAATAGTTGTAGATTCGTGTTAGTCGATGCATTAGGAACGTTTTGGCACCATAGTTGTTGAATTTGGGTTGTTTTTGTGAGTTTTTGGTTCGATTTTCAAATCTAGAGTTTGGGGTTGCTGGAAGTGAAAAATTGCGAACAAGCACCTCGCAACCCGTGCAAAATCGCGAGGTGCTTGTTCGCAATTTTGCACTTCCAAGAGTGGTGAAATTGCGAACAAGGAGTTTGCAATTTTACCAAAATTGCAAGTAGCTAGTTCACAATTTTGGTGAAATTGCAAACTCCGTGTTCGCAATTTCACCAAAACAGGAAAAAGCCCATCTTTTTTCAAATTATGATGTTTTTATTCCCAAATTTATTAATGATTTTATTTTTGTTAAATTTTATTTTTGTTGTATTTTAGCATGTCTCGCACACAGCATACACCTTTTCGACATTCAGACTCGAGCTGGGCACGATTTAGCCCTAATTATTTTTTAATTAAATGTGAATATATATTTATAATTTATTATTTCGTTACTTATCCAATTATGTGTGATTTGTACTAGTCTATTAATTACTATATTCAACATATGATTTATTTTTTATTTTTTTCACGGATGGTTCCCTCCTACAAATGAAGTATATATTAAAAACGTTGTTTTTAATTTTACATATTCCGTTGTATTGACAAAGTTTAGTTCCTTTTGTCTTTATTACTTCAATAAATCTAATATATTCTTTGACTATTTTAAATTAGAATGAAAATATTTAGAAATTAAATATTACATAATTAATATGTAATATGTAATAAAAAAAATTAAATATGCGATATATCTATTTGAATTTCTTAAACTATAATAAAAATACTTCGAAAACAAATATGTATGTTTGAATCTCTTAAACTAGAATAAAAAATTTAAAATATAATATATTTATTTGACTCTCTTAAACTAGAATGAAAAAGATTTAAAAAATAAATATTAAATAATAAAAATACAATATATATTTTGACTAGCTTAAACTATAAAAAGATTTAGAAAATAAATATCAAATAATAAATATATAATATATTTCTTTGACTATTTTAAACTAGAATAAAAAAATTCAAAAAAATAAATATTGCATAATAACTATATATTTTTAAATATGTAAAAAAAAAATAAAAAAAAATATTACATAATAAATATGTATTATATTTATTTGATTTATTTAAACTAAATATTATATAACTCTTTAATAAAAATGATAGTGATATATTCATCGTCTAATAAAAACAACAAATATATTTAAATTTAATGAAAATACTAGATATATATTTAGTCTTTAATGATTTTTCTAATTTTTACTCATCCACCTCTGTTTGTGTTTGGTCTGCTTTCTAAAAAGGTATGTAATAATTATATCAAAATATATTTAATTTTAATATACTTAATTATATAAACTAAGTATTAAATGTCAAAATCGCGAGCTCAGTGCTCATGATTTGGACAAAATCGCGAGCAGTGAGTTCGTGATTTGGACAAAATCACGAAGTGACTATTCACGATTTTGTCCAAATCACGAACTCCTTACTCGCGATTTTGACAAAAAAACATGCAATTTTGCGAATTCTAGGTTCGCAGTTCGTCACTTTAATAGCGTAGTGAGTTCGAGAATCGCACTGAAAGTAAAAAAAATCTAAAAAATACTCCATCTCAGGTTTCGAGATGGTCCACGAACCAATTTCATCGATATTACAGCTAAAATCATTATTTAAGTCGCTCAAATCCATAAATTTTAGTTTTTTTTAGAATTTTTGGTATCTTAGAGAGAGAAAGCTTTGTGGAGAAGAAGAAGAAAAATCTAATTTTTTTAATTAAAAATGGGTTTTATATATAAAGGATATATTGGTAATTTTACATGAGTTGAAAAACAATGTTGGATTTGGGGTCTCATTATAGCCAAATGGGGTCCCGATATAGCCTAGCCCTTATTATGTGGGTGTTATGGTATGCAAGATATAAAAGAAAACGTAATGGTAAGGTATTCAATCCTATCTATTTAATAAACTTTATTATTCACATTATTACCAACATGGATAGAACGAACTTTCTTAAGAAAGTTCACTAGGGAAAAGATATTGTTATTGGCCCTAAAATTGGTTGTATAAATCAATTCAGAACTTATCGGGTTCCTATTTTCCTATATTGGAAAAACCCTAAACTGGGGAGGTTCAAACTTAATACAGATGGGTTGAGTAGTCTTTCTGGGGAAGATGGCGGTGGCGGTATTGTCAGAGTCAGTAATGGAAAGATTGTTTTTTTCTTCAGTAGGATGTATAAAAAGGGTTGTCCACTTATTTCAAAATTCAGAGCTCTTCTGGATGGACTTACTCTATGCTATTCTAAGGGGATCAATGAACTGGATGTTGAGACAGACTCGAAGATCATCATTGAAATATTTCTTAAAGGTAAATCTCCATCGTTTTTAACAGGTATTTACAACTCCTGTCGTAATCTGCTCTCTTCAGGCATGAGTTTGATACATGTCTTTAGAGAACAGAACGAAGCAGCTAAATGGTTAGCAAAGACTGCTTTGAAGCTCAAAAAAGAAATGGATTTTGAGGAACTTCAAGCCCCAACAAAGATTATTTCCTTGAAGCATTAGGGACCGGTTACATTAGGGTTTCCCAAACTCGCTAATCTACAAGCAATTCAAGGGGCTTTTACCTGGTTTTTGGTGATCCTTCATCTTCAGTACTCCCTCGTTCTGCATGGTCGTCTTCGTGCCTAATCTATGAGAAATTCAAGGGTCTAAATTCAGTGGAGCTTCTTTGGATTGGTTTTAAAGGAAGGTGTCTGTGAGCTGAGTTTTTAGTAACTTGCTGATGGTAAAGAGGCAATGATTTGGTCTGGTCGATGGTTTTTTCAGCAATGGAGGCTAGGAAGGTCAAGAAGATGTGGTTTCTGATTAGGGTTATCACGCTGAGTGAGGATTGATAGATTGAAGACAAGGATGGTTTCTGTTTTTATCAAATGTATAAGGCCCATTTCATGTACTAGACCGTGTTAGGCTTTTGAATTAGGTATTTTTCATGTTTAAGGCCTTGTTTGGGACTTTTCATGTATTTGAATTCAAAGTTCAATAAATATATCAACTTGAACAAAAAAACTAAGAATTGAGGATCATATACCATTAAACGTAAAAAACTCTATATGACAAAAAAAAACATAAGCTATTTGATAATTTTTTAAGTATAACTAAAACAAAATAGCATACCTTAGTATAATTATCATGAAAATTCAACTACGAAGTCAGTAACATAATCCCACTTGAAACCTAAGATCACAAGATATTATGAATAAATATAAGTTCTTAGCAAAAAAGAAAACAATAAATGAAAAAACATAAAATTACAAGAAGGCCAAAATCAACTAAGACCCCTAATAAGAAGAAAATCAACTAACACAGCAACAAAAAGAGACACAAATTATATTCCGACCAACGATTCATAGTTAATAATAAGAGCTTAAGTAAACAATCCCATTAAACAAAAAAAACCCTTTAAAAAACCGACCATCCAAACACAAATTAAGCCCGATATCATAAGTATAGTTCAATCATATACATGTATTAGGAATCAACTGAAAAATTGAACTACAAAATTCAAAACTAGACCCAAACCATAGTTGAAACCCTAAACTCCACAGATATCCATATGAACTGTTCAATATACAAAAGTCGAAGAATCAACTTACGATACATATATTCAAACTGGGATATGCTAAGGTAGGGAAACAGTGGTGGAGGAGGCGGCTAGAGGAAGAAGAGGCGAGTGAAGTCGTGCGGTGGGTATTTTGCCCGATAGCGGCCATAGCTCGGTGTAGATCCTGTGTGTTATCATTTTAAGGATTTGATTATCCTTTCTATTTCGATTTTTTTGGTTATTTGTTAGTAATATAGTCATCACGTTCTTCATTTACATTTGTTTTTTCTCATATTGTTAGTTGTTAGTTTTACAGAAAATAATTACTTATGTCCCTCATCATTCGATATATATTGTTTACTCGTGTCTCGCGACGATGCACATTACTAAATTCTCAGTAGTTTTGGAATAATTAGTGCCAAACAAAGTCTAGAAAATATATTTCCTAAATTGGCATCAATTATAGGTTTTGAATTAAATTGGTACAGTCCCCCATCTACCAAAAAAATATCCCTCATCTACTTTGTACGTTGTCCCGCATAACAGCATGGCTTCGCAACATTTATATGGTTACGTATCTATCATAATTTAATTGGTTTTGCATCATATATATAGTTATGCTTCTATTATGGTACATGGTTTTGCAGCATTATATAAAGTTTCGCATCTATCGTTGTTTCAATATTTTCGCATCAATTATAAGGTTGTGCATCTATCATGTTACATGGTTTGTATCATTTACAAGGTTTCGCGTCTATCATCATTTAACGGTTTCACCTTATTTGTCTGGCCTCGCATGCATTACCTTGTCCCTCATTAATCAAACATATATGTCTTTGATCTACTTTTAAGTCTAATCTCGTAATTGTTATAGGAAATATGCTGGTAAAAGATTTTTTTTCGTCAGATCATGTCTTTTTGTATAATAAAACAGATGTAAGAAACAAAATGAAACAACAACATTTAGGAGCAGTAAAGGAAACACCATTTTATTCCCTTCTAAAGGGAACATACAAGCTGAGAAAAGAAAATACTCCTCTAAAAAGAATTAGAATTTTATTGTAGAAATAATAAAAATTCACGATGATAAGAAAGAGGCCTTCAAATTAGGCAAAAAGTTAGTACCATTACAACCAATGACATCAAGACTATCTTTGGTTTGAAGCATTAAAAAGAACACATGCCATTAAATAATAAAAATTTCAAACCAAGATATTTGGAATCATAATAAGAAGAATTAATGATTATTATACATATTTTCTGATGAAATCACAAGAAAAGTAAAACAAAATCGAGCAAAACCAATCACAAAATAAAATGATAAAGGTATGCAATTCAATGTTTTGTTATATATTTTTACACTATTATAAATGATGTTGCGTGTATATCATGTAATACTTGTCCATCATCTATCATGCATTCACTTGTCCAGCGTCTATCATGCCTTCACATATCCGACGTCTATCATTCCTTTATATGCCCCTCATCTATTATGCCTTAACATGTCGTGCGTCTATCATACATTCACGTGTCTTGGATTTATCATGTCTTCACCTGCCCCGTGTCCATCATTCCTTTACATGTCTTGCGTTTATCATACCTTTACATGTCCTTTGTCGCATATATCATGTCTTTAACTGTCCCGCGTTTATCATGTTTTCACATACCCCACGTCCATCATGTCTTTACCTGTCTGTCATCGATCATAATTCACTTATCTCGCATCCATTATGCCTTTATATGTCCAACGTCTATCATGTATTCATGTGTCCCGCGTCTATCATGTATTTATATTAACTAAAGGTTTTATATATTTATGGGATGCAAAAAATAAAGCATAAAAAACACATAGAGATGAGGTAGTAAAAAATGTTGTAATATTGTTGATAATATTAGTCTGCTCAATATTTTTTTTCTCTACATCTGGAGATGTACTAGCTTTTACAAAGAAGACCTTGACAAAATAAATAACTATGATTAGACTGAAATAATCAGGGAGAAGCTGATGAGTTCAGTAAATCTTTATCATGAAAATAACTTGATAAAGTAGTTGGTTATGTGGCTCTAGTACTTGTTAGTATTTTTACTTTATTTTAATATCATTAAAACTTTATCTTTATTAAAGTATCTTCATTAAAACTCTATCATTAAAACTCTTATCTTTATTTTAATATAATTAAAGTAGTTTATATAATTGACGCTCTAAAGGAGATCACAAATGAACAAGTATATTTACACATGTAAAACTATCAAACATTATTTTTTGTTCTGGTTTGCATAATATATGGTTTCGCATCCATCGTTTAATCACTATCTTGCATCTATAATTTAATTCAATGTCTTACCTCTATTATTTAATTCATCATCTCGCATCTATATTTTAATAAAATTTATAGATATATGTCATTAACTTTAATATTTTAAAATTTGTAGGTTCTGGAATGATAATTAAACCTAATAAATGAAGAAGACAAGTAATTTGGTGGAGAGGTCCAACAAGCTGAAGAAGTTAACGAGGAGGAAGATTTGGAAGAATAAGATATTAATGCAGATAAAAATGAAGAGGACGTTCATGTGGACAAAAAACAAATGGATTATGTTTCTATAGAGGAAAAATATGATAATGTTCCTGATGAGGTTCATGGTGTGCAAGTTAATCTCAGGGACAATGACGAAGGTACAAATTGGGATATGTACCAAGACTAGGATGGGAATGATTCTACGCACATGGAAATATAGTAGATCAATTTATTGTTCAAGAATATATAAGTAAAAAATCTACACTGTCTAAAAATACTGTAAAGGGAAGGAAAAAATGAGTAAAGAATGTTGCACAATAAATAAAACTTTTACAACAAAAATTTATCATGTAGAAAAACAGAAGCTGGTACTGAGAGAATGTGCTGCTACTTAAAAAAGAAAAACTCAATATCTCATATTATTAGGAATCTAAAAAGACCTGAAAAATGAATAAAGAATAAGCTTTCAAACAAACTAGCTCACACAAACTACCATTTGATAGTAAAAACAAAAGAATGAAGATATTGTACCAACAAAAGGCAAAATATTCTATTAGTTATCTTCTAATGGTATCTCATCTATCATAGTTTTACATCTTTCATAGTTTACATGGTTTCATATCATTTATATGGCTTCGTATCTATTATAGTTTGCATGATTTCACTTCTATTATAGTTTATATGCTTTCGCATCATTTATATGGTTGCACATCTATCATCATTTACATTGGTTTCGCATCTATCATAGTTTACATGGTTTTTCATCATTCATAAGATTTCACATCTATCATCATTTTGATGGGTTCACATCATTAACATAGTTTCACATCTATTTTGTAAAATATTGATATGCAATCCCCACCACCAACTAAGCCACTGTCTAGCCAAAACAAAGAATTATCAACAGTGGATCGAATAGAAAAAAAATACAATTGAGTGTAATAATTTTAAACTTCAGATTACAGAACTAATATAGAAAATTAATGAAAAAGAGCACGTCAGTTTAGAATTGGAAAAAAGATAAATAAAGTTGAAGAAACAAATACAGCACATACAAAGATAAAGCTATAAAAGGCACTTAAAATGGCTATATTGAAGATAAACATAGATAATGAATTTAAAAAGTACCTCAAAAATATTAAAAACATATGAAAGGAAAAAGTGAACACAAGATAAAGTCCAAGAATCACCAAATAAAAAAGCATGTATTGTGAACCTTATTACTAATGATAATACAAGCAAACAGGTGATTACATTCCAGAACGATCAACAAATCGTTGTACAAGACCCAACTTCTAATATAACTAAGGCTCCAGCTCATGAAGACCCTTATAATACTGTCGTGGAAGAACAAAATATTCATCCTAATGTTGTTTAGTAAAATTAAGGCCCACCTTCAGCCCATGAGAAACCTAATATTTCTGTCGAAAATGAAGACACTCCACCTAATGTTACTATTTTTATGGAAGAGAATGATCTTAATGTTGCTGTGGAAAACCAGGACACTCTATGTAATGCTATTGTGGAAAACAAAGAGGTTTATCATATTCTAGATGTGGTTATAGATGTTCGCACTATAGATGCTAATGTTATTATGGAATACAAAGAGGTTTCTCCTATAAAAGAAGTGAGCCAAGATGTTGCTGATGTTACTGTTATTGTGAACAAAGAAATGATCTAGATTATTTAATACTGACAAAACTCTTTTAAAAAACCTATGTGTTTTGACACGTGTATTTATTTTTGTATTATCTTATTTTGTGCTCATATATTGTAATATTAAAATAATTTAATGTCTAATATCTCATGTTATAGTCTCTTCTTAAGTGGTCTCTCATGATATAGTCTGGAAGAAATTCGTAATATTTAGTTTAATATAGTATGTCTCGTATTATATTGTCTCTTGTTTGTTGGCTTGGTTTCATAAAAATTATTATTTTTTAGTCCTGAATTACTAAGATACAAAAGTTTTGTAAAGGATCCTACCAATAAACACCAAGAACTAGAAACTCTTACATTAAGTGATTTGGATCATGTTGTCGAGGAGGAGATTATCCGAATAAAAATAGATTTACAAAAAAAAAACAAGTAAGTGAATTATCTTAGCTCTATTTACTAATCATTTCTCTCATCTCTCATGGTTTTGTTCCGGATGATATGGTCTCTCAACATTCATATTTTCCACACATGTAACTATCTCTCATTTATTGGGTTTCGCATGATATGGTCTCCCATCATAAATAGTCGATCTCGCTTCACATGATATATATGTTACGGGTTTCAGATAGTTGGCATGGTTTCGCATGATAACCTCTGATCATTCATAGTTGGTTTAATTTCACATAGTTGACATGATTTCGCATGATATGGTCTCTCAACATTCATAGTTTGCATGTTTTCACATTATATGGTCTCTTATCATTCATAGTTAGTCTGGTTTTGCATGATGTATATGTTGTCGGTTTGCATAGTTGGTCAGGTTTCGCATCATATGGTCTCCCGTCATTCATAATTTGTCTGGTTTTGTACAATATATATGTTACTATTTCGAATAGTTAGTCTGGTTTCACATAATATGGTATCTTTCTCATTTATAGTTGCCTAGTTCGCATAAACTAATATGATGGTTTCATATTTTTCAGAAATGTTTTTAGAAGAAAGACCAGAATTAGAATTAGAATTTGATCATACTCAATTTCAAATCCCTGATGAAATTGATTGGACAATTTTTAGTTTATATTGGCCATATCAAAACGAAGTAACACAAATACTTGAAGTAAACCAATACTAAAAGTTGGAACTCATTTTAAAAGGATAAAAACACGAAGATTATACAATATGGACAATTTCAGAGATATTAAGTGAAGATGGGATCGACTATAAAGTCAAAGTTAATTTAACACTTATTTTGTATGCCTTGATTCCAATGACATAAATTAATTAAATTTTAGTTACAGTTTTGACAATATATAGGTTATAGGAAGTTACATATAGTCGTACCTTAAATAAAATAATTTTAAAATACCAGATGTTACTTCTAAAATTTTAAGGAACAATTATTCCAGCAAAAGTCATATTTGGAAGTCAAATGGTAAGAATCATATAGTTTGACAACACATGTATCCATTAATAAATAAAAAATGTATTGTTTCAGTTTAGCACTTGATAAACAACGATATAAATGTTACACCTTATGTTGACGATAAATTACGCGGGCAAACAAAAGGTTACATCTTTATTTCACTTCTCACAGAAGGACCATAATGTACAATTACCCATTGGACATTATTGGTAATAGTTATCAAAAGTAGAGCAGCAGTAGATCTAAACCCATTGACAAGATATTCATATCCAAGTAAAAAAATTATCAAAAGATTTGTAAGTGTCTCTCATCTAATGTATTCGTCCCGTATATATATGCCTTTCATCTAATTTATTTATCCCGCATGATATCATCTATATATTTGATTAAACGTTTACCTTGGAAATTGAATACCTCCACAGCTAGAATATTTTACCAAGAACATAAAAAATTAAGTTAGGATTTCAAAGAAAAATTCCTCAACAAAAAAAGAGAACACTTGATTGTTGTGTAATCGTTTCTGACTATGTTAAATATTATATTCAATTGGGCAGACTTGGAAAAGATAAGTCTCATGACATTGCATAAAAAATGAGAGCAAATATGTTTTACATATTTATTAATGACAAAAATAGTAACATATTTGTGGACGGTCTCTGATGTAAAAAAACCAGAGACGTATATTTGTTGTAATGTTTGTTAACCATAAATATATTTGGTCAAAACATCAAATTATTTTATATGAGTTTCGCATCTGTCAGCATCTATCTGTAAGCAGTCCCGCATCTATCATCTATATAAATGCATATGTCACTAGAGTTTATGCTTAGGTCCCGCATCTATCAGCACTTCTCATGCATATGTAGTTGGTTTGTCTTGTCCCATAACTTTGGTACACTTTAGTTATGGTGAGAATCATACAGTGTGGTTCATTATTTTTTAATATTTAGACAACTTTCCATTGTTGTAATTTATATAATTTATGATTCTCTCAACTATTTTTTCATATTAAAATTTAAACTAGTTAATAACATTTGATTGGTTATTTAATTATTTGATATGAATAATATATATATATATATATTCATGATTACTGTGCAATAACTACAATTTTTCATAAAAAAGAAAACTTTTATTATTGTGCATGGTCTAAACGTTTTGGTTATAAATTCAGTTTATACAATCATTAGGCTTTCATACAAAAAAACTTTGTTATTTGAAAATAGTTCATATAATTGAGTATATTTTGGATGATGAATCCATTTATGAAGATGTATCCCCACTCAATTTATCACCAGAAAGAAGAAAAAACTAGAAACTAACAATAATCCAAGAATACTCTTCATCTACTGATGATGATTTTTTTTATTTTTCTCATGAACATTATTTTCTAGAATTTTCTGAAGATAAAACGGACCCAAATAAGGATCCTGCTAATGCTTATGGAAAACAAGAGGAAACGTAATCCGTTTGAAGAAGTGGAGGATGATGAAGAGGTGGATGATGAAAAGTTTGAAGAAAAGAATTCTGAAGAGGAGGAGTGATGGAGAGTGAAACGTAGCAGAAGCTTAAAAGAGGGATAAAACCCTAATTTAGTTTTTTATTTAATCAAAATAGTCTGACGACAAAATAAGGTATAGGATGCTTTATATAGCATCTATCCAAAACCCTAATATCAAATAAAGAAAATTACATAAATGTCTAGAAACTAAAATAAATAAATAAAATAACGTCTAAATATGAAAACTGATTTTCGAAGGCTTTAGAGGTCGAATTTGGGTATTAAACTTTGTGACAAGTCACAGTTTTGAAATCTTACGGTCTCGTCGAAATCTTCGATTTGAGTACCTATTTCACCTAATTCCGATACCTGACCAAGAAACCAGTTTATCCGCAAACTTCGCTAACTGTCTGCATCATTCCCTCCGGGATAGAAAAGATTCGCCATCGAATCTGACTTATCTCTCCTGCGTCAAGACCAAGGTGCTCCAACCATAGTGAACGTCGCAGGCTAGAAGAAAACTTTCCAGCTTTCCACAGCGCTCCATTCATAGTTGATTCGAGGAATTCTTTGTCTTCGATAACGACACCAATCTCCGAGTCTCTTGAGCCGAGCAAACTCCTATCGTTTATATTAGACGAATCATCAAAGTGACTATGATAAAATTTGTTGGCGAAATTCGTATTAAAATCTTCAAGTACAATCCCAGAAGTCTGAGGGTTCTTTCTGAGGAATGCCGTCAAGGACGATGGAGGTAGTCCGGGATTTGAAGTATCAGCTGATAAGAGCTTGATATTTTCAGATTTAATTGACTCCTGAGCTTGCTTTAAAGCATTCATTGTCTCATTTGTGGCAGATGTAACCGCTGTTATATGAGCAAAAAAAGTTTTGGCCCCTTGATTGAAGCTCGTTCCAACAGATCCAATTTCGAGAACCGTCTCAATCAATGTGCTATTGAGGCCAACAACAGCATCGGACATCAAATCAAGTTCAAATAAGAATCTCCGGCTACCAAGGTATCCCCAAGCCTCACCAGTTAAAACTAAGAAGACAAGCTGTTTGCTGAGATTATCCAAACCATCAACTTGAGAAAGAGCATCTACTGCTGCCAGAAGCGATATTAGCCCAGATATTGGTGAATCGGCACCAAGATTTTTGTCACGGAAGAAGGATCCAGAATCCATAGAGGCCAATGCTAGTAAAATAGGCTTGAGATTGGACTGATTTGTGGATGATACATTGATTGGTGGGATGGATGACAAAACACTGTATCCACCAATCGGAAGACAAGTCCCTCCTTTCAAACAAGAATCTGAATTATGTGTCCCTGCTTTCGTTGTATCCATAACCATGTCAAACTCCATC
Organism: Limnanthes douglasii subsp. nivea; assembly: GCA_036936605.1. Lineage (NCBI taxonomy): Eukaryota > Viridiplantae > Streptophyta > Magnoliopsida > Brassicales > Limnanthaceae > Limnanthes > Limnanthes douglasii. Next base: position 102,776,415 of record JAUPFV010000005.1, on the reverse strand, counting down.
ACGTCTGCAGCATATGCATCCTTCCTTTTATCTTTCTTCACTACAATCTCCTGCACAGTCAATGAGCTGCTCTGAGAAAGTAAGTAGACAGGAAAGTTATAAGGCTCCCACATGACACCTGATCCAATTGGGTTCCACTCATAGTGAATGCTTTGGGAGGGGCCAAATTCAACTTGAGGAAACCTTTTATCAGGAGAGAATCCTTTTGACTTGTATCGAGTTCCTGTTCCTGATTCGACAAGAACACCAGCAACGTTCTTAGCAAAGCTTGAATCATTTGATATTCTGCTGAAGAAATCATTAATTTCATCAACTGATAATAGAACAGCACGCGAGTGATCCAACTCTTTAGTGTCCTTATATGTCACGATAGGAGCGGCAACCTTGTCTCTCCCGGGATTTGCGCAACCAATCTCCCCAGTAAGGTTGAGTAGCCGAACACAAGGATATCCTTCAACATCCTTGTACAGTAACTTCTGGAGATCAGGAACCGAATGGATAGAGTCTACCTGCCCTTTTTCAGCTTCGTACTGGTTGGAGTATTTGGTGAGAGCCTCATCAATGACGCCAGTTTGTTTTGTCTGTGTTCGTCTACCATGTGTGCGTTTTCCTCGTTTTCGAACCCGTACCCTTCTGAATCTTTGTTCTCTATTGGTCCCAGACGGTTTGGTCGGTGGCAAGAACAATGGTAAGAACCCGTACCCTTCTGAAACTTTGTTCTCTATTCGAACCCGTAACCTTCTGAATCTTTGTTCTCTATTGGCTCCACTGATATATTTTCTTTTATTTTTTATTTTTGGTTTGGAGTTGGAGAGGGTATACTGGATATCATATCTTTTATCCACCGATTCATCCGTAGGAAAAAAAGAGAAACTTGAATTCGAAATTAATTCTTTGTTTTTTGATGAAAAAAATGGTGTAAAAGGTTTTGTTTCTTTATCCTTAGCTCTAGAACCTCTGGTGTTTTTAGGAGTAGAGAAAGAATTATTGTTTACCTTGTCGAAAGAAGATGCGATGTTTTCTGGTGTTATCCAAATATCATCGTCTACATTATGAATCGGAGCATCTTCTTCCTCATCACCGTATACATCATAAATCGGATCGTCTTCCCTGTCATTCATCAGAACTGCACCAACATCACCTTTCACAACCTCCGCCGTAACCTCCGCCATATCATCATCATAGATATCAAATTTCGGAGGACCATCAAGCACAATGGGATTAGGTTCAAACGCCTCCTGAGAGAAAAGACCCCTAGCACCCGCAGCATTTGGACACTCTACGTGACGATGCCCTAACTCGCCACAGCCATAGCAACGTAAATTGCTTGAAGAACGGCTTGGCGCACCGCGCCCAGGAGGGATCGGATCAGGGGTTGGACGGAGAACTGGCTTGGACGCCAAAATCCCTGAAGGAGCACCGGTCCGTACGCCGGTCTGGGTCCGGCGAGCCGACTGCTTTTCTGCCTGGAGGGCACGCCGATGGGCTTCGGAAACAGAGGATGGATCGAACATATTCAGCGTGTCTTGAAGCTGGAGGCGTAGCCCGCCAATATAGCGGGAGACCCGCTGGTGCGGCGACTCGGTCACATCTGTGCGAGCCCGCAGCTGATAAAATTCTTCGGTATATTCATCAACAGATCTGGGTCCCTGACGAAGATTTTGCATTCGCTGGTAGAGTTCCCGCTCGAAGTTGTAGGGAAGGAAAGCCTTGCGGAGTTTTCTTTTGAATTTCTCCCAACTCTGGACTTTATCCTTACCTTCACGCGCGCGGTTCTGCTTCACCTGCTGCCACCAAGTCTGTGCCCTACCGCGTAGGTGAATGGTGACTAATGCGACTCTTCTCTCCTCCGGGACCTCCTTGAAGTCCAGGACTTCCTCAATCTGTGATAGCCAGTCGATCAGTGCCTCCGCCTTAAGGCTGCCATCGAAATCCGGGACGTCTATCTTGAACCCAAGCTCCCAGCGGCGTGGGTTAGAAGTAGTCTGGTCGCTCCCCTCCCCAAAAGGGTCAACCATACCTTCAACCTCCGTGCTTTGTTGCTTGGCGGTAAGAACAGCCACCTGCCGGGTCAGATCGGCTACCTGACGGCGTAGGTCAGCATCTTCACGATCATCTACATCACTAGTATATCGAGTCACTCTAGGGCCACCGCGACCGCTGATTCTTGCTCGGACCATCGCGCAGGACTGCCTGTGTCTGATACCACTATGATGGAGAGTGAAACGTAGCAGAAGCTTAAAAGAGGGATAAAACCCTAATTTAGTTTTTTATTTAATCAAAATAGTCTGACGACAAAATAAGGTATAGGATGCTTTATATAGCATCTATCCAAAACCCTAATATCAAATAAAGAAAATTACATAAATGTCTAGAAACTAAAATAAATAAATAAAATAACGTCTAAATATGAAAACTGATTTTCGAAGGCTTTAGAGGTCGAATTTGGGTATTAAACTTTGTGACAAGTCACAGTTTTGAAATCTTACGGTCTCGTCGAAATCTTCGATTTGAGTACCTATTTCACCTAATTCCGATACCTGACCAAGAAACCAGTTTATCCGCAAACTTCGCTAACTGTCTGCATCAAGGAGGAAGAGTCTGACAAAGAAGACTATGAAGAAAAAATGAGTTGAAAAATTATTGTTTAGCTTTTCTTGTTTGTATATTTTTATTTTTATTTCTTTTTTGTTATTTTATTTTTAGTTTGTGTTTCTTGAAGTTTAATGTATTTCTATTTTTTAATTATGAATTTTATGAAATTTTAATATTTCAACTATAGTTTTTATAATGCTGGTCATGCATCTATCAATTTTCATGAATGTAACATCTATCACAAACATTACCTAGTACCGCATCTATCAAACATATGAAATGGATTCACATCTACAAGTTTATATGAATATATATAATATATGTTGTTAAAAACATTACCTAGTATCGCATCTATCATCATGTACATGGTTTTTCATAATTTACATGATTGCACATCTATCATTATTTGATGGGTTCACATCATTTATATGGTTGCACATCTAGGATGTTACATGGTTTTGCATCATATACAAGGTTACTCATATATCATCATTTAACAGTTTCACATCATTTGTCTGACCTCTCATGAATTATCTTGTCCTTCATTTATTAAACCCATTAGATGGTTTCACATATTTCACCAAACATTACCCAGTCCCACATCTATCAAACCCATGAATAGGTTTCACATCTATCACCAATCATGTATTTAGTTATGATCAATTTCGTATTGATCACCACAACATGTATTATATACGGGTCATGCATCTATCATGCATCATAAAGTCTTCCATCTATCACTATTAATTGTATGTTGGTCATAACAAAAGTCAAATAGTCAAGAGGATAGTTTCAACATAAGGCTTATCAATATCCATGTATTTTGATTATGGAAAAAAGTTAGAAAAATAACAATTAAAAGCATAAAAATTATATTGATCTTGCAAAACCTCTACACATGTTCGTCTATTTTAACCATATTTGCAACAACGATTACACACTATCTTTTGGGTAGTTAATTCTCTTATAGATGGAATATGTTTCTTCTTACGTATTCTAGTTTTTCTTTTCAAAATTAGAAGAATTATATATTGAGAAATTGTTGAATTAGATGTTTGACCAAAAGTAGTAAATGCAGGTATGTCATATGAATATACTTCCTTATAAGAGCTTATAAACTAGAATGACTTAACATATTTAATATGATTCACATCTGTATAATATATGGCAGTAAAAACATGAGAGCATAAAAAACAATCATGTTGCCATGCACCACAAGAACATGTAGATACACTACTATCGATAACCATAATTAGATAACAAAAAACTAGTAGAATAATAAACTATCCATGGAGGATCTTTTTCCACATTGGCTTTTAACTTCTTATCAGGTTCATGATATAAATCACTAGTCCGACGTTCACCCTCAACATAACGTCTTGAAATTTGACTCATAAATAATACTCTAATCCTATTAATTAACTCCAATATAGGTAAACTATAATTATGTTCGATCTGATGATTAAAAGACTTAACACGGATATAGCCATGGAACCATACTTTTTTCCTTTAAAAAATAACAAATATATTCTTCCGAAGGTAAACTCTCACAAAAATTAACAACTTTATGAATTTATTTTTAAGAAATTTATCCATATATTGAATGTAAAGGTTATGAGTCGCACCCTAAACTAATTTTTAAACACATAAATCATATGTTCCTTAAATGGTGTCGATGTACCACTCGAAGAATACTTCAAATTATTTATAAGATGATAAATACAATATGCATTATAACAATTTAAAAACAAATTAGATATAACACTAACAATACCTAAATGACGATCGTTAAAATTGTGATTTGACCATCCAACAAATGGGGTTTTAACATTTCCAGAAACCATAACCATTTTTAAAAACATTTAACCCTAAAAATACCAACTTTAATAAGAAATATACGTGCAAAATGTTATGCAAAATATATTATAAATTATACTGTTATATTGATTATATATGGTTTTGTATCTATTGTATTCCTGTTGCACACCTATAACTGGTAATATTAGATTTCACATATATTATATTGATTATACATGGTTTTGCATCTATTATACTGACTATATCTGGTTACCCATCAATCATATTGATATAACAGGGTTTTCATCTATCATATTGATTATATACGTTTTCGCATTTATCGTATTGATTATATATGGCTCCACATCTATCATCCTGATTATCTCTGGTTTCACATCTATCATATATGGTTTTGCATCAATCTTATTTGGTTATACCCTGTTTTGTATTTTTAAATCTAACATAAAAAATAACATGTTTTGTAATAAAAAAGAGTACAAAACAAAACTCACCATTATTACCATATTTAGCAATAGAAGATAACAATACACATTTATATGTACTCATTATAAAAGTTCCATCAATAAATAAACTAGACGACAAGAATCGTAACCATAGAGACAAGAACCAAATATATGAAATAACGCTTGAAGATATTAGTTTCCAAAGTATACTTTAGAACGTAGTCACTACTTATATAAAATCTTCAATGTTTTAAAATAAATCTCAATTAGTTTATATAAAGTAGAGCTATCTTCATATACAACCATCTTAGATTTTTCTAAAGTTGATCGCTTCAGATATAATAAGGAGTGAAAAGTTGTTTCTTGGTTTAAAAGAATATTTGTAGGGGTTACACGAATTTGTTAGAGAGAGAAAGTGTCGAGTATATCTTGGGGAGATAAAGTAACACGTGTTAAAATAAAAAAGTAATCATTCGTTCATTTTCCAAGAAAAGTACACCTATTTATAGGGGTGATAAGTTCCATGTCACAACATACACTTATCCTATTGGATATTTCACCCTATTATTGTACTAAGTAAAAACATATTTATTAAATATTGCACTTTTAGTCCTTTAGGTTTCTATCTTGTTTAAAGTCTTCATTAAACATTATTTTTTCAACTTTTTATCCTCATAAACTAATTACTTTTGCTCAGATTAATTTCATGCTTATCAGTAGCTTCCGTAGTCCTTGCAAATAAATTTTAGGGACAACTAAACACAATATATTTGAACCAAACCATCTTGAAATTTTATAGGAGTAAGAACTAAAATCAATCTATCTTCGAACAATCGTGTCTCAGAATACACTTAATTTTGTGAACTACGTGTAGGTTGCGTTTTTCTTCTGAAACATTTCGACACCTGTCGAATCAAAATGGTCACATCAAGTATCCGTTGAGCTTAAAATATTGACGTGTCTGGGTAAATAAGTAGACTCTTCAACTCTTTTCTAAAAATCCCATTAAGTTATTCAACGACTTGCTGTAATTTTATTTTTTGCCTTACCAAAATCTAGAGATAGAAATAGAAAGTAACTTCCCCCTCTTCTCACCGTTAAACCGAGCTTTCCACCATCCTTCATCAGAAACCACCATAATATCTCTAGTCTCTCTTCTCACTTATCTGAACGCACTTTTCTTCAATATGGTAATTCTCATCTGTTTATGTTTCGGATAAAGAACACATGGGACTTTCTTACAATTGTTAAAAGTGCTGCTAAAAGAGAAGCTGCATGAATAATATCTGATAAGCGTCTACAATTTTCCCAAAATTTTACCTACGGTCTTTGCCCTTATTCAAAAAAACAATCCCAAACTACTGACCTCAAATCTTCTTTTAACAATCGTCTTTGTCTAAACCCCTAAGCTTGCTCTCAAAAACCAGTTCCAAAATTCTTAGTATCGCAATATATGTGATTCAGAAGACCAAAATGTCTCAAAGAAAAATCATAACACATCAAGCCCGAAAGAAACACATACTAAAACACTCAAAAAAAAATATGAAGACTAATCCTCCTCTTAATGGAGCAACTTTGATAAATAAAAGATCACATATGGTGTATTCAAATAAAGGAAAGAAAAATGTACCGTAAGCCCCTCCCCAATTGCAAGATGAACGTTCCGAGGAGGTTAACAGTCATGAGTCAGTAGTGGTTGTTGATTCAGACATATATATCATCAAAGACACCCATACACCCAACTCTCAAGATGAAGCTTCGAGAAAGAAAATGAAGACAAAGAAATATAAAACAAAGGAAGTTGTTACACTCCCAAGTGATTTGGTTGCTAATCTGAGTGAAAATTTCAAAAACGTACTCCCATAGTACATTGTTGCACTAACACAAAGTGCAATATGAGTATTTTTCAGAGTCCGATGCGCCTACACTTCAAAAAGAATAAGGAATCCCTGAATCCCTATCAATTCTCCTACCTGCTATCAGAGAAACTCCTTTAACATGCGGTGAAGATGAAGTAAATGTATATCTAGAGATTCTAAATTGGGGTCTTCTATCATTACTAAACCTCATCATTGTTCAATACATCGAACTGATCAATTTATGTTCGAGCTAAACGAGCCCCAACATGTGGTTGACATTGATTTCATGTATCATGACCTCAAGGATTTCAAAAACTAAACTTCTGATGAAGTTGTTCATAGCCAAAATAATTGTGTAAAAAACAATCCTTGCGTGCCCTTATAAAATATTATTCTAGGAAATGCTTCGAAAATAGTCGACGACCTCCTCGAAGCAGAACAAACATGGAAGTAGATATTCTTTTTTATAAGTGGGTGTTGGGAAAATAAGAAGAAGATCTTGACTGATAATCCTCAAGTGCTCTCTCTGAAATGGAAGAGCATAAGTAAGTTTTACTTTCGTTAAAAATTATTCTGTTACTACTTTTTATCTAAGTCAATTTACTTTTTGTAGAAATTAAAAACCCCTTCGAAGAACATATTGATGTCGTTAAGGAGACTTTCTCAAAGCTAAGTGAATGGGACAAAAATAAATGGTAAAATATATTTCACCAATACTTTGACCCGCTAAACCTTATTCAGAGAAATTTGTGGAAAATCTCTTCGATCACTCTTTGGAAATTTGATGGAACCCCCTAGCACCACGAATATTGTAAAAAGGCTGGTTGCTCCGGATGATCGGGTTATTGTTTCTGCTAGGAATAGAGCTTTGAGCCACAAAGTGAAGAAAAAATCTGAAGGAGAACTATCCAAAGTTTATAAAAAGAAATCGAAGCCTAGCCCAAAGAGGAAAAATAAAAGAATGGCTGTTGAAGTAATCACTCATGAAACTGACTACTACTCTTCAAATTTGTAATAGTAGCTTCGATGAAGAAGAAACTTAGAACTACCAAAACCCCCAAAGAGTATGTGCCTGATCAAGTTGTGAATGTAACTTCCCCGAACTTCACACCAGACTTGGTTGGAAATGATGAAGAAAATCAAGGCCATCGATTTTTTGACACTAAGCCTTAGTTTGACAAACATGAAACCCCAGTTGAAAATGTCAATGAAACCCAAGACCTTATCTAATAAAAGCAGTCACCAATCCTTTCAGTGAAAAACCCTGAACTATACGAATCTGGAGAACCATCTAAATCTGAATAACCATCCTTCATGCTTTATTCTTTATAAGAACTATCACTTACAATTTATAACACGGTTTGACCTGTGACAACACTTAAAATGAATGTCAAACACCTCAAAATTAATGCCAAAACATTTGTTGATGAGGATGTAGCTGTTTAGAAACAATACAAAGCGGTAGCTAAGGAGGTTATTCATCTCGAAGAAAATTCACCACCAACATATCGTGGGCCGAAAATGCTCCAAGAAATCTGGACGACCAATTTCATGCCTTTCAAGAAGATAAAGTTGAATTTCATAATATTATAATACAGATAAGACAAGAACTGTTTGCAAAACCAAAAAAAGAAAATGCATGACAAACACCCAAACTACGAGGCACTCAACAATTTATATCAAGAACGAAAAAAGGAAACAATAAGGCCCTCAGAGATTTAAAAGTGTTCAAAATCCCATCTGAGAAATATAAAGCCTATGTTATCACCGTTGCTGTTAAATATTGTACCAATGATTGTCTCAAGATATTGAAAAATCATGAAAAGGAGGCAAACATATCTTTAATTCTTGATATGAACAAGAAGTTTCTAAAGCTCAACTTAAAATATTATTAGTACATGGTTACTGAAGACTAATACCCTAAAGATATGAATAACACTTCCTCGACTGAATCGATGGAGCTGAATCAAGAGACTCCAAAAGTGATAGTACAAATTCATAAAAAAATGAGGACTCAAAGGATGAAAAATCTTCAAACAAAAAATCAAGCATTTCTTCAAAGGATGATGAAGACAATTAAAGACAAAAGACCAATTTTACCTAGTTTTATTGTGTGCTTTCTTAGTTTGTGGGTTATCTCACGTTTTGTGTATTGGTCATCACATGTCATATTTTGAATCCAATATTTAAAAACCATGTTAGCTTTCACTTCACTTTTATCATTTCACTACTTATATTATCACTTCAAAAATTGTCACCTCAAAATATAGTCGCTTCGTAAAGTATTACTTCAAAAAATAGTCACTTTGTAAAATATTAATTCAAAAAATAATCAACTAAAAAAATAGCCACTTTGAAAAATAAACACTTTGTAAAGTATTACTTCGAAAAATAGTCACTTTGTAAAATGTTACTTTGAAAAATGGTCACTTCGTAAAGTATTATTTCGGAAAATTGTCACCTCAAAACATTGTCACTTCGTCAAGTAGTATAACATATTACTTAAATTTTGAAGTTAAAATTATCCAACTCGAATTTATCTTAATAAGGGTGGTGAATCCTTATACGATTTCCAATGTATTTTTCTATGATTATTTTGTGTGCATAAATTATTATGAAATTTTTTTCTAAGTTTTAGTATGTAAATTTTAGTCACCAAATTTACAGTCAATGAACTCATATTTTAATTTTTTACAGAGTTGATGTATGGAAATGGAGAATTACATTCACCATGCTGCCTATGCAGATACTTCATTAAAACCTTCTCGCGCCACCATCAGAGGAAAGAGTATGCCACGGGCTCGTACACTGGTAAGCAAGACAATTTTCAAATAAGCACTCACAACATGACTCACAATACAGACGCAAATAATCAATTTTCCAAGGATGATATAATGGTCTTCATTCACCATATTGCAAATTATATGTCCTAGGATTTACTTTCTCAAATAGTAAATAAGAGCATTCCCGATTCAGAGCCAATTTACAAAGCTTCTTTTCCTTTGTATGCAAGAAATATTTCATGGGGATTCTGTCGCCTACCTTGAACTCTCTTTTTTGGACTTTAGATGCATATCAACTTCTTATAAATTTTTATAATTGAGTGAATTCAGATGAGCTTTACTTCTCTTCTCCTCAATCAAATCAACTTCTTCCTTCTTTATTTCGTTATAACCTTACGCGTAATAATGTATTGTCATATAAAATGGAAGAATAGATTCTGTTGGGCTCACTGCTCCATTCCATATGTTATAAAAAAGATGATTCATGCGTTGCTGTTCAAGGAGTTGTTCTATAAACCTACAAAATTTCTTAAAGATAACTAGGCCACTTTCCAACTTCTACTTCTAAATTTTTCTTTAGACCATCCAAGATAATTCTATAAGTAACCTTCACTTGTCCATTTTCCTGAGGGTGAAAAGATATTGAGAAATACCACATAATTCCCCTGAAAGAATAAAAAACCTTCATATCTTTGTTGTTTAATTGCGGGCCATTATTAGTAGTAATCATATGTGCAACTCTAAAACGACAATAAATATTAGATAAAAAAGCTCGATAACATCATTTTTTTGTCCCAGATAAAGTCTCAGCTTCTGCCCACTAATCAACACCAACAATAATGGTCTGACGCCCCTTATAAGCCAGTAGTAGAGGACGTATTGAATCTATTCAATGTCTATTAAACGAAGTACCTTGGAAGCTAGAAAATATATTGTGTTAGCAATGCTTTTACAAGTATCACAACTTTGGCCCAGAGTTTTGAAGTTGAATATTATTGTATGCCAATAATATCCTGCCAATAATTTTTTTTGTAAATATTTTGAATCTACAATGAGTGGAACCCTCCTCATCATGTAGTCCGGACAAAACAATTTGGGATTCATTCCTACCCAAATACCGTAACAATGGTCGGCTTAAAGATGTTTTGTATAAGATGTCCCCAAGAACTGTAAATTTATGTGCTTTAAACCTCAACCTTAGAGCCAAATTTCTATCAACTGGTAATGTTCCATTAACTAAAAATCATTTCAGGTTAAACAACAAATCTTGCTCTTCTTCCTCTACAACTATAAAAACTTCTTTGGGATATCGACACACCTCAGAATTCGTGGAAATAGATGGCCTCACCTCTGTTAAAATCCATGGATAGTCTTTAGAATATGTGCGTCGTAAAAAGTCAGTAATAGAATTTTCTCATATGGGGATACGTTCAAACGTAAAATTCTAAAACGTTACAACCAATCCCCTTAATTCTCTCAAATATCTTACACGTTTATATTTTCTTGTATTAGAAAGTCCTGACATATGGTTCACCAACAATTGTGAATCACTTTCCAAACATACTCTTTTGGCCCCACAAATTCTTGTAAGTCTTAATCTAACGAGAGCTGCTTCATACTCTGCCTCATTATTCGATGCCTTAAACCCGAATCGTATTGCTTAATACATAGCCTCCCCCATCAAGGTTATTAATTGTATTCCTACTTCTCATCCTAAAATAATCGATCCCCCCATCAGTTTGAACTAACAATTTCTCCCAAGATTCCATTCTGTCTGTGCCAAACTCCTCATAATCTGGATTTTCTGAATGAAATTCAACAAGAAAGTTACCCAAAACCTGAACTTTGATCGCGTCTATGGTGTAAAATCAATATCATAGTCTCCTAATTCTAAAAACCAATTTGTCGTCATTCTACAAACATTTGGATTTTGTTACATGAAATAACAAAGTATTTTGCCAAATAGTTACTTTTTATTATGAGAGAAGAGAACTTACATTTATTTAGGATGCTATCCTTTATTTATATCTATTTACCATCGTTTATTGGTGGTTACTATAACATTTTTCCCTCTAACTAAATGCATAGCTATATTTACATCATGGGAATTATATTTATAAGTAATGCGTTAGTGGTTTGACTAGTTCAAATAAAGTAACATTAAACTGTTTCCTTGGCCGTTTCTCTTGTCAATTGAGCTCAATCGGCTTCGTCCGCATGCACGAACGAGCATAAACCAACGATCCTATTATGCTCGGTTTCGTCCGCGAGCCGAGCCGAGTGTGATTCTAATGATCCCCTTCTGCTCGTTTAGGGTACCTCGCTCGGTTCACTCTTCTAGTTAATTCATCCATCTGCTCCTTGAGTTGGTGAAATAATTAATTGGTACGAGCGCTATCAATATTCTTTATCATAGTTAGGCAAGACCTGATTTCTCGTGCAACTCGTAGTTTAATCTCGGTATCCCTTTCCTCTTTGCCTGCCGTTCGAACTTACACCGCACTTATTCGCTTTATATGATTCTAGTGACTTTGTCTGCTCGGATACCTTCTTCCCTGCCGACCGGAAGATACCTCTTCATCAACTTTTGAAAAAACATTCTTCAATGAAAATGAAGCTCGAAGTATGACTGAATGAGCTTGAAAATAAAGGCACATTTTCCGAGCAACTACAACGAAGGCCAAAACCAATTTCTACAACTTCAACTACCTATTATCTAAATCTAATAAACTTTTACTCATATAATGCACAATGAATGGATAAGCATCAATGTCCCTTACTAATACTGTACTCACCGCAAAATCCAAGATTGCAATGTGAAGAAACAATTTCTTAACTAAAACGAGCTTAGTCAAAATTCCCGGTGAAGGTAAATGTTCTTTGATTCTGGAAAATGCTACGTCACACACCGATGTCAAACAAAACTTGTTAGATGTTCTTTAAACTTGAAAAAAATAGAGCACACTTATCCAAATATCTGAAGATAAATCTGTTTAAAGCCATCAATCTTCACATCAGAATTTGTACTTCCTTAATTGTCTGAGGATGATCCATGGTGATCAAAGCCTTTAATAGCTCCAGATCAACTTCGATCTTCTTCTCACTCATTATGTAACCCAAAATTCTTCCTGAACACACTCCAAAAGTATACTTATCAGGATTCAATTTTAAACACATAGTTCTTAGATTAGAAAAAGTTTCTTCCAAATCTTGGAAATGATCTTCATTTTCACACGTTTAACCAAAATATCAGCAATATATGCCTTAGTATTTCTTTCTATTTGGGTGGCAAAATATTTGGTTACTAATATTTGATAAGTAGTCCCAACATTTTTAAAAACAAAAGACATCACTCTATAACAATGCAATCCTCTATATGTAGTAAACTTTGTGCTTTCCTCATCTATTGGATTCATCTATATTTTATTATACCCAACAAAAGCATCCATAAACGAGATTTTTTACCAATTTGAATCAACAAGATGATATATTCTTGGAACAAGAAACAGATCTTTTGGAATATGAAATAGATCAAAGTTGTTGCATAACATTATCAGACAACTTGCTGACTACTTCGAACCATTCCTACACAACATCCAACACATATTTCAAACATTGGTGGACCATAGAAGCTATGGCTTACTTTTTTGTATAGCCAAGATCTTCCAAAGACCAAATTGTATGTCGTCAGACTATCCACTACCACAATAACACCCCCATATTCTTCTTCTTAAATAATCATATTCCTAATAGTACTTGCTTTTCAAGTTCCTCAATAATATTGGTTGTTACACCTGTAAAACCAATTATCATTCGCTATGACCGAAAGATTACCTAGGGGTTCTACAATTTTAATAGGTTGATAAGAATAACACAGTGGAAGATATACCAGTATCAATGAGTATCCTTCATATTTTGCTTCCTCACTCCAATTATAAATGTATCTTCATCCGACCAGCAACACCCCTCAAATCATCATCATCAAACATCTTTTAAAAGACTTTACCCATAAAGATGAGTTAAAATCCCAGCAAAAAACTGTATTGTTAGACTTAGAATATGCCTATTTTGAGAGCTATAAGTATTCCCTGCCATAATATCACCTCCAAAATTAGCTAGCAAATTAAAATATTTGCACAAAGTTTGACCCCGACTCATCGGTTTCGGTTCATTCATTATCAACATAACCCTCCGATCTGGATTAGAATTGAGGCACTCTGTAGATACATCTAAATCTTCCATTGACCTAAGTATTATTATTGTATTTTGTTTCTTAGAGGAAACATTCACTATCTATCGTGCCAACTGGTTTATGTGTGGAACTTGCTGAGACCCAACTTGCTGCTTAAAAAGTGTTGTCAACTTCCCATATTCAATCAATGTCTAAATATGTAAAGATATACAATTCATTGTATCATGCCCAATGTCATTATGGTATTTACAAAAATTAATATTCATTTCCTTTCGTGGCTTAGTTATAGGTGGATGCATTGAGAACTAAATATGATTTATGACTCTTTAAAAAATTATCGCTACATTTTCTGTCAACTCAGCATAATACTCAGGTTGGATCCACTGGTTTGAGCTAGGATTTTGCTATTGATAAACTGAAGCTGTCACCTAGAATGGTCCCCTGATTATTCAAAGTGTACCCTTGCTGTAATTGTCTCTGTATTTTTAAAACTCTTTGATGTGATCATCACGATCCGGTGTCCCATCGATTTTTCTACTTTTTTAATATCAAAATTCCTCGGAAGTACTATAAACATGACTTCAGCTGACAATAGAGATGTCCTTCAATCCATTCATTATCTGTATTAACTATCTCAGACACCATCATTTTTAATCATATAAAGTCCTTTTTTTAAAGGGTTCGTGAACTCGTTAGAAACATTATAATCAAAATTTAGGTTTTGAAGTACATGTCGAGATTCACTTTGTACCTTAGAATTCTGGTCCCTTCAGTAACCTTGACTTCGTCTGGCCCATCTTTTCGAGTAGTGTTTATCACCCAAATCTCTCTTCTTCTTGTTACTATTAACTCGTTCAAGCGCCTGAAAATTCCCATCAGAATCCCAAATAGGTGACTCGCTCGATTTTAAAGGAACATACATGTGCTTAGCTTCTATTTCCATTATAGAAGAACGATAGGCTTAACCCATTCTGAAATTGAACTTCCCAAGGATTATCTCTTCCTTCAAGAATCTGTCCACGAGTCTCTTCCGAACGACCAACCGAATACCTTCGTTCCCCCTATGAACCTCAAATCCGATCCTTCCTGGTTTTATCATAACATATTATTCCCTCTGAACTAATTGGTCATTTAACTCAACTATTTGCTATAATAACTTATTCCTATGATCTTTCAAAGCTAAATGACTGCGTTTATCCTCCAACTATGGATCTATTTTATCTTCACTTCTTCCAAAACATGCTTCAACTACTTATCCGTCTAAGAACACTGTTGGATCTACTTGCGCTTCCAGAGCCATATATAACCCTTGTTTAAACATAAATTATGAATAATTTCTGGTTTTAGATCTGATATATAGGTACCAAATATACCTCCCACTGTCGTCACCATTGATCACTTTAGATATAATCAAGAGTGAAAAGTTGTTATTTGGTCTAAAAGTATATATGAAACGGTCAAACGAATTTGTTAGTGAGAGAAATTGTCAAAAATATTTTCGAGAGAGAAAGTAACAAATTTTAAAATAAAAAAGTAATGATTGATTCTATTTCCAAGAAAAAGTAAACCTATTTATAGGGGTGACAAGTTCTATATGACAGACACACACTTAACCCGTTGGGTACTTCATCCTGTTATTGTACTAAGCAAAAACATATTAATTACATATTGCACTTTTAATGTTTTAGGTTTCTATATTGTTTAAAATATTCTTTAAATATTATTTATTCATTTTTTACCCTTCTAAACTAATTATTTTGCCTCGGATTAATTTAATCCTTATCAAAAGCTATCTATAAAATCGATAAGATATATTTAAATCGTAATCCTTTTTTAAAAATGATTTTAAACTTTTGGCTGTAACATCAACATTGCTTCTAACACAAGTACGTATCTCATTAGCAATCAAATCCGATACTTAATGATTTCTACTTTCTTTGCAAAAACCAGTCCCACAAGTATGAGGTGGAACATATATCTTAACAGTAACAAAACCACTAGACTTATCTTTTTTAGCATAAAGTCTTCAAGGACAACCCTTTGAATCTTTTATCTTGTAATGAATGTAATAAATAATTACTCTTTCTTTATTATTATGAAGATATGTGAAAGTAAAACCTTTTTGTAAAGACAACTTACTAATATATAATCTTAAACATATTACACCATCATAAAAAGTCTGTCCAGCATCACTAATTTCATTAACCCAACCAACAGTAGCAAATTATTTTTTCTTGTGAAAAATAAAATTCATACCAAAACTTCGAGTAGTTTATCCACATATAAAATCTTGACTTGAAGATTCAAATAAACTTTGAGCAGTTTCTCTAACGTTATCGTCAACAACAACATCACTTACAAATATCAACAGTAATAGTTGAAACCCAAAAGTATCAACAATTGATACCAAAGTACCTAAATCACCCTTACAAGCTAAGATAATATTTTTAGGTCACCACTGATGAACTCAGAAAATCCTTAGGTAAGTTTAGAAGCAGAAATGTTCATTAGAGAGGATTTGACTAAGAAATGTTTGTATGAAGTGGTTGTAATAATTAAATTAGTATTTTGTAGAGAGAGAAAAGACAAAAGGAATAAATGTAGAAATAATTGACTAATCATTGGTCTTTTTTCCAAAAAGGGAATGTCCTTTATATAGTATAGAGGTGGGTAGTAAAATTACATATATACCACCGTTAAAGTGGATTTCTCACCCTACTCTTTTACTATTTACAGATAAGTTCTTGGGGTGTATCATTTAACCCCTTAACTTCTTATGTTTGCTTTACTTTAGTCCTTAATCATTAAATATAAAAGCCTAGACCTTTCTACGTGGCATAATTAACCTAGTGATTACCTATATTTTTCTCCCCTTATCAGTAGCCCCCCAGTCCTCACGAAGATATCTGAGTGAAGACTGTATTTATTCTTCGAACTTGCTCCGATCTTATGACCTCCTCGGATCGGATGGTTTCGCTGGTTATGCCTCACTTATAAATTATTTAGATACTGCTCCTCAAATTATTTGGATCAAAACTCCTTGGAAGTGATGACCTCACCCTTGGTCATGATGACCTCACCTAAGTCATCATTCGATTTGAACTCACGTGCTTCTGTCTAACCGTTATAGAGTCAGAAATGTTTTAGATAGCGAGGTCACTTTTGGTCACGTGTCACATCCTTACCCTAGCCTGCCAGCGCGCCTTTCGAAGCGATTTGTGACAGAGGAAGCGTGTCAAGACTCCTTTAATCCTTCGCCTTATGTTACCTTTCACTATAAATACTTGCTTCCTTATCTGAATATAGGTTTACACTTTTTTATCTCTGTTTAACTTTGAGTCGAGAGTGTATGTTTAAGAGAGAGAAAATATCAACCCCAAATTCCCTCTTTGCACTTTCATGCTTGGAGAATTTGTCAATCTTGAACAAGATAAGCTTTGGAGGTGGTTTAATATCTTCAATCAGATTGCTGCTCTCAGACCTTCCGGTGGAAGAAGGCATCCCATACGTGCAGACATATGGGAATCGAACTTTCACTACAACTAGTCCCCTATCCGAGAAGACTCCTTTAACCTCGTTACTCAGCCCTCCGGTCGAGCTTGTTTTAATGATAACAAGGTTGACCCTTCGACGTCTGATATTCCTTCCAAGACTTCTCCCTTCATAATCATGGGTGATGAAAATGGAAAACCGACTAATACAAATGCAAGGGAAAGCATTAAAAGGAAAAGCTCCCCTGACCCATCAGTAAAATCTATTCGAGTGAAAATCTCATCTTTTGCTGCAACTCCTCAAGTGACTCCACAGGGGTCACTGCAAACGACTCCAGAAAGAAGTCTCAGGAAGCCTTCGATGATGGATGTCCGGTTAGAGCAGGTTTTAACATTCATCCCAAAACTTCAAGAGAGAAATTTACTTGATGAGCCACACATCGACCAAGAGCAACCTGCTATGATTGTGGTTGAGGTGCAGCCTTTACAAGTGGTTCCTGCTACGATACCTCCCCCAGATAATCTTTGCCGAGTGAAGGTGCTTCCTCTCCTCCCCCGTAGACTACCACTGATCCATCCCTCGGAGTGGGAAAACTTCTATGGTAAAGAAAGATAAAAAGAAAAGAAAACACACAACAGACCTGCCTTCGAACATAAAGGATGTTTTAGGTGATAATCTTCGCGATATTGAGTCTAAACATCTTTTTTCCCCGTATATAATGAAATACAACTACTTCCATTTAACTGAGGAGGTAACGCTGAGAGATCGATGGAGAATTCTTGTAAATCTTCTTCGGAACCTTCGGTTGGTTTCGGTGGATTAGTGCTGTAATATTTATTTGACATTGACTATGATTTTTGATATCTATATTTGTGTATTCTGATACTAGTATGAGGTTTATATCTCTTGTGCTAAAAATTGCAAAAAGGTGAACATAAAAATAATACTACCCAATATCTTTGTCCCACTCTTTTCTCTTTTCATTTCATGAAATCTTAATATCAGGTAGATTATTTTATAGCGAACCTATTAAGTAGTAATTAAATGTTGCATGTATGTTAAATATATTATTAATTTGTTTAATTTTTCTTTTAAAAGCTTAGATAAAATATATAAAAAAATTATAATTTCTTTTATTTAAATCTAAGGTTAAATTTAGTAACGAAACTAGTAGGTGTTGTTCGCTTTAATAAATTTAGTAGTATATCGATTTTTGTCTCAAGTCGTATTACTTCATGACCGAATTTAAAACCCGATAACATGTGATGTGTTCAAGAGGAAAAGGTAAACATGGAGAAGATTCGTATAGAAACGATAAAAGAAAAATAATCCATAAAATAAAAACAAACCAAATGCACTCGATAGACGCTTCTCAAATATAATATACCAATTATAATTTTTTTATAACATTATAGAGAAATGACAAATGAAATAATAATACGTCTAGGTGGTATTACACATTTACATAGATAATTATTGATTGTAATATAAAAAAGATTATCACACAATAAAAGTTTTGTTTTCAAGATTTAGTAGAATTTCAAACTTTTGTGAAGTAATAGTTGGCCGGTCAAGAAAAAAAGGTCGAGTATTAAAAGAAGTTTAAAAAGATAAAATTTCGGATAAAATGTATACGTTTTGAGACATGTATGTATGTTTGTTATTGTTAGATTTTTAGAATTGTATTTTAATATAAATATGTGTTTTTTTAGATTTCATTCTTAATGTTTTGGTAGCGATCATTTTTTAGTAAATTATTATTCATTTCTTATTTTTATTTGCCGAACATAATGATTAGTAATCAAATTTTCAATTCGGATTCAGAGAATGCAATAGATAAACTCGCATGTTTTCGTTTCAAATATCATCCACATGAAACCCCCTCGTGGTTGTTCTATCCTCAAGCCATCCACAAATTATAAATCTCCAAATCCCTGTGTGGGGTCGGGTGCATGAAAATGATATCCCAAAAGAGTTGAAAGAGAAAAAATATCATCATGCATAGAATCTAGAGGGGACTTATACTATAAACAATGACGAAGCGATATAATAGAATTTGACAACGGCCGTGGTGATCAGATTTCCAAAGGATATAATAGAATTTGACAACGGCCGTGGTGATCAGATTTCCAAAGGATATAATAGAATTTGACAACGGCCGTGGTGATCACATTTCCAAGGGAGGGTGAGGTTCCCGCAAATTGTTTCACCCTTAATGATTTTATTACCTCCATATCTAGCTCTATTTGATTTCTTTCAATTAATGAGAATGTACCAATTAACTATCGTCGAACGACTGATTGAAGGTTATTAGTCTTTTTAATTATAGTTGCTAATTATGCTAATTATTCATTCTCGATGAAAGAGTTTGTTGCAATAACCCATATAAGATCCACCAAACTTAACATATCCTATTACATATCTCTTTATAATCATTACAAGGTAGTAATACATCTGACTCTTAAAAGAATTGGAAGAAGAATTTTGTGTTTGGTAGTGGAGATTGGAAGAATTGTACAATGTTGAAGAGAAATTTGGAGATAAAAAGCAAGCTTTTACCTTTCTTTATTTTCAATTTATTTTGTAGACTCAAGACGCAAATCTGCATAGTATGACTTTCATTTTTCATTAAAAAATCATAGCCGTTAGTATATTGAGCATACATAGTTAAGGAATCCAAAACTCAGGTGTTTGAACAACATTTATGATGCATGGACAAAGTCAATAGTAATCAACTTGTCTTTAAAACATTACTCAGGGTAATGACATCAAGAAAATGTATCTTTTAAAGTAAAGCTCCCGCAAGATGATTGTAATGATGCCTCAAGTTACTGAAAATAGAAATGGGGAGGAACCCGAGGCTCGGGAGGGAACTGCAGCATTGCCAAGACCAAAAATACTTATCCAAAGTAAAAGTTACATATTTTTTTGTCATGTAAATGAAGTCGTTATTCAAGAAGTTGTTGAAGTCCCAAAACCCGTTATGCCTAAGGGTAAGGGAAAACATATTATAATCAAAGATGTCAAGGATAAAAAAAAACCCAAGCAAAATTATATGCAAGTTAAAGTTTTCGAGTGGTGTCAGCTCGTACAAAAAACGAAAACCTCCTGCTGATCATGGTAGTGCTCATTTGAAGGAAACAAAGGGAAAAAGTATTTTTTAAGACGATCTACCTCCATTAACATTAATCAAATTTATTCTCAATGATTCAGCCGAAAAATATACTCTCCTCGAGATAAGAGGGTATGCCATCTAATATAAGAGGGTATGTCATTCCAAGCCTTACGTACAAAAAATAAAGTGACATCTCCCAAATATCAGACTGAAAAATCGCTGCTGAGGGATAGTGTTCTTCATGTGAAAGGTAGCACAACAATAGAAAATGAATTGTTTCATAAGTAGACAAAATGGGTGAGCAAACGTCTCTCAAAACATTGGTTGAAAATAACTGGGTTTTGCCTACCATAGGCCTCATGGAATAATATGTAGAGATTCCTCTTATAAACCTCATTGTAAAAGAAGGGATCCTTCTTGGTGAGGTTTTTGTGAAAACAAAGGTGCTTCCCCCAACAAACTTTTATAAAAGAAACGTGACTATTCCAAGAAGGAAAATGAGATATTCCTTCCACTTTAGTTTAATTTTTTAATATTATTTTTGGATTTTACCAAGTACTAAAGTCATCTTCCAGAGTTAATTTTGTTAAAAAGTAATTCTTTTTTATGGCTCAAGGTGTTTAATAATATAATACCCTTTATCTTTTTGTTCTATCTCTTGAGAATATTTGAAAAAACAACATTTGAAGCACAACCTAACCTTTCAGTTTTGAAGGGATTCTCGTTCTAAGGAAACTTTTTTTTTATTTACGAACATATGTATTAATTGTTTTATGAGTTTATATGTTTGATGTATACATATGCATGTTTGTTTCTTGTTTAGTTTTATACAAATTTGTTAACATATGATATTTCTGTTTTAGGTAGGCTAATCTCATTTGTTAAGACGTTTATATGGTGAATAAATCTTATAAGATGATCAAACCTAAATGAAGAGATTTAGGTTCTTGGTTTTAATATCCACTGCACTTAAGTAATCTTATGACATATGTAATTTGGATTTGCACATTGATGTTGTATGAGTGTAGTGGTTTTATGTTAGCAAAGCTGTGTTGTTTTGACAATAATGTGATGTTTTTGCAAAGTAGTGTTGTATAAATACACTGGTGTGTGCTAATTCAATGGTGCTTATTTTTCACATATAAATGGAAAATACATATATGAAATAACACTTAATATAAAAATACATTATTAACGTGCCTCGTTAAAATCTACATGCGCCATCAAATTAGGAAAGAGTACACCAAAAAAATGAAAACTAGAAATAAAGTTTACAATCATAAAAGAAGTTATCTATTCGTACATGCTCTATTCTATGGTGTGTAAAGCTTCAAATGCTCCAAGTTCTATGGATGTGGCAAAGGTCATCATTCTGTATCTTGTAACTTATAAGTTCATATTTTGACCTTTATGTTTACTTTATACTTTTACTTTGTTTCTCTTCAATCAGATCGAGTTATGCTTAATGGTGCTTTATTGTAATTTATAATTTTGAAAGAAAGTATGAATATTTCTGCTAAAATCACAAATTCGATTCTTGAAACTAGAACAGGTGGGTGTCTTCTATTGTAGCCATCTATATGTTTTAGTAGGACCATAATACTTCTTGAAGTGTATACGTCCATTTTATTGCAAAACCTTCAAATATATGACTTATCCCTTCTATTAGGGTCCAACTGGTCACTTCAACCTGACTGTTAGCTTACGAGTGAAAATATATTCAATGCCATTTACTTTTCAAAATACTGCAAGTTCTTCTTTCCAGAACTGCAACCCATTATTTGTTATTATTACCTATGGACTTCTGACACGTAGTATATATTAGTTCAAAGGAAATTGATGACTTTCTTAGCTCGTATTCTAGTCAACGATTCTTCTTCTATGCACTTAAATAAGTCATTAACTGCTATAAAAATCCTTGAAGGTTTTAAAAGTGGTCCTACAACATGCAAACCCCACCTATCAAAGAGAATGAGTTCATAGATATATTTCATGGACACCACAAATACTTGAATCTAGTTGGCAAACCTTTGACATGTGTCATAATGTTGCACACATGTTTTAGCTTATACATGGATTGTTAACTAGTAATGAAATACAAAAAACATGCGCATATGGAGAGGTTTATAGCCACAAGGAGTCCCACATTATTCCTCGTGGGGTTGTTGGAGGATGAAAGCAGATTCATATGAACTTAAGCATACAAAGAGTGGTCTAGTTAACCCTCAACAATACAACATTTTGATGACCCACATATAGCAAATAAATCTCATATTAATGTTGAGAGCCTATATTTTATTTTCTAGAAGTGTGCTATTGGTAGGGTATGTCCTGATTGGGTTCCCCAATCTAGTAATTTATCGATAACCATTACCTCTTATGTTGATACGGAAATTTCAATTTCCTTAGACTGTAAACTCATTTGTTTTTATTCAAGGACCACCTAGAGGCTTGATTATGTGCTTACTAAAATGAAGAGAGCGTCAACTACTGTATTTTTTTGCTTGGAATACTTGCCCATACTCAACTTGATCAAACTTTGATGTTTTGACACGTAACTTTTGTAAATGAAGTATTAAGTTTTATTTCTTCGCTTCAACCTACCCCAAAACATAATTAACCACCACTTGTGAGTCAGTGAGTAATTTAACGTATCAGGCTCCACATATATGGGTTGGTCTAAGTCCTACTATGACTGCTTCATATGATCCCTTGTTGTTAATAATAGAAAAACTGAACTTGGTCTCTTGGCGTAATGGCTCCCCCGAGGGAGATGTTAGTTGTATCCCAAATTTGGAGCCACAATTGTTAAATCGTCTATCAATTTATATGGATTTGACAGCCATTTGTATGGATTTGCCTCAATGCAATGGGTTGGATGAAGCTCATCTACTCAGTTTTCTTATCCATGTTATGATGAGACCAATAGGGTTGACTTGTTCTGACATATCAGAAGCAATTATGATAAAATCAACGCCTCATAAATATGGTGACTGATTCGCAGTCACACCGTTTTTTTCTTTTTCATCGATAATGTCATTTTGATGGTGTGTTTATCTGATAGTTATAGTTTTGTCTTTGACCGAAACAATGGTCGAGAATAGAAACTCCAAAAATAAGATAATAGAGGAAAAATAACCCGTACCAGATAAGTGGAAGAATAAAGAAATAGAAAAATAAAAAGTTGTTCGTGTACACTAAAAAAATGTTGAAAATAGAAAGAAAAATTTAGATTATATTTAAAAAATTATTTTTAAAAGTTAAAATTATTTTTTATTTTATAAAGATCTAGAAATTTTTACCATGATTTAAAATATCCAAACATAAAATCGTGTTTTAACTTGAGTGCGACTAAATAAAACTGTTACTATTTATATGTTGATCACATTAGTTAACACATGTTTTTTAGCATCCAAAAATAAAAATTGTCAAATTATATTAATGGTAACAAAATGTGAAAAAAAAACATTCATATCGTTCAACGAAATGATAACTTATATCAAAATCAGATGTTTTTGAATTTTAAAATAATAACATTTGAAAACAATACAATTTAACAAACCACAACTATAGTAATTTGGATTCACAATTATTACGACAACATTTAGATATTACATGTATGATTTTTATCCATTCTAAAACATATTTTGATATATAATATTAAATAATAAATTAATAAATTAATTATCAATGACAATATGGAATCATAATCATATATCTATAACTCTGAGGATCTAAAAAAAATACCGATAACTATATTATATTGAAAGTAAACTACTAACAATCATGTGAATATTTTTAATATCCATTATATTTCCGGTTTATTATTAAAATATATATATATATATATATGTTTGTTTTTGTTTTTAATTCGATCAATTTATTTTCGATTAAATTTACTTCTTCCGTCTATCAATATATTCTTAGAATTATAAATTTACTTCTTCTGTCTATCAATATATTCTTACAATTATAAATCGTTTTTGTTTTTCTGCATTTATCGGGGTTTTATCGATTTATATGTGATTTTTCTGTTCTACTTATTTTCAATTATTTTGAGTTATTTTGTGGTTGATTTATGATTATATGACTATTTTAGTTATGTTAATTTTTTGATATCATACATTCACGTATATATTTTGACAAATATTTGAAGATATCGATTTTGGGAAAATAGTTTTTTTTTGTGTTGTTGGTTTGGTAGCATAATTATGTATATTATGGTTGCATAATTAGATATTGCATTTGGTTGCAAAACTATGTATATTTTAGTTGCCTAATTAGTAATGCATTTGGTTGTGAAATTACGCATACTTGGGTTGCGTAATTACTTTTTTCTTTTGTGTTTTAGGGTGTGAAATTATAATAAAGTTGAGTGCAACAATAATCTAAAGTTATATTTTATCTTTTATTTCGTAGGTACGCAATATTTTCATTGCTTTGAATAAAATAATAAGGATTCTGTTTGTATACTTAGTACTTTTGAAAGATATGAAAGTATGGTGGATTTCGTATTAAGCAAGTGGGATCGGCTGGTCATGGGTTATTTTACCTTTACTTATTCATTTTCTAAATATAAAAACTATTTTGTGGGTTGTGAAGATGATTTTACATCACTGGTTGCATGTAGTAAAAGGTCAAGGATATCATTATTATGATTGGTAAAATTGTTGAAACTAGAGATTTATGTATTGACGTTGCTGATTTAGATAATATTGGTAGAGTATCATTACATTATATTGGTTCGATCGTTAAAGATAATTTACTGAAGAATCTAGTTCGGGTGTTTAGTTTTTTAACTTAAGTAAAAATATATTGGTACTAGAAGTTGAGTTGATGATATTCAATGTGTAAGACAAGTATCTGATTGTAGTGGTACATCTATTCGTCTTTATTTATCTCTATTGAACATGAATTTACTTATAAATTTATTCATAATCACATAGCAAAATTAAGTGTTCATTGTTCGATGAAATAAATCAAAGAATATCCATGAAAGCTTTATATCTGAATTGATCATTCAAATGGATATATGGTTATAAAAAGTATGTTGGTGATTTTAAGTGTTATCTTGGTTTTTCACAGAAAATAAAAAGTATTTGACGTCCGGTTTGATATCAAACGAGATAAGTGATAACATTTGATTACTAAGTGATATCACTCCACTCTTAAAAAAGTTCAAGACCTCGTTAAATTTGATTATGGTTTAGATATTTCTTATCGCAAGTCATGGATGACTTTGGAGAAAGCTAGAAGTGAAATTTACAGAGATATTTCTACTTCTTTCGGCTGGTTAAAAGGTTATTTTAAGACCGAAAAGACTCTTGATGTAGCTAGTGATTTTGTATTGGAGTATGGTAGTGGCAATTGTTTTTTAAATGATGTTTTATAGCTTATAGATCTTGTCTTAAAGGGTTCCACTCTTGTCGTCTGATGTTTTTTATCGATGACAGAATTTTGAGTGGTACATATCCAGGGGTTTTACCCTCTGCAATAGCTAAAGATGGTAAGAACGATAAGTTTTTTCTTTATAACAAAAATTATGTTTAAATATATTTTTTTGTATGTAACGGGATGCGTAATTATGTACAAGTTGGTTGCGTAATTAGCTTTATTGCAAAATTAGTCTGATGTTGTGAAAGTACATGATTGTTTTGGTTGCGTAATTACGTGTTAGTTTGTTACATATTATGTGCAAATGGGTTATGAAATTACATTTTTGGGCTGCAAAATTAGAGATTATATAATCGGTTTTCAAATTAATTTATCGAGTTGATACTTATATTCTTTTATCTTTTGTAGGTTTTTTTCAATAGTATTTGTTGTTATTGGGTCTAAAGATGGTGATAATTGGAAATGGATTTTAGAGATATTAAATCCTCATTTACTGGTCGTTAAATCACTTTTATATCTGATCGTCACCTACGTGTTGTTAATGTTGTCTTAATTGTTCTCCCTGATTGTTACCACTCATAATGTCTTTATCATCTTATAAGGAATCCGAAGCATACATTGAGACGTTCACCAAATGATTTAAGAAAGAAGATGGTTAATGCTTTGAAATAGTATGTTTATGCATCTGATGAGAGTTTTTTTTATTTATATTTTCATAAATTTATTAAATAAGGTGGACATAAAGCACTTACCTTCATAGAAAACCTTCCCCTTGAAAAGTAAGCATGTGTATATGTTTTAGGTAAATGGTATGGTTCTATAGTTTCCACTCCAGCTGATTCTTTTAATAATCAAATAATTTCGTAGCCTGTTTATATAAGAATTATTGGATAAAATTAGTGTTATTATTATGCCTCAGATGTCAAGGCTTTATTATAATTTTTTGTGTTGAAATAATAAGCTTTGTTTTAATATTGAAGAAACTATTAAAAAAACACAGAAGAAGTTCATATATGGATTGTTTGGTCTTCTACTAAAGTATTGTTTGAATTTCAACCGGAACCGGTTATGATTATTAATATTTCAAACTAAAAATGTACTTGTGGTAGTTGGCAAATTAAGTGTTTCACTTGTTCTCATGCTTGTGCTATTATATTTAGTATACAAGGAAATTCATCGACATATGTGGAGTTATGATATAACAAAAGTTCTAATAAGAGAACTAACTCTCTGGGCATGCCAGCTTTATCCAGTTTTGGTGAAGCTTCTAGTTCAAATTCATTTCATATTATTCTTCCACCTAGCTTGAAAAACAGAACTGAAAAACTTAAGAAGAAACAAATTATATCCAAAAGTGAACAGTTTCTTTATAAAGTAAAGAACAACCGTTTTGAAAAATATAATCATAATTAAAGAACATGTTAAGAAAGTATATAACACAATGTATTTTTTTTATTTAGATATGTTTTTATTCCATTTGTATTACTTTCTTAACTAATTTGGAATTATACATTTTTAGATGTGAAAATAGAAATTTGTTAGTTGGATTCGTAATTACGTTAAAATGAGTTATGAAAATAGAGAGATATTGTGAAAAAATATTAGTATAATTGGTTATGAATTTATATTATAATGGGTTGCATAATTACGTTTTAAGTTATTGCAAAATAACAATTTTGATTGCGACATCTATTTTGAAAAACAAATTGTAACGTGGGGGACGAAATTATGGTTTAAGTGGTTGCATACTTATGTTATATATTGTTGTAGTTACAAAATAACAATATAGAAATAAACGATAAAAAAATTAATACTCTAAACAAAAAAGAATGCATCAGATAAACAAATATTTGATGCAAGATCTTCTTAAGTTTTATGCAGGATGTCTTTGCCAATAATTTTGGAAACAAATTAATTTTCCTTTCTCAGTTTTTCAACATGATCTTTGATGAGGATATACCCCTCGGATAGGGTATACCCGCACAAGAACGAGGTAAGATCAATAAAGAAATATAATCTGGAATAGAGCTTAGTGGTCAGAGGATGAGACGAGTTTAAAAGCAAAGTAAATTGAATAAAGAACGAGATATTCTTATATCAAAGAATGATCGAAAAGCAAGAAGATGGTCGAGCGGATAAATAAGAAGGTAATCCTTTGGTTAGAGAACGGTTGGAAAATCAGTACAATCAAAGTAAAGAAGGATCCACGATGAAGTGATGGCTAATCAATGGGGAACATTACAGACAATTATTATAAAAAAGTACGTATTGCTATATTGTGTGCCACTAAGACAACATGAGTGACGATTCGTCAGGAAATGCAATGTGTGTTTCACCCACTTAATACACATGTAAGATATAGTGGGAAGTAACAATATCTTTTGTATTAAAATATAAATATGGGTAAAAGTCTTATATGTAATTGCATGATTTCAAGAGCAATAAATAACATATTATCATCATTTGTTTTCTTTTTTGACTTTAAACTATTATCACTTCATTTGAATATCCCCACATTAGATTTCACATCGTCTATAGGAACATAAACTAACCTTTTTCTATTATAGGTAGTTGCAGTTGGGATCTAGGAATGATAGAAAAAAGGTTAGGAATTGAAAAGGGGCCTCTAAGGAGACACCACGATCGGGTCGATCAACTGAACACTCTAAGAATCATGGAAAAATCGCCAAGTGGTGGAGGTAATCCAGAACTCGGTCTAGAATCTGACCAGGCAAAACAGAAAATCTTAGTTGGAAATAATGGTAAGGTCCAATTTGACGCTACAAACACAATCGACCATCTCAATGTTGCCGCCATGCCAGTCCAGGAGGATAATCCTCTCAAACAAAGTACGTCGACCACCCCGTCTACCGTCTAAATTTTAGATACGCATATCTAGGAGATCAAATGGGAGAAACTCAAAGGGAATCAGCTGCAACTCGAGATGGATCAAGAGGCCAAATAGAGGATGGAGAAAATAACCGAGATGCTCCAACTACTAACTGAAAAGGTTTTGTCAAAAGATAAAGGAAACCAAGAACTCGGCTTGAGAAGCTAGCAAGGCTAGCCAAACTGATGAAAGAAAATGCAAGAAATAAGAGAAGAGGAGAGCGAAAGACTCCGAGCGGGAGGACCAATCGAGCAATGAAATAATAATAAAATGTAGGGAGCAAGTTTTGTTAGAGCACAACCAGGTGAGACCAACTATGACAACATACGTACTCCAAGATTCTCATTTTGTTAAGAAAATCTGAGAAGGAAAGCTCATCCGAAGGTTAAAACCTTACAAGATGGAATTGTATGACGACTCGGGAGACCCAGAGCACCATCTAGAGTGGTTCAGGAACATGATTATGACCTTTAACCTCGTTGAAGTATTATTGTGCAAGGTTTTCTCCATGACGTTCAAAGGAAATGTGTTTGACTGGTTCAATACCCTCCCAAAGAGTACGATCAAAGACTTGGAGAGACTCTCGTGCACGTTTACAAAATTATTCATGGGGAACTATGAACACAAGCGAGAAGGAAAATTCATTATAGCAATTGCTGCTTTTAAAAGACGGTTAGATCACGAGAGCTCACTCTATAATGATCTCTTCTGATTCCTGATAATAAAGACGGGGGACATTCTAACAAGGTCTGATAATAAAGACGGGGGTCCATGACTTAAAATGGGATATTCTTCCCACCCCCTTACCCTAAGTCCCCACAATCCAAAGCTTCGGTCAGAAAGAGGAGGCTCACTAACAAGGTACATCAAGGTGACACGACAATAGCCCATGCAAGTAGGCCAATGAATTCTTATTATGATAATTCTACTCGTAAATTGACGCTCCTTACTGAGAACATAATAACCATTTACGAGAAGCAGTATGTTAAATGCTAGTTACAAAATGTAATGTCAACACTTCTGTGTGTACCATAATGATCAAAGCCACATCATTAATGACTGTTGGCCGTTAAAGGTCATTATCATGTTACGAGAAAAATGATTGGAGTACCACCATAATTGGTAAAGAAATATTTATTATTACAAATGCTACTAGCTCTTACCATGAGATTGTGGGACGGCCATGATTGTACATGCTCGAGGCAAATTTGTGCTTATTTCGAAAATGTTTAAAGCACCCGATCGGTAATTTAGCTGAATTGTGTGAGGTAGCCAAAGAGTTGCTAGAAACTGATACATAATATCATTGGATTCTACAAAGCCAACTTAATAGCAATTAACTTGCCTGTGGGGCGAGGATCGGTGACAAGAAACTGAGATCCTAGAAGTTGAGGTTGATGATCCCAGAGAGGAAAATAAGGATGGAATCCCTATTGGAGATTCTCTCGATGTAACATTAGCAGAGGGGAAAGTGGTTCGCATAGGGAACTAGCTCAATTCTATATTTAGAGGCGAACTAGTGGTTTTGTTGCAAAAATACACAAATGTAATTCCCAGAGTACTGACGAAGTCACTGGGTTACTTCAGAGGTCATATGTCATGAGGTCTCCATTAATAAAAATGTGTGAGCGATCTGTCAAAAAAGGCAAATTATTTCCCCTGAAAAATCTGAGGAAATTTTCAAGGAGGTAGATAAGCTTGTCCAACTTGGGCACATCCAGAAAGAAAAGTATTTAATCTAAATAGATAACACCCTGCTTGTGAATAAAAATAGTGACCAATGGTGAATGTGTGTGAACTTCACCGACCCGAACCAATAATTTCCAACCAGATTATCTTGTGGATGCCGTGTTAGGTAACGAGCTTCTCTCATTCATGGATGCATACTTCGGATACAACCAGATTAGCACGCTTCCTAACAACGAGAAGAACACAACTTTCCAGATAAAGTGAGGCCGATACTATTATAAAGTCATACCATTTGGAATAAAAAAATAGAGGGTCAACATATCAGCGACTCGTGAATCAGATATTCAAAAACCAACTTGGCAAAAATATTAAGGCTTATATCGACGAGATGATCGTACAGAGTGATACCAAGAATCGCGAACTTAATGTTTTGGTCAATATATTAGCAATCCTCCACAGGTATAATTTTAAACTTAAGCCAATAAAGTGTTTATTTAATATTCGAAGTGAAAAGGTTTTGGTTACGTTGTCAACAAAAATGGAATCAAAGCTGACCCCGATCAATTGAGAATAAACTCTGGAACCACCATAGAATATTAAGGAAGTTGAGCATTTAACCGGGCGTTTCACAGTCTTGTCCCGTTTTATCCCTAGGGCATCATAAAAAGCCACATAATTCTTTAAAGTGCTAAAGAGAGCTAATTTTTTTATCTGGATAGACGAGTACAATAATGCGTTTTAGGTGCTCAAAGCATACATAACTTCATCTGAGGTACTCTCATCCGCAGTGCTCGGTGAGACACTCTATCTATATTTATCTGTGTAAAATTATGCAGTAAGTGATTTACCAGTTAGGGAAGTAGGTAGGATATATAAGATGATTTACTACGTAAGAAAGGGTATGTTAGATGCCGAAACAAGATACTTAAACATGGAAAAGCTTGCCTTGGGTCTATGGGTGGCTGATACGAAGATGCGACCATATTTCCAGATCCACGTCATTATCTGACGCATGTCCTTTATACTAAGATATGTGTTACAAAGTTTGATATCTCAAGAAGTCTTACGAGATGGTCAACTGAATTAGAAGAATACGAAATTGTCTAGCCCCGCACGACGATAAAAGGTCAAACGATAACCAACTTCATCAACGAATTTGCCAATAGTAGAAATAAATATATGAAAATAGAAAAACAAGATAGCCAGAAGCACATCGAGTGGATAATGGAAACTGATGAGGCATCAAACACAACTCACAAGGGATTTGGAATCATCTTAAAAGTGCATTTTAGAGAAAAGATTATACAATTCATAAATTTTTTGTTTCAAGGTAACAAACAATGCGACTGAGTATGAAATTGTCTTTGAAGTATTGAAACTGTCTCATATTTATGGAGCCAAGATTATGCGGGTTCGATCAAACTCAAAACTTGTTATCTGCCAGGCTAATGGACTATATAAATCAAAGAAAGAAAGCACACGAGGATACCTAGAGGCATTAAAATACTAAGAGCATAATTTTGGCAAAGTAGAATAGGAGCAAGTATTGCACCTTGATAACTCAACCACGGATTCATTAGCCAAAGAAAGCAGCTTCCAGTGGCAATCCATTTGTTATTATACAAGACATTTACATGTGAACGATAACCCACCCATGGCCAAGGTCGTAGCAACCGAAGCGAAAACTGAATGAAGATATGAATATATCTCATACTTGAGGGATGAATTCTCAATGGTATTAAAAGGAATACAAGTTTTGTTTTGTTGGTAGTTAGCACTACCTAGTTTAGTATTTTTATTGATAATAAATGGATGCGAACAGAATGCAGAGGTAACCCCAGGTAACCTTCTTTAACTTCCTACAATATAAGGAAATATGAATTGAAAATAGACTAACATGCTTATGCTTTACTAAGCTAAAATATACTAATAGGTTTATGCTTTACTAAACTTGATGAACCACCAATGGATCAACTTCTTTCTAAACTCAAAGACGAGGCAACGACCCTACATATAGGAGCTTCAAAGTATAAACTCCCTGACGGTGTCATTTATTGAAAATGCGTCACGCGACCGTTATTACTCTATGTTAACCATGAAGAAGTTATCTTCCTATTAAGTGGCCTGAAAAAGCGATTGTTGAAGCTCATTGTGGATATAGAAGCTTGATAAGGAATTTCCTTTTGGCTGGATTCTACTGGCCTAAACTAACAATTGATACATAACACTCGTACAAGGATGCCATGGTTGCCAAATTTTGGCCAATAAGAGTTATCTAACGATTGAGCCAATGGGTATCTTCTACGCACCCTAGCCTTTCGATAAATGGGGACTTGACTTGGTTGTACAAAACCTGGTTGTAGCAGTCGACTAATTAACCACATAGGTAAAGAGGAAGGCTATGTCTAGGATTATAGCCGAGGAGATTTTTTATTTCCTTCAAAATCAGATTGTTCACAATTTAGAATCTCTAGTATCTTGATGACTGACAGTAGGCCCAAATTCTAAAACAAAATTATGAAATCTTCTATCGAGGTGTGGAGTAGATCAATAATTTTTTACAGTGTATTATCCTCAATAAAATGGTCAAGTTAAGGTAACAAATCGAACTATTCTTGACGGTGATATAAAATAAATTAGATAGGGCCAACTGAAAATTTTCGGATAAATTAGTTGAGGTCTCATGGGCATACCCCTCGAGCGTCCACAAGGGAAACCCCTTTATCTATGGTTTATATAATGGAAGTTTTGATTAATATCGAAATCATCATTCCCAGGCACCGAGTCACAAATTACTGAGAAGAGCTCAAACACAGAAGAACGAAAACTATCCATTAACTTAATCAAAGAACGACACGGTCATGATAGGGTTCGATTTGAACATTACAAAAGCCTAATGAGAAGTCAATTCAAATCCAAAGTAAATTCATGAGCTTTCCGAGAAGGTGAAATACTCATGAAAAAGATATTCGAATGAGTGCAAGACAAGAACGCATGAAAGCAGGATCCTATCTGGGATGGGCAATACACAATAATCTCCAAAGGACATCATAGGGCCTATCAACTATAAGACATGGATGGCAACACGCAGAAATATCCCTGGACATCAATCACTTGAACTTGTATCACCATGACATGTAAAGCGGTTGTGCACTATTTCTCCCTTTTGGTGGAGCGAAGGGGTTTTTTCACGAGGCAGATTGTAGGCCATTCCTCTAATGAAATGTATAAGTCATAATGACTTATAAATTATGATTATTTTACTATATTTAATACTACAATGAGAGCTCTCCATCACTAAATATCATAAGGGATCAAATATAGCTACAACTTAGCGAATGGTTTGGAAATCATGCCTTTATAGCTACACAAGGGGCCACACTGTACCCTGACGACCAGAGTCACCCGAAGCAAAATCATTGCTTACCCAAGCCTACGTGGCTACCAATAGACCTACTGAGCTTGATCATTACTGACCCACAAAAAAACTGGTTTACAAATGAAGCCTTATAGGTTATGCAAGAGGACATATTAAGCCTTAACTTACAAAATTCAATATGCAACATGGTTATTAAACCAAGCCCAACGAGCCATGCGAGGGGCCATACTATGCTTTTTAAAAAAATCACCAATCTAACCCCACTACAGATACATCACCAACAGGATAAATAAAATACACAGAATACAACTACATACAAAAATCAAACATCATATACAACACAATTCGATTCTAATAAAAAATACTACAAATAATCATACTAGAAAGCCAAGAGTTCTACAAAGAAAATATAGACAAAATCTCTTCAAAAGATTGGTTCTCATAAATCGACCTCGGTAATAGTATTCAGGTACCATCATACACGAGAGAGGGAACCCTACTCGACCACTCGTCTTGAGGAACAACTGGATATTAAATATTACTTAGGTTAAAAACCTTGGTTAGTCACTCGCGTTTGACACCTGTTGCACTCCTGCCACTAAACTTCATTCGTCTCCAAAACTAGTCACTAGTCTCTAAAAATGTTGCATTTTTACCATTAGCGCGTGCAAATTAACAAGGAGGTGACACGTGACAGGCCAATCTACTCAGCTTTGTTCCATATACGGTCATCCCTTCTTTTCTTCCAAAAACACCCTTTAACACATTTTACCTTATTTACTTTAAGTTTTACTTTTTACTCTTCAATTTCACCTCACCTAAGATTTACCCACCCATTTAACTATTTACCTTTTACCCTTCTTTATCCTAATTACTAGTTATTACCCACCCACTTAATAATAACCCGGCCAATCTTGGAGAAGTTCTATTCCCACTCACCTTAATACTATTCTCACCATTCACTTCAGAAGGATTCTTCTTGGTTTTCTTCAAGGAAATCTCATCGCTTTCCATGGCTACTTTCTCAAATTCGACCCACAATTTCTTCGATATTCCATGTTTTGAATTATCACTAGATTTTACCGTTTCTTCATCTTCTTGGTCACTCGAGTCAAGTAACATCTTCTTGCGTTTAATCAGTATCGGAGCAGAAGGTGGCAACGGTGATGGAGATAGAGATTCGAGTTTCGATTCAAATCTGGATTTGAATTTGGATCTGAGTTTATTTTTTTTGTGAATTAGTGAATCTGTTGCGTTCTTGATTTGGCTCTCACGTTGAGTACGGAGTTTGTCATAAAGTTTCCTTCGATCCGGCCTTGGAGACGGAGGCGCATGAAATTCAACCCGACCATAGACCAGTGAGTGTCGTTGGCCCATGAGTGGAGCAGGTCAAGTACGGAAACGTGCGGATCGACTCTTTCTTTATTGAACTTTGCATCGGTGAAGAAGTGCGGCCGAGGGAGGATGTTGCCGTAGAACGAGGTTGGTTTAATGACAGAGGTAGATTTCTTTGAAGGAACTACCATTTTTTTCTCTGGTGTGCGAGATTAGGATAAGCTAAAACCCCTTAAGATCCAGCACTTATTTTCTCCAGAGAGAATTGAAAGATGGCGTATGCAGCGATGAAGCCTGGTTTGGAAGAACCACAGGAGCAGATTCACAATATCAAAATCACTCTATCCTCCAAAAATTTCAAAATTCTCGAGAAAGTTTGTGCTGATTTGGTCTGTGGTGCTAAGGAAAAGAGACTTAGGGTTAATGGACCAGTGAGAATGCCAACCAAGGTTCTTAACATTACTACCAGGAAGACCCTTTGTGGTGAAGGAACAAACACTTGGGACAGATTGGAGCTGAGAGTTCACAAGCGGGTAATTGACCTGTTCAGTTCCCCAGAAGTTGTGAAGCAAATTACCTCCATCACAATCGAACCAGGTGTTGAGGTTAATGTCACCATCGCAGACTCTTAGATATGTTATGTTCAATCTTCGGATAAGTTCTCATATTTATTATGCCCTAAGTTTTTACATGTATGGTTGTTTGTAGGGTTACTATAACTTTTTGTTTCCTATTATTAAGTTTTCAATAAAAAAAACTACCATTTTTTTGCAGATTTGTGAAGAAGATAATAGAATAGATTCTTCTTGTTGTGATTTGAGAAAGAGGGCAGAGCGTACGTGGGTTAGATAAGGATTTGGGTGAAATTAACAAATGGGTCGGGTTATTCGTAAGTGGGTGGGTATTACCTAGTAATTAGGATAAATAAGGTAAAAGGTAAATAGTTAAATGGGTGGGTAAATCTTAGGTGAGGTGAAATTGAAGAGTAAAAAGTAAAAAATTAAAGTAAATAAGGTAAAATGTGCTACAAGGGTGTTTTTGGAAGAAACGAAGGGATGACCGTATGTGGAACAAAGCTGAGTACATTGGTCTGCCACGTGTCAGCTCCTTGTTAATTTGCACGCGCTAATGGAAAAAATGCAACATTTTTGGAGACCGGTGACTAGTTTTGGGGACGAATAAAGCTTAGTGGCAAGAGTGCAACAAGTGTCAAACACCGGTGACTAACGAGGGTTTTTAGCCAAGGATTATAATACCTTTTATACCTGTTAATACCTTTTATACCTCTACTTAGTTATATAAAAGTTTTGACATTCATATTTTACCTCTTTTTCTCTCTAATTTTTTATTCGTGACTTTAACAGTGAACTACTATCGTAGGTAATTCTCTGTTGTTAATTGATTTTTTATTTTTTTTTATTTTGATTGTGTTTAGGTTAATTTCGCAGTTAGTTTTATTTTTATAGATGATGCGAAACATGTTTTATAGATAGATGCGGAACTCTTGTATTGTTTGCTAATAATAGATGTGAAACCTTTGTCTAATGCAGGTACGCGCTGTCTAGTCCTAGGATGTGCATTTTTAAACTAAATGGGGAGCTTGCAATTGTGACCTTGGTTTGTTTTCTTTGTTTGAAGATATTGTTAAATTTGTTTTAAGTAGATATGATACGTTGGTTCGGGTAAATTCAAATTAAGATACTCTTGTGGTGATCTAGAAAATGTTATCTTAGGATGTGATGGTATTTTAATTGCGTTGGTATCATTTGTTGATAGTTTGGGTGTTTCAAGTGTTACTATTAAAGTTGAAGGTGATGTTGTTGTTGGTGATAATATTAGAGAAACTGTTCAAAGTATAGTTGAAGTTGTAAATGAAGATTTTGTTTGTAAGAAACTGGTGAAACTTCTGATGTTAATGGTATTAGTCACAAGCATAAAGCACTTGCTACTGTTGGTTGGGTTAATGAAATTAGTGGTGTTGGGCAGGTGTTTCAAGATGGAGAAGTAGGTTTAAGATTAGTTGTTAGTCGGTTGGCTTTACAAAAAGGTTTTTCTTTTAAATATTTGCATAACAATAAACAAAGAGTAACTCTTTATTGCATGAAAAAAGATTCAAAGGGCTGTCCTTGGAGACTTTATGCTAAGCAAGACAGGTCTACTGTTTTTTTTGTTATTAAGAAGTATGTTGAAACTCATACATATGGGATTGGTTTTAACAAAGAAAATATAAGGCATTTGTCATCTGATTTGATTGGGAATGAAATACGTGATTGTGTGAGGAGGAGAGTTGATGTTACAGCTACAAACGTGAAATCATTTTTTTTAAATGATTACGGTTTAGATATTTCTTACCGTGTTTCATGGCTTGCTCTAGAAAAATATAGGAGGGCTGTATATGGAGATAGTTCAACTTCTTATAAACTTCTTAAAAATTATTTTAAAACATTGAAGGTTCTTGATAGCAGCAGTGAATGCATATTGGAGTATTCATTGGAAACTAATGTGTTCGAGCGATATTTTGTAGAATTCGGGTCTTGCCTATATGGTTTCAATTTACGTCGTCAAGTTTTATTTGTTGATGGTACTTTTTTAACGGGAAAATATAACGGAGTTTTGTTATCTGCTATAGCCAAAGATGGTAACAATGGTAAGTTTTAATTACATTTGAATAGATGTTATCTTTTAAATATGTAACAAATAAATAGATGTGAAACCTTCTGAATAAATAACGTGATAGATGCGACATGTGTAATGAATGATTAATTTGCTAGATGCAAAACCCATGTAGTTTATGATAACATGATAGATGCGAAACATATATAGTATATGATTATTGAGATAGATGCGAAACCTATATATTAGTAAGTGGTAGTTGGGAAACCTCTTATAATGAGTCATTTATACTATTCTTTGTTCTATATATTGGTTGCGGGTATTTTCCCTGTTGCTTTTAGTATTGTTTCGTCTGAAGATACTGAGAATTGGGTATGTTAAAACCTTATCTTTTGGATCGCGAAATGACATTTATTAGTGATCGTCATTTAGGTATTGTTACTGTTGTATCAGCTATATTTCCAAATTGCCATCATGGATATTGTCTTTATCATCTTATGAATAATTTGAGGCATTGTTTAAAGGCTACACCGACGACATTCAAGGAGAATATGGTAAAACTGTTTAAAAGATGTGCATATGCTTCTAATTAGAATTTGTTTAATCAATATATAGATGAATTGCTTAAGCAGGGAGGTGAGAAGATTCAAAGTTTTTTCAAAACTTTATCTCCTGAGAAATATGCTTGTGCTTTTTTCAAAGGCAAGAGGTATGGTTCCATGGCATCTACTCCAGCTGAATCTTTTAACAACCAAGTAAAACAATTTTGTGGTTTGCCTATACTGGATTTAATTGATATGATTAGAGTTTTAGAGATTAGTTAAATTTCGAGACGTTTTGGTGATGCTGAACGTTGGACTACTGTTTTGTGTCCTGGATTTGATGAAACGTTTAAAGCTAATGTTGAAGAGGTCGTCCATGGATAGTTCATTCATCTACTCATTTTTTGCATGAAGTGTTTTGTGATCCTGTTATGGTTGTTGATCTTAGTGTACGTCATTGTTCTTGTGGTTTGTGGCAACATGAGTGTTTCCCTTGTTCTCATGTTGTAGCTGCTATATTTTATATAGATGCAGATCCTATGGAATATGTTGAGCCATGCTATTTTGTAAGCTGTTATAAGGCAACATATTCATATGGTATAGCTGCATTTACTACTTTTGGTCAAGGATCTACTTCAACAACTTCTCCATATCTACTTCCTCCAGTTTTAAAAATGAGAGCTGGACGACCTAAGAAGAAAAAAATTCCATCTAGAGGAGAATTAAGTATTCGTAAGATAACATGTTCTTGTTTTCGTAAATCTGGTCATAACAGACGCACATGTGTAGACATTTTGTAAGATGAATCAAATTTTTTATACTTTTAGTTTTATTTGAGCTGTGTTTATCATAATAACAATAGATTGGGAACATTTAAATGGATAATAGATGCAAAATGTTTTATTATATGGAAAGGCTAGATGCAAAACGTTTTGTTATATGGACAAGCTAGATGCGAAACATGTAATAATCAACATGATGGGCTGTGATAGATGCGACACACAATTTACAAGATTTACTGAAGTCGATGTTAAACGATTAATAGATGCGAAACAGCTTACACACGAATACACTATTTTAATAGATACGAAACCTTGGATAATTAAATATATTTTTTAGTGATAGTTGCGAAACATTGTATTTAAGTACATTTTTTTGCAGATGGTAATCCAGCTCATAAAATGCGTTTTGATCTAGTGTTAAAATATGAATGCAAATAAATAAATAAAATTATCTAGTTCATTATGAAACAGATGGAATACTTGTTAAGATTAGTAAAACGAAATACAAAGTTAAAGAAATTAAAAAACAGAGTTTCCATCTTCAAACTCTGTCTAACCAGACCCTTAGTCTTCTACCTTGGATTGGGTCATCAAAAAATAAAAAAGATTAACTTCTTCCTACCATCGTTAAAAAAAAAACAGTAATACCCATAGTTCAAACAACAACAAAAAAACAGATCCTTCACCTAACTATCAGTCAGAGTCATCTTCCTCTGAATCATCATCGTCTTCATCTTCAGTTTCGTAATTATCTTCCATCTGGTCCATTTTCCTCTCTTTTTTAGGAGGACAGAAATAGGGTCCTCATTTGGATCCTCATCATCTTCTGAATAAGCATCTTTGGTATAAGAATCTTTATAAAAAGAACATAAACTTTTGACCAGAATTGTCGTCTGAAAGCTCGTCTGTCATTGTATATTTCCACTCTTCACTGGCCTCATCTCGGTAACGAGTGGGAGAACTGATATCACTATAACAAGGACCATCGTCTGAAGAATAGTTAAAATATAACATTTTTTCAAACCAAGTTTTTTAAAAATGAAAAGTTTTAGTAGATTTTCAGTGAGAACGAAGGGATTTTTATGTGTGTTGAGAAGTGTGAAGAGTTAAGAGGTATTTTATAGAGGTAGCTAAAGTGTTATAAGAAGGTGAAAAGTTTAAAGATTAAACAGAAATAAGTTATTGTTGCGCCTTTTGATATTATTTAGATTTGCAATTAATCAATGTAATAATTGGTACCTATTACTTGTCGAGTCTAGAAAGTAAAAATCAAATCATAGTAAAGCCAGTAGTTTGATTTTTGAATTTTGAAATAGTTAAGCGAAAGAAAAGAAAATAGAAAAATTATACCAGAAACAATTAATTAATAATTTAGTAGATGCGAAACACTCATTAGAAGAAAAAAACATGATGCGAAACCTTGTGTAAAAGTGAAACGATAGATGCGAAACGGATTATTAACCCTTCTATTTGTAGATGCGAAATGGAATTTAAAACATAATGGGAATATGCTTTAATAGATGCGGGACTGTGAATTTAAATTTTTGATAGGTTAATTTATTACGAATGTGAAAAGACTACAAACTTTGACCAAAGTAATATCTTTTGGTTGATATTTGTGAGTTTTTTTTTGTAATTAATGTAGTGTAATAATTAGTATTTTAGACTTGTCAAATCATGTAAGAAAACATCAAATCAAAGTAAAGTTACTAGTTTTATTTTTTATTTTTGAACCTATATATGTGTGAGACTGGTTGAGTTTATAAACTACAAAAACATTTTTACTTTTGCAAGTGGTAATTTGGATAAAAAATAATTAGTCCAGAAGGTTGGAAAGAGTATTTAAGAGAAAACTAAATAGTAGATACAGAACATGCATTAGGATATAGAAGATAGATGCGAAACCTTATGTCAAAAATATATAAAAGATGCGAAACGTATGACTGGACTTTGTGTAGTAGAAGTAGTGTAATGATGCGTATCTTAGACTTGTCAAATCATGTAAGAAATTATCAAATCAAACTATAGTTACTAGTTTGTTTTTTGACTTTTTTTTATTTATATGTGTGAGATTGGTTGAGTTTATTAATTACAAACACAGATTTTACTTTCTGTAACTGATAATTGGATTTAGAGCAGAAGATAGGAAAAGGTTTTCAAGAGAAAAAATAAAGTGATAGATGTGAAACATGAATTAGAATACAAACGATATATGCGGAACATGTTTATAGTTCGAGATAGATGTGATACACATGTTATTACAAGTTAGATAGATGCGAAACCATAGCTGTTAGACAGTTTACATGTAAAAAAATATTACAAACATCACAAGAAGTAAAACATATATTAGTAATCATCATCCCAATATTTGTTAGTGTTCATGTCATTAAGAAACATGTAGAATATTTTTTGCTCTTCTTAATGGTGCAATTTCAGAAGTTTTGTGATGGTTGAGTTTCCCATGCAAAATATAATCTTTGAAGTAATCACAGACCATTACTCCGCAATTAAGTGATCCAGATCTTTGTTTAGTAATCTTTACTGGACAAACTATATTTATTGGTTCTTCTGATTGTAAAATGTTTTTGTTTTAGAGGTATGCAATCAGTAAATTAATAAACATACAAATAAATCAGATGATATATATATATATTCTATGAAATTATTATAAAAGAGAGACACTTACTAATCTTTTTGTAGTTTTTCTTGTTGGATCTGGACGTTTTGGTATTGGGTTTATATTTACCGCTTTATGATGTTCAACATCTATTATCAATAATGTCCAATGGTTAACATTCCCAGGTCTAGCTTCCGTTAGAAGCGGAACGAAGATTAAACCTTCTGTGATTCCTCGTAGCTCATCGTCAACATATAATGTTACATCCATATTTCGGTTCAGCAGATGCTACATTGGAGGAGTAATAATTAGAAACATTTATGTTTATAAATAAACAAATGTCGTAAAAGTATTTTATTGTTACCATTACGCTTCCAGATAAGTATGTTACTGGCATAAATTCTCATTTACTACTTGCAACTGGTATTTGAAAGTTGTGCTCTTTAAGGTTGATATATATAACCATCAATTACCTGTTTTGTCAAAAGTGGAAACCAGCAGTTTGTTAACATATGATTGGTGAAGCAATGAAAATAAAGTAAATTTGAATTTAACTTTTACCGTAGAGTCGATTTCATCTTCATATGCTATCTCCATCAAAGTACTAACAAAAATATTTGATCCTGGTACATATGGACATGACCATACTGTTGGATCAGGATTGTTTTCTCCTTTTTCAATCAGCTCTAATTTGTAGTATTCTTTTATGTCAATAACAGTTGTAACTTTGTTTGTAAATGACCACTCTTTTCTGGTAATTTCCATGTTTTGTTGTTCTATATTGACTTGATGTTGAGTCGGATCTACAATTAGTTCAAATAAAGGACCTTCATCCAAATCTTTCTGCACAAATGGGAAATAATTGAAGCTGTTAGAGGAAATAGATGCGAAAATTCAGAAAATAGAAACAATAGATGCAAACATTCAAAAATAATAAACGATAGATGCGAAACGCTTAGTAAATGAGAAATAAGAGAAACATTCCTCGATACGAAACGTACAGTAATACAATAGAGGGGAAATAAGGGAAAGCAAGCTAGATGCAAAACTTTTAGAAATAGAAAGGATAGATACGAAACAGTAGTAAATGAGAAATAAGGAAACCAATGGTAGATGTGAAACGTACAATAATATCATAGAGTGGAAATAAGGGAAAGCCAAGCTAGATGCGAAACTTTCAAAAATACATTGATAGATGCGAAACATTTAGAAATATAATAAAGAGGAAATTAACTTAAGACAAGGTAGATGTGAAACCTTCAGTAAATGAGAAAGTAGAAAAATATGCTAGATGCGAAACGTACAGATAATGAGAAAGTAGGAAAATATGCTAGATATGAAACAATTAAGTATGACATGTGCGAATGTTTCACTTACTTTCTTCTTTTGTATGTCCTTTTCAATTCTTATAATTTCTTTCTCAATTGCTAGGTCTAAGTCACTAAGTTGTGGCTGGTGTGGATAATAATCGCCCGAGGGTAGGCTAGTAATTTCAGTTGGTGTTTTAAGGAGGTATGTGGGTGTTAAGTGTTTAGAGTAGAGAGTAGAGAGATAATTAAGCAGCTTGGTAGCAGTTAATTCTCATTTTCTATAGTTAATGCAGGTGGTTGGGTATTTATACCCTGATGTTTGTGCCCTTATGGGCTTTCGGGTCATGTTTAATGGACCTGGGTCATGTTCAAAGACCCAGGAGCTCTAAGTAGGAGAACAAGTAGCTTAGTCAAGAAGTGTTTAGGTTTTTTAGTACTTTTGTCATAGTTCGAACAGTCCTATGGTCATAGTGTTCAAAGTGACCTGTCCGGTCCATGTGATATGTCCGGTATCCGGAGAGGTTGGACCGATCTGTCCTTGTACGGGGAGCAGGCAGAATTCGGACTCATCAGGAGCCCCTTTTTTAGGTGTTTGAGCAAGTATTCTTGTCAGAGACCTGAAAAACAGTCCGATGTCAGAAGTAGTTTTCAATCCGAACAGGTCTATGGGTTTACCCGAACAGATAAAGCTTCACGAATTCAAAACGGTTTTTGCCAGAGTTCATGGGACACGTGTCACACTCTGATTGGTTGCTTCAGCCGTTTTTTCACCTTGAATTTCGAACCCACCTTCTTCGAAAAGCAACCTCTTTAATTACAGATGGTGACATCAGCGTCGTCTTTTAATCATTGCCAAACTTTTCGAATTCTCCTAGGAATCAACTTCCTTTTTCATAATTACTATAAATTCAAACTCACTTTCTAC
This sequence comes from Limnanthes douglasii subsp. nivea, assembly GCA_036936605.1. Lineage (NCBI taxonomy): Eukaryota > Viridiplantae > Streptophyta > Magnoliopsida > Brassicales > Limnanthaceae > Limnanthes > Limnanthes douglasii. The sequence goes on along the minus strand of JAUPFV010000005.1, from coordinate 102,732,642 downwards.
TGTTTTACTATGTGTTTCATATTTACTATGCATATTTTCTCAGAGCTTTCTCTCTCTAAAGCAAAGAGTTTCTTGATAGTTTATGTTTACAGCAACGACTGCTTTGATCAAAGACGGGTGGCTCAACCTTTCTGAGTTGGAGAAGGCACAAAAAGTTGAGAAGGAAAGACGAATCGCAGCAGGGTTACATACTTCGCCTGTTGACAGACCAGTCTCCTCTGCTGCAGAGTCGGATCGAGGATCTTCTTCCTCCAAAGGCACTAAGCCTAGAAAGTTATTCCAACCTAGCCTTTCCCCCATCATCTCTGGTACCTCTGTTCAAGAATCAGAATCCATCGTTGAACCAGGAGTAACTGCCACTAGCTTCAAAAAACCCTCACCCTTCATAGAGATGGGATCAGACATTGAGAACTCCCCGGAGAAGTTAGTCGACCGAAGAAAGAGTCGGTTGGTTAAGGGGCAAGCCTCTAAGAACACTCCCTCAAAATCGGGGGCAAAAAATAGCATCTCTGGGACTGAAGTGCCTATCAGAGCTCCCCGGGAAAGACTACCTGGTCCGGAGACTAGCAGCCCAGCACTTCGAAGAGAGGTCTCTGCCTCAGAGCTCCAGCCTGAGACTAGAAGTCAAGGAAACACTGAAGATCAGCAGCCCGGAAACCAGGCTGAGCCTAGTTTGAATTCTCCCCGGGCCACTACCACTAATATTCCTCCAACGATCATGGAGGAAAGAATGGAGGACTCTGCTGAAGAAGTCCCTTTTGAGTCTGAGCCCTCCGGTCAAACTAGTAATACTGTTGCTGCCAAAAAAGATAAAGGCAAAGAAAAACTGTGCTTGAGGCATCCGGAGCTTCCGGAGTGTCTCGAAGGGAAGGTAGGGCCTTGTTTTCACAGGGTCGAACTTAAATATCTCTTGGCCTTACAGAAGACCAAGTATGCTTTAATCCACACGGCTGAACTGGGTCGAATGCGCACAAAATGGGGGATCCCAGAAAATGTGAAGATAAGGATTCCCATAGATCCCGAAACTCCTATGGATTGCAAGCTGAATGAAATAGTCATCTTCACGGAGCTATTTAATTGGGGACTCCGATTCTAATTGGACCCAGAGATTGTCAGATATTTTCATCTGATCAAACTCTGTCCGAGCCAGCTGAGCCCCAACGCTTGGTATACTCTGATGTCATGCATCATGGCATCAAGGCTGTCCGGGATCCCTCTTCCTATGGAAGAGTTTGCTGCAGTGGCCAATCTTTCCAAAAATCACCAATTCCCCTTCTACCACTTCAATATGGGGGACAGTTTCAAAGCTGTTAATGATCTATTGGAGTCTGAGAGTAAATGGAGGAGCCAGTTTTTGTTCGTCAGTGGCGCTTGAGAAAACGGAAAGAAGATCAAGTCCGGAGAGAACCCAAGCCTCCTTAGAAGCAGGTGGAGGAGTGACCGTAAGTCTCCCACTTTAAATCTTTGTCTACTTCTTCCTTCTTAAAGTTGGTTTAAATTAATTTGTCTTTCTTTTATCTTAACAGAACTGCCAAGAAGTTCGGTGATTACTTGAAGGCCGGGCAGGTTACTTGTGGCAAGATTAATGCCTAGGCTGCTGAGGAATGGGGGAACCGATTCCACGCTGCCTTCACCAGTGGAAACTTGGCAAGGTCTCACCTGTGGAACACCACAGGTCGGAGAGACCTGACTTGGGAGGAGCTCACCACCCAACCTTCTCCGGACACAGTGCTTAAGAGGACCCATGCAGCAGATGGGACACTCTTCCTGCCAGGCCGGGCCAAAGCCCCAAGAAAAATGAAGGGCAAGAAGAAAGGCAAAAAGGTGGTGAGCGATGCTAATCCTGCTCATGCTGAGAAGGATGCTCCAACAGACCCGGAGGGGCCAGCCCAGAGCCAAATCGATGCTGCTCTTTGGTAAGTAATGGAGCAAGAGACCGAAAGGCAGGAAGCAAACCTCCCAAAACCTCCAAGGGCTTCCAAGAGGAATCGCAAACAGGGGAGTGAAGTGGCAGACCGGGCAGCCAAGAAGAAAAAAACTGCTAAGGGAGATGAGCTTGCTCTCCGGGATCCGGAGCCTTCTTTCCAGGCTGACCCTTCTGACCCAACACATGCTGAAAAGATCCCAAGGGACTTTCATACCGATGAGGTTGAAGGAGGAGATCTCAACATTGATGGAGTCGACATCACCGATCTTGGTGAGCTTGGTGAATACTTCCTCAACTTTCCTAGAGACGACTTCGCAGGGCCTTACATTCCTCCGAGCAGCTCCAATACGGTCAACTTCAATGGTAAGACTTTCATTGTCTCTAGTGAAAAGGATACCATAGCCCACTCCTTGCTAAGCAACGTGCAGCCGGTACTTACACTCGAGAGACAAGTTCGGGGTCAAGCAGACATCATCAAAGACCTTAAGTTTGAGAAGGAAAAGCTGTCCGAAGACCTTCGCACTGCTATTGCCAATGCTGACATGCTAAAGGAAGCAAATGAGGAGTTGAAGAGGAATCAGGAGGAAAGCAACACAAAAGTTGCCACTTTAGAGGAAACCATCAGAGACCTCCGGGAGAAGCTGTCCGGAGTGGAGAAAGACCTTACTGCCTCAAAAGAAGAGACCAAGGCAAAGGACAAGATTATCACCAACCTAACTACTGACAAGATTGCTCTTGAGAATGCAGCATCCAAGGCTGCCGAGGAGAGGACCACTTTGTTGAGGGATCAAGAGGCTACGATTCAAGCCAAGATCAATGCCTATGCCAACCAGATGATTAAAAGCGAAGATTTATTGATTGAGAAGGTGAGGTCTGACATGGTTCTACTCTTTCATGAAAAATATCCAAAGAGGAACCTAGGGGACTTGTGGCTTTACGTAGACGATGATGACCTTCCACATCATACAATGGCCGAAGAGGATCAGTATGGAGTCTCCAGTGCGTCCTCATCCGATGATGAAGAGCATACCGGGGAGAGCCCAGTTGAAGAGAAAGACGATCCCAAAGGCAAGAAGGTAGACGAAGGGAAAAAAAACTTCAAAGGCAAGAAGGTGTATGAAGGTGAGCCATCTTCAAAGGCTCAACCGTAACTTACAATTTACTTTTTTTATTTTTTATTCAGACTAAAGTCCTTGGAAGTCCAAGGCACTCTTTTTGTAATGGTATCTGGTGTTCGACCGGACAGGTTTTTTGTGTTGTATCTTGACCATTTAAAAGTCCTTGGAAGGCCAAAGCAATTTTAAGTTATTTATTTTAATGAATATCTCTGTTCTGTACAACCATCATCTTCTTTCATTGTTCGTTTTAATTTTGATAGCCAGAGTTTAAGCAGACTTTAGTTGTTGTATTGTGAGAGTGTTTAAGTTCTCCGGCTAGAGTTTAAATAGCCCTTAGATATTTCAGTCTGGATAGTATGACAAGGGACAAAACTTTAAAAACACTTAGAAACTTTTTAAGAAGGCATCAAATTTTATTCAACCGCCCGGACACCTCATTAAAACCTCCTCGTGCCACCAGGGAGGAAAGAGTATGCCCCCAAATATTTACACGGATGTTTAAACAAGTAAATATTTACACAAGTGCTATTCCAAGTACATCCGGAGATGCTCAATATTCCAAGGATGAGTTAAAACTCTGCCATCTTTGTCTCCCAACCAATAAATTCCAGGCTTAATTCTTTCAACAACCATATACGGACCCTCCCAAGTTGGGGCCAGCTTTCCGAAGAGCTTTTCTTTAGTGTGTAAGAAGACCTTCCTTAATACTTTGTCCCCTGGTTGGAAATCTCTTATTTTGACTTTGGAAGCAATCCTGCTCCTCATCAAGCCTTGATAGTGTGCAACTCGAAGGTGAGCTTTAACTCGTCTTTCTTCTATCAAATCAAGTTGACCTCTGATTGCCACCTCGTTAGCGTGCTCGGAGAAGTTGTGAACACGAAAGGAGGGGAGGGTCTTCTCTATGGGGGCTACTGCATCCATCCCATAGACCAAGGCAAAGGGTGATTCTTGTGTTGCAGCCCCAAGTGTTGTCTGGTAGGCCCACAAGACCTCCTGTAGATAACTAGGCCACTTCCCAGCAGCCCCTTCCAAATTCTTCTTTAAACCGGACAGTATAGTTCTATTAGCCACTTCAACTTGCCCATTTGCTTGTGGGTGGAAAGGTGAAGAAAAACAATGCTGTATACCCCTTGAGGCACCGAAGCTCTCCATTTCTCTATTGTCGAATTGTGGCCCATTGTCTGTTGTTATTTTCTGTGGGACACCAAATCTGCAATATATGTTGGATAGAATGAATTTTATAACAACTTTTGATGTTGTCCCTGCTAGAGGGGCTGCTTCTATCCACTTCGAGAAGTAGTCAATGGCCACAATTATAGTTTTGCGCCCTCCGGACGCCACAGGGAGAGGCCCTACTAAATCCAATCCCCATCGAGCAAAAGGAATGGGCTCAGAAATTGATTCTAAAGGAATGGCTGGTACATGAATTTCATTGCTGTACCTCTGGCATGGGTCACACCTTCTCACCAATTCCTTAGCATCTTTCATGATCGATGGCCAATAGTAACCAGAGAGTAAAACTCTTCTTGTTAAAGCTCTAAACCCACAATGGGCTGATCCCTCACCATCATGCAATTCAGAGAGGACCACTTGTGACTCTTCATCCCCCAAACAACGCAGGAAAGGTTTACTGTAGGACTTTTTGTACAACACTTCTCTCAATATGACGAAACCACGAGCCTTGTGCTTCAATGTTCTGGCTAGTGACTTATCTGGAGGCTCGACACCATCAGAGAGATATTGTAGGAGAGGAAACCTCCAGTCTTGAGGCTGTTTCACTTGTATTTCAAAAATTTCCTCTTCTTTACCCTTACTAAATTGAATAGAGGGGCTTTCAAGCACATGGATCCATGGATATGACTCCGTATATGCTATGGTTGCCAATGAGTCTGCTAGCTCATTTTCTGTCCGAGGAATGTGCTCATAGATAACATCTTTAAACTTAAGTGCTTCATTTTTTAGGAGGAGTAAATATTTCACAAGTTGCTCTTTCTTAGCCTCAGATTGGCCTTGGGCATGGTGGATAAGTAGTTGGGAGTCACTTAACAGCTTGACCCTCTTAGCCCCACAAATGTAGGCTAACTTTAACCCAGCTATAGCTGCTTCGTATTCAGACTCGTTATTAGATGCCCTGAAAGCAAAACAAATAGCATGGTACATCTTGTCTCCATATGGGGAAGTTAAACATACTCCTGCACCACATCCCATAGTGCTAGATCCACCATCTGTTCGGACGACCCATACCTTTTTATCTTTTATGTCAGTAGTTTGCTCCGAATCCTTGTCGGAGTGGAATTCAACCAGAAAATCAGCCACAGCTTGGGCTTTGACTGCTGTTCGGGGAGCAAAGTCTATGTCGAAGTCCCTTAACTCTACTGACCACTTAGTCATTCTGCTCGAAATGTCTGCTTTTTGAAGGACATTCTTTAGGGGAAAAGAGGTCCGGACGATGATAGGATGAGCCTGGAAATAAGGCTTCATCTTCCTTGCAGCTATCACCAGGGCTAATGCCAATTTTTCAAGTTTCAAGTAACGCTTCTTTGCATCTATCAAGCTTTTGCTGATGTAGTACACTGGATGGGGATGACTATCGACCTCTCTTACCAGCACAGCGCTGATGGCACAACTTGAAACTGCCAAATATACAAAGAGAGTCTCCCCATCGACTGGTTTGAACAAAGTTTTGGGGGAGGACAGGTGTTTCTTGATTTCATTGAAAGCCTCATCACACTGTGGGGTCAAATCAAAGCCCTTTGCACCCTTTTCAAGGTTTGAAAGAAAGGAGCGTATCTGTCCGAAGACCTTGAGATAAATCTGTTTAAGGCAGCTAACCTCCTTGTTAACCGTTGTACTTCTTTAATGTTTCGAGGAGGTTCCATCCGGAAAAGAGCATTTAGCTGGTCCGGATCGGACTGTATTCCATGCTCACTTATGATATAGCCTAGAAACTTCCCGGACTGCACTCCGAATAAACATTTTTCAGGGTTTAACTTCAAATTCACTTTTACCAAGTTGGCAAAAGTTTCTTAGAGATCGGACAAGTGCAACTGCTCATGTACACTCTTCACCATCATGTCATCAATGTACACTTCCATATTTCTTCCAATTTGATCAGCAAATGCCTTGTTGGCTAACCTCTGATAAGTAGCCCCAGCATTTTTCAAACCAAATGGCATAACTTTGTAGCAATGAAGACCTCTGTCAGTGACAAATATGGTATGCTCTTGATCCTTTGGATCTACTTGAATCTGATTGTATCCGGAGAAAGCATCCATAAAGGAAAGCAGCTTGTTCCCAGAGGTGGAGTCTACTAACTGATCAATCCGGGGGACCGGATACAAATCTTTTTGGCAAGCTCTATTGAGATCTGTGAAATCAATGCACATGCGCCACTTGCCATTCTTCTTTTTTACCAAGACAGGATTGGCAGTCCACAAAGGGTATTGAGATTCCTTAATGTGCCCCATCTTTGTGAGTCTGTCAACCTCTTGCACAATGACATCAGCTTTTTCTTTGGAAAAAGCTCTTCTTTTTTGAACCACTGGTGCTACGTGTCTCTGGACCGATAGGTGATGTGATATCACTTCTGATGGAACTCCAGTAACATCAGCATTGCACCAAGCAAAAGCGTGTTGATGGTTCTTTAAAAAGTTCAACATTTCATTCTTCAACATAGGTGGCATTTTAGACCCTATCTTGACACTTTTCCCATCTTCCAAACAGTGTGTTTTCACCTCTTCAACTGGTATCAACACTCCGGGGGTCTCCCTGGGGTCATCAATTTCACCCTCACCCCCAGAAAGGCCCTCAAACTGCTATTGTTCATTGATACGGACTGCACCCAGTGTTCGAGGAGCCAAGGCAGTGGCATAACATTCTTTTGCAATCTTTTGGCTGCTCCAGACAACTCCAACCTGCCCCTGAACAACATACTTCAAGCACTGGTGGACTGTTGAAGCCACTGTGTGCATCCTAGAGAGCCAAGACCTCCCCAGAATAGCATTATAGCAAGTGGGACAATCCACCACAATAAAGAGTATTCTGACCATTTTCTTGAAAGGGCCCTTGCCCAATAACACCTCTTCTTCGAACTCTCCGATCACATCTGCTGAGCTGCCTGTGAAGCCCACGATTGACCTGTCCGAATTCTGAATTACAGCTGGATTTTTCATTTTCTTGTAAGTGGTTAGGAAAAGGATATTGTCTGAGCTTCCAGTATCTACCAGGATTCGTCTTATGTCATTGCCCCCTATAGATGCTCCTATGACAACAACATCCTCATGAGGGCCAGCAATGTTTCTTAAATCATCTTCATCAAACACAATGAAGGGGAATGAGTTTGGTGATTGATAGGATATCATGCCTCCTTCTAGCTGGGAGGCCAAACTATGAACATGTCTCTTCCTCGAAGAAGCGGTAGGAGCTGTCATAGTGTCCCCTCCGAAAATTGTAAGCGACTCGAAAAACTTAATGAGCCCGGAGACTGATCTAGAACATTCCTCTATAGCACCCACTCTGTTTCGAGTTGGATTAGGATCCGAGTATTCAGATTCCACATCAAACCTTTCAACTATGACCATGGCCCCCTCCGGAGCAGCATTACTTGGACCAACCCGGTGAGTGTTGTCAGGCCTGTTGCCTCCTCTTCTTTTAACGTAAGCTCCCAACTTCCCCCTTTCAATCAAGTTTTGAACTTCTTGCTTCAATGCTATGCAGTCATCGGTGGTATGGCCAATATCATTGTGATATTGGCAAAAAGAGTTGTTGCGATGCTCTCTGGGAGACTGCAGCATCGCCGGTCTCCGGTAATGCACCTCATCTTTTGTTTTATCAAAAATGGTGGCCACATTTTCTTTTAGCTCTGCGAACCACTCCGGTTGCACCCATGGCCCTCTTTTGTTTCTGGATTGCTGCCTTTGAGCAGGAGCAGCTGGCTGTGACTGAGCTTTTGCCCTACCAGGCCCCTGTCCGGTTTCTCTTGCTTTGTTCCCGGACTGATTTTGATTGGGATTTGGTGCCACTGGGGTAGACCTCACCTGCCTGTGCACCCTGGTTTTCTTTGTTTCATCAACATTTATCTGTTTGCCAACCTGATTCAGCAACCCTCCCCATGTCATAGCCTTCTTTCTGGTTACTGAATCAGCTAGATTGCGTGGATTCAAACCTTTCCTTAGGGATGCTATTGCCACTTGTTCGAAGCAATCAGCCAACCCATTCTTGGTGTTCACAAAACGACTTATATATTCTTTCAAGGATTCATTTGGTTCCTGGGCACAATGCATTATTGTGTCTCCATTGCCCTTCAGCTCTTTACTCCCTACGAACTGCCTTTGAAAGGCCACCCAAAACGTATCGAAATCTTTAATACAACCCTGAGGCAGGCTGTTGTACCATTTCAGAGCACTCCCCGTGAATGATTGGGAGAATGCCCTACAAAGTAGTTTATCATCGTCATCAAAGTTCATCATGAAGTTTTTAAATTGCTCCAGATGGTTGTCCGGATCAGTACTGCCATCGTACTTCTCTATTTTGGTGCTGTCAAACCTCTTGGGGAGGTTTCCGGACAGAATTTTAGAAGACAAAGGAGATTACCTCCAATTCCTTCCACGCCTGAACACAGTATCCTCATTGGGAAATGCAAAGATACCTGGTTCATCATGGAAAGCAAAGGGATCCATCAACATCTTGTCCACATGGCTCCGGTTATGAGATGACCCCTTACCAATATGCCTCTTCATCTTTCCTTGTCTATCCTTTTTTCTTGAATACTTTTTAATCTGCTTTTGCTTCTTTCTGGTTCGACCCTCATCGCTGCTAGAGGACAAGGATTTTTCAACTCCCTCACTGTCCGAAGAGCTATCAGAAGATTCTGAGCTCGAGTCAGAACTCTCCACAGGCTTGGACCGGTGAGACTTTTTAGAACTGGCATGAGTCTTTTTGGTGCTCACATGAGTTTTCGAAGACTCATGCTCTCTGGGGTTATCAGTGTGATGTGCAACCGATGCTTTGGATGTTTCTTTCACGCCCATCTTGGCCTTCTCTGCCCTCAAAGCTTCTATTTCACACTTTAGCCTATCACGCTCTTCGACAGTGTATTCATCGTTCTCTTCCACCACTTCGAGCAAAGCCGGTGGTAGTTCTGGATTGTCCGGATTCATTCGGGCAGATTTTCTTAGCTGGTTTTGAATGCTTGATTCAGGCACCTTCTCCTCCCACTGTGGTCGCCAATTTGGTGTGGATAATAATCGCCTGAGGGTAGGCTAGTAATTTCAGTTGGTGTTTTAAAGAAGTATGTGGGTGTTAAGTGTTTAGAGTAGAGAGTAGAGAGATAATTAAGCAGCTTGGTAGCAGTTAATTCTCATTTTATATAGTTAATGCAGGTGGTTGGGTATTTATACCCTGATGTTTGGGCCCTTATGGGCTTTCGGGTCATGTTTAATGGACCCGGGTCATGTTCAAAGACCCATGAGCTCTAAGTAGGAGAGCAAGTAGGTTAGTCAAGAAGTGTTTAGGTTTTTAGTACTTTTGTCATAGTTCGAACAGTCCTATGGTCATAGTGTTCAAAGTGACCTGTCCGGTCCATGTGATCTATCCGGTATCCGGAGAGGTTGGACCGATCTGTCCTTGTACGGGGAGCAGGCAGAATTCAGACTCATCAGTGGCGTTTGGTTTTCTGGGACTTCTGATGCGTTTTCCTTAACAAAACAGAAAACTGTACATTAGATGCAAAACATGAGTAACACTAATACACAAGTATGATAGATGCAAAAATTGTATCTTTAAATACAAAACCAGCTTTCAGTTAAACACCAGAGGCAGATAAACATATAAATACATATAATATTACAGAATTTAAGCCAAAAAAGAAGATAATACAAAAGTTTTTTCAAAATATGTTTTGTTAATTTTGGGTTATCTGTATCACCTCTTTGTCCACAACATCTTCCTTTGTCACTTTAGATTCTTCAGGAACATCCTTTGCCACTCCAGATGCTTCAGCAACACTCTTGTCCCCTTTAAATACTCCAGCTACTGTGCTTGGCGTTTCAAATATTTCAGAAATTGATTCTTTAGCAGTAGGAACAATAACATTAGTATTTTTATCTTGTTCTTCCATAACAGTATTGGGATTTTGATCTTCTGTAACGTTAACAAGAACTGAAGGATCATCTTTAGCAATAGCAACTTCAGGTACTTCAGCAACATCAATTTCAGATACTTCAGCAACTTCAGGTACTTTAACAACTTCAGTAGTAATTTAAACTGTGGGATTGTCTTTCTTTTCAAACCCAACATCACTAATAATAGTAGCATCAACTTGCTTTTCCATTCCAACTTCAAAAAAAGTAGAATTCTCCATTTTAATAGCAACAATATCTTCAGAATTAACACTATCAACATTAATAGGGGACTCACTATTAACAGTGGTATGAACTTGGTTTTCCACCTCAACATGCTTGTTTGCAACAACAAAAATACCCTCAGATGTAGTAGCAACAACATGAAATTCAACATTAGCAACATGGTAATTTTCATCAGTAACAACAACATTATGATTCTGTTTTTGCAAATCATCTTCACTTTTTTCTTGTTGTGGAGGTTGAAGCTTGTATTCCACAACAATATTTGGTGTTTTATTTTATTTTATTTGGTGATTGGTGGGCTTGATCATTTAATCTCTTTCTTCTTGCATAAGTTGAACCAAACGTTTTTGGTTGCTGTTCAGTTGTTTCCATGTTTAACTTCAACATAGGCAGTTTAAGTGTGTTTTGTAGTTCAACCTCAATGTCCATATCTCCATCCGCTTTCATTTGTGTAATGATCTTCTCCTTTTCTTCGAGTTTCTTTTTCAGTTCATCAATTTGTTGTTGAAATTGTCGGCGTTCCATTTCAGTTTTTTCTACTTTTTCAAATGTTGTTAAGTCGAAGCTCTGGATAGAGACTGGGTCAGTGTGAGGTTTGTATGCGTCTAATGGTGGTGTTGTTGTTAGGCTTGTGGGTGGGTGTGGGACTGTGGTTGGCGCTGGGGCTGGGGCTATTGTGTTAACTTGATGTAAAATAATTAGCAATGTAAAGATGGATGCGAAACATTTGACATCAAAAGATAAATAATAGATGCGAAATCTTAACATTCATAAACCTAGATGCGAAACATAGAAGTCAAATAATTGATAGATGCGGAACGTCAATAAATGATAGATGTGGAACTAAAAAGAAATGTTAGATACGGAACGTGTACATAAAGATAGATGCGGAACGTGTACATAAAGATAGATGTGGAACGTGTACATAAAGATAGATGCGAAATGTGAAACAGAATGATAGATGTAGTACTTTTAACATAATGATAGATGAGAAACGTTAATTACAAGTAGATGCAAAACTTTTCAGTTATAATGATGCTAAATGCGCAACCTTCCGTAATGATGATACTAGAAATGATAAACTAGTATATTTTTTACCTTTTCTCTTGCTAGTAATTTCTTCAACCTTCTGTTTTCTGTTTTGAGATGGTATAATCTATCCGAAATGTTTATTTTAGAACTCTTTTTTATTGTCTTTTCAGGTTTCTTCAGATTTCTAAGAATCTGCGATGTTGTATTCATCTTTCTTGCAATTGAGGCACCAACTGTATCCACTGGTAAAGTTTTCTCTTTCAGCTTCTGTACTGGTTTTCTTCATCGTGTTGCAGTCTTTTTAGTTCTTGGAACTTTTTAGCGTGGTTGAACTATGTATTGGTCAAGTGGTTTTTCACTATCACTAGAATCTGTTGCAACTTGTTTTTGTAGCGTATCCCAATGCAAACCATATTCATATTCGTTGAGGTTTACTTGTTCTATTGGTGGAACAATATCATTTTCTTGAGGAGCATCAGTATTTTCTTCATCTATTTGGAATACTCCTCCAAATTCTTCTTCTTCTTCTTCTGTTAGCTTCAATTGCTCTTTAAGAATCTATAAAATTGTTAAAATATTAGAGTAAACAGATATATGTGTAAAATTTGGAACAGATTAAAAAACATATCGTAAGTATACATATTTATTTGTTATGTTTTTTATGGCTTCAACCAAATCTAAATCTGTTTTGCGTTCAATACCCAGCCATTTGAAGCATCTAGGTATCCTGTCTTCAATTTCAATATCTTGACATAAAGTTGTGTGTTCCATGATGAATGGCTACATATTAACAATACTTTAGATATAATTTGCTGAGTAAATATTTAATATGAAATAGAATGAAGAAAAATACTAACCAGTTAAAGGGCAACACAGCCAAGTACTTTTCTAGGTTTAGTTTCATGACAAACTATTATAAAATTCATCAAATTTTCTCGGATTGCTTCAGCCCAATTGTAGTTGTTTATTTTATTTAGGTGTTCTACATAATAGACCACCATGGAAGCTAATACATCTCCAGATGTAGAGAAAAACAAGGTAGAACAGGCTAGCAATATAAAGAGTATTACAACATCTTCTATTGCCTCATGTCCAGATGTTTTTACTGCTATCTTGATTGCATCCTACAAACAAGCAAAACCATTTCCTAAATTTGATGGATGCAAAACTTTAGTAAGTATATTTAGATTGATGCGGAACCTATGTAAACGGTAATAATAGATGCGAACCGGCTACTAATTTTACTAGATGCGGAACGAGTTTAATTTGGAATAAGCCTAATGTGATAAATGCGAAAACTGGTTTAATCATAATAGATGCGGAACGTTGTTCAATATGAAAGAGGCCTAACGTGATAGATGCGATACCTAGTTTAATATGAAACAGTTTAAAGAGATAGATGCGTAACCTTATGTAAAGCAGAAGTAGTAGATGAGAAACAACTTATGCAAATATTAAAACAGTCAGAAAATGTGAGAAAGATGGAATTTGCGAACCTTTATAAGTTTGTTAGTAATCGGTCTTGCTCTACTTCCATCAACTTTTCTTGATGTCTTCTCAGAAAATACTTCTTTATTATCCTTGATTTTTCTTCATCTTCTAATTATGAAAACTTAGGTTCAAAACTTTTTGTTTGAAGTGGCATATTTTCATCGCCATGTTTTAAACCAAAAATGATCTTTATATCATGGTTTGTAAGCTTTTAAAACTTTTCCCCCAATTTAAATGCTTCTTCATCATCATATGTCATCGCAATCTGTTCAATTACATCCTAGTGTTTTTTATATGTTGTCTTCTTTGTCCGAAGTTCATAAATTGTTTTTAAAAGTGAGTAAAATGGTGTCTTATTTGCTGCTTCTATATGTTATGGCCTCACTTTCATCCGCGTTATTCTTAAGCTTTTAATATCACATATCTGTGTTTTCTCTTTGTGTTTCTTGATCTTACGATCAAATGCGACGCGGTTTGATAGTGCTCTTCTTCATGTTTGGGCCTTTTGTTTAAAGCCCATGGATTTATGAGATATTCGCATTTCTGATTTTTATATTCTATTTATTTCCACAAGATTTTACGTTATAAATATATAAAATATTGTTTGGTCCATTTATTTTTAAGCTAAAAAAATGTTAAGGTTAGAAAAGTAGTCTCTACTTAGATGTTCCCTTCGATTTATTCATTACTTTTAGAGAGGTGTTATACATTTCACAATTTTCCAATTTCAGATCATAAATGTATTTTATTATATTTTTTAACCCCTTTTTATTTAAGGTAAATTACAACAAAAACTTTATAACCTTATTCAAATGAAAGTTTAAAATTTATATATAAATGGTTATATCGATTCATTAAATAATAATATGCGTGTTTAATTTTTAATTGATACTATCAAAAATAATATGAATTATTCTCTTTTTCATTTCGTATAATAATAATATAAATCATTTTAATTTAAAATAGATTATGAATAAAAAAATATAGTTTCGTATATATTCAAATTACAAATAAAATTGTATAGGTTCAACTTTATAACGTATATCGTTTTATGAACTAAATATTATAATCTCTTATTATTAACAGATGTGTGAAATTTTATACTCTTAAATTTCAAATTTGTATAACCTAATAAAGTCTATATTAGCTACTTAAAATCTCTTTATACAGGATATTACAAATTAATATATAATATTTATTTCAAAGTCGAATTAAGCTATAGGTATTTATTTTGGTATATTTTTTATTATATTATATAATTTTGTTAGTGGTTAATTTGATTATGTGATTATAATGTAGGACATATTTCACTATTAACAATAATAAAGATTATAGGTTAAAAACTTTGGTTAGTCACCTGTTGTACTCCTGCCGCTAAACTTCATTCGTCTTCAAAACTAGTCACCGGTCACCAAAAATGTTACATTTTTATCATTAGCGCGTGCAAATTAACAAGGAGCTGACACGTGGCAGGCCAATGTACTCAGCTTTGTTCCATATACGGTCATCCTTTCTTTTCTTCCAAAAACACCCTTTAACATATTTTACCTTATTTACTTTAATTTTTACTTTTTACTCTTCAATTTCACCTCACCTAAGATTTACCCACCCATTTAACTATTTACCTTTTACCCTTCTTTATCCTAATTACTAGTTATTACCCACCCACTTAATAATAACCCGGCCAATCTTGGAGAAGTTCTATTCCCACTCACCTTATTACTATTCTCACCATTCATTTCCGAGGGACTCTTCTTCGTTTTCTTCAAGGAAATCTCATCGCTTTCCATGGATACTTTCTCAAATTTGACCCACAATTTCTTCGATATTCCCTGTTTTGAATTATCACTAGATTTTACCGTTTCTTCATCTTCTTGGTCACTCGAGTCAAGTAACATCTTCTTGCGTTTAATCAGTACCGGAGCAGAAGGTGGCAACGGTGATGGAGATAGAGATTCGAGTTTCGATTCAGATCTTGATTTGAATTTGGATCTGAGTTTATTTTTTTATGAATTAGTGAATCTGTTGCGTTCTTGATTTGGCTCTCAAGTTGAGTACAAAGTTTGTCTAAGTTTCCTTCGATCCAGCCTTGGAGACGGAGGCGCGTGAAATTCAACCCGCCCATAGACCAGTGAGTGTCGTTGGCCCATGAGTGGAGTGGGTCAAGTACAGAAACGGGCGGATCGACTCTTTCTTTATTGATCTTTGCATCGGTGAAGAAGCGCGGCCGAGGAAGGCTGTTGCCGTAGAACGAGGCTGGTTTAATAGCAGAGGTAGATTTCTTTGAAGGAACTACCATTTTTTTCTCTGGTGTGCGAGATTAGGATAAACTGAAACCCCCGAAGATCCATCACCTATTTTCTCCAGAGAGAATTGAAAGATGGCGTATGCAGCGATGAAGCCTGGTTTGGAAGAACCTTATGAGCAGATTCACAAGATCAAAATCACTTTATCCTCCAAAAATGTCAAAAATATCAAGAAAGTTTATGCTGATTTGGTCCGTGGTGCTAAGGACAAGAGACTTAGGGTTAATGGACCAGTGAGAATGCCAACCAAGGTTCTTAACATTACTACCAGGAAGACCCCTTATGGTGAAGGAACAAACACTTGGGACAGATTTGAGCTGAGAGTTCATAAGCGGGTAGTTGACCTGTTCAGTTCCCCAGAAGTTGTGAAGCAAATTACCTCCATCACAATCGAACCAGGTGTTGAGGTTAAGGTCACCATCGCAGACTCTTAGATATGTTATGTTCAATCTTCGGATAAGTTCTCATATTTATTATGCCCTAAGTTTTTACATGTATGGTTGTTTGTAGGGTTACTATAACTTTTTGTTTCCTATTATTAAGTTTTCAATAAAAAAAAACTACCATTTTTTTGCAGATTTGTAAAGAAGATAATAGAATAGATTCTTCTTGTTGTGATTTGAGAAAGAGGGCGGAGCGTACGTGGGTTAGATAAGGATTTGGGTGAAATTAACAAATGGGTCGGGTTATTCGTAAGTGGGTGGGTATTAACTAGTAATTAGGATAAAGAAGGGTAAAAGGTAAATAGTTAAATGGGTGGGTAAATCTTAGGTGAGCTGAAATTTAAGAGTAAAAAGTAAAAAATTAAAGTAAATAAGGTAAAATGTGCTACAAGGGTGTTTTTGGAAGAAACGAAGGGATGACCGTATGTGGAACAAAGCTGAGTACATTGGCCTGCCACGTGTCAGCTCCTTGTTAATTTGCACGCGCTAATGGAAAAAATGCAATATTTTTGGAGACCGGTGACTAGTTTTGGGGACGAATGAAGTTTAGTGGCAAGAGTGCAACAAGTGTCAAACACCGGTGACTAATGAGGGTTTTTAGCCAAGGATATAGTTAGTAATATATATTTAGGAAATCATGAAAAATTAGATATTAGATGGTAAAAGATAAATTTAAATAAATAATAAATAATATTATTTATATGTTTATGATAAAAATAATAATTTGATTTTGAATATTATATAATCATAAAATCAGATATAAATGGATATTTATTCATATATATATAATGTATCATATATATGTTGATGTTTATGTTATTTTATCAGTTAGTTTGATTAGTTGTCGAATGAAAACAAAATGCTCTGAAACTCCCTAATGGACATAATTCGGAATAATAACAAACTGACTAACCACATGAACAATATAAGCTATATCTGTGAGATAGACAAAGCTTCCCAAAATAATACGATATAAAGTCGGGTCTGACAAAGAAATATCATCAGTTGGAGAATACCGAGCAATGATTATAAGAGAGGTATCTACTGTCCAATTATCATAAAATCACATTATCTTGACTAGATCACATATATATTTTATCTGAGAAAAGATATAAATTTTTAGGAGACTAAGCCACCTCAATACGTAAAAAATAACGTAATAGTCCCAAAACCTTCATCGTAAATCGTTGAGTCAAATCACGTTTAAGGGCCTCAATACCATCAATATCATCACCTATAATGATCATATCATCTACATAAAGGGATAAAATAATTTATCCTGCACTCGTACATCTGATAAACAAGACCGAATCAGGATTAATAGTAAGAAAACCAAGTTAAGTACCAATCGTGAAACATTTCTCAAACCAATTCCGATGAGCTTGTTGAAGACCATATAAAGTTATCATAAGTCGACAAAATTCATTTAAACCTTCTCATAGATCACAATTTAGAAATGCATTTTAGTAATCCAATTAAAAAGCCTTTCATTGGAAAAAAATATGCAACCGCAATAAGTGTACGAATTGTCGTCATTTTTGCCAAACGTAGCCTCATGATTCATACCATACTTCTGTGAATATCCTTTTGCTACTATACGATCCTTATATATTTCAACGGACCCATCATACTTTTTATTGATTTAAAAAACCCAACAAGAAGCAATAATAAGCTTACCAGGTGGAGGTTCAACCATATCCCATATATGAGTTTGATAAAGAGAAATAAGCTCTTCGGACATATTATTTTGCCAACAAGGATCACAAACAGCTTCTTTAAATGACTCAGGTTTATATAAATCATGTATGTTTGCTATGAAAAATGAAAACGGAGCCGAGTACGAAGAATAAGTGAAGTTTGGTAGACTTACTTGTACGAGTGGATCTCCTGGGAGGTGGAGAGTATGTTGTTCTACCAGAAAAAGGACTGGCTCACGCATTGATGGAGCAAAAGTAGTATCAATTGGTGTATGTATTAATAGAGTAGAAGTAATATCAATTGTTGTAGATGTCTCATGAGTTGTTATATCAATTTTAAAATATGTATTCCTATAAGTTTCAAAAGGATCAATAACATGAAGTTTTATAGTTGTTAATGGTGTGGATGATTTCTAATCAAAAGGTATTTTAGGTAGTTTATCAATTGTGTATTAAATATTTAAGTAGAAAGTAGAGAGATAAAAGAGGTGTGTGCTACTATTTATGTTTCTTAGAAAAGTCCAACCTATTTAATGTGGTTGGTTAGGGGGTATTTATACTTTTGTTTTAGGACCCATGGGTCATTTGGGTCGGATCTTAGATTCGGGCCAGCCTTACAGACTCCAAAGCCCAACTAACTTCTCAGAGCCATGTCATTATATTGTTCGGAATAATTTTGTACTCTGAATGAAGAAAACGTAGCTGCTATAGGTGTGATTGCATTCATTCCATAAATAAGAGAAAAATAAGACTCCTTAGTGGCTCTATGAGTAGTGGTTTGGTAAGCCCAAAAAACTTCTTGTAAATAACTCGACTATTTTCCTGCAGCTCATTCCAGATTATTTTTTGAACCCTTCAAAATTGTCTGATTAGTGACTCCAACTTTCCCATTAGTCGGAGGATGAAAAAGAGAAGAGAAACAATTTTGAATTCCTCTTGAAGTACAAAATGCCTCATTATATTTGTTGTCGAACTGAGGACCATTATCTGTAGTGATGCGTTGGGGAATTCCGAATCGGCAGCATATGTTGGAGATGATAAACTTTATTACTGCATTTGATGTTGTTCCAGATTAGGGTGCAGCTTCTATCCATTTAGAGAAGTAGTTTATTGCCACAATTATAGTTCGACAACCACCGGAGGCCATGGGAAGGGGTCCAACTAAATCTAGTCCCCATCTATCAAAGGGTATAGGTCCGAATACTGATTCCATGGGGACTGCTAGCACATGAATTTCATTTCCATATTTTTGAAAAAGATCACATATTTTGACCAGATCCTTAGCATCTTCCATTATAGTGGGCTAATAGTATCATGCTAACAAAACTCTTCTGGTTACAGCTTTATAACCATAGTGTGCTGAACCTTCTTCATCGTGTAATTCAGATAATTGTTTTTGAAATTCTTCAAAACTGAGGCAGCACATAAGAGGTCTGCTGAAATATTTTTTATAAAGAACTCCTCTCAAGATCATAAAACCAAGAGCCTTGTATTTTACTTTCGTAGCCAAAATCTTATCCGAAGGTAAAACTCCATCGGTAGTAAACTATTGGATTTCATATCTCTAATATTTGGATTGTATGCATAATATGTCCATACTCTTATCAAATTCACCCTTCTTTTGTCGATTTGAGTCAATGGAAGGACAATCTTGCATAAGAATCCAAAGATAGGCTTCATAGTAAGCTATGGTGGCTAAGGAATTTGCATAACATTTTCCGATCTAAGAATATGTTTATATCATATGCTTTTAAAACTTATGATAATTTCCTTTAGCACTTATATATACTTTATTGAATTATCTTTTATGGTTTCAAATTTTCCTTGAGCTTGATGAATAAGTAATTGAGAATCACTTATTAACCTGATCATTTTTGCTCCACATAATTGAGGTAACCTCAAACTATCTATGACTTCTTCATACTCTGACTCATTATTGGATTTTCTGAACCAAAACATATAGCTTGGTACATGGTGTCACCATAAGGAGAAGTTAAACAAATTCCAGTTCCACATCCCATCGTACTAGACTCGTTATCCATTCAGACTACCCACTCTCTATGAAACGTATTACTTTGATCTTATTTGTAAGATCTCTCATTATGAAATTCTACTAAAAACTCAGGTACAACTTGAGCCTTGATTGAAGTTCGAGGTGCAAAGTCAATATCATAGTCTCCGAGATCCACTGACCAATTAGTCATTCTTCCTGATATCTCAGTCTTTTGTAGAACGTTCTTTAAATGAAAAGACGTCCGAACTGCGATAGAGTGTGCTTGAAAGTAGGGTCTCATTTTTCTAGCTGTTATCACCAGTTTCAAGGCTAAGTTTCTAAGTTTAAGTAATTTTTCTCAGCTTCTAATAAATTCTGGCTTATATAATACACCAAATTGGGGTAATTATCCACTTATCTTAAGTATTTCTTGATTTCAAACAAAATTTGATCACACAATCAAGACCAATTAACTCTTTAGCATTCCTTAAAACTTGGAAAAATTGAGCGCACTTGTCCAATGATCTTGAAAAATAAACCGATTTAAAGCAGTTAATCTACTGGTTAGTATCTGAACTTCTTTAGTATTTTGAGGTGGATCCATGGCTAATAAAACATTTAACTGATCTCGATCAGCCTAAATCCCTTTTTTCACTTATAATGTATCTTAGAAACTTTCCATATCGGACTACAAGCGAACATTTCACAGGGTTTAACTTCAAGTTGATAGCCTCTAGGTTAGAAAAAGTTTATTGGGGATCAAATATGTGTTCTTCCTCCTTCAGTATTTTCACCATTATGTCATCTATATAAACCTTTATATTTTTTGCCAATTTGGTTAGCAAACGTCTTATTCACTAATCGTTGATAAGTAGATCCACCATTCTTCAACCCAAACGGCATCACCTTATAGGAATGGAGCCCCATCTCAGTAATAAAAGTAGTATGATCTTGATCATTTGAATCCAACCGTATCTAATTGTACCCAGATAAAGATTCCATAAAAGACAATAACTTATTTCATGACGTAGAGTCTAATAGCTGGTCTATCCATGGTACTAGAAATGATCTTTAGGACAAGCTCTATTAAGATATTTGAATTCAATACATATATGTCATTTCCTATTCTTTTTCTTGACTAAAACTGGATTAGCTATCCAAAGAGGGTATTTAGATTTCTTAATATACCCCATCTTGGTTAACCGATCTACTTGTTGCACAATCACTTCAGAGTTTTCTCTGGAAAAAGTCATTCTTCTCTATAACACTGGCCCAGCATCAGATTGGACTGGTAGCTTGTGACTGATCCCATCACCTGGCACTCCTGTCACGTATGCATTGCATCATGAAAATACATGTAGATTGCTAGATAAAAAAGACAATAATTTTTGTTTTAATCTTAATGGTAATTTGGCTCCAACCTTAACACTTTTGCCTTCTTCCAGGAAATAAATTCAACTTCTTCAACTGGAATTAAGCACCGGGAGCCTCCCTCAGATCATCTATTTCATTTTGATTGGAAGAAGGATCCAATAACTGGTATTCTTTGTTAATTTTCACTGCCTCCAATGACTTTGAGGCAAGAGCAGTGACATAGCATTCACGAGCTACATCCCGGTTGCTTCGGATGACGCCTACTTGACCTCTCATAACATACTTTAAACATTGCTGCACAGTGGAAGCTGTTGCATATATTTTGGAGAGCCAAGATCTACCGAATATGAATTTGTAAGATATTGGACAATAAACCACAATGAACAACACACTTACCATTTTTTAAAATGGTCCTTTACCCAATAACACTTCCTATTTAAATGCCCGATTACATTGATAGAACTCCCAATAAAGCCTATTATGGTTTTGTTCGAATGTTAGATAAGCAATAAAAAAAAATATATTTTCCGAACTATCCGTGTCAACCAAGACCCGACGTATATCTTTGTTCGCAATAGATGCCCCTATCACAATATAATCTTCATATGGGCCTGGACTATCTCTTAAATCATCTTCATCAAAGACAATAAATTGAGAACTTTGGTAAAGATGTGTGGATATTTTTCCTTCGAACTGAGTTTTCAAATTTTTGACATGTCTTTTCATTGAACAACTTGAGGGTGTTGTTACCGTGTCTCCCTAAAAAATAGTCAATGATTCAAAAACTTGTGCAGGTCGGAAACAATTGCAGCCTTATCTATTATTACCCCAACTGATTCCGACCGGGATCAGGATCAAGATATTATGAGTCTACGTCAAGTATTTCCACAATCATCATGGCATCTTCTTGCATGGATGCCCCCATACTTTTTCCTAGACTGGTTGGTGAGGCTATTCAGGGTGCATTGTTATTTGGATAGAGTTGGTATTATCTTGTCTACTGCCCCATTGCCTTTTAACAAAGGCATCCAACTTTCCTCTCTCGATAAGATTCTGTACTTCTTGTTTTAATTCTATAAAGTCATGTGTATCATGACCCACATCATTGTGGTATTTACAAAAGCGAGCGTTTTGAATCTCTTTAGGATATTGAATTGGGGCTGGCCTTCTAAATACACAACATTTTTGGTCGTATCATATATTGTAGCTACACTTTCACCCATTTCGGATAACCATTTAGTCTAAACCTATGGGCCCTTCTTAGGTCTAGCTTGTTGGTTTTGGTTAGATTGAATTTTCCTAGGACGATGTGATCTATGTGAGGACTCTTTTGGCATATAATTAATAGTGGCCTGGGATTGAGTAGTAGCTTGTGGAATTGATGTTGTAGCAATATACCTGTTCTAAAGCGATACTCTAGATTTCTTAGTTTCTTCAACCGCAATCTGTTTTCCAACTTGATTTAACAACCCTCCCCCAAGTTATTGCCTCCTTCCGAGTTACCGAATTAGTTAATTGCCCAGATTGAGTCCTTGTCTTAAAGAGGCGATATCCACATGTTCAAAACAATCAGCTAACCCATTTTTCGTATTCACAAATCAACTGATATATTATTTTAATGATTCGTTCAGCTCCTGGGAACAATGGATAATAGTATCATCATTCCCCTTAAGCTCCTTACTTGCCACAAATAGCCTTCAAAATGTCACCCAGAACATATCAAAGTTTTTAGATCCACGAAGGAGACCGTTATACCACTTTAGGGCACTTCCTTTACAGGTTTGTGAGAAAGCCCGACATAACAATTTTTCATCGTCATCAAAGTTTATCATAAAGTTGTTAAACTACTCAAGGTGGTTGTCCGGATCTTTACTTCCATCACACTTCTTCATCTTGGAAATTTTAAACCGTCTGGGGAGATGTCTAGAGAGTATTTCCAAGGAAAATGGTGATTGCCTCCAATTGTGACTTCGGCTAAATACTGTATCTTCATTAGGAGTAGCAAAGTGACCACTTAACAGATGGTCAATGCCATAATCTATCGAACCCTTTATTTTTTTTGTCTCTCTTGTCCATTTTTCTTGAATGTTTCTTAGTTAGCCTCAATTTATTTTTTTGATGGCCCTTTTCACTACTGGATGAAGGAGGCTCGTCAGAGTCAGAATTAGTGGATGAACCATCAGAAGAGTCTGATGCACTCATAACTTGTTTAACCCGATGCATCTTTTTAGATTTAATATGAGACTTTGGGGACTGATCACTGTCACCATGCTCATCTACAAACACACCACATGCATCAGATATTTCCTTCACTACTTTTTTAGCTTGCGTTTGGGCCCGTAGAGCTTCAATTTTCAGCCCTTACATGATCATGTTCATCCTGTATGAATTGTCTTTCATCTATGTTGTGATTGACATGATACACAATATTGTGCTCATTATTCTCTCTTACACTTTCAGCTTCATGAGGTGGAACATCTTGCATGTTAAGATCCATGCTTTGGTAATGTCCGAAGTACGATTTCTACTTACTGGTTTTGAATAAAGCTATTCGGACACCTTTTACTCCCACTCTGGTCGTCATTCTGCTGTGGATGATCTCTAATCGAGGGGTATTTAAGGTAATTTATCAACTGTATATTAAATATTTAAGGAGAAAGTAGAGAGATAAAAGAGATGTGTGTCAGTAATTATGTTTCTTAGGAAAGTTTAACCTACTTAATATGGTTAGTTGAGGTATTTATACTTTTGTTTTAGGACCGATGGGTCATTCAGGTCAGATCTTGGATTCGGGCCCATGACTAAAAATAGTTTAGCACAAAGTTGAGTCATAATCCACTTGAGCTCACTGTTCATCCATAAGACTTTGTTGATTCTGTCTGAATTAACCCTTTGGATAGTCTTAATGGAACTTCCAATAATATATGAACCCATCAGTTAAAACATGTGATTTTATCAGAATAAAATAGGATATACTCAAAAAATATGACTTGACGAGATACATATAACTTCTAATTAGTAGAATCATAACAATGATAACCTTTCTCTGTAACACCATAACCTATAAAAACATATATAGTTGTTTTAGGACCCAATTTGTTGCGTTCAACATGAAGACAAAGAATAAAACATGTACGTCCAAATATTCATGAAGAAGATAATTTGAATTTTTCCATGTAACTTATGAAAGGGAGACATCCATGCATTATGAGCAGTGGAAATTCGATTAGCCATATAAACAGCAGTGAGAATTGCTTCTCTCTAGAAACAGTAAGAACTTCTATTAATAAAAAGAAAGAACGAGCAGTCTCAACAATGTGTCTTTCTGCGACACCATTTTACTTAGGGGTGTATATACAAGATGAATGATGTATGGTACTATCGTATGTAAGTAAATATTTGAAGTTATTGAAGGTATATTTATCCTTAAATCACACCTAAATAATTTTAACACAGTAGAATGTTATGTCTTAACCAATGCTCTAAGTCCTCTATAAGTTTAAAGGAAATCTTATCTTCGTTTCATAAAATAAATCCATGGGTATCGAGTATAATCATCAATAAAAGATAGATAATAGAATAAACCACCCTTTGTGGAGACATGAGATGAACCCCAGACATCAAAATGAATAATATCAAATTGAGCAATAAAAGAAATGACACTTTGATTAAATAGTAAAATATATAAAAAATTCTAGTTTACAACCACTAGAATCTGAGATATTATAATTGATTTAAATATCATGTAGAGACTAAAAACTTTAAACATGATGCAGAGTGTTAGTCCTTTTCTCACGCAAGTATACGCGGTCAAATAGTAGCAAGTAATAAGTAAGAAAGATCGTTCCCACGAAGACTAGGTGTATAAGACAAGAATTCCTTTATGCAACAACGTATGATTATTAAACTAATGCTTGAACGAGTAATAGAGTATGAATGTAACTAAACAAATCAACTAACGAGATTATCTAACGAGTTTACTTATGCGAGAGAAAACCTGGAACCCTAACTTCAATGTTTATTTTACCCAGAGTATTAATATACTTAATCAATATGTAAGATAACTACGATTACTAATCAGATAACACAAAATCAGAATACGCTACCTTTCAGTACATGTAAACCAAACCACTTAAACAACCACAAAAGAGATAGCAATTAAGCAGACACCGCTTGCATGAAAATCCTATATGTCTATATGAATTGAGGTACAATTGGTTTTAAGCACAAGTTATCTATTTTGATTACATAGGGTAATAAGATATGGTTAATGACATATTACGAATCATGAACAATCACAATATGAATCATTCAAGAACCTATGCTAGCATGACAAGTTCTAAACCCTTAAATCTACTTTCGCATTCATTAAAGATAAACAAACTATGGTGTGGTTAATTTTCGTCTGAGGGTAAATTTGTAATTTGTTTTATAGTTTTTGGAGGTATGTAGGTGTTTAATGTTTGAGTATAGAGTACAGGGAGAATTAAGCAGCCTAGTTGTATTTAATTTTCATTACCCATATTAAATGCAAGTGGTTGGGTATTTATACCCTTATATTTGGGCTTTTATGGGTTTTCGGGTCATGTTTAATGGACCCGGGTCATGTTCAAAGACCCATGAGCTCTTAGTAGAAGAGCAAGCAACTTAGTCAAGAAGTGTTTATGTTTTAAGTACTTTAATTCAGACAGTTCAATGAGCTTAGAGTACGAACTGTTCTGTCCGATCCAGTGATCTTAGTTCGAATGAGGTAACAACATTCGGACTCATCAGGAGCCCCTTTTTTAGGTGTTTGCTCAAATACCTTTGCCAAAAACCTGAAAAACAGTCCGATGTCAGGGGCAGTTTTAATCCGGACAGGTCTTTTGACTTGTGCTATGGCTTCATCCGGACTGAAGAAGCTTTGTGAATCCAAACGGTTTCTTGCCAGAGTTCATGGGACACGCGTCACTTTTTGGTTGGTTATTTCAGCAGTTTTTTCACCTTGAATTTCGCACCCACCTTCTTCGAAAAGCAACCTCTTCATTAATGAGGGTGACGTCAGCGCCGTCTTTTAATCATTATTAATCTTTTCGAATTCTCCTAGGAATTAAGACTCCTTTTTTAGATTCACTATAAATTGAAATAATTTCTACTGTTTCACCATCACTTTCATTTTTACTCTGCTAATTCTCAAAGCTTTTTCTCTCAAAAACAAATTTCTACTCACGTCGTTTATGTTTACGGCTAGGAACGCTCTAATCAAAGGTGGGTGGCTCAACCTCTCTGAGTTAGAAAAACCGCAAAAGATTGAAAGGGAAAGGCGCATTGCAGCAGGCTTACCCACTTCCCCTGTCGACAAACCAACAACTTCAGCCACAGAGTCAGACCAGGGTTCTTCTTCCATAAAGGGCATCAAACCGAAGAGGTTATTTCGAACCAATCTTTCACCTATTATCTCAGGTTCTTCGGTTCAAGAATCGGAACCCGTCGTCGAACCAGGTTTAACAGTTACAAGCTTTAAAAAACCCTCCCCCTTCTTAGCCATGGGGTCAGATGTCGAAACCTCTCCTCATAAGTTAGTTGATCGACGAAAAGGCCGGCTAGTCAAAGGGCAGGCTTCTAAGGGCACCCCTTCGAAATCGGGTGCCAAAGACAGTAGTGCTGGGTCAGAAGCACCTATTAAAGCTCCCAAGGATAGGCTGTCCGGTCCGGAGGGCACTGGCTCAAGTCCTCGAAGAGAAATATCCATACCAGAGCCCCAACCGGAGGCCAGGAATCAAGAGGACACTGAAGCGCAGCAGTCCGGAAGTCAAGCTGAGCCAAATTTAGACCTCCCTCTGACCGCTACAACTAAAAACCCTTCCTCAATTATGGAGGAAATAATGGAGGACTCTATTGAAGAGGCTCCGTTCGAGTCTGAACCTTCCGGACATACTAGTGATGCTGTTGCTGCTCAAAAGGACAAGGGCAAAGAAAAGTTGTGCTTGAGGCATCCAGATCTGCCGGAGTGTCTCGAAGGAAGGATGGGGCCTTGTTTCCACAAGGTCAATGTTAAGTACCTTCTTGCCCTGCAAAAGATCAACTACGCATTCATCCACACAGCTGAGCTGGGCCGGATGCGTACAAAGTGGGGAATTCTGGAGAACGTGAAGATAAGAATCTCTATAAACCCCGAAACTCCCATGGACTGCAAGTTGAGCGAGATAGTCATCTTTACGGAGCTGTTTAACTGGGGGCTTAGATTCCCCTTGGACCCAGAGATCGTTAGATACTTTCATCTGATAAAGCTCTGTCCAAGCCAACTGAGTCCCAATGCTTGGTACACCCTTATAGCCTGCATTATGGCATCTAGGCTCTCCGGGATCCCTCTACCAATAGAGGAGTTTGCTGCTGTGGCCAGCCTCTGTAGAAACCACCACATCCCTTTCTACCATTTTAGTATGGGGGATAACTTCAAAGCTGTGGATGACCTGCTAGAGTCGGAGAGGAACTAGAGGACCCAATTCGTGTTTGTAAGTGGGGCTTGGGAAAACGGGAAGAAAATCAAGGCCGGAGTCAACCCAAGTCTCCTCACCAGTAGATGGAGGAGTGATCGTAAGGCTCCTACTTTATATTTTTATCTCTTCTTTTATCAAATTTGTTTAAACTAACTAACTTTGTCTTCTTCTTAGCAGAACTGCCCAAGGACTTCAATGACTATCTAAAGTTCGGGCAGACCACTTGCACCAAAATCAATGCTTGGACTGCTGAAAGGTGGGGAAAACCGGTTCCATGATGCCTTCACGGGCGGAAACTTAGCAAGGTCTCACCTCTGGAACACTACTGGCCGGAGGGACTTAACCTGGGAAGAGCTCACCACTCAACCCCCTCCGGATATAGTGCTCAAGAAGACACACGAACCGGATGGGACACTCTACTTGCCAGGCCGGGCCAAGGCCCCGAGTAAGATGAAAGGCAAAAAGAAGAAGGGCAAGAAAGTGGCAAGCGGAGCGGACCCTACTAAGGTGGAGGAAGCTGTTTTAACCAATCCGGAGGGACCACCCCCAAGCCAGATTGATGCTGCTCTCTTGGAAGTGGTAGAGCAAGAAAGTGTTAGGCAAGAAGCTCACTCCCCAACACCCCTAAGGGCTTCCAAAAGAGACCGTAAACGGGGAGCTGAAAGAAAGGATAGGGAGGCCAAGAAGAAGAAGACCTCTAAGGGTGATGAACTTTCTCTCCGACCTCCGGAGCCTCTTCCCCAAGTTGATCCCACTTACCCGACACAAGTAGAAGAGATACCTGGTGACTTCCAAACTGATGAGGTTGAAGGGGGAGGTCTTAGCATTGATGGGGTAGACATCACTGGTCTTGGTGGGCTTGGTGAGTACTTTATCAACCTCCCCAGAGACGATTTTGCTGGGCCTTACCTCCCTCCGAGTACTTCAACCACCGTCACTTTTAATGGTAAGACTTTTACTGTTTCAAGTGAAAGGGATATTATAGCTCACTCTTTATTAAGTAGTGTTCAGCCGGTGCTTGCGTTAGAGAAGCAAGTTCGAAGTCAGGCCGACATTATCAAAGACCTCAAGTCTGATAAGGAGAGGATGTCCGATGAACTTCTCACTGCCACTCAACATGCTAATATTTTGAAGGGGGAGAATGAGGAGCTGAAAAAGAACCACGACGGGTGGACCACCAAAGTTGCTACTCTGGAAGACACCATCAAGGATCTCCGGGAGAAGTTGTCCGGAGCAGAGAAAGATCTCAACTCTTCAAAAGAGGAGACCAAGGTCAAGGACCAAATTATCAACAACTTGATCAGTGACAAGATTGCGCTTGAGAACACAGTGTCCAAGGCTGCCGAGGAGAAAGCTGATCTGCTAAGGGAGCAGGAGGCCAAAATCCAAGCCAAGATCGATGCTTATGCCAACAACGTGATCGACACTCAAGAGCAAATGTATGCCAAGGTGAAATCAGACATGGTCCTGCTCTTCCATGAGAAGTTCCCGAAGAGGAACTTGGGTGATTTGTGGCTTCACGTAGAGTATGAAGACCTTCCCTTCCACACCATGGCTGACGGAGACTTGCATGACTACTCCAATGCTTCTTCTTTTGACGAGGCAGAAGAAAATGCCGGAGTGGGTCCTCCTGAAGAGAAAGACGATCCCAAGGGGAAGAAGAAGATGGATGAGGCTGAGCCATCTTCAAAGGCTCAGTCTTGAATTTATGAATTAATTTTTACTTTTCATGTTATCTAAACTAAAGTCCTTGGAAGGCCAAGGCACTCTTTTTGTTAATGTGTCCGGTATCTGACCGGATAGATCCTTTACTTTGTTTGACAATTTGGAAGTCCTTGGAAGGCCAAGGCACTTAAGTTATTTCAATGAATATCCTTGTTTTGCATAATTTTCGCATCCTTTCATAGTTTGTTTCAATTTTGGTGGCTAGTGTTTAAATAGCCCTTAGTTATTTCATAAATAGTCTAAAGTGAGAGTGTTTAAGTTCTCCGATGACAAATGTTTAAGTGACCATCATTCTTTTACTTCAATCCGGATGGTGTGACAAAAACCAGAGTAAGAACACTTCGGAAATGTTTTTTAAGAAGGCATCAAATTTCATTAAAAAGCCCGGACACCTCATTAAAACCTCCCCGCGCCACCAGGGTAGGAAAGAGTATGCCCCCAAATATTTACATGGATGTTTAAACAACTAAATATTTACACAGATGCTACTCCAAGTACGTCCGGAGATGTTCGATATTCCAAGGGTGGGTCAAAATTCTTCCATCCTTGTCTTCTAGCCAATATGTTCCAGGTTTAAGCCTTTCCACTTCCATATAAGGTCCTTCCCAAGTTGGGGCCAGTTTGCCGAGCAGCTTCTCCTTAGTGTGTAAGAAGACTTTCCTCAATACCTTGTCCCCTGGCTGGAAATCTCTTCTTTTAACCCTAGAAGCAAATCTGCTTCTCATCAAGCCCTGATAGTGTGCAGCTCTAAGGTGAGCTTTAACTCGTCTTTCCTCTACCATTCGGAGAAGTTGTGAACCCGAAATGATGGGAGAGTCGCTTCTATGGGAGCTACTGCATCCATCCCATAGACCAAGGTAAAGGGTGACTCCTGTGTTGCAGCCCCAGGTGTTGTCCGGTAGGCCCACAAGACCTCTTGTAAATAGCTGGGCCACTTCCCAGCAGCTCCTTCCAGATTCTTCTTTAAACCGGACAGTATAGTTCTGTTAGCCACTTCAACCTGACCATTTTCTTGTGGGTGGAAAGGTGAAGAGAAACAATGTTGTATACCCCTTGAGGCACATAAACTCTCCATTTCTCTATTGTCGAACTGTGGCCCATTGTCTGTCGTTATCTTTTGTGGAACACCAAATCTGCAACAGATGTTGGATAAAATGAATTTTATGACAGCTTTTGATGATGTTCCTGCCAGGGGGGCTGCTTCAATCCACTTCGAAAAGTAATCTATAGCAACAATTATAGTTTTGCGCCCTCCGGACGCCATAGGGAGAGGGCCCACCAAATCCAAACCCCATCGAGCAAAAAGTATAGGCTCAGAAATTGACTCTAAAGAGATGGTTGGGACATGAATTTCATTGCTATATCTCTGGCATGGATCACACCTTCTTACCAGCTCTTTAGCATCCTGCATGATAGATGGCTAATAGTAGCCGGCCAGTAAAACTCTCCTTGTTAAAGCTCTAAATCCACAGTGAGCTGATCCCTCACCATCATGCAATTCGGAGAGGATTACTTGAGACTCATCATCTCCCAAACACCGCAGAAGAGGTTTACTGTAAGACTTTTTATATAGAATGTCTCTTAGTATGATAAAACCATGAGCCTTGTGTTTTATTTTTCTCGCTAGCAATTTATCCGGAGGCAAAATGCCATCAGAGAGGTACTGTAGGAGAGGAGATCTCTAGTCCTGAGGTTGCTTTACCTGAATTTCAAAAATTTCTTCGTCTTTACCCACAGTAAGTTGAATGGAGGGGCTCTCCAGCACATGGATCCATGGATATGACTCTGTGTAAGCTATAGTTACCAATGAATATGCTAATTCATTCTCTGTCCAGGGTATATGCTCATAAACAACGCTTTTAAACTTGAGTGCTTCATTTTTAAGAAGAAGCAAATACTTCACTAGCTACTCCTTTTTAGCCTCAGATTGACCTTGAGCATGGTGGATAAGAAGCTGGGAGTCACTCATTAGCTTGACCCTTTTAGCCGCACAAATATAAGCTAACTTTAAACCGGCTATAGCTACTTCGTATTCGGACTCATTATTAGAAGCCCTGAAAGCAAAACATATAGCTTGGTACATTTTGTCACCATATGGAGAAGTTAAGCACACCCCTGCACCACATCCCATAGTTCTCGATCCACCATCCGTCTGGACGACCCAGACCTTTTTGTCCTTCATCTCACTAGTCTGCTCCGAATCTCTGTCAGAGTGGAATTCAACTAAAAAATCAGCCACAGCTTGGGCCTTGACTGCTGTTCGGGGAGCAAAATCTATATTGAAATCCCCTAATTCTACTGACCACTTAGTCATTCTATTTGAAATGTCTGCCTTTTGGAGAACATTATTCAAAGGAAAAGATGTCCGGACGCCAATATGATAGCCTGGATATAAGGCTTCATCTTCCTTGCAGCTATCACCAGGGCTAGTGCTAACTTTTCGAGTTTTAAATAACGCTTTTCTGCATCTATCAAGCTTTTGCTGATGTAGTATACGAGATGGGGGTAGTTATCTACCTCTCTTACCAACACAACACTGATGGCACAACTTGAAACAGCCAAATATACGAAGAGCGTCTCTCCATCAATTGGTTTAAATAAGGTTTTAGGGGAGGACAAATGTTTCTTAATCTCATTGAAGGCCTCATCACACTGTGAGGTCCAATTAAATCCTCCAGCACCCTTCAAAGTTTGAAAAAACGGGGCGCATCTGTCCGATGATCTTAAGATAAATCGGTTTAAAGCAGCTAACCTCCCCGTCAATCGTTGCACTTCTTTAATATTCCGAGGAGGCTCCATTTGGAATAGAGCATTAAGCTGGTCCGGATCGGGCTGTATACCTTGCTCACTTATTATATAACCTAGGAACTTCCCGGATTGTACTCCGAACACACATTTTTCTGGATTTAACTTCAAATTCACTTTTACTAAGTTGGTAAAAGTTTCCTGTAGGTCAGCCAAGTGCAATTGCTCATCCACACTTTTTACCATCATGTCATCGATGTATACTTCCATATTCCTTCCAATCTGATCAGCAAAGGCTTTGTTCACCAATCTATGATAAGTAGCCCTAACATTTTTCAATCCAAATGGCATTACCTTGTAGCAATGAAGACCCCTATCAGTGACAAATGTGGTATGCTCCTGATCCTTCGGATCTACTTGGATCTGATTGTACCCGGAGAAAGCATCCATAAAGAGTAGCAGCTTATTTCCAGAGGTGGAGTCTACTAGTTGGTCAATTCGGGGAACTGGATACAAATATTTTGGGAAAGCTCTATTGAGATCTGTGAAGTCAATACACATACACCACTTGCCATTTTTATTTTTCACCAAGACCGGATTGGCAGTCCACAAAGGATATTGAGACTCCTTGATATGCCCCATCTTTGTGAGCCTGTCAACCTCTTGCACAATAACATCAGCCTTTTCTTTGGAAAAAACCCTTCTCTTTTGTACCACTGGTGCTACATCTTTCCGGACGGATAGGTGATGTGATATAACATCAGCTGGAACCCCAGTAACATCAGCATTGCACCAAGCGAAAACATGTTGATGGTTTTTCAAGAATTTTAACATCTTATTTTTCAGGTCGGGTGGCATTTTAGACCCTTTTTGACACTTTTCCCTTCTTTTAAAGAATGTGTTTCTACCTCTTCAATTAGTATCAATACTCCAGGGGTCTCTCTGGGGTCATCGATTTCACCCTCACCCCCAGAATGCCCCTCAAATTGCTATTGCTCGTTGATACAAACTGCCCCCAACGTCCGGGGAGCCAGGGTTGTAGCATAACATTCTCTTGCAACCTTTTGACTGCTTCGGACAACTCCCACCGGTCCTTGAACAACATATTTCAAACATTGGTGGACTTTCGAAGCCATTGCATGCATCCTAGAGAGCTAAGACCTCCCTAAAATAGCATTATAGCAAGTGGGACAATCTACCACAATAAGAAGTATCATGGCCATCTTCTTGAAAGGGCCCTTGCCCAACAGAACTTCCTCTTCGAACTCCCCGATCACATCTGCTGAGCTACCAGTAAAGCCCACAATTGATCTCTCCGAACGCTGAGTTACGGCTGGATTTTTCATTTTCTTGTAAGTGTTTAAGAAGAGGATATTAGCTGAGCTTCCAGTATCCACCAAGATTCGTCTTATGTCATTGCCCCTAATGGATGCTCCTATGACAACAACATCTTCATGAGGGCCAGCTATATCTCTTAAGTCATCTTCATCAAAAACAATGAAGGGGAATGGAATCTGCGATTGATAGGAGGTCATGCCTCCTTCTAGATGGGTAGCTAAAGTATGAACGTGCCTCTTCCTCGAAGAAGCAGTAAGATGTGTCATAGTATCCCCTCCGAAAATCGTAAGTGACTCAATAAACTTAATGAGCCTGGAGACCGTTCTAGAACATTCCTCAATGGTACCCACTCTATTTCGAGTTGGATCCGGATCCAAGTATTCTGATTCCACATCAAACCTTTCGATTATAACCATGGCTCCCTCCGGAGCAGCATTACTTGGACCAACTCGGTGAGTATTGTCAGGCCTATTACCTCTTCTTCTTTTGACATAAGCCTCCAGCTTTCCCCTTTCAATCAAGTTCTGAACTTCTTGTTTTAAGGCTATACAATCATCAGTGGTATGGACAGTATCATTGTGATACTGGCAGAAGGAGTTATTGCGATGTTCTCTAGGAGATTGCAGTGTGGCCGGTCTTCTATAGTGTACCTCTTCCTTTGTTTTATCATAAATGGTGGCCACACTTTCTTTCAATTCTGCAAACCACTCTGGTTGAACCCAAGGCCCTCTCTTATTTCTGGATTGTTGACTCTGGGCAGGTACAGCTGGCTGAGATTGAGCTTTAGCCCGGCCATGCCCCTATCCAGTCTCCTTTGCCTTGTTCCCAGACTGATTCTCATTGGGGTTTGGTGCAACCGGGGTAGACCTCACCTGCATGTGCACCCTAGTTTTCTTCGTTTCATCAACGTTAATCTGCTTTCCAACCTGATTCAGCAACCCTCCCCAAGTCATGGCTTTCTTTCTGGTCACTGAATCAACCAAATTCCCAAGGTTTAAGCCCTGTCTCAAGGATGCTATTGCTACTTGCTCGAAGCAATCAGCCAACCCATTCTTGGTGTTCACAAAACGACTTATGTATTCTTTCAATGATTCGTTCGGTTCTTGGGCACAATGGATTATCGTGTCCCCATTGCCCTTCAACTCTTTACTCCCAACAAACTTCCTTCGAAAGGCTACCCAAAAGGTATCGAAATTCTTGATGCAGCCTTCTGGTAGGCTGTTATACCATTTTAGTGCACTCCCCGTAAAGGATTGGGAAAATGCTCTACAAAGTAGCTTGTCGTCATCATCAAAGTTGATCATGAAGTTTTTAAATTGCTCCAAATGGTTGTCCGGATCAGTAGTGCCATCGTACTTTTCCATTTTAGTGCTGTCAAACCTCTTAGGGAGGTTTCCGGACAGAATCTTGGAAGATAATGGAGATTGTCTCCAATTCCGACCACGACTGAACACAGTATCCTCATTGGGAGTTGCAAAGATACCTGGTTCATCGTGGAAGGCAAAAGGATCCATCAACATCCGGTCTACATGCCTCCGGCTGTGAGATGAGCCTTTGCCAATATTCTTCTTCAACTTTCCATGTCTATCTCTTTTCCTTGAATATTTTTTGATCAGCTTTTGCTTATTTTTAGTTCGGCCCTCATCGCTGCTAGAGGACAAGGACTCTTCAACTCCATCTTCATCCAAGGAGCTATCAGAAGATTCTGAGCCTGAGCTAGAACTCTCCACTGGCTTAGACCGGTGAGATTTTTTGGAGCTGGCATGAGTCTTTTTGGTACTCACATGAGTCTTTGAAGGCTCATGCTCTCTAGGGTTATCGGTATGATGAGCGACCGATGCTGTTGGGTTTTCTTTCATGCCCATCTTAGCCTTTTCTGCCTTCAGAGCTTCTATCTCGTCTTTTAACCTATCTCGCTCCTCGATGGTGTACTCATCGTTTTCACCCACCACTTCGAGCAAAGCTGGTGGTACTTCCGGGGCGTCCGGATTCATTCGGACTGACTTTTCTTGTTAGTTTCGAACGCTTGATTCAAGCACCTTCGTGCTCCCACTGTGGTCGCCAATTTGGTGTGGTTAATTTTCGTATGAGGGTAAATTTGTAATTTGTTTTAGAGTTTTTGGAGGTATGTAGGTGTTTAATGTTTAAGTAAAGGGAGAATTAAGCAGCCTAGTTGTATTTAATTTTCATTACCCATATTAAATGCAGGTGGTTGGGTATTTATACCCTTATATTTGGGCTTTTATGGGTTTTCGGGTCATGTTTAATGGACCCGGGTCATGTTCAAAGACCCATGAGCTCTTAGTAGAAGAGCAAGCAGCTTAGTCAAGAAGTGTTTATGTTTTTAAGTACTTTAGTCATAATTTGGAGAGTTCAATGAGCTTAGAGTTCGAACTGTTCTGTCCGATCCAGTGATCTTAGTTCGATATGTCCCCGTCCGGAGAGGTAACAACATTCGGACTCATCAAACTAGATGTTCGTGACGCATCTAACGAAAAAACACAACGATACTAGGTAACCCATAAACATATCTCACAAATCAATTAAGCAATAAACCCTAAATACTATTCAAACAAATCCGCTAAGGTTCGTGACAACGATTAATTCATAATCGAACAAATCATTGTCGTGGTCTTAAAATTTAACATAGCTTGATGAATATAAATAAGAATAAAAAT
Organism: Limnanthes douglasii subsp. nivea; assembly: GCA_036936605.1. Lineage (NCBI taxonomy): Eukaryota > Viridiplantae > Streptophyta > Magnoliopsida > Brassicales > Limnanthaceae > Limnanthes > Limnanthes douglasii. The sequence goes on along the minus strand of JAUPFV010000005.1, from coordinate 102,696,932 downwards.
AAAGGAAGAACAGTTTAGAAAATATTAAACCGAAAAAAAAAACTCAAATTCAAATCGTCGTCAATTGCTTTTGCTGTCTGTGTTAATCAAAATTTAGTTCGGTGTCAAAATCGGCACACCCTTTTTCTGTCTCTCCTGTCTTCAATTTATAACCTCTGGTGACAACCCTAGCCCATTCTCTTCCTTTCTTCTCGTGGGCTTTTTCTTTCCACTGGACCCACGCTACTATAATTATATAGTATAATAGCGATCAATCTGTTTGATTACTTCCCATGGACCCACAACATACTATACTTATATAGAATATGTTTAATTCCATTTTCTGTGTCTTTCAATATCTATTCTGCAAGATTTAATTTCCTTTTCTCTATCTCGTTTTGTTTCTGACGGATAAAAATAAAATAACCAATGCTCTTTTTTCTTCCCTTTTTTTTTCGTAATTCTTCCCACTTTTGGGCTTATTCTCCTTCCTTGGACAGTCACACACACTTGTTTCTCTCTTATCTGGGTCTCTTCTCTCTTATCTGGGTCTCTTCTCTCTTTATCAATTTCTTTTCTAGTCCTCGAGTGATAATGAAGATCTAAAGATATTGTCTGATTCATGAACTTCTTGTATTGAAGCAAGAAAGGATTCCAAGTGAAAGTTATGACAGTAGTACTAGCTCTGAATCGGAAGTGGAGATCCTTGAAAATGCTAATACCTCAACTGTACAAGAACAGAATTTCCGTAGGTCCAGTCGAAGCAGACAGAACATTTCCTATAAGGAAAATATAAGCGATGATGATGACTTGGTCGCAGGACCAGAAGAGGTGAAACTGAAAGAAAGATTCAATGAATCGAATGGAAATAAGGATTCTGAGTCCGAGAGAGGTGCAGCTTCTATGCTATCGACGGACGGTCACTGACTTCCCTCTGTCATCAGCCATGTATATTGTATTGCTCTGTTTTGTTCTTGAAGGTTAGAATTTCAGTTAGTTTGTGGCCTTTTCTTTTATATATTTTGCAGAAGACGTATAGAAAACAGTAAAACGGAGTCAAAGTTTCCTAATAGAAGATTCAGACAAAAATGGGACAACTATTACTTGATTTGCGTAAAATAAGATTGAAAATTGGGATGTGCTATAGTAAGATTTTTTTAGAATGAAATTTGCAATGACCTAATTTTTTTTAATATATATAAAAAAAACCTAATTTCAGCATAAATATTTAGAATTAATTCTCTGACCCAACATATAAAAATATCTCCTATTATAGCTATATTAGAGATTTTTAATGGTTTGAACTCGACGATTTTAAGAATAAATGAAGTGTAATAAGTGACATGAAATACACTTAACAAACCCCCAAACTTAAACCGTTGCTTGTCCTCAAGCAATGCAAAACATGTTTAACAATTGATGCATGAATGCAACTGAATTTAAATGAATGCAATAACACAATGATCCCGAACGAGTAACCGTAACTAATTCAGCATAAATGGCTCAACGAATGTAATAACCTCGGAATGCAAAATAACTAGGTACTCAAATGTTAGCAGTACAAGTGAAGAAGCGTGTGTGTGTGCTCAAACTCAATCGACATGTTCTTAGTACAAAATAATGGAGCTTACTTGTTCTCATCATAATAATCACAAGATTAGAAACGAAATACAACCTAGATTCTTCATAGTCAAGTTGCACATCCATATTTCCCCGGGGTTGTCAAAGATTTATTATGCTTTACTCTATATACAGACACACAAAGGCTTATTTGACCGTGCAATGGATGAGGTCTCCGAAAGACTTATACAATGGTGTCCATGTAATGAGCTTTAGGTTAGCGGATCCCAGACCGGAAAAGTCTTAGGTCACTAGGCACAAAGTCCCTTAGAACTTAATAACTCGAGCACCAAAGAGCTCATCCTAGAAAATTTTTACCTTTTTTTTTTAACAATCAGATTAGGAATGAGTGCGTTTCGCTCCATCTCATTCCACCCCTAGACTGCTCGCAATACGCAGCCCCCAGCGAGAGGACGTACGTCGACGAGCGAGTACTAGCCTTTGACGCCTAACTGAATAATACGCATATTTATCTTTCAATTATTTCTGTATGACCCATATGTTTACAAGAATTACAATAAGTTGGTATATCACCATAAACGATGCTTATTCAAAATTTATCTGTTTCCCAAATCCTATCTAATTTTTTTGGGGAAGGGGTTTTGAAATATCAAGAATGAGAAGAGATTTACATCAACTAAAGCTAGCTTAGTTTATTGAGGGAACCTAAATTGACATAGGAAATCCAGTTGCCTTTACAATTTAAGTGATAGAGCCATGGTTATATAAAAATCCAAGAATCCGAAGATATTTTACTCAGACTTTAGTTTGTAAGGACTCTACTATGGGGTTAAAACTAGGTTTCTATTTTAATAATCTTAAAGAATAATTGTGTATGTTCTATAAATTGTTTTTAAAAAGTTTTTTAAAGTCTTCCAAATTTTCTAATTCATTAGTATATGTCTATAACTCCAAACATTTATAAACTTAAAAGATTCTAATTTTTTATTTATTTTTTTTTAATGTAGGACAACAAAGTAAAATTTTTGCAACTAATGTATACTTAGAGACAAGAAGAAGAAAGGTCTTATATATATCCTTGAAGATTACTGTGTGATGGTCGCTCTTTTTTTGTAGTCTATTTGGTCGTATTTTTCTGTTTAGGTCGTAGAACATCAGTAAGAACCTTTGATTTTTGTTGTTAGACCCAGATTGATTTTGTAGGTGTGAGGGAGAGAGATAGTCGAATATTGGGTTTCTTCTTATCTCCTACTTTTCGAAAGCCACCACAATTTAAAAATAAAAAATTATATTTGCATTTAAACTAGGATTCCTTTTTGCTTGTGTTTTTTAAACGATTATGATCTAATATTAACTGTTATTGTGAATTTAAATTAGAGTATGAAAAGACTCCAGGTAAAAAGATTGGAAAACCCACACGAACAACATGGCTCAAATATTGGAAGATAAATGCTTTTATTAAATCAAAATCATGAATATGCGTATGAGATTGAGCGTGAATTATTTTTATTGGTCTTCAATAGTGGTTAAGTCAATTTGTTTAATAAAAAAACCAATTTCATTGAATTAATAGATTTACCGTCAAAAAGCGATTTCATTGGATTTGGATATAACTTTGGGCCCCAAACATTATTTCAGATTTTTTAAGGCGTCATATTCAATTTTATTTTAAGAATCGTGCCATTTATAAAATGTTAAGTCTTCAACTTATTTATTCCTCAGGTCAGAGTCATCTTATTCCAAACGTCTTCCTCTGATGAATAATTTGAGCGCATCCCTCTTCTTCAGTCTTTTCCGTACCCATCTTCTGGTGTCGTTTTCTATAAAAAAATATCTCGATTCTTCTAAGTTCTCTCTTTTCCTATCATATTGTTGACTCGAACTTGGCTACTGCTTCCTATGGTTTATACAATACTCTAGTAGCCTCGGTTAAATATGGTTTGGATGAAATCTGGTTTTGGAGAGATGATAAAGAAAATTGATTTTAGAGAGAAAGCTAAGCAAAAGAAGATGGTTCACAAATCGAAAAAGTCTCATGCCATTCAATTCAGCTTTAGCCTTAGTTACAAAAATGGGTTAATTGCATTTTAACTTCTTATCTTTACAAGCAAACCAAATTTTGTCATTTATTTTTATAATTGTTCGTACAAGTATTTTATTATTACATTTTAGTCCTGAATAGTTTATATCGTTATGAGTAGCTCCCCTAGTTTTTATGAAAGTTAATGAATGAGAACTACTTTTTTTTCGGACATCTTTGACAGTAGAAAATAATCCCTTTTACCAAAGCTCGATCTGCTTTCAGTTAACTAATCCTTTTTACTTGACAACACAGATTTTTCTCGAATCAAAGAAGTCCTAAATATAACTTTGAATATAGACATATGTTTATGAATAAACCTTCGGATTTACTTGCTTCAAAATCAATTCAACCTTTTGCCAACACTTCGAATATTTTCATATGGGAACATAAAACTAATTTCACAACGGTCATAAACGTTCAAAATGACAGACAAAAACGTGATGATTCACTAAGTACTAGGTTTGCTACTAGGCCTTCCATGTGGCAGATGTCAAGCTTTCCTCTTCACGTAACCGTTTGGCATTATGTCCAATAGCTTCTTCCACCTCTTCAACTTTTCCAACTTCTTTCTCATTTCTTTCCTTCTATAAATACTTCTGTGTGCCAGAACTTGTTTCACGAACATTCCTCTGAATCTTCAGCCTCTATGTTACTTACACCGGAAAACTCAAATTAACCACCAAACTTTCAATTCAGTATATGAGAAAGAATCCAAAAACAAAAAAACCAAGAGGTAGACAACCTAGAAAATCAAAATTTCATGATAAACATAAATATCATTTTAGAGCTTATGACTACTTCTGCATAAGTAAACGGGCTGCAGAATATAGAGCAGCTGAATTAATAAGCGATATACTACGGTAATTTCGATCAGAATCGAACTCCTCATGCATTTTCCGGTTCATCTATTCCAGAAGAAACCCAATTATCAAAAACCCAAACACCAAAGTCTCCTCGAACTTTACTATCACCAGCCAAGTCGCTTCCTCGAATTTCTTCAATAACATTTATTTTTTGAGGTCACCGCAAAGTAACTCAAGCCATATCTTCTTTAAAAAAGCATAGGAAATACCATATTCTCTCAACTCTAAATCTCCTCGACAACTGTGCGAAGAGATTCTTCAAGTTCATCCAAAAACTCACATCCCTCAAAGCCTTCTTAAAATAAGAACCTTTATAGCTATGAGAGACGATGCTGACAACACTTCACCTTCTACTGTCCAAAGCATTGCAGCAAACCCTTCAGCATCTTATCTTCCCATGAGAGAAGTTGTTGAGACAATTACGGAGTCTCAACAAAATCCCTCAAACGAAGAATATAGAGAACCAACCTCTAATCCCAACCCACCTCAACTTATAGATGAGGCATCCGAGGAAGAAGCTGACTCTAAAGCTACCCATTCAAATATCGAGGCTGACACCAATGATGACACTTCAAAAGATACTGAAGCTAATGTAGAGGATGATGCTTAGAAAGATAGTGAATTCGTTAAGCGTGCTATAAAAACAAAAGTACGGAGGAAAAGATGGAGGAAAAAGAAAGCTGTTATTGAACTTCCCGAGGAGCTTGCTGCTTTAGCACGTTAAAACTTGAAGCCACTCAATCCATCATATATATTGGCACTAAAAAATGTGCCGTACATATACTATTCAGAGTCCCAAGATGCCTCCTTAAAAAAACAATAACGAATGCCAGATAACATCGTGCTTTGGTTTCCGAAAGAGGGAGAGTATCCACTTGAATGTGGAAACGTTGAGTTGGTAGTATATCCTGAAATTATCAACTAGGGTCTTAGGTTTTCGTTAGATCAAATGATAGCAGAGTAATTTGAGCTCCTAGACCTATGTCCTACACAAGCCACACCCAACCAATGGTTCACCCTCCAATCAATAATCATGACCACCAGGCTTGCCCCAGTTCCTCCTATCAGGAACCTGTTCTGATTACGACACTATTGACGATGACCTTAAGATAATTGATGACTTGCTCGAGGCTGACAAGTTTTAGAAAGAAAACGTTATCTTCATTTTTGGGCCATGTGAGAATGAAAAGGAGATATCCGAGGAGAACCCATCACGACTTAACCTCGTCTGGAGGAGTAATAGTGAGTTTCTTTGCTCTTTTATTTTTTCCAACTATTTTAAGTATTGTGCTTTTATTTTTTTGCTTATAATTGTACTGTATTTAGAAGTTCCGTGGCGATATAAAATTCATCAGAATAATGCGAAAGATATTTTTTCCAAGTTGGAAACTTGGGCAGAAAATAGAGTGGGTCAATGGGTTCCACTTAACGTTTCTGTCTATTAACTTTATCAACAACCTACTTGTGGCGAATCTTAGCTATGAAGAGATTAGTGGCACTTGATGCTAATGTGCATTTTTCAGTTCGAAACAAATCAGACAGCCACCTTCCCTCGAAGAAGAAAATAGAAAGGAATAAAAAAGCAGCTAGCACATCTGGTGCTAGCCCCTCAGAGAACCTCACACCACAGTCAAAGGCAAAAAAGGAGGCAAAAGCAAAGCCTTCCTACGATTAAAGAGGAAGAGGAGGTTGAGCCTACACCAAAAAGAAAGAAAATTGATGTTTCGAAGAAAAAGAATAGCACATCCAAGGTACCACCACAAAGAAGGGAAAAAAAGAAAATTGCAGAAACCCTTCAAGAAGTACTACATTCCGAGGCTGATTAAGTTATTGTGCTGGAAAATTAGCAAAGAAAAAAAACAACATAAAACAATCAACGAGATAATAAGCAAGGAAATGTTGTAGCAAACAATGATCGAGGAAACGATCACTTTGATCTTGATAATTACATCAACATCAAACAGTCTCAAGAGCTTGAAAGAGATATGGATCCATACATCGAAGAGATTCAAGACCAACTATAACACTTTGGTAAAAAAAGTACTATTATTCTTCCTGAACTAGCTAGGATAGAAATCTCTTTACTACTCTCAGCCTCCGCTCTTATGCATACATTAGTCCAAGATTCACATATACTGAAGAACCTTTCGAAAAGGTCACACTTACTTTACAACCGTTCGACGAACTTGGATATGTAGCACAAAAGTTATGTAAAAAGGTGGAATCTGCCCAAAGCCACTTAAAGACTATGGTGAATGAGATGGTTCATCATAAGAAAATTATTTTAGCTGAGAAGAAAATTAAGGAATTCTTCGGTAACACCGTAGATGACCGATTTCATGGATTCCAAGGTGCAAGATCGGAATCCCTCAGAGATATCATTTATCTCAAAAATCATCTCAGACATGTGCACAAGAATGAAATAGAATAGCTCAACACTTCTCACAAAAACAAGATAGAAAATCTCAAATCTAAGCATGCTCGAGAGTTATCCAAGGAGAATCAAAGATACTTCACTCGTCAAGAATCTCTAAACAAGAGCGAGGATGAAAAGAAGAAGCGGACACAAAACATGAATGCTCTTAAAACTCAATTTGAGGACGAGAAGAAGAATGCTGTGGAGGCTGCTGAAAATGAATATGAAAAGAATATGTTGGTTGCCATTAAGAATGCCGAGGAGCAGAAGACTATTAGTCTGCTTCATGAAATTCATGCCACAATTCCAAAGGCTAACCTGACAAACTTCTGGGAATTGACTGCCATTGGAAATTTCCATAGTAAGGGTTTTGATCATGTGCCTAGTTCTTCCTCCAAAGAAGCGGACTCAGAGGAAAGTGCTTATAAACAAGGGGATTCGCCTGACGGAAACTTCGAGGACAAATAATTTCATTTTTTTCCTTTTTGTTTGCACCTGTCATCTAATTATTGTAAGATGACTTGCTTTTCATAAATGCATTTTTTACTAAGCATTTAAAAACTAGTTATGTGTATCATCAGATTAATTTTAATGCAGCGGTACTTTGTTTCTTTTTTATTCATATTTCTTTGAAACTTATAATTTTATAAGTGAAGATATAGAACCTCGAACTTCATTGGTTTATTAAAAGAATGTTAACAACTTAAATACATATAATACATTTATAAAATGTGATACTTTGAATAATATAGTGCGTTTAGAGAATGTAGCACTTCGAAAATTACAGTGCGTTTAGAGAACATAACACTTCAAAAATTACAGTGCGTTTAGAGAACATAACACTTCAAAAATTACAGTGCGTTTAAAGAATACAGCACTTCAAATATGTTTGTTTCTTCGAAAAGTGTTTATAACATTTCAAATATTTACTCTTGGTCAAATTCAAAGATGATCAGTCTATGATTATTTACCAAAATTATTCAAATACTTATACTTAAACAACCATTCGCCAAAAAAATACTTTTATTAATAACTTTGAAGATTTACATGAGAGCTCATTAAAAGCTCTATAGGCCAACACGTTATGAAAAAGTGTGTCGATTGTGTAAAAACATTTGTCAAAAAACAAAATTATTCCCCATCTTTCCGAGGTGCTTATCCTTTGTATGGAGGAATACTTTCCTCAAACATTTATTCACCAACTTTGAAAACTCTCCTTTTTACCTTCGAGTTATACTGACTCCTTGTCAGAGTTTGATAATTAATCGTATTCAAATGTGCTCTATCTCTTTTTTCCTCAATCAGGTCTAAATCTGTTATTTTTGCCTAATCATTCAGGTCCTCGAAATATTGAAGTAATCTATAAGAAGGTAACATAGATTATGTTGGACTAATGGCATCCATACCATACACCAAGGTAAAATAATGTTTTTTAGTTGCCTCTCTAAGAGTTGTTCGATAATCCTATAATACCTCTTGCAAATAATTAGGCCATTTTCCTGCAACCCCTATCAAATTCTTAGTTAGACCTTCTAAAATAGATATATTTGTCACCTCCACCTGACCATATTTTTGGGGATGAAAAGGTGTAGAACAACACTGTGTAATACCCCTCAAAGTACAAAAAGAATCCATTTCTCTACTATTAAATTGATGACCATTATTGGTGGTGATTTTTCAAGGAACCCAAAAGCGGCAACAAATATTGTTCACAATGAACTTAATAACATCCTTGAATTTTAATCCAGAAAATGGTTCAGCCTTTACCCACTTCGAAAAATAGTCCACTGCCACAATAATCATTTGGCATCCTCTAGAAGCCATAGGCAATGGTCCTACCAAATCTATTCCCATATATCGAAATGGATGGCTTTGGTAATGGATATGAGTTGAACTTCAGGTTTGTGAATAAAATTGACAAATCGTTGTCAAGTATCGCAGCCTCGAACCAAACGTTTAGCATCGTTCATAATCGAAAGCCAATAATAACCTGCCATCAAAACACGACGTGTCAATGCTTTGAACCCACAATGTGCTGAACCCTCACCATCATGTAACTCTGATAGAATTTTTTTAGAATCTTGTTTATTCAAGCAACGCAACACTGACCTACTTAAAGATTTCTTGTATAACACCCCATCCAATACAACATAGCCATGACCTTTATACTTTATTTTTTAGCAAGTTGTACATCTTGAGGCAGTGTTCATCTTAATAAGAAGTTCAGGATATCAGTTTTTCAGTCACTTCGAATTACATCTAATGTGATAAAATATTATTATGCATATTTACACTGCTCTCACCGGGTTAGAATCGAAGGACTCTCTTGTAATAAAATCTAAGGATACTCCTCTGTGTAAGCGAAGGTTTCCAAAGAATCAACAACTGTATTATCTCCTCGGCTGATATGTTCCACAATAACATGGTGAAACAGAAGAGTTTCGAAGCTCTTGAAGATACAAAATTAAGTGATTGTTGTTAGCTTCAGAAACACCGACCACTTGATTCGCTACTAGTTGGGAATCTGTCTCCAAACAAACTGAAGTTGCCCCATAAATGCTCACAAGCCTCAAACCAGCCAATGCAGCCTTATATTCAACCTCATTATTTGATGCATGAACATCGAATTTAATGGCTTGAAATATTGCGTCCATAGATGAAGCAATCGGTTGAACTCCCGCACTGGATCCTAGAATGCTAGAACCTCAATCAGTTCGAACAATTCACATCAAACTTCTTGGCAAGCCCTCTTTATCTATCTCTTCATCTGATCTACTTGAATGAAACTCAACAAGAAAGTCAGCTAAAGCTTGGGCCTTAATAGCCGGTAGAGGAGCAAAAATGATATCAAAATCTCCTAGCTCAACTGATCCTCCCAGAATATTTTGGGGCGTTGTAAAACATTGTTCAATGGGAACGAAGTTTGAACCACAATAGTGTGAGCTTGAAAATAGGCACATCTTCCTAGCAGCCACCACTAAAGCCAAGGCCAACGTTTCAAGCTTTAAGTATCTTTTTCTTGCTGCCAACAAACTTTTACTGACATAATAGACTGGCTTCGAAATTCCCGAATCTTCACTCATCAACACAACACTCACGACAAAATCTGACACTGAAATGTACAACAAAAGTTGCTCTCCAATTCAAGACTTGGATAATATCTCTGATGATGAGAATAACTCCTTAATGCTTGAAAATGGTTCTTCATATTTCGAGGTCCACTCAAACTCCTTTGGTCTTCATAATAATTGGAAAAAAAGAAAACATTTGTCAGAAAATTTGGAAATGAATCTATTAAGAGAAGCTAACCTTCATATTAAGACCTGTACTTCTTTGATAATTCGAGGTGATGTCATTGATACCAAAGCATGTAGCTGCTTTGAATCTGCTTCTATCCCCTTTTCACTGATAACATACCCCAAGAATTTTCCTGATCGAACTCCAAATGTACATTTCTCAGGATTTAGCTTCAATCCTCATATCCTAAAATCTTGACCAACATATCATCAACATACACCTTCATATTTCTTCCAATCTAAGAAGCAAAGGCTTTATTCATTAACCTTTCATATATTGCTCCAACATTGTTCAATCCAAAAGAGATAACCCTATAACAATGCATGCCTCGATCAGTGATGAACGTGGTACTCTCCTGATCCTTTAGATCCATATGAATATGGTTATACCCTTCAAAATCATGCATAAAATGCAAAATTTTATTTCCAAGAAGTGGAATCAATCAGTTTGTCTATTCGAGGAATATGAAATGGATCTTTAGGGCAAGCTCGATTCAGATATGTGAAGTCAACACACATTCGCCATTTCCCATTTTTATTTTTAACCACCACAGGGTTTGCTGCCCCTAAATGATATTGTTCCTCCCTTATATGTCCGACCCTTGATAGACAATCCACCTCAGTCACAATAACCTCTAAGTTTCCAAAAGAAAAAGTACATCTTTTTTGAATAATTGGTTTGATCTTTGGATTTATAGATAAACTGTGATATATCACCTTGATTGGGACCCCTACTACATCTTCCGTTTTCCAAGTGAAAACATCTAAATCGCGAAACAAAAATTATAACAACTGTTGACATAAAGCTGGGGTCAGTCTAGTTCCTATCCAAAGTACCTTCCCATCAGGGAAAATATACTCTTTTATGCTTTCTCTTACTGTTAAAGAACCTAGTGTTTCCCTCAGATCTTCAACCCCCTCTTCTGTTTTCGAGTTCAACCCTTTTAATTGGTATTCAGTCATATCTCACCATTACTTGAAGCTCAGAGAGCTGTGGCATACCATTCTCTAGCTACTTATTGATCACTTCTGACAACCCAACGCGATCTCCGATGAAATACTTCAAACATCGGTGGACTGTGGATACAACTGTATACATCATTGAAAGCTAAGATCTCCAAAAATGGCATTATAGATGGTCGGAAAACCCACCACCATAAATAAAACTTGAACTTTCTTTCTAAAACGTAACTTTCCCAAACACACCTCACCCTCAAATTCTTCAATCACATGGGCCATCACACCTGTGAATCCAATTATAGTATGGTCTGATTGAGAAATTTGAAGAGGGTTACACATCCTATCATATGTTGACTTGAAAAGAACATTTACAGAGCTTCATATCTATCAGAATGCATCAGATTTCAATACCAGATATTTCTGCTCCAATAACTACTACATCTTCTTGAGGACCTGCAGTGCCTCTCAAATCATCCTCATCGAAAAGAATAAAATGAACATCTCCCTTACCTTATAAATGAGTATATATCTATCTTTCTATTTGAGTAGCTAAACTCACCACATGCCTCCTTATAGATCTATCAGTGTTTCTAGTCATAGTATCTCCTCCGAAGATTTCCAAAGAATCAAAGTATTTACATAAACTTCCAACTCGACCTTGTTTCACTAGCTCATCCACGGACATCAAAATCAGCCAATCCAGATTTGTATCCAAATATTCCAATGCAACATCCAAATCATGAATCTTAGAATCGAAAATCATTAGATTTTATGGATATGAATGTGGCTTTATTGCTTGTGAAGTCGACGCAACTGTATAATTTGATCCAACGTTCTATCATTTGACATAGGCTAACAACTTTCCATTTTGAATAAAAGTTTGTACCTCCTTTTTCAAAGTTATACAGTCTGCAATATTATGTCCAATTTCGTTATTATACTTACAGAACCTGTTATTATGTTCTTATCTTGGTCTATTTAATGGAAGAGGATTTTTAAAACTCACATATCCCTTTGCATTTTCATAAATTGCAGCAAGGTTTTCAGTTAATCAACATAGTAATCTGGCCTTATCCATTGATTTGGATTTGCTCTTTGAAATTGATACCATGTGGCTTAAGTTGGGTACCCTCTAGTTCAAGGAGGAAAATTATTGTTGTTCCTCAGACGCGATGGTTGGGCTAAGTTCAAAGAGTGTCCCTGACTATTTGACTCCTGCCTTGAACTCTTTTGACTGGATCCAACCACTCCTCGAACTCTAGTCAACCCTTTCACTTTAATTTGATCCTTAACTTGAACCATAAACACTCCAAAAGTCAAAGCTCTTCGTTTTGTTGTTTCATTTGCTAAATTTCTTGGTAACAAACCTTGTCGAAATACGGCCATAGCTACCAACTCTTCACAATTAGCTAAACCAACTTTTGTTAACATAAAGAGTTTAGTATAGTCTTTCAGTTATTCTCCCATAACTTGCCTTCACTATATTATTGTGTCTCCAGTTTTCTGTATCTCTTTACTCCCCACAAATTATCTTCGGAAGGTTGTATAAAAATCTCTAAAATTTGAATTGGATCCCTTCAGAATCCTGTTTTACCATTTCAAAGATGTACCCTTGAATGTATGAGAGAAAGCTCTGCATAACAGCTTATCATCATCTTCGAAGTTCATCATGTAGTTCTTAAATTGTTCGATGTGGTCATCAGGGTCTTGCATCTCATCAAATTTTTTAACCTTAGAGATATCGAACCGCTTCGGAAGAGTGATTGGCCTTATCTCAATTGTCAATGGAGAGTTTCTCCAGTCAACTCCTTCCACATACTGATTATCATTTCCTATTCACATGACAGGATACAAGTTTCAATAATTTATTCTTGTGTACTAATTCGACGTATCCCTTCACACCATTCTGCTTCCCTTAAAAAACAAGGTACATTCTCTTTCCAAGCTTTGTATTCTTTTTGTAACTTTCGAGGCCGACCTTTTTCTTCTTTCGAAGACCCCCAGTATCTCTTATACTCAGATCCTGAACTGTTCAACTCATCGTTACTCGAAGTAATATACATTTTCTTATCTTTTTTCTCTTTCCGTGAAGTACGATGCCCTTTGTTAGATTCAAAATGCATTTTCCTCTGCTCACTTCGAACCTGGTGAGCTGTACAAGATCGATCAGATTGGCAGTCAACATCATTCTTATCATCCATTTTCCTAACCTTAGATCTCAGCCTAGCTGATTAAATATCTTGTTCTATTTAATCATACTTCTCATTTAGAGCCGTACTTTTAGCCAATAACTGATTCATTCATATTTCAATATCTGATTGAGTCTGTCCAACTGGAACTGACTCATCTTCCTTACCTTCTCCTTCTTGCAAATCAAATTTCAATGTCTCAACTTCCTTTCGAACTAAAGAATCGTTCTCATTTCCTGGTTTTACTATAGATAAAAAACAACTTCAAAGAATTGATAAAAAACAATTAAAACGAAACAAAAAGAATAAATTACTTTTGGTTTTTGATCAAGAAATCAAGGTACCAATTATCAATTACCATTGTGGTCGCCAATTTGTGTGGATGAAATCAGGTTCCAGAGAGAGATGAATCCAGAAGTTGATTTTAGAGAGAGTAAAAGAATATGGTTCACCAAATGAAAAAAGTATAATACCATTCAATTCAGCTTTAGCCTTTATATATAGGCTAACATACTTAGAATAACTGAAGTTGTTACAAAAATGGCGTAATTGCGCTTTAACCCTCTATCTTTACAAGTAAACCGAAATCTATCATATATCTTTACAATTGTTCGTACAAGTGTTTTATTATTACATTTTAGTCCTCAATAGTTTATATATTTATCAAAAGAAAACCCCATGGATCCCATCGACCCATCAGACCTACTGAAATTATTTCTATTGAGGATCCTCCTAGAAATAATGGTTAAGGAACGTTGGGTACCAGGTTTGTTTATATGCCCTAATTTAATCAGGAACTTTGGAGTTGTTAGAAAGGGCCTAAAGGGGACAAATTATAATTTAAAAGCTCAAGCCTAAATCCATTTGCTCCAAGCTTTCCACTGCCACCTCTTCTAAGTTTATAACTTTGGGTGGCCTAAACTCTAGGTCTCATTGTACCCCTCACACTAATTCTTCATATGCTAATATTGTTGCGGGCCACCCCGATAATTGATCATCTATTGTTATTGGTCTGGACCTGGTATAAAAATTCATGGGGCTAAAGTGGCTTGGTCTAATGTAATTTTTTCCTTGAGAGAGAGTGCCTTTGGGATTCTTGACCTCAAAATTTGGAATCAGACGGTTGTCCTTAAATACCTATGGTTTATCATAAGTAATAACAATTGTTCCATATAGAGTGTCTGGATTCACTCTGAAAAAAATTAAAAACAATAATTTTTGGGATTTGGCTATTGGCTCTTCTCCTTCATCTTATTGCAAGTAAGTTTTCAGGGTTGTTATTGGCAGTGGATCGCGTACTTTCTTCACGTTTGACTCTTGGCTTCTCTCCACCTCATTGGTTGATTACTATGGTGCCAGTATAGTTACTGACTCTTGACTCGGCGAAAGCCTCTTAGTCTCTGACATTATTCTTAACGGCCAATGGAACTGAGCGACAAATATTAGGTCGGCTAGTGCTAGGATTCGCCCCAACCTCTATGAGATTCAAAACCTTCTTCTCTGTCTTCCTCTTCCTAATATCAACTCCATCGATGTTCCCTTCTTGACTGCGAAGGCTATAAATTCAAGCTTCACTATCAAGGACACGTATATGGCCATCCAGCCGCCTGCCCTCACTATAGAGTGGGCTGGGTTAGTTTGGAACAAATTTAATATTCCTTGTGACTCTTTTATTTTCACTGGCCATTCTCGGAAAGATTTATACTCGTAAAAAGCTTAAGTATTGGGATTAAAACGCTCCCTCCCCCTCATGACAATGTCCTGTGAAACTCTAATCCTGAAACTACCAGTCATCTCCTCTTTGATTATAGTTTCGTTAAGGATCTGTGATCCATTTTAGCTCTATATTGGGTTTTCCTCTTATTGTCGGATGTTGGATTTCTTAGTTTTGCGTGCTGTCAAACTGGTCTCAATCTCAAGATTATCATGTTTGACATACTTGGTTTGGTGCGGTTACGTACCACTTCTGACGGGAGAGGAATTCCAGAGTTCATGGTTCCCCTCTCGTCATTGCCTCCGAGGTGTCTAAACGTATCTTCTCTGATATTTTCTTTAGACTCCATAATACCAAGATTGGATGGCATCAGTAAATTTCACTTTCTTGACTTATGTTTGAATTACACGTCCTCCCATCTTGAGTATTGTGCTTTTCGCGTTCCAATACTGTTGGCTAGCCTCTTTTAGATTTGTTTGTTTTTTGTAGACTTTAACTATTTCCGAATTAGTTATGTGTTGTTTGTTATTTGACATTCTTTTCGTCATCTTTTGTCGTTGAAAACAAAATGAGACTCAAGGACTGAAACATGAAGAATAAAATAGCTTATGACAGATTGTAAAATTAAAGGAAGGAATTAGTATTTTGTATTTTGGTCATGGACTAATATGTAATTATCCCATTTTTTGTAATCGTTTCAGTTATGAGCTAAGTCCTTGCGCCTCCATATAAAGGCAAAATGGGTTGGATTTTTGAGTTAAAACAATGAGCATTCTGATTTTCTCTCTCTATAATCTATTTCTCTATATAATTATACTTCACTCATTTACCAAGACAATTCAAAGGTTAATGAATTGGATGTTTCCTCAGAATATTTGGATATGGATCCAAATAGGTTAATCTTGATGGCGGTGGAAGAGCCAATAAAGAAGGGGAATGCTTGAAGTTTGTGTGAGTATTTTGAGTTATTGGCCATTTTTGGGGGCGATTCAATGATTGTTAATACTGATAGCTCGAGGAAAAGACATATTGTAAGTTCAACAACTCATATAGAGGGAAAAATATCTACTAATTTGTATGGCAAAATAGACAATTCTTGTATCCTTTTCGATGAGGATGATTTGCGGGGCACTACAGGGCCACATGAGGATGCAACTGTCATTGGGCCAAAAGTTGCTGACGTTGAGATTCGACGCGTGCTAATAGAAACCGGGAGTTCTGCAAACATCATTTTTAAAAGTAAATTATGACAGGATGCACAATCCTCATCATATTTCTCAGTCAGAGAGCACCATCATCGGTTTTACTAGAATAACTACGCTGGTAATAGAAGAGTTTGAGGAAGCGGTAAGTTTGGGAAATGTACATTTTATGAAGAAAGTTCAAGTGATTTTTATGGGGGTAGACTGTCCAACAAGTTATAATGCCACTTTTGGACGATCTTGGTTGTCAAAGATGTATGGTGTTGTCTCAAATTGGCCAGCAATGTTTCAAATATGTTATTGGACACTGTGTAGGGGTCGTTCGAAGCGATCAAAAGTTTGCAAGGGAATGTTACACCATTGCGATTCGAATTCGAGGATCCAGCAGTGGTGATATGGTGAATGAATAACAATCAGGTGGGTTGACCTCAGATTCCGATGAAAGGGTTGACGATCCATTGGAGACCCTAGGGCCATTAACAGAAAGTGAAGAGATACAGGAATATAATTTTTTTGAAGGAAGAGTACTTCGAATAAGAACCTTACTGACCCCAGTTCTACGTCAACAACTTTTGATTTTTTTCATCTCATATCTAGATATTTTTCGCTTGGAAAACAGTTGACGTGGTAGGAGTACTGATCGAAGTGATTTGCAATAGCCTAGTCATTAATCCGAAGGTAAAACCCGTAATTCAAAAAAGGCGGGCATTTTCATCAGAAAAGGCAGAAGCTATTGTTTCAGAGGTGGACCGCTTATCCAAGGTCGGACATATAGGGAATCCCAGTATCCTTTATGGACGGAAAATCCAGTAGTGGTCAAAAATAAAAATGGGCAATGGAGAATGTGTGTTGATTTTAAGGACTTTAATCGATCATGTCCTAAGGATCCATTTCCTATTCATCGAATAGATCAGCTGATTGATTCCACTTTGGGAAACAAAATATTGACCTTTATGGATGCTTTTGCAGGGTATAATCAGATTCATATGGATCTGAAGGATCAAGAATGTACTACTTTCATCACTGATATGAGTTTGCACTGTTATAAAGTTATGCCTTTTGGATTGAAAAATGCAGGGGCTACCTACAAAAGATTAATGAATAAAGTATTTGCTACGTAGATCAGAATAAACATGGAAGTATAAATTGATGAGATGGTGGTAAAAAGCTTAGTAGATGATGCACACTTGGAAGATTTACATGAGACGTTTCTGAATTAAAAGACAATAAGGTTAAAATTAAATCCAAAAAATATACTTTTGGAGTTCGATCAAGAAAATTTCTGGGATAGATTATCAGTGAAAAAAGTATAGTAGCTGATCCAGAATAGTTAAAAGCTGTATTATCTATGAAATCACCTCGAACTATAAAAAAATTACAAATTTTGACAGGAGGGTTAGCAGCATTTAGATTTTCTGATAAATGTTTTCCTTTCTTTAAACTGTTGTGAGGGCCAAAGAAGTTTGGATGGACTTCGGATTGTGAAGCAGCATTTACAAGCATCAAGGATTTACTATCATCACGAGAAATATTATCTAAGCCTCGAAGTGGAGAACAACGTTTTTTATACATTACGGTATCGGATTTTGCGGTAAGTGCAGTATTGATAAGTGAAGATTCAGGAATTCCAAAGATGGTATACTATGTCAGCAAAAGTTTGGTGGCAATATAAAATAGATATTTGAAGCTCGTAAAATTGGCATTGGTATTGGTGGTGGTTGATAGAAAGATGCATCCTTATTTTCAAGCCCATACCATCGAAGTTCAAACCTCATTTCCATTGAAAAATGTTTTGCAACGTCGTGATATTTCGGGAAGAATGACTAAGTGTTCAGTAGAGTTGGGGGATTTTGATATTACTTTTTCACCTCGAACTACAATTAAAGCGCAAGATTTAGCATATTTCCTTGTTGAATTTCATTCAAGAGATCGAATAAAGAGGATATCAAGGATGTTTTACCAGTTAATTTGACGTGGATTATTCGAAATAATGGCAGTTCTAGTGTTTTGGGATACAGTGCGGGAGTTCAATAAATTGCTCAATCTGGAGAAACAATGCTTGAGTCTATTAATTTTTGTTTCCGCATCGAATAAAGAAGATTCCTTAGCCGGATTGAGAATCGCGAAGAAACACAATACGACTAGAGACACATTCTCAACTACTAGCTAATCAAATGTCTGGAGATTCCAAAGCAAAAAAGGATCTCTTAATTTTGTATCTTTGAGAGCTTCAAAATTTTGATGCTTTTATTTGATCGCGTTGGTGTGGAACATATAAGTCAATGAAGCAACACAGTGGCTGATTCGTTAGCAAATGTTGCATACAAGGAAAAGTATTTGTGGATCTTGCTACAAGAAAGTCCTTCAATTTTAACTCAATCAGACCGGTGTAAATATGTTGAGGAACTTTTTATCTCCCCAGATACAGTCTGAGGCAACTTGAGAACTAATATTGTGAATCTTTTAATTAAAAGAGAGTTTCCTGAAGATTTAAACTTGGCCAAAACATTATGAGGAAAAGCTTTTACCTACATAGTATGGATTGGAGTTTTGTATAAGAACGCATTGAGTAAAACATTACTATGATGTTTGAATTGAAAAGAATCATAGGAGGTTTTATCAGAGTTGAACGATGTAGAAGGATCAGCGCATTGCGGGTTTAACGCTTTAACTCGTCGAGTTTTACTTGCAGGGTTTTATTGGCCCTCGATTATGAACGATGCCAAGAATTTGGTTCGAGACTGTGGTACTTGTCAAAGATTTTCTAATTATATTCATAAGACAGCAGTTCCACTTATGTCTATTATCGAAGCCATTCCATTTGATAGGTGGGGAAAAGATTTAGTGGGACCTTTGCCAATGACTTCTAGAGGGCGACAAATGATAATTGTTGCAGTTGACTATTTTACAAAGTGGGTGGAAGCAGAGCCATTATCTGGAACAAAAGATAAGGATGTTATTAAGTTCATTGTGAATAATATTTGTTGTCACTTCGTAGTGCCTCGAAGATTCAGTACGGACAATGGTCTTCAATTTAATAATAAATAAATGGCTTCGTTTTATGATTCGAAGGGAATTAAGAAATGTTTTTTACACCTTTTCATCCCCAAGAAAATGGACAAGTGGAGGTGATAAACATGACTATTTTGGAAGGTTTGAAGAAGAATTTAATATGAACAGCAGGAAAGTGGCCTAATTATTTGCAAGAGGTATTTTGGGCTTATCGAACAACTCATTGGGAGGCTATTAAAGAAACTCTTTTTGCTTTAGCGAATGGAATGGATGTTGTTAGTCATGTGGAATCTACTTTTTAGTCTTTTAAAACAAATCAATATTCTGAAGAGTTGAATGACGAAGCTGAGAAGAGAATTCGAGCTCATTTAAATGTAATTTATTATCAAACTCTTATGAGAAATTGATATAATTCGAGGGTGAAAAGGAAGGATTTTAAGAAAGGTGATAAAGTGTTGAGAAAAGTATTCCTACATACCAAGGAAAACAGCCTCAGTAAAATGGCCCCGAATTGGGAACGACCTTATATGTTGTTGAAAGGATAAAGCCGTGTTCATATCGCCTTTGTGATAATCAGGGGAGGATGGTTCAACATCCATGAAATATATAACATTTAAAATTGTATTGAGAATGACTTTGTTGTTATTTGTGATGAGTCCGGAAATATTCACCACTCATTGTAGAAACCGGACAGGGGCAATCCGGACAATAATCACCCATTGAACCATCCGAACATGACAAAAGTATTAAAACACTAAACACCTTTTGACTAAGCTAATTGCTAATCTTCTTAATAAACTAATGGGTTTTTGAACCATCCGGACAAGACAAAAGTATTAAAACACTAAACACCTTTTGACTAAGCTAATTGCTAATCTGCTTAATAAACTAATGGGTTTTTGAACTCGAACCGATTTCATAAGTTTGACCCGAAAGCCCATATGCCCATAATTAATGGTATAAATACCCAACCATTTTCATTAATGAGTGTAATGAACATTTAATCCAACCAGACAGCTTAAATCTCCCACTACAAAACATTTAAACATTTTATACCCTTAAAACACCACAAAACATCTGACAAAATTACCCTCAGTCGAAAATAATCCACACCAAATTGGCGACCACATTGGGAGAAGAAGGTGCCTGAATCTAGCATTTAAAACCAGCAAGAAAAATATGTTTGGATGAATCCGGACGAGCAAGCAGTGCCACCAACTTTGGCAGAAGTGGTGGGAGAAAACGATGAATATACGATCGAAGAGCGAGACAGGTTGAAAGATGAGATAGAAGCCTTGAGGGCTGCTAAAAAGGTAGAAATAGGCTTGAAAGAAAAATCAAAAGTGTTAGCTATTCACCACATTGACAATCCAAGGGAGCATGACCCATCAGCAAAGACCCATTTGAGTACTAAAAATACTCATGCCAGGTCAAAGAAGTCTCACCAGTCTAAACCGGTGGTGAGCTCGGAGTAAGAATCCTCTAGTAGCTCCTCGAATGAGGATGGAGTTGAGGAGTCCCGTTCATCCAGCAATGATGAAGGCAGGTCAAAGAAGAAGCAAACGTTGGTAAAAAAATATTCAAGAAAGAGGGATATGCATGTAAGGTTGAAAAGGCATCTAGGTAAAGGGTCATCTCATAGCCACAGCCATGGCCGGAGGCATATAGACCAGCTGTTGATGGATCCTTTCGCTTTCCATGATGAACCAGGTATCTTTGCAATGCCCAATGAAGATACTGTGTTTAGTCGAGGCCGGAATTGGAGACAATCTCCATTGTCTTCCAAGATACTGTCCGGAAACCTTCCAAAGAGGTTTGACAGTACTAAGATGGAAAAATATGATGAGAGCAAAGATCCAGATAACCATCTGGAGCAATTTAAAAACTTTATGATGAATTTTGACGATGATGATAAGTTGCTATGTTGAGGCAGTTTGTTGGAAGTAAGGAGGTGAAGGATCCGAACGGGGAGTGCTCTCAAGTGGTATAATAGCCTACCACAAGATTGCATCACAAATTTTGATACCTTTTGGGTGGCCTTCCGGAGGCAGTTTGTTGGAAGTAAGGAGGTGAAGGGAAATGGAGACACTATTATCCATTGTGCCAAAGAGTTAAACAAATCATTGAAAGAATATATATAAGTGAGTTTGTGAACACCAAGAATGGATTAGCTGATTGCTTTGAACAAGTAGCAATAGCTTCTCTAAGACAGGGTTTGAACCCTGGCAATCTGGCCGATTCGGTAACCAGGAAGAAGGCCATGACATGGGGCGGTTTACTGAATCAGGTGGGAAAGCAGATCAATGTGGATGAAACAAAAAAGACTAAGGTGCACAGGCAAGTGAGATCTGCCCCAGCTGCACCAAACCAGAACCAGAATCAGTCAGGGTACAAGACTAAAGAAGCCGGATAGGGTCCCAACAGGGCCAAGGCTCAATCTCACCCAGCACCAGCTCATAGTGAGCAGTCCAGAAATAAGCAAGGACCTTGGGTCCAACCGGAGTGTTTTGTCGAATTGAAAGAGAATGTGGCAACCATCTACGACAAAACAAAAGACGAAGTGAATTTTAGGAAGCCGACATCGCTTCAATCTCCCAGGGAAAGTTGTAATGCTTGTTTCTGTCAATATCATCATGATATTGGCCATAACAAAGAGGATTGCATCGCTTTGAAACAAGAGGTGAAAAATATGATTGAAAGAGGAAAATTGGGTGCTTATGTTAAACGAAGAAGTGGGTTTAGACCTGATAATGCTCATCGGACCGGCCCAACAAACAATGCAGAGACGTCAGCTCCGGACGGGGCCATGGTGATTATTGAAAGATTCGATATGGAATCAGAATATTTGGATCCTGATTTAGCTCGGAATAAGGTGGGCGTTATCACAGAACACACCAAGACGGTGTCCGGGCTCATAAGCTTTTTTGATTCACTCACTATTTTTGGGGAGGACACCATGACAGGACCAACTCCTTCTTCAAGGAAAAGGCATGTTCACACCATGGCTACCCAGTTGGAGGGAGGCATGTCCTCCTATCAATCTCAAATTCCTTTTCCATTCATTGTTTTTGATGAAGATGATTTGAGGGACATAGCTGTTCCCCATGAAGATGCTATGGTAATAGGAGCATCCATTGGGGGCAATGATATTAGACGGATTTTGGTAGACACCGGCAGCTCAGCCAATATCCTCTTTTTGACTTCCTCTAAACAAATGAAGAATCCATCACTAATTCAACGTTTGAACAGGTCTATCGTGGGTTTCACTGGAAGCTCTGCGGATGTAGTTGGAGAGTTTGAGGAGGAGGTTTTGTTGGGCAAGGGCCCTTTCAAGAAAATAGTCAGAGTACTTTTTGTTCCGGTAGATTGTCCCACATGCTACAATGCCATTTTGGGAAGGTCTTAGCTCTCCAGGATGAATAGTGTGGCTTCGACAGTTCACTAGTGTTTAAAATATGATGTGCAAAGACAAGTGGGAATTTCCCGGAGTAGTGAGAAGATAGCAAGGGAATGTTATGCAACATCACTGGCCCCTAGAACTTTAGGGTCAGTTTGGATCAATGAAGATTAATAGTTGGAGGGGCCCTCTGGGGGAGAGGGTGAAATTGATGACCCCAGAGAGACCCCTGGTGTTTTAATACCGATTGAAGAGGTTGAAACTCACTCTCTGGCTCAAGGAATAAGTGTCAAGATTGGATCTAAGATGATACTAGAACTAAAAAGCAAAGTATTATATTTTTTAACAAACCATCAACATGTTTTTGCTTGGTGCAATGTTGATGTAACCGGAGTGCCTGCAGATGTTATATCACACCAGCTATCCATCCGAAGAGATGTAGCACCCGTTGTGCAAAAGAGGAGAACTTTTTCTAAGGATAAAGCTTATGTCATAGTTCAAGAGGTTGACCGACTTACTAAGATGGGGCACATAAATGAATCTTAGTACCCTTTGTGCACAGCTAATCCAGTGTTAGTAAACAAGAAAAACGGGAAGTGGCATATGTGCATCGACTTTACTGACCTTAATAGAGGTTGCCCAAATGACCTATATCCAGTCCCCCCGATCGATCAGTTAGTAGACTTCACATCTGGGAACAAGTTGTTTCCGTTTATGGATGTATTTTCCGGTTATAATCAGATTCAAGTGGATCCGAAGGACCAGGAACACACTACTTTTAGGAAGGTCTTAGCTCTCCAGGATGCATGATGTGGCTTCAAAAGTTCACCAGTGTTTAAAATATGTTGTGCAAGGATAAGTGGGGTTTGTCCGGAGTAGTCAGAAGATAGCAAGGGAATATTATGCAACAGCACTGGCCCCTAGAACTTTAGGGGCACTTCAGATCAGTGAAGATTAGTAGTTGGAGGGGACCCTCTGGGGAGAGGGTGAAATTGATGACCCCAAAGAGACCCCTGGTGTTTTAATACCGATTGAAGAGGTTGAAACTCACTCTCTGCCTGAAGGAATAAGTGTCAAGTTTGGATCTAAGATGACACCAGAACTAAAAAGCAAAGTATTATATTTTTAACAAACCATCAACACGTTTTTCCTTGGTGTAATGTTGATGTAACCGGAGTGCCTGCAGATGTTATATCACACCAGCGATCCATCCGAAGAGATGTAGCACCCGTTGTGCAAAAGAAGAGAGTTTTTTCTAAGGATAAAGCTTATGTCATAGTTCAAGAGGTTGACCGGCTTACTAAGATGGGGGACATAAAGGAATCTCAGTACCCTTTGTGGACAACTAATCCAGTGTTAGTAAAAAAAATAAAAACGAGAAGTGGCATATGTTCATCGACTTTACTGACCTTAATAGGGCTTGCCCAAAAGACCTATATCCACTCCCCCGGATCGATCAGTTAGTAGACTCCACATCTGGGAACAAGTTGTTGTCCTTTATGGATGTATTTTCCGGTTATAATTAGATTAGGATCCGAAGGACCAGGAACACACTACTTTTGTTACTAACAGGGGCTTCCATTGTTACAAGGTGATGCCTTTTGGATTAAAGAATGCTGAGGCTACTTATCAGAGGTTGGTGAACAAAGCATTCGCTGATCAGATTAGAAGAAATATGGAAGTCTACATTGATGATATGATGGTAAAGAGTGTGGAAGAAGAATTGCACTTGGCAGATCTACAAGTGACTTTTGCCAACTTGGTAAAAGTTAATTTGAAATTAAATCCAGAAAAATGCATTTTTGGAGTACAGTCCGGTAAGTTTTTGGAGTATGTGATAAGTAAGAAAGGGATACAACCTGATCCGGACCAGTTCAATGCTTTACTGTAGATGGATCCTCCTCAAAATATTAAAGAAGTACAAAGATTAACAGGGATGTTAGCTGCTCTAAACCGTTTTATCACAAGGTCTTCAGATAGGTGTGGCCCGTTTTTCCAAACTTTAAAGGGTGCTAAAGACTTCAACTGGTCTCCACAGTGCGACCAAGCTTTTGATGAAATAAAGAAACATTTATCTTCCCCCAAAACCTTGTTTAAACCTATTGATGGAGAAATATTTTATATATATTTAACAGTCTCCGAATGTGCCATAAGTGTGGTGCTAGTAAGGGAAGTGGACAATTATCCTCGTCTGGTGTACTACATCAGCAAAAGCCTGATGGATGCAGAAAAAAAGGTATTTAAAACTCGAGACACTAGCGCTAGCTTTGGTAATTACTGCCAGGAAAATGAGGCCCTACTTTCAGTCTCATTCTATTATCATCCAGACGTCTTTTCCCTTGAAAAATGTTCTTCAAAAGGCAGACATATCAAGCAGAATGACCAAGTGGTCATTAGAATTGGGAGACTATGCCAGCGATTTTGCCCCTCGAACTGCAATCAAGGCTCAGTCTGTTGTTGATTTCCTAGTTGAGTTCCATTCGGACAAGAGTACTAAACAAGCTACAGGTGGAAAAATAAGAAGGCATGGGTTGTCCAGACTGATGGTGGATCAAACACCATGGGTTGTGGTTCTGGGATATGTTTAACCTCTGCGTATGACGACAAGCTATACCAGGCTATATGTTTTGCTTTCAGGGCTTCTAACAATGAGTCCGAATACGAAGCTGCTATAGCTGGTTTGAAGTTAGCCTTGCTTTGTGGAGCCAAAAGGGTTAGGTTAATGAGTGATTCTCAGTTTATTATCCATCATGCCCAAGGTCAATCTGAGGCAAAAAAGGAGCAGTTGATTAAATATTTATTCATTCTCAAAGAGGTGGCAGTTAACTTCAAAGAGATCAGCTATGAGCACATACCCAGAACAGAGAACAAACTAGCAGACTCCTTGGAAACCATAGCATACTTTGAGTCATACCCATGGATTCATGTGCAGGAATGCCCATCCATTCAAGTCAATCGAACCAAGGAAGAGGAGTAAAGTTTAAATATACAAGTGTTTCAACCTAAAGGCTGGAGGTATCCTCTTCTTCAATACATTTCAGATGGTATTTTGCCTCCGGAAAAAGTAGTAGCAAGAAAAATGAAGTATAGGGCTCGTGGTTTTTTAATCATAAGAGACATCCTTTACAAGAAGTGTTTTAGTAGATCTCTCTTGCGATGTTTGGGGATTGAAGGGTCCCAAATAATGTTGTCTGAACTGCATGATGGTGAAGGGTCAGCACACTGCGGTTATGGAGCTTTAACCCGAAGAGTTTTGTTGGCCGGATACTACTGTCCATCCATAATGGAAGATGCCAAGGAATTGGTAAAGAAGTGTGATCCATACCAAAGATATATCAATGAAATTCAAATCTCAGCTGTCCCTTTGAAGTCAATTTCTAAGCCAATACCTTTTTCTCGTTGGGGCCTAGATCTGGTGGGACCTCTACCAATGGCGTCTGGAGGGTGCAGAACTATTATGGTAGCCATTGATTATTTTTCAAAGTGGATATAAGCTGCCCCCTTGGCTGGAACTACTTCAAAAGCTGTTATAAAATTTATTTTATCTAATATTTGTTGTAGATTTGGGGTTCCAAAAAAGATAACAACAGACAATGGGCCACAATTTGATAACAAGGATATGGAAAGTTTCTGTGCCTCTAGAGGAATTCAACATTGATTCTCTTCTCCTTTTCACCAACAGGCGAATGGTCAGGTTAAAGTAGCGAACAAGACCATTCTACTATGGGCCTACCAGACTACTCCTAGAGCTGCTATACAGGAATCCCCGTTTGCCTTGGTATATGGTATGGATGCGATTGCTCCTATAGAGGCAAATCTTCCATCATACAGAGTCTAAAATTTTTCCGAACAGGCTAACAAAGTGGCAATCAGAAGTCAACTGGACTTAATAGAAGAGAAAAGGGTTAAGTCTCATCATAGAGCCACCCATTATCAAGGATTGATGAGAAGCAGGTTTGCTTCCAGACTCAGAAGAAGAGATTTTCAACCAGGGGATAAAGTGTTGAGAAAAGTCTTCCTACATACGAAAGAGAAGCAGTTCGGCAAGCTAGCTTCGAATTGGGAAGGACCCTATGTGGTCATTGAAAAGCTTAAGCCTAGGACATACAAGATTCAAGATAAAGATGGAATAATCTTAAACCACCCTTGGAACATTGAACACCTCCGGTTGTATCTAGAATGAAAGTTATTTAAATATTTACTTGTTTAAAGTCCATGTAAATATTAGGGGGCATACTCTTTCCCACTCTGGTGGCGCGGGGATGTTTTAAAGAGGTGTCCGGGTTTTTTTAATAAAATTTGATGCCTTCTTGAAATATTCGGAGTGGTTTGATTTCTAGTTTCTTTAAAGTCTTCTAAGTATCGTGGACATATCGGATTGATCTGATCGAATGATGACCATTTAAACATTTGTTATCGGAGAATTTAAACACAATCACCTTAAAACACTAGTAAAATAACCAGGGCCTATTTAAACATCAGCCATCAAGATTGGGAAACATAAAACAAGGCAAGAATTTTGCAAAGCAAAACTTCCCGGCTAACACCGGGGGATGATATTAAAACATATAGAATGCCTTGGCTATCTAAGGACTTTGAAGTTTAAAAAGAAAACACTTGTCCGGGCACGAGCCGGACACAATTACAAAAATGCCTTGGCCATCCAAGGACTTTAGTCTGACATAAGGATAAAAGAAAAACTGAAGATAGTTAAAACTTTAGGGCTGATCTCCCTTAGATGTTCCTGCTTCATCTTGTTTCTTCTTTGGATCTTTGGATTCATCATTGGAGCTCTCTCCAGTCCCTTCTTCTTCATCAGTGGTATCATCATAACCACTGGAATAGTTGTGCTTATCATAATCTGCCATAGTGTGGAATGAGAGGTCTTCGTATTCCACATGTTGCCACAAAGTGCCAAGTGTCCTCTTCGGGAATGTTCGATGAAAAAGTAGGACCATGTCGGATTTAACTTTGACATACATGTCGTCTAAGGAATCTATCACCTCGTTGGTGTATGCATCGACCCTGGCCTGGATTGTCTTCTCCTGTTCTTTTATCAAATCTTCATTTTCCTTGGTAATTTTGGACACAACACCCTCCAAGGAAGTTTTGTCACTAGATATGGCTTGGATGACATTATCCTTGGCCTTCACCTCCTCCTTCAACACAGAGAGATCCTTCTCCAAGCTAGAGCACTTTGTTTGGAGTTATGTGTTAACCATCTCCGAAGTGGCCAACCTAGTGACCCAGTCTTATTTCCCCTTTTCAACTCCTCGAGCTCCTTTCTCAATGCTTCGGCACTCTGATTGGCGTTAAGGAGATCATTAGACAAGTTTTCCTTGTTTGCATTGAGTGTGCTGATAAGGTAGATTGACTTCACACTTGCCTCTCCAGGTTAAGCACCGGCTGAATATTCCTCAACAAGGAGTGAGTCACCATGTCATTCTCCCCTGAAACACTGAAAGAGTTACCATTGCAAGTAACCATGTTTGAGGATCTTTGGGGAAGGTAGGGGCCAACAAAGTCATCTTTTTCAAGATCGTCAAAGTAAAGACCAATATTTTGGAAGCCACTGATGTCCACTCCATCAATGTTGATATCCCCTCTGGTACCCTCTCCGGCATGTAGAACACTTGGGATTCCTCTGCCAATGTGGGGTCTATTGGGTCGCCCGGTGGAAGAGACTCTGAAGGCCGGAGAGCGACTTCATCCCCCGAGGAGATTTTTTTCTTCTTGGCTGCCTTATCTTCACCATCTGCTCCCCGCTTTCAGTCCTTCTTAAGAGCCTTTGGAAGATCTGGAGGTCCACCTGCCTCCTTAATACTCTCATCTTCAACCACTTGAAGTAGAGTAGCATCGATTCCCCTTTGGGCATGCACTTCCTGACTTGCTGGGGTGATCTCCTCAACACAACCTTGAGCAACCTCTGTTGCAACTTGTTTTTTCTTTCCCTTCTTGTCCTTCGTCTTACTTGGGGATTTTTCTCTGGCAGGAAAAGCCAGCTTGCCATCCTTCTCCTCTGTTCTCTTAATGATGACAGCCGAAGGAGGTAGAGTGGTCAACTCCTCCCCAGTAAGGTCTCCCCGGCCTGTTGTGTTCCACAGGTGGGACCTCACTAAATTGTCGGAGGTGAAGAAGTTATGGAAATGATTTCCCTATTTATCAGCAGCCCAAGCATTCAGCTTGGCACATGTAGTTTTCCCCTCCTCCACATAGTCGGAGAACTCCTTCGGCAGCATTACCCAAAGAAAACGAAGAGCATGTCAGAAACAAATTTTTTATAAAAAAAGAAAGACAAATATGATGAAATATTTACCTGAGCTTTTCCATCTGCTGGTGAGCATGCTAGGATTGACACCAGCCTTGATTTTCCTCTCGTTTTCCTAAGCCCCAGTAATAAACAAAAATTGGGTCTTCCAATTCTTCTCTGACTAGAGGAAGTCATCTACCACCTTAAAGTTATCTCCCATGTTGTAGTGGTAGAAATGGATGATATGGTTCTTGCAGAAGCTGGCCACACCGGCGAACTGCTCCATGGGAAGTGGTATTCCGGAGAGCCTAGAAGCCATAATACAGACCATAAGGGTCTACCAAGCGTTGGGACTCAACTGGCTTGGACAGAGTTTTATCGGATGAAAATATCTGACAATCTCTGGATCCAAGAGGAATCTGAGCCCCCAGTTAAACAACTCCATATAAATGACTATCTCACTAAGCTTGCAGTCCATTGGGGTCTCTGGAGTAACCAATATCCTCACCTTAACAAACTCAGGGATCCCCCACTTCGTCCGGATCCAGCCTAACTCAGCAGTATGAGTGTAGACATAGTTGATATTCTGCATGGCCAGTAGATACTTCACATTCACTTTATGGAAGCATGGTCCCACTTTGCCTTCTAGGCACTCCGGCAGATCCAGATGTTTCAGACAAAGTTTCTATTTACCCTTTTCTTTTTTATCAGTTGCAGCATCCCCTGTCTGCCCGGAGATGTCGGTCTCAAATGGAGCATCTTCTATACTGTCCTCCATCACCTCTTCCATCATCATGGAAGTTTTATCAGCCGTTGTTGGTGGGGGAGTGCTGGTGGCTGGCTCAGTAAATTGTCCGGACGGTTGAGCATCATCCTTTCTTAGGGGTCTGGTGTCCGACAGAGGCTCGATTCCGGAGGGCTCGTTATGAGAGCCAATTCTGGTAGCCTCCGGACCAGAAGATTTGTCTTTTGGGACTCTGATAGGTGCCCCTGATCCAGTAGCTTTGTCCTTGGTCCCAGACTTAGAGGGCCCTGATTTTGGGGACTTAGATTGAGAGACAGCGGCCTGACCTTTTATTAAACAGCTTGTCCGGCGAAGAGTAACCTTTTCTGGGGATTTCTCAGTATCTGACCCCATAGCAATGAACGGAGAGGGTCTTTTTGTGCTTGATACTGCTTTTCCCCGTACAACAGAGGGCTGTGACTCCTAAACCGAGGAGCCTGATGGAATGGGCGAAAGGATTGGTTGAAACAAACGCCTGGGTTTAGAACTTTTTAACAGAGGATGAACCTCGATCAGCTTCTGAAGACGGTGTTTCGGGCTTATCGTTTGGAGAAACTGGAAAACTCGCCGCGATACGTCTCTCTCGCTCAACCCTTTGTGCTTTTTCTAACTCTGAAAGATTAAGCCAACCACCTTTCACCAATGCGTTTCTTGTCGTGAACATAAACCTACACGAGAAGAATTTTGAGAAGCGAAATAAAAGCTTTGAAATGGAGAAATGACAAAGTGATGAAAATGGTAAAACAGTGAAAATAAGTAATTTATACTAGTAAGGCAAAAAAGTTACCAAAAACCTAGAAGAAAACGAAAAGGAAAAAGTAATGATTGAAGGCGACGTTGATGTCATAAGTATTAAATGAAAAGGTTTCCTTTTGGGATTAGTGAGAGCGCCATTCTAGGAGGAAAACGGCTGGTGAGGCGAATTAAAATGTGACAGGTGTCCCACGATCCATAGCGAAACTTTTAAACTTCTGAGAAGTATTCAGTCCGGATAAATCCTGAGCTGAACACTTAAATAGTCCGAAGAATGTTGCTATTGCCTACGAGGATATTTAGGTCTTGCCAAAGGCCTTCGACAAAACCTAAATAAGGGGCTATTGATGAGTCCAGAAATATTCACCACTCACTGTAGAAATCGGACAGGGGCAATCCGGACAATAATCACCCACTAACTCATCCGAACACGACAAAAGTTTTAAAACACTAAAAACCTTTTTGACTAAGCTAATTGCTAATATTCTTAATAAACTAATGGGGTTTTAAACCATCCGGACAGGACAAAAGTATAAAAACACTAAACACCTTTTGACTAAGCTAATTGCTAATCTGCTTAATAAACTAATGGGTTTTTGAACTCGACCCGATTCAATAAGTTTGACCTGAAAGCCCATATGGCCCATAATTAAAGGTATAAATACCCAACCACTTTCATTAATGAGGGTAATGAACATTTAATACAACCAGACAGCTTAAATCTCTCACTACAAAACACTTAAACATTTAATACCCTTAAAATACCACAAAACATCGGACAAAATTACCCTCAGTCGAAAATAATCCACACCAATTTGAAATTGTTTTCTTTGATTGGTTAGCGTACTCTTTCCCACCCTGTTGGGGCAGGGAGGTTTTAAAGAGGTGCCATGTACATATTCAAATTTAACTAACATTTCTCGGATTTCATCCATATACTCGATCTTTTTTATGCGAAAAAATAATAGAATTTTGACCTCTATAAATATTATCCAAATTAATATTCTCAAATGTTACACTCAATTACCTTAACACCTTCAGATATCTTATTAGTTGGTCATTTTTTGCCTCAGAAATTCCACATGCATGGTTCACCAAAAGGTGCGAATCACTCTCCAAACATACTATTTTAGCCCCACAAATATTTTTTTAGTTGTAACTCAGCTAAAGCTATTTCACATTCTACCTCATTTTTCAATGTTCTAAAATCGAATCGTATTTCTTGGTACATAGCCTCCCCCATTGGAGTTATTACTTGGACTTATACTTTTGATCCTAAAATAATCAATCTCCCGTCAGTTTGAATGAACTATTCGTTTCACGATGTCTTTTTTTCCAACCTCTTCAAAATCTGACCTCTCAAAATGAAATTCAACTAGAAAATCAACTAAAGCTTGAGCCTTAATCAATGTTTGCAGCGTAAAATAAATATCATAGTCTCCTAATTCACATACAATTTTGTCATTCTTCCTGAAACATCTGGCTTTTGCAAGATATTCTTCAATATGAATGAAGTTCAAACTACGATTTAGTGGGCTTGAAAATAAGAACACATTTTCCGAGCATCTATGACTAAGGCCAATACTAATTTTCCAACTTCAAATACCTATTCTCAGAGTATGGAAAACTCTTACTCATATAACACACCAAACACAGATAACCATCAACTTTCCTTACCGAAATGCGCTTATTTTAAAATCCGAGACTACAATATAAAGAAGCAATCACATAAAACCAGTTTGGTTAAAATCTCTAGAGCATGATACGGAAATAGAACTTCAAGGACTGAAATATAAGAGGATTATACTTGTTATGACATATTATATAATGAGAAGAGAGTGTATAATTTTATATTTAAGTAAGGGACTAGCATGTAATTAACCATTTTTGTAACTATTTCAGTTGGAAGTAAGTATTTGCGCCTCTATATAGTGGCCAAGGCTGATCTAATAAAGAGGCTGACTTTTTAAGATAGATCATTAAGACGACTTGACTTTTTCTCTCTAAAACCTATTTCTCTCTACATTGTAACTTCTCTCAATTTTACTTAGTTAATCCAAATATTAAACTCACGAGAGAATATAAATATTTTTTGATTCTAAGAAACACATCATCACATTTTGGTTTTCGACACAATTCCGGTGTCCAACAAAATTGGTTAGCTTACCTTAGGAATTTAAAAACTAGGGCACACTTATCTGAAGATCTGAAAAAAAAACATGTTCAAAGCTGTTAATCTTCCTATTAAAATTTGTACATCTTTGGTTGACCTACGAGGGTCCATAGTGATCAAATATTTTAACTACTTTGGTTCAGCTTCAATCCCCCTCTCACGTACCATATAGCCTATAAATTTCCCCGAACACACACAAAAGGTACATTTCTCATGATTTAATTTCAAACGAATGACTCTTAAATTACAAAATGTTTCCTCCAAGTCTTGGAAATGATCTTTACCTTTGATAATTTTGACCAATATATCATCGATGTATTCCTCTTTGGAATAATATTTGTTTACCAAACTTTGGTAAGTTACACCCGTATTTGTTTAGACAAAAAAACATATCCTTATAACAATGCAATCCTCTATGAGTAATAAACATTTTACTTTCTTGATCCTTCAGATTCATTTAAATGTGATTATACTCAGTAAAATCATCCATAAACGAGACAAGGTTGTTACCTGATGTTGAATCAACCAGTTGATCTATTCTTTGAAATTGAAAATGATCATTTGGATATGCTCAATTTAAATTAGTGAAATCTACACACATCCTCTATTTTCTATTTTTTTCTTCACAAGAACTAAATTTACTATCCCCGCCATATATTGAGCATCTCTAATATGCCTACTTTTTATAACCAATCCACCTCTGCCACTATCGTCTCTGACTTCTCAGAAGAAAAAAACGTTTTTTTTATGATAAGTCTCACATTCAAATTTACAGTTAAGTTGTGACCAATTATAGTAGACAGAACTCCCACTACATCTTCAATACTCCAAGAAAACATACTTAAATATTTTGACAGATAATCTATCAATCACTATCTCATATGCGGTGATAACAAATTTTCTATTTTCAAACTTCTTCCATCAGGAAATACATGTGTTTTTATGTTTTTATCAATTATTAGTGATCACGGGGTCTCCGTAAGGTCATCCACCCTTTCCAAATCCAGGGTAGACCCCTCTAATTGATATTCTCTTATCCATTCTACACTTCAGATTCGTTTAATATGTAAGGTGGTAGCATAACAGTCCCTAACCACTTGTTGGTCCAACCATGTATTTTAAACACTCATGGATTATAGATGCTATGGCATG
Organism: Limnanthes douglasii subsp. nivea; assembly: GCA_036936605.1. Taxonomy (NCBI): domain Eukaryota; kingdom Viridiplantae; phylum Streptophyta; class Magnoliopsida; order Brassicales; family Limnanthaceae; genus Limnanthes; species Limnanthes douglasii. The sequence continues at coordinate 102,663,128 of JAUPFV010000005.1, read as the reverse complement.
CATTCTTGACAACTATGATCTTCCAAAAATGGAATTGCAAGTCATTGGGCTATCCACCACTACAAATAAGATCCTCACATTCTTCTTAAATGGTCCTATCATAACAAAATTTTCCCATCAAATTACCTAATAACATTGGTTGTCACATGAGTAAAACCAACTATTATTTGTTCTGATCAAAAGACTACTGGGGGATCTTGTATCTTCTCATAAGTTTACATAAATAGAACATTGGTCAAATTACATGTATCGATGAGTATTCTTCAAATTTTATTTCCTTATATTTCACTCCAATTACAATCACATCTTCATGAGGTCCAATAACATCCCTAAATCATCATCATCAAACCAAATAAAAGACAAATAATTCTTCACATAAAGACAAGCTAAGATTCCACCAACCAAACATTTCGTTAAACTCATAATGTGTCTTATCCTAGAACTATTAGTATTCTCAATCATTGTACCAACATCAAGAGAGGGATGACCAGATAATTGAAAATCCGAAAATCTCTCCTCAAGAAATTCGATTAACAATGGAGATTGAGATGAGGAATAACTTTGATTCAAAATCCCAAAATTAAATACAAATATTTTAGACTGGTAAATCCTAAACACTGAATAAGCTAGATATAATAAATTCATCACTAATTATCTTAGAAGAAAATCATGTACGAGATTCAAAGATTCAGGCTGGCAAACCAAGCTACTCAACGACGCAACCACAACTACCATTATTTCCCAGGTTATTTCTAAATCTCTAATCGAATATAAAATATACTTTGAAGAAAACTATTAAAAAATGAGATATAAATAATCTTAAATGGAAAAAGTAGGATCCAATGAGAAGCTCTCCCATGAGGACCTGACTTAGAACAAAAGACTAGCTTAATCGAGGAAGATAGCTCGAAAGGGAGCTTGACATAGTTTACGATTTCAGGTTTAGCTAATCCCGAAGATCTGCCAACACATTAAGTAGAAACTTCACTACCTCAACTATCTCTATACAGCAAAACGATTCATCAATCTCTATCCAGAAAAACGATTGGTAGATCCTGAATACAGATATGGTTGATGAATAGGAATCATCACTGACTAGCTTTGATGAAAATCTTACAGGAGAGATAAGGATGCAAGCAGGAAAATGAAGTTACCCAACACCGCGTTGTCACAAACTACCGATATTTCTTGGAAATTTCAGAGCTCATAGTCGAAAGAATAGATTCCTTTGAAATGAAACTACTGAACCAGGAGAATCTAACCAACAAAACAACTCAACAAACTCTCTCCATCAAAATAATTGGTAGATCCTGAACATTGAATAAGGTTGATGAGTGAGATATATCCATGGTATATAAATTAAATTTTAAAATGCTGTAGAAATCTGATATCATCTAGTATGGTAATCAGACATGTTTATAGAAAGCATAACTAGACTCCTGTTTGGGTGGTTAAACACACAATAAAACATCAATCAAACTGCCAATTCTCGGCCAAACATATTCACGCTCCTATCAGTGCAATCCTTCTACTAAAAAGCATTGATATTGGATACTTAAGATTACAAGAATGATTAAAATTAACATTTTGTCAAGATTCTCATTGACAATTTTGTCTTAATTGCAGGATTAGAAAAACAAAAGGAAGAAACATCAAGAAAGTTTGAAAAAGCTCAAATGAAGGAACACCAAACTCTAAGAAATAAAATATCAAAGATGTATAAGACACTTCAAAAATGCAAATCTCAAGCACGAACATATTTATCTATCATAAGAAGAAAGTTCAACATCCCAAACTTAAAAAAGACTTACTTGCTTATCAAGACCCGTTTGAAACTAACTTAGCTTTTCTCCTTTTACTTTTCAAGATCAAATTTTAATATTGTATCATAGATGCCATATACTCTATAGTTACAATATTGTAACTCATCTTCATTAATAATTTTATTTTTTTAATTCTTAATAAAAATATATATTTATTAATTGAATTTATTGTTTCGATGTACATGAAATATTTTAGGTAACAAGTACTATTCAAAATTCTAGTGGAATTTAATTCGAGCGATTTAACCACATTAAAAAGAAATCCTACAACTTTAATAACATTTAAATATTTATTTTTTATACTTAAGTTTGAGAATACAACTTTTTTTGAAAAAATTACTAACTATAAATATTTTTCCATTTATTTAGTTTAACAACACTTATTTTACTGTTGTTTTCTAAAACTATTGATAAACGATTCTCATATATAAAAATAAAAAGACAAGTTGGAGATTTTAAATTTTGGATTTTTACATAAAATCAAAAGTTGTATATTTCTGATTTTGGATTTTTAAATAAAATTAAAAGCATGATATAATTTAAGAGGGAGTTGAACAAAATTGTCTTCAATGTTTCGCACAATAGGTAACAAGTGCTATTTAAAAATCTAAAGAAATCTAATTTGAACAATTTAACCAAATTAAAAAAGAGTTCTTACGACATGAATAATAATTAAATTTTTAAATTTTATTCTTAAGTTTCAGAATATGATTTTTTTAAAAAAGAAATTACTAATGATGAATTATTTTTGTTCATTTATTTAGTCTCAATAACATTTATAAAACATTTAAAAATTGGTTTATCGTTGTTTTTTAAAACATTTATAAAAAAATTCATATGTAAATCAAATAATAAATGAAACTCTTAAAATAAAATTAAAAATTGAAGATTTAGGTTTTGGATTCTCAAATAAAATTAAAAGTTGGAGAGTGGGTTTTGGATTTTGAAATATAATCCAGAAGGAGTTGGAAAATATTGTTGTTCAATGTATTGAAGACAGAGCTGCAAATGTTGACATAATTGTGTTTTTTGAGTTTGGATATAGTTTAATAGTGTAAAATGATATAAGCATGTAGTAGGATTTGTATTATTCAAAAAATTCCTTTCATCTAACATTATCTTTTGGAATTTATATTCTCCTTCATTTATTTATATACATTTTTAATATTTGATTCGTGTCTTTTCTGAAACCTTTACTTCTTGAATATATATATTGAAACTTGGATATTTTATTGATAAAATAATTGTTTTGAATCTGTAATACAAAATAAGTCATAATTGAGGAGTTCTATTTTTACAAAATGTTGTACACATTGAGATATTCTCAACTAAAGATATCATAAATGTTTACATTGTACATTAAACAAAATAAAAATAATGTTTAGGTTGAAATTGTTCTGCAAATTGGGTGGCTGATGGCTTCCATTGGTTCATCCGTTATCCCAGCGATATGTTTTCTTTTTTATCACGTTTCTCTTCATGTATGTCTGTTATCTCCGCGGCTACTAATGTTATTTAACGGATTATGTAGTCAATTTTTTATATTAGTCCAAAAAATTATTTATGGGATGTTTAAGGTTTAAAATATCTTTATTAGATCTTAGGATATTTTCTTTTATTTTTTTTCTCATTCTGTTTTAGTTCTTCGACTCTATCTCAAAAAGTAGTCAAAAACTAATTCTACCTTTCAAGTACTTTTTTTTATTGTTTTAACTATCTTAAGTTTTTAATTTATTGATTTTGATTGTTTGTTAATGATTTTGTTTAGTTCATTCGTTTAGATTTTACATAAATATTAGGAGTATTGTTAGATATACATATATGGTTAGGTAAGTAAGTTTAGAAGTTATTGTGTATGATTTTTTTGGATAGTGTGGATGTTTTTTATTACTCGAATATGCGAAAAATGCTATAGCCATGATGTGCGGGCTGCGCACCTTCAGTGCAACGTTATCGTACCGATGGTGCACATCCGAGATATATGATCGATATAAAGCAGGTGCATCGTTGATCCGTACTCGTGTGTCTAATCCGTTATCTATTAATTTATTTTTTCCTACTATAACCTAATTGTTATTCTAAATTTTGAAAATATATTTAATGTAGAATTTTGTTAGTTGTTTTGGTTCATTTTTATTTTATATTATTTTTATTTTTATCTAATTTGTTTTCAGACTAGGTCATCCGATACACGTAAAGACCATTCACGAGTAAAGAGCTTAAGACACAAGACCTTCCAATCAGAGAGGGACTGACATGGCGAGACTATTTTTCTTAATCAAGTCCTTTCGTGCTGCCTGTAAAGAAAATAGAAAATCGTTAAAGATAGTTTCCCCGACCTAACAATAACATAGTGAGAGTGGAGTCAGAGTCAGAATGAGGTGCAAAAAGAGAACATTGAATTTTTTTGCACCAAATTCACATGGGTTTAAGGCCATTTGGCAATAAAACAGTCACGAAAGAAGTGGTTACGAGGGGCGGATCTTCTAGTCATCTTACACAAGAGCTAGGTTAACGCGCACCATCATTAGGTAAGCTTGCACCATCATTAGGTCAACGTGAACCAACACTAGATCAGCGTGCAACAATTTTAAATCAACATGCACCACAATTTATGGTGCCTACCAGCAGTGGTGAAAGGGTGATATAGATCACAATTTAATTGATGAGGCAAACATTCTTTCAGCTGAAAGAGAAGAAAAAATGAGAATGATTACTTCCTTGAATACTAACCGCATTCAATTATGTCCAGATTTTAATGAACACGGTGCGTATGAAAATTTTATTGGGAGGCTATATTTTTTAATTTATAAAGTTTTATTAATGTTTTATTGTACAACTATTTTAGTTCTCTTGATATTCAAGCTCATTACTCTATATTGCGATGTGGGACCACACAACCCAACCTGCAGTATGGAGGTTTCTGCTCGGGACTCCATTCGGTCATCTGATCGGTCATCTTATTAAATATTACACTAGTACAGTGCTTAACAAAGTCTTCGTTGAAGGACGGTACCAAGAGACCAACACATTTCAGTTGACCTTTAAAGAGATAACTATCATGCTAGATGATGTTTTTATCATCACATGCATCTTGGTGGTTAGTGAAAACTTGAATTTGGAGAACCACAATACGAGAGATGGGACTTCCAGTTTATAGTGTCCATCCGCCGTTGGAAAAGAGTAGATGAGTGAGTTTCAGCTTGAGATGACTAAGGGATACATTTATGGTGGATCCATATCTTTAGTTGAGCATGTTGGGAAAACTACCATCATTATGCCTAGGCAAGAACTGATTTCTGATTAACAAACCCACAAGAACGATTTAATTTACCATGTTCAAGACGATCAACAAATAAAGGAAGCGTAATAAAACCAAGCATACAAGATTAGATTTAACATGGTTCAGATTGTGAAGAAATCATCATCCACATGAAATATACCATCTTTTATAAGCAAGTAGGTTACATAGACACTCTCAAACACAAAGGATTCAATCACTCTTTATAGGAAACGATGACATAATTCACATAATCCTCTATTTAGTATTTATCTCTTCCCTCACTTCTCTTAAAAACAAAGATATTTCTCTATTTTTGGAAATATGTCACATTACACATTACATAAAAATATTTTCATCTATTCATAGGATTAGGGAAAATCCTAATTATTCATCAGATGCTTCATATTAAAACCCATTAGTCAATGCTGAAAAAAATCATAATCCATTAATATGTAAGAACGCATGAGAAAACGTAATTAATATATAATACCTAATTGATAGGAAAATCTAATTAATATAGGATTACAAAAAATAAGAGACCCAATTGATATAAGAGACCTAGTAAATTGAAAAATCTGCTTTAGTCGAGCTATGGTGCTATGATCCAGATATTTTCGGATCGGACTGCTTCGTATCAACTCGCTTTCGACTAGCCTAGTTTAGACGAACCTGCTTCGGCTAAACATATATCTCAATCGACACAATAGTCACCAGTATTTGATATCATAGCCCTTAGAATAAAAAAATGTGTTTGTAACTAAGTCATGGCTCAATATTTACCAGAGAATTTCAATAGATCATGCTTAATACATGTCAGAACAGATGCAACTATCCCCATGTAGTCCTACAATAATACCTATACTGATGAGTTACTTCTAGGCTACACCTTACAGTTCTCCACCTAGGATTATATTATTACGCCTAATGTTTTATATTTAGAGAGCAACTCACCTGAATCCAAGATTTGCACCAGTCTCATGCAATTCCTGAGCTTTTAAATTGAGAATACATTGGTTAGAGCATCTCAATGATTTTTTCGCTAGCATTATTAACCACTTTCACTTCCTCCTTTTCCACCATGTATTCGATGAAGTACAACTTAATGTATACAGGTTTAATTCACTCATAGAACTTCATATTTTCATCAAATGAATGGCTTTGGTGTCATCACAAAATAGAATCGCATCATGTTCCACTCTAGTAAGTTCACTCAACAATACCTTCAGCCAAATCTCTTCCTTCATGGATTCCGTAGCAGCAATATACTCAGATTCTATAAACAAAAATGCAACTAACTTCTGCATATAAGACTTCTAGTTAACGACTCTTCCAATCATAATAAACAAATAACCCAAAATAGACTTTATTTTTTTACGGTAACATATAAAATTAGAGTACACATCCCCTTTCAACACTATATTAATCGTAAAGTTTTGGTTGTAAAACAACCCTACATTACATTTGATTTGAGAATCCATGAGAGTTCCAACCTATTTTTCTTTTGACATCGAGAACTTTCACATAACCTTGAATATATATTCTTGTTACTGTAAAAATAAATACTATTTCGATTATTCATCTTAATATTATCAACCTCTTCCATATTCTTCATCTCAAACTCTCCTTTCAACCGAGTGTTTACCACTTCAATCTTTCTCATATCTCTTCCACTTATTAGTATGCTATCCGCATACAACAATAATATGACTTGTATCTCCATGTTTCTCTCCTAATTCCAGTAGACACAGGTATTGTAGCAGCTACAAATATTTTTAATAGATCTCATAAAAGAATCAAATCTTCTATTCCACTATCTCGGTGAATGTTTCAGTCCATATATGGGTTTCTTATTACATATTACCATGAATAAAGGTATTATTAACATCCATTTGATCTTGCTCAAGAGAAAATCTAGCAATACTAAGGATACCTTTATTCCTCTTGAATATGCATTTACTCTGAACCACTTTTTGAACCTTTGGCTGCTTCACAAGAATCCAAATGTTCATCTTTTTAGGAGATCTTAGTTATTCTTTCATGAACATAAGATATTTCTCTTTCTTATATTTCTTACTAACATCATGATACGTTTTGGGTTCAAGAATTTCTCCATATATTCGATCGATAAATCATAATTTATTATATTAGCAAAACAATACTTCTGCGGTTGTTTGCTTGGTCTTCGCACTCGATCCCTCTCTAGTTGGTAACTATCAAGATCATGTTTCTCTCTTATCTGATCATCTAAATGAAATAGAACACCTGAACCTCAACATCCTTTTGGAATCATACATTGGTTACGACCCAAAGCAGAATCAGATCCACACTCTTGTCTGCCTGAAACATACCAAACTTCATATTGTATATTAGATCCATCATCAACATCACATCTCTTGCCGATAGTACTAGGTTAAGTCTCTAACGCATATTTCAATAATATATATTCCTTATCGAAAACAACCTACCTGCTTATAAGATCTTTATGACGTCCAAGTTCAAGTGACCACAAACTATAACCTAAGCTTATCATACTTCACGTGTCCGTAGGAAGCACAATCAAACACTCCCGATTTTGCAACTTAAATTTCTCTCCAATCTAGGACTCTTAAATATAAAAAGACATAAGATTCATAGATGGACTCATATTGAGGATATATGCATTCATTGTCATTATTTTTCCCTATAAACTTCTACCCATTATTGCTATATGAAGCATACTTCTAACTCGTTCCAATAAGTTTCGATTCATTAGATGTACCTTGTACAAACAATGGTAAGATCTCGTCCCAGATTCCAAAGGTATAGATGACTATAATCAAGTAATCCATTGGATGTATGGTTGATGTGCACAACCTTCACCATCTTTCTCTTACCCAAAACACAACTTTCTCAAAAGCTTAGCTTTTGATTCCACAACCTATTAAAATATTTCACTACACTCGACACACCCCTTATTAATAATTGTTTTTAAGAACTAACACATCATTATTCCTATTGGTTTTCACAGTAATAAGAGCGCCTTGAAAGACCCTAAGTCTTCCATTCTCACCCTTTCATGTAAACCCTTACTCATCAAACATCCTAATAGAAATAAGGTTTAGTTTAACTATGGGTACATATCTTACGCTGTTAATCACTCTCTTAAGTCATCTTGACAACTTGATCCAAAATATTCCAATTACTTTTATATCACATGATTTTCAATTCTCGAAGATGACCATTCCACCATCAATTTTCAGGTCTTCAAACCAATACTTATTGGAAGTCATGTGAAATGACGTACCCAAATATAGCACCCATTTTATCGTTATACCTGCAAGAATAAGAAGTCACTAACCCATCAATGTACAATCATCACACGCTATTATAGTACCTCTTGCTTTGGCCTTCTAATAGTTGTTACCTTTTTCCTTCTTTGGATAGTTTATACTGCTCTTTCATTTTTTATTATATGTACAACATATTAGTTTTGAACCTCTCTCATCTATTTTAGAATGTTACCAAAACTTTCTTCTCCTCTTACTCGAATCCCATTTCCCTGACCTACCCCTCTCATTCAGTCTGTGTCGATTCAATGTCCCCAATAATGTAGCCTCTTGAAATACCTCTTGTAGTTCTTCATATTTGAACTCAATATGAGGGAACTATGAGCTTAGACAATACTATGTCATCAACGGGTGTTGATTTATCTTCAATATCAGCAACCAAATCATTCGGTAACAAGTAAGCTATAACCCTAATTATTCATACTTTAAGTGTCATTCGATTCATTCAATTTTTCTATTCTAAGATCAATGGAACTCATCTTCGTGGATTTTGGTTTCCAAAATAGATTTAATTCTCAAATCTTTAAATTCCAGATTGATCTATTTCTTCTATTGTTACTTCACGCACACTACACAACTTGTTGGGAAATTCTTCATTCTCTTAAAAAAGATAATTTACATTGTTCAAGAATGAGTAATAAATAAATAAAACATAATAAAACCAAACACACAAGATATATTTAACATTTTTGAATTGTTAAGAAATCTTACATCAAGGGGAAACATACACTATTTATAAAAAAATAGCATACATAAGGAATCTTAAACACAAAAGAATCAATCAATATTTGTTACAAAAGATAACGTAATTTATAGAGCTCTATATTAAGGGTTAATTCTCACTTCATTTATACCTCAAAAGATATAGAGAAAATTCTCTCACTCAAAAAATATGTTACTCACAAAACTCATCACGTCGTTACACATTTGCAGTCTATATATGCTTCTATTTATAGGCTTAGACGAAACCTATTTTTTTATGTGGCGCTCCAGATTAGAGCCCATTAATCAACGACTAAAATAACTCATAATACATTTTATACGACATAAAATATCATCTAAGCGGGGCACGAATATTGAAAATTAGGGATCTAAAACTCGAGCCATGAATGTTTTGTTTAAACAAGAATAATCATGCCTTGCCAAATGACCAAGCGCAACCAAACCTACCCTTATTTCCAAGTTCCTAATTGAACATGGTCGCACGCCGAAGCATGACTAGAAGCTCGACATCAAGCAATGGAGTGAGGGGAGTTGCTAATATGATAGAAATAAACCTAAGGTAAACTAGCAAACAAAAGACCAAGAAACCTGGTTGTGTGATGCCGCATGACCATAGGGACTTGGCCAATAAGCCAAGTCTAAAACGTTTGGCCGCGCAAAATGGCACCGCCAAACATGCTTGGTCACATCTATAAGTGTGACCATAAGGGGTCTAGTCTTCTGAAAAGAACCAAAACCTATAAGTCATGCAAGCATGCGCTAGCAGGGTCCTTAGCGTCTAGTCGCTCACGTAAAATCGACTAGAGCGCAACGAGACTTGACAAACTTGGCCAGTTTTTGCCAACTTGGCCACGTCTAGTATGATCACTCACATACGAGAAACCTAAGCGCAATAATACCTAACCAACATGGCCAAATCTGGCATGACTTCTCATATACAAGCCGCAAGAGACTAACAAGACCATTTCATTTAAATATGAGCCACCTGAGTACAAAAATACCTAGCCAACTTGGCCAGGTCTGGCTTTGTTGCTCACGTATGAGAAACTAGAGTGCAACAAAACCTAGTGAACTTAGTTAGGTCTGGCTTTGTAACTCGCATATGAGAGACTAGAGCACAACTAAACCTGGCCAACTTGTCCAACTCCCTCATGGCCGCTCACATATGAACGAACATGGTGCAACGAGAGTTTTCCAAATTGGTCACGTTTTATTTGGTCACCTGACATTGTACAACTAAAACATAGAATCCCTCGCCGCACTATGACACTCTTTTGAGAAAGGTGTGGCTATCGAACCAGTACACTAACTCTGCTAATGCGCATTCGCAAACCCTATCATCATAAGATAATTAGCACTTAGAACATATTTTAGTCATCATTAAGTATCCTCTTCTATGATGTGAAAACATGTACGGAAACCGAGTCTGATAAGTATGGAGATCTAGTTTGACACCGCACAAATAAAGCACCCAGAAACCTACGCCACTGCAATCAAAATGATATACATTGCTCGGATAAAGAACCTATTTTGCTAAAAACAATTACACCAATTGGAAGGCATCTATCTAGGGTATCTTTATATAAATACCATTATATAAAGAGCCAAAAAGTCATTTTAAAGATGTGGAAAAAGTTAAAAAGAAAAATAATAGTGAAAATAAAGAGTTGTTATATTATAATCCTCTTTAATATATAAATACAAGTTTTGAGAAAGTTTATCGAGTTCATATCATGTTTTTTTTTTCGATCTTGTTCACATTTTGTGTTTCAAATCCAACTTGTTAGGTGATTTTTTACCTCATCATTTTCGTTATGTTGCGGGGAACGAGCACAACTATATATTCCAATAAACTATCAAGATACTAAGAGATAGATCCGTTATCAAGGCTAACATCTTCCCAAGGGACCATAATACCATGCTAGCATATGGTTTCTTTTTTAATACACCATGAAGAGAGAAAGAGCGACCAAAATATTTCTCTAGAAGATAAGTGGTGCGGGCCTACAAAGGAACGTCCAAAATATCAAATATTTATTGCACATATTTTTTTAAAGGGTAGTCAATCATCGACGCAATGTGATGCTAACAACGACCCAGGTAGAGGGGCGTGAAATGAAGAAACTTTATGTTGATTAAAGGGAATCAACAAACCTATTCTTCCTCCCCATTAAAGACTAATTTCCCTTCAATATCGCCACATGTCCCGTACAAAACACTATTCGAGAAGGGCATCCTACCCATATAAAATATATTTTATAATATTCCAGTTGTCTTGGAAGACAAGTCTAATCTCTGCACCTGGGATCGAAAACCTTCAGCAAAAAGAGCCAACACTCGCGCCTTGAGCCATCGCAGCCAACGATGTTACTTTCGTCCATAGAAATTGACAACTTAGATCAGTGAAGAAAGCAACGAGCCGACTCTCTAAGATGAGAGCGGAGGACAGTCTATGGAAACCACCAACACAAGAATGATGACAGCTTAATACTTGGCAACACAAGAAATGTTGAAAATAAATATACCTCACAACTAATCAGACACAACATACTTCACAAATAAAGATACTTCACCCTGCGTCACGTTATCGAGTTAAGGATCAATCTCTATATTTGGGATTAAAGATGGATGACACCATTCTTTTTGTGTAAAAACACGTAAAAGTAATTTAAAAGACACGTCACTTCATCGTCTTATGAATATATAATATTGTCACATATATACGGAAAGTCAAAATGGAAAGACAAAACTAACCAAACTGAAATTAATTGAATCGAAAAACTTCTCCTGATTGAACAACAATCAAAATTAAAAGACTTGTTTGTACTAAATGAGAAACAATCAAATATGTATAACTACACGTTTAAAATATATAATTGACTACGGCGAAATATACTTATTAGAAAAATCAACCAAGTTATTTTTCAAATAGAGTGTGTTGGATGCCAAACAACACACAAATATAATACTTCAACAAAATACATAGTGTAAAAAAAAACGTAAAAGTCATTTGAGGTAAACATGGGTTTATTGATAAACACACGTAAAAAAGCATATCATCCGATCTTAATTACAAATATTCGAATGCAAAAACATAAAATTCGAATGCGAAAACATATACCGGGAGAAAATCTAAGTTGGACGTAGCCTATTTTATAGTTTTTTACCAAGAGAAAATCTATTATCTAAATACCCCCTCCCCTTAAGACTCGACCAGCCTCGGTAGTAGTAGCTGGAGATCGGGGATTAACGCTAAGCTACCATATCAAATCTGCCCAATAGTTACTTTTTTTATAACAAAACACTATTTATATTAATAATTTTTTTTTTTACCTAATCTCAAGTATGAGTTAAACTTTCTAAGCCGTTTGATCTAAGAAAATGCTCTTTAGATCTCATCTTCTATCCTTGTAAAAACAGTAATATTTGTGAAATCAAATTTCCAAACGTTATGGTGATTCACGAGTGTGGAAGGGTTAGACAATTTTCAACGATCTTTTGGCGATGGTTTAAAGTTGAGGCAACAAAACTATACTCATCTTCTTTTTTGGAGGGACTTATGCTCCTTCTCCCAATCTTTTATTGCCTTCCCTGGACCATTTTTGAGGATTTTAATGCTATAAGATCTTTCCATGAGCGCACCACCCCCGGCTCCCGTTGGAGTAGTGCAATCTCCAATTTCAATGATGGTTACCGATCTTCGAGTTTTTAATTCTCTTGGTTCAATCATCGCCTTGACAATTCCATCTCCTCCAAAATAGATAGATCCCTTGTAAACAACTTTTGGGACGACTTTTTTTCCAACTCGTACGTCCATTTTGACCTCCCTCGTAGTTCTGACCATACTTCTATAATCCTTTACCTAACCACCCCCTTCATCCCCTCTCCCAAACCTTTTAAATACTTTAACATGTGGCACTTGCACCCCGATTTTCTTGACATTCTCTCAAGAAAATGGGGCCTCCCTGGCCTCAGAAACCCTATGAAATCCCTAGTCCTTAAGCTATCTCGCTAGCCCCGTCCCTTGAAGCCCTTAACAGGAGAGAATTCAGTAACATTAGTCATAGGGTGGGTGAAACCCAAAAGGCCCTCGCCTGCGCCCAACAAAAATCTAGAGAAACCTAGCTCAAGCTTGTGGATAAAAACTCCAAATTCTTCCATAATAGTATCAAAGCCCGTAGAGCTTGGAGAAAAATTCTCTCCATTACCACTCTGGATGGACAAGCTAGCACCAACCCAAAGATTATTTCATCGGCCTTTTTATCCCACTTTTGCAACCTGTTTGGCACGTCTAGCAATGAGGGTTATGATGGCCTGAGCAGAGTTCGGTCCTTGCTCAAAACCCATGTCTCTCCCTCTGACAAAGCCAGTATGGTGAAACCCATCACCGATAGTGAAATCAAAACAACCCTCTTTGACATCAATAACGACAAGGCCCCTGGCCCTGATGCTCTTAGCGCTGGTTTCTTCAAAACCTGCTGACCTATTGTTGGACCTGACATCTATGAGGGAATCAAGCTTTTATTCCTTCATGAAAAAATGAACCCTGACTGGAATAAAACGTTTATAGCCCTCATCCCCAAAACCTCCTCCACGTCCACCCCCTCAGACTTCAGACCCATCTCTTACGTTAATGTGATTTACAAGATCATTTCTAAAATCCTCGGTAATAGGATTAAACCTTCGCTCACCTACCTCATTGAATCGCAGTCTGCTTTTATCCCTGGTCAATCAGTCACCAATAATATCCTCCTCTCCCAAGACCTGATGCATGGCTATCAAAACAACCGAAAATGACCCAGATATGCCCTAAAGATTGACCTCATGAAAGCCTTTGACAATATCCGTTATGAAATTGTTCTCGATGCTCTATATGCAATGGACTTTCCAATTGAAATGATAGGTTGGATAATCCATTGCATTGGTACCCCCTCTTTTTCCATCTGTATAAACGACAACCCCTCGAGCTCCTTCCAGGGGAAAAAGGGTCTCCGACAAGGAGACCCCTTATCCCCTTACATCTTTGTTATTGTCATGCATGTTCTATCAAGTAATCTACGGGAAAAAATCCAAGCTCCCGCCTTTGGTTTCCACTGGAAAAACTCCCTTAAGATCATCAACCTCTGCTTTGCCAGTGAACTAATGATATTCTGCAGATCAAACCCTCAGTCAATCAACCTCATCCGGGAGGGCCTTGATGAGTTCACTAACCTGTCGAGCCTCCACCAGAACCCTGCAAAGAGAAATGTCTTTTTCTCAGGAACCTCCAACGCAACCAAAGCCAAAATCCTCTACTTGCTTGGTTTTCAAGAAGGCTCTCTCCCAATGCGCTATCTCAAAGTCCTGCTCATCACCTCTCGACTTTCCTACCACGATTGTCGCCCCCTATTCACGGATACAACTAAACGAATAAGCTTCTAGACTACAAAACACATCTCTTATGTCGGCCTCCTCCAGCTCATCAAATCAGTCATCTTCACAAACCAGGTTTACTGATCCTCGATCTACATCCTTCCCGTCAGGGTCCTAAACAAACTCTCGCAACTTATGAGACGTTTCCTTTGGTCTGGCGCTGAATAAAGATATTTGGGGCCACAATGGCTTGGGAGAAGTTGACATTGCCCACGGATGAGAGTGGCCTTCGGATTCCAGATTTGAAAACCTAGAATCAGGCAGCCGCGCAAAACATCTTATGGTCCATTATTACCAAAAATAAGGATTCCATTGGGTCTCAATGGATCGCGACGAAAAAGATAAAATCAAAAAACTTATGGACTCTTCCAACCCCACTAACACTAGCTGGGTTGAGAGAAAAATCTTGAATCTCAGATGACAAACATCGCACCTCTACAAGGTTATCGTGGGTAATGGAACCAACGCATCCATCTGGTACGATCCCTAAATTTTCCCTTGTTCCATGGTCACCCGCTATGGCCCTAACATTGTTAACCTGGCCCGCCACCGTAACATCTCACGCGTCTCTAACCTCATTGACGACGGCCATTGGCAATGACCCTCTTAAGCCCGAGCTCAGAATTGACACATGGACACAAACTTGACCGAAATCCAAGCTGCTCTCAATGCCCTACCCCCAGTCTTGGACACTGAAGACACCTTCATTTGGATCCTAAATAAACCCAACCTCGGTTTACCATCCGCAGCACGTATGCCACTATTCGACCCTCCCGACCAAAAGTCCAGTGGGCTCCCTCATCTGGAACAAACCTGTCTCAAACTCCTCATCCACTATTTCTCCTCATCACCACCTGTGCCCTATGCTCATCTCATCCTGAATCCTTGGAATACCTTTTCATTCTATGCCCCTACTCTTCATCCATTTGGGAAAATATCTGTCTCAAACTCCTCATCCACTATTTCTCCTCATCTTGGGAATCCTGGTTCGATACCACAAGCTCTTGGTCCCTCCATCTCAACTGAACAACCCCTCTTTGGCAAACCGCATTCAGATCAACAATATACCACATCTGGAGAGAAATAAATGCTCGGGTTTTTAACAGTATGTCAGCTCCAAACTCAGTAGTTGCCTATAACCTTCTCTGGGATTTGCGTTCCTGCTTTAACGGAACTAAGATTTACATCCCTTTTTAGCTTTGTCCTTAACCAAATGTAACAAAAGCCTAGCATCCTCTTGTAATTTGAGTCCTTTTTGTAATCATAGTCCTCATTGTCGCAGGCCAATCGCCCCTGAAATTTTATGTACTGTCTTCTTTTATATATATAATTTACAACTTTTTATACCAAAAACAAAATAGTCATATAGTACGTTGTATATTTTTAAGAGTATATACTCGTAGTGACCAACGATCCTTTTATGGAAATATGTACTTTAAATAGTTTGCGACCAAGATCATGACCATTAACATCCTCCAAAAATTTGGTATCCACTAGAAACAACACATTTTGGATAATCGGAAGAAGGCGCACAAAACATGGAACAAAGGAAGATGCACACCCGCATCAAATAACTATAATAAAAATATTTATCCAAGGCATTTTTGGAAACACTATTCAATTTGTTTTTATAATCCCTTAGCATAACTAAGGAATTTTGTATTATTATTCCATCGGGGAGTTCGAGTTGTTTTGTTTTCTTTCATTTTGAATGTAATTTATTCGAAGGCATATATAAACAATCACAATAACCATTCAAAAGTAATTTATTGGAAAACATATATAAAAACATATTAAGTACAAAAAATAACACAAGAATAGTTTGAAGCAAATATGATAGATTGCAAGTGATTCAGACACCTAACTAAAACCGGCTCGTGCCACTACGGTAGGAAAGAGTATGCCTCTAAATATTTACATAAGTGTAAAACAACATAAAAAAATAATCATTATATACAATTATTGAAGATAAAATCTTAAATGTTCAACGTTCCATAGGCCCTTAGAAAGTTGCCTTCTTGATCAATCAACATATATGTTCCATGCTTAACCCTTTCACTTGCCGTATATGGCCCTTTCAAATTCTGTTCTAGCTTCCCAAGTTTTTTATCATTGGTTTATAGGAACCTTTTTCGATTATGTGTCCTCCACTTTGAACTCTCTTCGTCGAATTTTAGATACATATCTGTTTCTCATTAAACATTGATAATAAATAGTAGTTGTGTGAGCTTTGATTATTTTTCTTCAATTTAATTTTAATTCAACTATTATATTTTTTGGAGTAGATATGAGTTCATAAAGATGGGAGGTTAGATTCAATCGGTGTTACTATGTCCATCCCATAAACCAAAGCAAAAGGGTATTCTTAAGTAACAATTCGGGATGGTAATACGATAAGCCCACACCAATTCTTATAAGTAATTTGGCCACTTGTCTGCTGCACCCTTCACCCACCAGAATAAAAATAATGCCTAATTCCTCTGGAATTACAAAAAAAAAATCAATGTCTCTATCTTCAAATTGGGGGCCATTAAATGTTATAATGCTTATAGTGGTCCCAAATTTGCAATATATGTTGGAAATGATAGATTTTATCACTACTTTGGACATAGTTCAATCGAATGGTGCTACTTTGATGAGTTAATTACTTAGGTAGAAGCCCTTTTCTAAAAGCAGCTACGTCCACTTGTACAAATAATCTAGCAAACCATCTTTAATTTTCACAAAACGCTTATTATACTCTTTTAAGGTTTTGTCAGCAAACCACTCACAGTGGATTATTACATTTCCATTTCCTCTAAGCTGTTTGCTTCCAATAAATTATTTTTAGAAAGCCATCCAGAACATATCAAAGTTTTTGATTGACCCCTAAGGAAGTCGGTTATACCATTTTAAGGCGATGTCCTTAAAGGTTTGAGAGAAATCCATACACAAAAATGTATCATTATCGTCAAAATTCATTGTAAAATTCTTGAACTATTTGAGTTGGTTATCTGTATATTTGTTGTTGTCGAACTTTTCCATTTTTGAGATATCAACCCGTTTGGGTAAATGACCAGACATAATTTTGGAAGATATAGGTGACTACCTCTATTTATGGCCTTGGATAACCTGACGATCTTCATTGGATGTGGTTATTATCGATGGTTCAAATTGAATGGCGAATTGATCATTCACCAGATGGTCTATACTATGATCTCTTGACCCCTTTAATTTTTCCTAGAATCATTTTTTCTTCTCTTTACTCTTTTGGTTCCTATTTTTACTTGCAGATTCTTGTTTACTTGACTTGTGATGTCAATTAAAACATTTCTTTGACCGAAACTTCTCATGGTGACTCTTTCTCTTCTTAGGAAAATGATCAATGGTCGAAGAATATGATGATACAACACACTCATAAGTTGCACCTTTACTAGACTTCAAAGAGTTAGACCAATCCTTGGTTCTACATTCTTTTTTTCGAAATTTGATGAATTTTAGGAGATTAGTCCCCTTGGTGTTTCTTCGGACTACATTGAGGATCACCTTATTTCCCATTGGACGTCTGGCTTTCTAATTATACATTACACATAAAATTCACTTTAACTTCTTTTTGAGACCTTGATGCCTCAATTTAGCCTCGTAAATCTCGCTTTTCTTGTATGAAAAGTCTTTTATGGTTTTCATCATTCGTATGAGGTGTTTAGAGAGATTATTCTTTGACCCTTACTCCCTCATTGTTTAGAGTGTGATTTATTTTAATTTCATAATTCATGTTTCAGAGGGCTTCTTAAGCAAATTTTTGTATGCTAGGTTTCAGATTTTTTTATCTGGGTACCTCTGTGAGAACTCCCGCTGTGGTTACCAATTTGATATGGATAAATTTTATTCCACGAGCTATTTAGTAAAGTGAAAAAGAAAACCTAATTTTAAAAGTAGAGCAGAGAGATAAAAGAGTTGCTTTAATAAATGTTTAAAGTGAGAAAGTCTAGTTTTAGTAGTAAAAGCAACATTTATCATGAATGTTGCCTAAAAGACTTTTTATATGTCGAATTAGGCTAAATAGGCCTAATGGGCCAAACCGAGCTCACGGGCTAAGCCAATGGTTAAAAAAACTGTAACCTAAAAAAGAGAGTTACATTTTAATGATAAGATAAATATTGGCCTAAGTCCGGCTTTATGTCTTTGATGAAGTGCATCTTAGTGTCTACATGTTTAGTTTGTCATAGAACTTCGGATTTCTCATCAAATGAATAACACTCGTGTTATCACAGATCAGAACCACATCGTGTTTCACACGAATGAGTTCAATTAATAATCATTTATACTAAATAACTTCATTTATGGCTTCCATAACAGCCATATACTTGGCTTTGGTAGATGATAATGAAATGATCTTATGTGTACAAGACTTTCAGCTAACCACTCTTCCAAGCATAATTTACAGATAAAACAAAATAGACTCCCTTTTGTTGAGGAGTCCTACATAATTTGAGTCCACATACCCTTCAATACTATATCACAAGTATCCTTCCAATTTAACACAACCTTACATCAACCGAACCCTTCAAGTATCTCATGAGCCACTTGAGTGCATTACAATATAGCTTCCCCGGATTTGATATGAATATACTAAAAAAACCTACAACATAGGCAAGATCAGGTCTCATGCAAATTATAGCATACAAAATGCTACCAATAACATTGCCATAAGGTATCTCATGTCTATATTCGTATTTAATACTTTGGTTGATGAGTGAGTGAAGTTGAGTTTGACTTGGGAACCGATGATATTTCTAACCAATTTTACTTCAAACATAAAACACTTCCTTAATATCTTTTGTATATATTCTTACTGAGATAAGAATATATACACCACTTTGACCTATCACTCTTGTTCTCAATACCAAATCCTCTTAGCTTCTCCTATATCCTTCATCTCAAACTATCTTCTTACCTTTTCAAGTTATTAGTATGACATCCACATACACAAACAATAGGACTGGTCTCTCCATGTGTGTTTCCTCATTCCAGTAGACATAATTTTCTTAGCATCTACGAACGTATTTAATGGATATCATAAAAGAATCAGATCTTCTATTGCACTAGTCAATGACTATTTTAACCCATAGATTATTTTTTTAACAAACACACATAAGTATACTTATCCAAACCCATTTGGTTAACACATGTTACTTTTGTCTTCTAATTCACCATGTAGAAATGAAATAGTAACATCCATTTTATCTAACTCAATATCAAATCTAGTCACAATTGATAATGGAACCTTGATGGAGGTTTGGTTTATAACTTGCGATAATATTTCATTAAAATCAACATTTTTATTTTGCGTAAATCCATTATCCACGATCCTAGCCTTGTATATGGGTAAGTCAACACAAGGAATACATGGTTTTCTTTTGAATATCCATTTACTCCAAACCAACTTGTGACCTTTCGGTTGCTTCACAAGAATCGAGATGTTCATCTTATTGAGATATTGTAGTTTTTATTTTATGGTTGTAATCTAATTCTATTTATTACTAATCGTAATAATATCGTCATATCTTTAAGGTTCAACAACATCTCTAACCAATTAGAATCGATAAAGCATAACCAATTACATCATAAAAACCTTACATTTGTGGTTGTTTGCTTAGTCTTTGTTCTCTATCCCTCATGAGTTGATAATTGTCACGTTCATGTTTTTCTCCCATTTGATCAGTTGGAGGCCCTAGAAAAACATACTCTTGGTGTCCTAGAGACTCATATCATGGTTCAACTTACTTTGTACGATCTGATGCATAAACAAGCCTAAAATGTTATTTGGTAGAGGCATCACCAACTTTACTTTGTAGATAAGATCCATCATCAACTTCTCGTCTCTTCCCAATAATACTAGTTTGAGTTCCATGACCTTTTCCAATGATATTTCCTCTGAAAACCACGTCTCTTCTTATTAAAACATTATGTCATCCACGTTCAATGCACTACAACATATACAATTTTACTCATTTAAGACACTTGAGGAACAAACATTTAAGTGCTATTGGCCTAAGCTTATCATGCTTCACATGTGCGTAGGAAGCACATCCGAACACTCTCAAATATTCTACCTTAGGTTTCTCTCAGTTCAGGCCTCTTGAGGACAAAGAAACTTAAGTGACAAAGATGGACTCTTCTTGATGATATATGCAGGCATTGTCACGGCTTCTCCATAGAACCTTCGACCCATACTAGTTGTATAAATCATACATCTAACTCATTCTAGCCGTATCTCATTCATTCTCTCAGCAAGCATGTTTTGTTTGGGAGTCTCACTTATGGTACGATATACCACTGCAACATCTATGGTTTTAGTTGTGTAATAGTTGTTTATATTTCCATTCTCCGGAAAGTTTCAATTGATTTGTTCTTTCTTTTTGCATACCCAATAAATTAGCTTTGAAACCATCCCAACTCATTTTAAACGACCATGAGTTTCCTCTCCTCTTACTTGAATGTCTTTTTTTTAACGACCCCTCACACTCAGTTTGTTTTTCTCATAGTCACCCTTTACAACACTCTTATTTTTAAGATATTTGAAGTTCAATCCACTCTTGAGTTTGGCCACCGTAATTGAGTTTTTCTCATAAATCATGGTGTCTAGTATTTGCAATCCTTCAACAGACAAATCAAGAAGATGATTTTTTTATCCTCTTCCTCCACCTTCATACCCATTGCATTCAAGTCGTGTACAATTTAGCTGTAATCATCTAGATGCCTTTGAATCCCTGTACTGGTATCCATTGACAACGTGTAAGGTTGTGTCTTTATGTACAGTTTCTTTGTCATGTAAATCACCTCCAAATAATTCTATATCCTTAACACTGTAGGCTTTAAAAATACCTTTTATAAGACTTCATCGTCCAAGCTCAATGTCATTGAACTATGGTATTCAGTTGAAACCACAACATCAACTTGTGTTGATTTATCATCAGTAGTATTCGTCAATCATTTATGTACTAGGTAACGTTTAACCCTAATTATCAAGAGATTGAAATTATTAGATCCATCAAATATTTCTAGGTTAAGCTTTATGGAACTCATCTTTCAGGATTTCTCAATTTTTAGGCGAGATCTACTTCTCCAACCTACAGATCGACACTCGATCTACTCCTTCTACTATTGTTGCACGTCACTAAATCATTTGTTACAGTGTTAAACTAGTAGATTGATATATAGTGTCAAGAACCGATATAAGATTAAAAGAACCTACTAAAGAATGATCTAATTGTTATGTACAAAATGAAAAATAAATAAAAGAAATCGTCATAAAACCAAGCACAAAAGTTGATATTTAATGTAGTTAAGATTATATATAAATAAGTTACAAAAAGACTCGAAACAAAAAGGATTTAATCACTAATTGTGACTAATTCATAGAATCCTCTATTCATTGTTTATCTCTCACCTTACTTATCTCTAAAAGAACTTAGAGTTATTTCACTATCTCTGTAAATATCTTATCAAGTAATCATCTCTATATAACTACACTCGTATTACATCACAATCATATCCATATTTTATAACAATATCTTCTTATATTTAAAGGTGTAAGGAAACACTGATTCTTCCTCTGACACTCCATATTAAAGTCCATTAATCATCGGTTTAAATAACTCATACTCAATTAATAGGAAGGCCCAATTAACATAAGAGACATAGTAGATAGATTATTCCGCTTCAAGCAAGAGGTAGTAAGATCAAAGGCACTTCAGATTAGAGTTGTGCTTCTAATTCGTTTGCTTCGACCACCATTAATAAAAAATCCTTTTATAACGCTTTGAAAATGTCCAAAACGTCACTAATTGGTAGTTATTGGTTATTAACAACGGGACTGTAACGGGTACCGTTGGTTACTACTAATTGGTCGCTAATGTGGATGCATAACGAATATTAACAATGAAATGTAATTGTTACAAATTAGCTATAAATTTTTATCGCTAATTTGTCCTGATTGAAAACGGGTAAAGTCGTAGCAAATCATTGTAAATACGTCACAATTATGTTATTTTCATTTCGTTTCTAAGGTAACCAAATTTTATTACAACTTATTTGACAATCGCATCTAATTTGTTGATGAATATGTTTACAATAAAATAAATGTCGTTATAACATGATGGATGTTGTTGCTAGTCTAATTTGAAACTTAATATTTACGTTACAAATCCGTTGTTAAGTTTAAATTGAAATTAAACCGAACTAATTTAAATTTGTTAAGAAATCGTTGCAAAATTTCTCACAATTATTCTTTAGTCATTATTTTCTTTATAATTATTAGAAAATTGATATTTTTTATATTTTACAATCACGCATTTCTGAAACCATAATCTTCTTCTTTGTCTGTTTTCGTAATATTTGTACATTTTCTTAATAAATAGATGGTGAAATTCGGCTGGTATCATACCATTCTTCGTCTTCTAAGAAAACAAAAAATCTTAGAGGCGCTTTAAATGATAAACCTTATTATGCTCATTGACGATAAATTTGAGAAACTTCTCAAGTTTAGGAACTGATTCTGAACAATCGTCAATCCCTTACTCATCCTCATATTATTTATTTTATACCTTGTATGCACCCTATAACTATTATTTTTATGCTATGGCATTTGGATGATGTTTTTTTTGTTTAGCTTATGTTTCTTTATGTTGGATGATAATGTTTTGAACGATTCAGTTTAATCGAATGAATGTTTTATCGGATTAAAATTTTGTAAGTTTGTTAAGTGGATATTTGTTTAAATTTGGTATGTGATTTTGAACTTGAGTCAGACGTTGTCAATAGACGTTAGTTTAGGTTGGATGAGAAGTCTGTTTTTTTTTAAAAAGTATTAGGTCCGCACTGATGGTGTAAACGTGTAAACACTATTGATGGTATCCCCCACCGCCGGTGTATAAATTACCTACTAGAGTGTACATTTAAGATAGTAGTGTATAAATTATATATCATTAGTCGAATTATCCGCTGACGGGTAAATATTAATGGCTGGTAGCGTAGATAACACCCCATCGGTGTACAAAACGCACACTAACGATGAACGCCTATAAAAACAATATCCTATTTTAACTATTTTTGTATTTTTACACCAGCGGCGTGAACTATTAGGTGCTCTGATGGCATACAATGCTACCAATGTAAAAATGAACATCGGCAGCGGAGTTCAGACCTCGTCGATGTACAAATCGCGCACTACTGGTGGTGGACGTTCATAAGAAAGTATTTTAATCCAAGTATTTTTTGTGTTTTTATACTGTTAAGAGTAAACCATTAGGCGTTGACGGTTGAATAATATACTGTCGGTCTAAACATTACGCACCAAAGGCATCGTATAACCACCAGGGTGTAAAATCACGTACTACCGGTAGAAGCCTACAACAAATGAACTAACTAACATTAAATTTTCAAATCTACACTAGAAATATATCGTATACTATATATACCGCAAGTATATTTCCCGCTATCGGCATAGTATACCCACTGGCAGTTTAAAAATTACGTAATATTGGTTAACTCCTAATCAAGTTAAATTATGTTATGCTATCTAAAACTAAAATTCGGAAATAAATTATACTCAAGTTTATAGTTTACAAACGCATGATGTGAATATCAAAGGTAAAAAAAGGAAATACTTAAATTTGACTTCAAACAGAACAACAAGCAAACAAAATAGATAGATATTTCTGAAGATTACATAATTCGTACGTAATACTTAATGAAAACAGAAACGCAAGCAAGCATTATAGATAGATCTTAACCTTGTTGACATTAAATTCACGCTTATGGTGACGGATAATATCATCCATGCTCGAACCATTTTTCGAATGGATATTCCTCATATTTGCTAGTTTTATCGGAATTTGCGTAAGCGTCTTCGATGCAATTGGCTTGCGCATCCGCTTTATCTTTAAGTTATATTACCACATGTGCCAACATATCGTTCTTAATAAATATTCGAAATCTCATACTGAAAATATCGTGGGTTTTGTGATCGATTTTATAGGGGAGTGATGCAAGTTATACTCGTAATGTTTTTCAAATAATCCAACCTGACAACAATTTCTTTACATCCACATGTTCGGGGTATCATATAAGAAATTCAGAAGTTCTGACATCGTGCGTTTAACCTAATTTATAGCTTTTAGAGATGCGAATCTTTGTGCACATTCCAATTCAAATCGCCCATAAGTTTTGATAAAAATAAAGCATCTATTTATTGAGATTTTAACGAGGATAGCGTAATCCAAATATAACTATCAAAATTGGACATATGTAAGTTGTGGATAACGTAATCCCTTAACTATTTTTACATCAGACACCTACTCGATAATACTAACGCACATCCTGGGTATGATAGGATAAACTCAGGTAATGAGTTCCAATTAAATTAGGGGGTTTGAGATCAAACATATAGGGTTCGAT
Organism: Limnanthes douglasii subsp. nivea; assembly: GCA_036936605.1. Lineage (NCBI taxonomy): Eukaryota > Viridiplantae > Streptophyta > Magnoliopsida > Brassicales > Limnanthaceae > Limnanthes > Limnanthes douglasii. The sequence goes on along the minus strand of JAUPFV010000005.1, from coordinate 102,638,121 downwards.
ATGAAGCCTTCTCCTAAATTTTATTTAATAAATTAATCGAAAAAGACCTATCAATATCTGACATCTGTAAATTGTGGATATCTGTCTTTAAACATTTTCTAAATTTTACTTGATAAGGAAACTGAAATATACTACTATATTCCATATATATCATATTATATAATGACATGAGTTCCATAAAATTCATATAACTACTAAACCCGTACTTAACATAATAGTCATAACAAAATGGTCGGAATAACATTATGCATCATGTTATCGTTGCAACTTTTCCTTTCTTATAATATTCATAACATTCAAATTTTATTCGTGTAAAATATTACATAGATTACAATGAAAAATTATTGGATAAAACTAGTGCATTTAAATTAAATGAAAGCAGTTAGATCAATTAGTTCAAAACTATGTTTTTTAATTTATACATATCTCCTACAACGGAGAATAATCATTCATTCCCAAGCCCAACCTTTGTCATCTTCTTTCCCCAATTTTATAAAAGAAGGATGTATTTTATTATACGGAACGTCAACCACTATGGTAAGTTGAATAAAAAAAAATAGAATGCAAATATCTCAAAATTGTCGTCAATTCAGCCAAATGTTTTAGTTAAAATTAAGAACTTACATTGACAAAGTGGTTTCCATTCATCAAACTGGACCCAATTTATTTCCTTTTTAACATTGGAGGGGGTGCTCCTCATCAAGTTAAATTAGTGTAACTAACATCATTCCTCCTCGGATGCGCTATAAAGTGGAAGATACAATTAAACTTTGATGCGATCGCGATTCCTATCTCGGGCATTGTCATAGAACACTCAAAAGTATTAATACCATTGTCGCACTTTACATGTTACACATTCATAGATAACTCCTTTGTACGATCATATATCTTTATGTAATCGGTTGAATAATCAAGTAGCTCATTGTAGATGAAATTGACTAAACGACTTCCATCCATCTTGTTGCCCGTAAACTTCAAACACAATCGAACGATACATGCGATACCCGTAAGATTTAATATCGTTGATGATAGTTATGAAAGGTTTATACGAGATATAGAGTTTTTTGAAGTAACCATCCATATGAGAATTTCATTGTACCTAAGAAGGCATCTTCCTGCTTAAGCTACAGCCAACCATTCCATTTGATTGTTAATGCATCGTACAAGTTCTCAATGATATTTTTAACTTTAAATGGTTTATCGGAAGAAGAAATATAAAAAATTTATTTTGTATGAAACTTTCTCCCTTTCCGTAGTTAGATTATCAGAGTTGTGTTCCCTCGCAAAATTGCCAATAGATTTTTTAGCGTTTGACGTAACGATAGTTCACTCTCTTTCTCCCACATCTATCATATGTTCGTGATATGAATTGTATCGTTTAAATGAAAAAATCAATTTAAACATAGATAATTTCCATTTTATAGTTGAATGACCACATTATTTTAATTTATAAGTAGTCTCTAAAATAGAAGATGTTTTCAGATAGATTATGCCAAACTATTTATTGTACACATGCTCTATGTGTGCTTTATCTTTGTTTTGTATAACAATGTTAGTTATCTTTTTTTGTTTTTTTTTTTCAATAGCTCTTTCATTTTTAGATTAGTACGGAAAAGCATATCTAACATGTTCCAATGGCCATAGAAAGAGTCTACAGGTACGACTATGCCTTTACTTCCAAAATTGAAAATGTTATGCGAACAATGTATACCGTGGGTAGTTTGTATAGGACACGAGCAATTTGAACTGTTATTGACTTTCATATTTTAAGAATATTCTGCTTCCATAGAAAACAATTCTAAATCTTTGTGACAGACGTTACCTCTTAAGTCTCCGTACACCTTATGCGAAAACTTATATAGCGCTAAAAGTCAACTCTTCTCAAAAGATCCTCTAATTAATCCATGTTGCAAACCGAGCGAAGTATGAACCTTTAACCAAAACGATTCGAAATCACCTTTGCGCATACTAAGGGTCCTCTTAAGCGTTGAATGAGCACTCTTGACACAGTTAATGGTGTGATTACCGAAATGCAAGAACTTGTTAGTTTTACACATGATAAACTTATCACATAAGGCTTTAACCAACATTCGGTGTATTCTATTCCTTTTAAATAATCTTTCAAATCGCAGAGCATTTTGTCCCGATAGCTAGTGAAATACAGTTTTGTATCCGAAAACTTCATGTTATTCCGCACATTAAAAAATAGATCAGAGACTTGATCGGCCGTCTTAACCAACTTTAAGTATATATTTGTTAAAAGAATGGACTGTTGTTTGATGAAGTGAGTTACCACCAACGATTGCAAGCATTTTAATATTTAGAAAGTATTCATGGTATAAGTCGCTCCAACAACATCATACAAAGAAACCCCGTACTTTGTTGTCTTATAGGTGTTATCCATAATAGCACATTTTGAAACGTACGTAGAAAATCTAAACTATCCGGCTGTATGGAGAAACGTTCACTTAAGATATCACTCTCGTCTGCGTCCGACTAATGTTATTCGAAGTAGTCTCACCATTTCATTTCACCTAACAAATATTACATATGCGAGCCATTGCCTTTCTCGATCATGTGTTGTTTATGTTGAGCGTTGTATATAGTGCGCAAGGAGGATAAATTCTTAGGATTCATCTTTTTCACTGCACCCAAAATTATCAGATGAATGGCCCATTTGGTAGGAACTAATTACAAATTCCAACTCTTTTTTTAGAACCTTCCCAAATAAGAATGACCTTCACTTTAATTTGTAGGCAAGATTGTGAACCCTACATACAATCTTTAAGGACTCTTTGTCATCTTATGGTTCCAGTGTACTTTCTCTTAATATTTTTCGGTTTTATCAATTTCTTGTACCTGCCAGATATTTTGCATTTGGATAATAGCCTATAGTTTTTCTTGATTTTTTCATCAATGTGACTTCATACTACAACTACTAGCCCGTTGTCTGTTGCCGTCACCGTAACACAATCAACAAACTTTTATTGCGTATAGTTGGCTTTAGTGGTAATTGCATCATTATAATCGAGATGGAGAGCCTCAGCTCTTCAACTTAGTATATTTAACATCAGAATCCTCGCGCTAAACCGATCTCCTTAACATCCGAATCTTCTCATGTTAAACCGGTATCCTTAACACCACAATCTACTCCCGTAAATCATGTATCCTTAACATCAGAATCTACTCCCTCAAATTCGGGATATATGACCTCTTAAAATAATAAATTATTAGAAATTAAATTTGTAAAAAGAATATAAATTTTAAAGACTCACGCACTACCGGCGTGTACTTATACTGTCGATGAAATTCCCCTCTAGCGTGTACTTATACTGTCGATGAAATTCCCCTCTACCAATGTAAAAACTAGAAACAGCGTATGACACTAGAAGCCCATAATTTGGATGCGTAGTTACGAATATAAAATACAAATCATATTGTAGGAGGACACGGATGCTGCACGCTATCCAAACCTCCTGAGTTTATACAACACATCGGTGACCCAACAGAAACACCGACGGTGTAAGCCTCCATTGACTAAGTCTAGTTGTTGGTATTAATTTCGACCTCCACCATGGTGCGGACTAACTACACCATCTACAGAACTTGCATCGCCGACAACTAAAATAAATACAAGTTTCTAACGTAATTGAATTCGCTCGCAAGGTGGTAAAGTTATGCCACCAACATAAATAATGTAGAATGTACACTACCAACGACTAAAATAATCCAATTTCTAGCCAACTCGAAGTTGCGGCCAACGTGGAAGAGGCAGATTGGCGATAAACTTGTGTCGCACTACTAACGTCCTACACAATATAAGTTTTGGAAACACTATCGATATATCTACTTCGAACTAGTTTTACTTTTAATAAGAAATAGTAGATTAGTTCATTTGAAGTTTCAAAATTATCGATAAGTTTATTGTTTTCTTTTTTTTGTTAGGGTATAAGGGAGAAGGTTTTTGTTAAGAAAATATGTAGTTATTTTTTTCAAAAAAATTGAGATTTTTCTTACAAACTTAAAATTAGTATATAAATATAAAGTTTGGTTGTTGATTTTTTGTTATACTGAATGTCAACCTATGTTCTCCGAATCTTAAAATAAGTGAAATTTTCTGTTTTAGTGAGAAAAAAACAAAAAAAAATGTTACTAGTTATAAAAAAATAGGGTGATATAGTTTAACATAACCTTTTTTTAAAAGGTGTGATTTTGTATTTCAGTTTCCAAAAGGTTTGTTTGAGAGTCTTTTTTGTGTGTAAAAAGCAATAAATATCTGAAAACAAAAATGTTTACAAGTACATCGGGGTTTTCTCGGGATAAAATAAATGTAAAGCTTAACAAGAGTATAAACTACCTAAAACAACTAATGTGCATGGAACATCTACATGGTATAGTTAACCAAAGGTAGTCAAAGAGAAGAGGGCTTTATGGAACCTATAAAAAGTATCAAATAGTTTTTTGTGCCCCAATGTGAAGTAGAGGGAGTCGATGCTCTGATAAAGTCTGGTGTCTGTTTCCTTTCATATGTGGTAGATAACAGCACAAAAGACGACTCTCTAGTGGTGGCCAGTGCATGTTTGACCGGTGAACCAGGGGGCGGCATCGTTAAAACATGACTACCACCTAGCAGCTACTAGAGGCATGCAAAGCTTTCAGGATACTAGATCCCATAGTTGTTGGCAAAGATAAAGTCTTTGAGGATATGACTTATTCATTCAGGGTTGTTGCTGCAAAGAACACAATTGGGGCTCGTTTGGTATCCTTAGGTAAGAAGTTTTTCACTGGTAGTTAGCTTGCCTTGGATGGTCAACCAAGAGAAGAAAAAATGCCTAATAATGTTGAATTTATTCCAAAGTAAGATGGACTAACCAAAGGGGGTCGAGGATGGGAGAATGGTTTTATATGTGTTGTTTATCGTGAAGCTTTCCCTATTATGATTGAGAACCCATATGAAAGCGTATTCATGAGAAGAAAGAGGGAAACATTGGTTGATTGCGTCCATATTGTCGACCAGGCGTTGTATGCGAATTCTTCTTATGTGGAAGATCAAGATAGGCCAGTTCCAAGCACCATTGTTGATAATGTTTGAGACCCTGAGTTTTCCATGAATGTGGACATTTCTGATAATACTCGGGCCATAACGATCCAGTAGAGAATTAGGAAAGAGCCATAGGTTGTACCGAATAGAGGGGATTGTTCATTAGATATGTTGACTTTGTAAAGAAGGGCGACAATGTTTCTGATTTAGAGGATTATCTTTCAACTCCAGCCTAGGAAGAAAGAATAGGACGACTCCAAATTCCTTTTTCCTTAATCATTTCTATGATTATCAAGTGATTCCAGATTGAAGTATGATTCTTGATCAACATAGACCAGAAAGTGTTGAGCTCGACCGCTCGATTCTGTATTTTTCGATCCAAAATCCTAAGGTTGCCCTCCTCTAAGAGCAAGGTGATTTTTTTCCATGCGAATTTGGCCCCTATGATTTTCATATCAGGGTCATACCATAGGAATCTTCTAAAAAGATGAGAGAGCTCGTTAAGAACTCTAGCACAGAGGTGTTTTGAAGTTCAAGAGTTGATCATATGAGTGACATTTTCAAAGAGAGGTCTATAGTCATTGTAGGATAAACGGGTTGAGATAAGAAGGGCTCCCATGTATTTTAAAGATAGTGCCCTTTCAATAAATCCCAACTTCGAAATGATGTCCCTTCGTGCAGTTTCTGAGGTGTCGGAAAATAAGACTTGTTGGGGTGAACTTGAGACCAAAGAGGCAAGAAAAAACATCAAAGCCCTCTTTAATGTGATTGATAGAAGAGGTTTTGGCACGATAAAAGATCACGAGGTCATCCGTAAAGCTAAGATTGATAATATTTAACTTAAGACATTTCCAATTCTATCCAAAATGGCAATTATGACCCTTATCCTTCATGAGGCTTGAGAGGACCTGGATGACAATAAAAGAGAAATACGGGGAGAGAGGGTCGCCTTGGCAGAGGCCCTTATTGCTTTTAAATGATGATGAATATTTCCCATTGATACAAATAGAAAATAAGAGAGTGGTGATGAATTAAATAATCAACCCAATCATTTTGAAGGGGAAGTTTATAATATATAAGACATCGAGATGTAAGCGCCATATAATGTTGTCGAAGGCCTTCATGACGTCGATCATGAGGGCACATCTTGGACCCTTTCTATTTGTATGGTACCTATGGAGAAGCTCTTGGGTGAGAAGAATGTTATTAGTGATATTTTATCCAGGGATAAAATCTGTATGAGTCCGGTCAATTAAACTAGGAAGGGAGTCCTTGATCCTGCTAGGTAGGATTTTGGAAATCACTTTGTAAATAACATTGCAACAGACGACTAGGCAATAGTAAACGGGGGTTGATGGGGAGTATGATTTAGGAATGAGCGCAATAATTGCCTCATTCCAAGAAGGGTCCATTTTACCAAAATTAAAGAAATGATGGATCACATTGCAAAAGTCTTGTCTAATGGTTGACCAACTTGTTTTAAAGAAGCTAGAATTAATGTTTTTGGGCTCATTTTACCAAAATTAAAGAAATGATGGATCACATTGCAAACGTCTTGTCTAATGGTAGACCACCGTGTTTTAAATAAGCTAGAATTAAAGTTTTTCGGCTCATGGGCCTTATTGCTATCAATAACGAAGGTTCTCTTTTAGATTTCTTCATTGATGACGGGCCTAATCCTGATGATTTGAGCGTGAATTGGAAGCTTGGTAGTAATAAGGTTCATGAACCTTTCAAGCCTATGATAGGTAGGTGATTTTTGGGAACCTAAACGTTTAGGGAAATAACTTTTGAAAACATTGGTAATCTGCCTCGGGTTCGAGAAGGTAATTCCATCGGGGTCGCTAATTGAGATTATTTTATTTCTTGTTCTCCTAGCGCTTATGCTATCATAGAAGCATTTAGAATTGTTGTCCCCAATTTTAAGTCAGATCTCCCTAGATTTTTTCTTAGGGAATGACTCATCACCTCTGTTGAGGGAGATAAAATCCTTTGATGCCAAAATTCCAGCATCAATTAGAGAATGGTCCAAGGACTTATTAGCAAGGCGGTATTGAGCTTGGAAAAGATCCTTTTGGGTTTTGTCAACCCCATTAGTAATGTTAATATAGGTTCTCTTATTAAGTTCGGAGATGGGGGCTTAAAGTATAAGGAGCTTGCAACTAATGATAGTCATGGGGTCTCTCTGGTAGAGCAAGGTCCAATTACTCAAAATAATGGAAGGGTAACTCTAGCGGTTTTGCCACATATTAAAAAAATTAAACGGTTTCTTAATATGCATAATTGGAGAGGTGACGTGAAGCGTTATCAGGGTATGGTCTGAAGTGCACAATAAGTGAAAGTGAGCGAAGGAGTTTGGGTCAAAATCATCCGAAAGGTCATTAACTAGGGCGTGATCAATTTTGGAAGATTGGGGTTGTTGATTCGTTTATTCATCTAGGTAAATTGGAACTCGGAATAGTGAAGATCAATGAGGCAGCTCTCATAGCAACAATCCTTGAACTCTCTTATAGAATTAGTCCAAATGTCGATTCTTCCCATGTTTTCATAAGGGTGTCTTTTGGAATTGAAGTTGCCAGTAGCCACCCAAGGTTGGTCTTATCTAGTTTCTTGCAAGGCTAGATATGTCGCGCCATAAAGGCTGGTAGTCAGATGGATCGTTAAATCCATAAACGGCAGTGAGGAAAAGATGGTTGTTTCTCGAGATGTAGGTAATTTTACAGTCGATATATGCGAATGAGATACTTTTGATATATATTCTGAAGACACTAGGGTTCCAAGCAACCCAGACTCTACCATAGGGATCTGCATCGTTGGAGTTTTTTAATATCATAATTTTTTCCTGTGAGAGATTAATTGTTGTTTAAATAAGTTGTCAAGGATTTTGTAAATATTTAAAATTATAATTGAATATACATCTTAATTCGCATTTGGTAGTGAATTGGATTGCAATTATCATATAGTATTGAGAAAAATTGAATATACATCTTCACCTTCATAGTGAATATCCATATCTGAGAAACCTTATTTAAGTATAGCAATATCATGTAAATGACGTGTATGTAACGATTTATATAACGTCAAAATAATTAGTCTCTTTACTTCAAAATTACCAACGGGGTTTTTGGATTTGATAAAATCTATATATTTATTTTTTGATTTGCAGATTATATAGATTTTGTCTCTCGATTTGGTAAAATCTATAAATTTAATCCATGAATCTAAACAAAATCATTCACCAATGACTAAATTTATAGATTTTGCCAAGTTTAGATATTAAATTTATAAATTTTGTAAATGAATGACTAAATTTATAAATTTTACCAAATATAAAATCTCTCATATACGATTTTAAAATTTAAAAACTAAAAAAAAGATAGTCGAGAACTATCCACTTATTTAAACATCATGTTAAACAACATGTTTACTTGGTGATAAAAGCATTTCCTCTCTCCAAGAAAAAATCCAAGAAATGAGTGGCCAAGACTCATTGAGGAATATCGAAGACCTTCGAGGACCTCTCGTCCTCTATCTTATTTCCCTCCTAGAAAATAACCTTGAGATTGCTAAATCTCCAAACACGTACCTAAAAATAAAATCTCGAGACTTGACTTTCTTCAATCTTATAGAGCTTTAGCTGAATATGGGGAAATCTATCGTCATTAAAGAATCAATGAAATTGAAGAGTTGAAGGACAAACCGAAGAGAAATATTTTTCTTTACGCTTCCATAAAAGTCTAGAGAAAAATTAGGAGAAAATAAATTACATCACAAATTAGAAAGGGATTCAGGGAAGAAAATAAAAAGTCTTCGAAGATAGTAAACTGTTTCTTCTAAGGTTTTGAAAAAGTTCCTTCAAGACTAAGCTCATCCAAGATTGATCTTGACTAGACGCCCCATGTCTGGTTAAGAAATATTAGTGCAAGATATGGAAGATATAAACAACAATACTCTAAATTAATGTCAGAAATGTTCATAAGGAAAAATATTATAAGATAAGTCTAATCTGAAGAAAAAGAGCATGGACAAAGCTCACTCTATAGTAAGGCAAGCGCAGAACCTTCACTACGAAAAAAGAAGCAATATTCCTTTGTCTACCCAGTCATATGAAAAATATTTATCATCACTAAATAGAATATCCAACTTGGTAGAAGCAAAGAATATTACATTGAAGTCATACAGTGAAACAATTAATCCACAAAGGGCAAACACAAGAATACCAGTAAAGAGCTGTAAAGCTTTCTAACAAAGATGGCTTCAAAGCAAATTTATTCTCCAAGCAAGATAAGTATTTCCACACTAGTAACTCTACTTTCACATTGATAGGAAATTTGTACCAGGTAGACCTCATATTAGAACTATCCAAACCTTTACTGAAAACTTAAGACCTAAAAATGGGTTCAACCTAACTGTTTTGGACCAAAGAAAAATCTAAATAGAGTTGATTTAAATTGAAGATTTGAAAATTTTATAAAACATTAACGTGTGGACAATAAGATAAAAATCCATGAGGCTTCTGAATGGGAGCCTCATTTCAACCATAAAATTGGGTATTCAGTAACCCAGTGTGGATTACTTTTCTAAATTTTTTGAATTCTTTTACAATAAACAAACAATTAGTACTATAGAAAATACTATAGGAAAACCCTTAGACATTTGGATCCTTAAATATAATAAATCTTGGTATAATTACTGCTAGGCTTGGATGGCGGTTGATGTATCCAAACATGCGAGTAACAAATTTTGGTTGCACTTTGAAGGACAATTTTCTGGCTTGACATAGTATATGGATCAACTCCATTATATTTTCTTGAATTTCAACACTTTGGCCATGATGTTTCAAAAATTCAAAAAAGCTAATAAATTCAATGAAAGTTATAATAATGACAATCAATTGATTCATGAAACTTATATAGCTAAGATAAAGTCTAAAATTGTTAAAAATTCAACTAAAAAAGAGACTGAAACCTTAAGAAATCATAACCATGAAACTTCAAAAGAATCTAAACAATATTGATGAGATAAACTCTCACTTAAAGGGTGAAAGAAAACATGAAAATTTAACTCCAACTAATAACTACTGTCACTCTATTAAAAATAAATTGGTCTGGTTGATTCTCTTGGTGAGAATCAATTAACAGGCTCCCTAACCTGTCACATAGATAAAAAATATATATATATACCAAAGGAAACAAGAAAAGGTAACAAGAAAAGGAAACAACCAACAAATAAAGATAAAACCAGAAACTTTTTAATGGAAAATAAACTCAAGCCAGCAAAGACCTCCGAACCAAGTATTCCGTTCTGGAGAGTTCTTCCTCAAATGATATTATAGCTTTGAAGGAGCAACTACAAACTAAGAACAATACTATCCAGACTTGATCCGATGACAAAGTCAAGTTGGAGAATAATGTCCAAGAGAATACCAAAGAAAACGTTACCTTGGAACGCCAACAAGCTCAAGAAATAGTTGTAGGAATAGAGAAGTATGCTAGTGGAGTAGTGGATTCTTTGGAGAAGAGAGATGATGGGATTAAGTCCGACATGGTCTTACTGTTCTATGAGACCTTTCCTAATAGGACCCTTGGTCCTTTGTATGGATTTATGGACTAGGAAGATCTCCCTTTCCATACAATGGTTGATGGTGACAAACATAACTACTCCACTGGGGTAGATTCTGAAGATAATGAAGAAGTGGGTGAGAGTTCAAGTGATGAACTCAAAAGTCCCAAAAAAGATGATGGTGAAGAAAAAACCGAAGGGAAAAAGCCCTAAGGTTATATTGTGTACTTTTTTTTGAAAGATTAAAGTCCTTGGACGAACAAGGCATTTTGTTGCATTGTTTGTTTAATCTTTGCGTTGTAAAAATTTAAAGTCCTTGAATAGTCAAGGCATTTTCTGTACCAGAGATCAGTTTTAGTCCTATCAGATTTTAATATCATATTCTTCTTTGTTAAAAGTTTGTTTAAATCTGTATGGCTAATGTTTAGATAGCCTTCAATATTTCTGATGTGTTGAACAAACATATCAAAAATTATCAACCACATATGTTTAATAAATGTGATCAAATGGTCAATATATGTGATCTCCTAAAAAACATTTGAGAGTCTGAGTGTTTAATAAGTATTCAATATCAGAACTGAAATAAAAATTGCACCTGACTTCTATGGAAGGCATAAGATATTATTGAAAAACCCGAACACCTTATTAAAACTTCCCCGCGCCACTAGGGTAGGAAAGATTATGCCCCCTAATATTTGCATTGATATTTAAAACGTAAATATTTACAAAAAAAATTATTTTCTAAGTATAACCTGAGATGTTCGACATTCCATGAGTGTTTTAGTGCTCTTTCTTCTTTATCTTGGAGCCTGTAGGTTCTTGGTTTAACCTTCACACAAACCACACAAGGGCCTTCCCAACTCAAAGCTAGTTTACCTAACTGTTTGTCCTTGGTGTTTAAAAAAGACTTTTCTTAAAACTTTGTCTCTATTTGAAAATCCCTTATTTTTACTTTGGAGGCAAATCTGCTCCTCATCAAGCCTTGGTAATGCGATGTTCTTAGATGAGCTTTAAATCTTTTTTCTTCAATCAAATCCAACTGATTCCTGACTCTTATATCATTAGCTTGTTCATAATAGTTTTGGACTCCGTGAGATGGTAAAGTAGCTTCTATGAGAGTAATTGTATCCATCCTATACACCAGAGCAAAACGATATTCTTGTATAGCAGCCCGAGGTGTAGTTTGGTAGGCCCATAATACTTCTTGTAAATAACTTGGCCACTTTCCTGCAGCTCCTTCTAATTTTTTATTCGATACGAACAAGATTGTCCTATTTACTACCTCAACCTAGCCATTTTCTTGAGGTGGAAAGGAGAAGAAAAACAATGTTGAATTCCTCTGGAGGTGCAGAATGCTTCCGTACCTTTATTATCAAACTATGGCCCATTATCTGTGGTAATCTTTCGGGGAACCCCAAATTTGCAACATATGTTAGATAAAATAAATTTAATGACTGTCTTTGAAGTGGTTCCAGCCAAAGGAACTGCCTCTAACCATTTAGAGAAATAGTCAATAACAACTATAATGGTTCTACATCCACTGAATGCCATGGCAAGAGGCCCAACTAGATCCACCCCCATTTGTCAAAAGGTATTGGTTCAGATATGGATTCTATATAAACTGCTGGCACATGAATTTAATTCCCATATTTTTGACAAGGATCACACTTTTTCACTATTTCTTTAGAATCTGCCATTATGGTTGCTAGTAGTATCCCACTAATAAAACTCTTCTGGTTAGAGCCCTATAGCCACAGTGTGCCGAAAATTCTCCATCATGTAATTCAGATAACACAACTTGGGATTCTTCAAATCTTAAGCAATGTAGAAGAGGTCTGCTGAAATATTTCTTGTAAAGAACTTCTCTTAATATCAAGAAACCACAAGCCTTGTACTTGATTTTCTTAGCCATAGCTTTATCTGGAGGCAATATCCCATCGAAGATGAACCAGATAGGATCATATCTCTAATATTTAGTTTGAATAACAAGTCTATTCATACTTTCTTCACTTTTTTTCTTGACCTTCCTGTAAGGATGGGCATTCCTGTACAAGAATCCATAGGTATGATTGAGAATAAGCGATAGTTTCCAAAGAGTCTGCCAGAGTATTTTCTGATCTATGAATTTGTTCATAGCAGATATTTTTAAAGTTTTCGGCAACTTCTTTCAACAGAAGAAAGTATTTAATGAATTTTTCTTTCTTTGCTTCAGATTTTCCTTGAACATGGTGATTCAGAAAGTGGGAATCACTCATTAACTGGACTCTCTTTGCCCCACATAGGAGAGCCAACTTAAAACCGGATATGGCTGCTTCATATTGAGATTTATTGTTAGACGCCCTGAAGCCAAAACATATGGCCTAGTACATATTGTCACCATAAGGAGAAGTTAAACAAATCCCAGTTCCATAGGCCATAGTACTTGATCCACCATCAGTTCGAACTACCCAATCTTTCTTAGCTTGGTTTTTTTACTCTTTTCTGGAGAATTTGTCAACATGAAATTCTACCAATAAATCAGCCTCTGGCTGGGCTTTAACTGTTATTCGGGGTGCAAAATCAATATCATAACCACCCAGCTCCACTGACCACTTAGTCATTCTAGTTGACATATCTGCTTTCTGAATAACGCTTTTCAAGGGGAAAGATGTTCGAACAACAATGGAATGAGCGTGGAAGTATGGTCTCATCTTTTTTGCTGTAATTACTACGGCCAATGCCAATTTCTCCAACCTCGGATATCTTCTTTCAGCATCCAATAAAATGTTACTAATATAATACACCGGACAAGGGTAATTTTTCACTTCCCTTACTAGCACAACACTTAGTGCATACTTTGATACATCTAGATATACATAGATCATTTCCTCCGAACAAGTTTAAAAAGAGTTTTAGGTAAAGACAAATGCTTCTTGATTTCAATAAAAGCCTGGTGAAACTGTGGAGACCAATTAAAGTTTTTAGCATTCCTCAATACTTGGAAGAATGGAGTGCACTTATCTACTGATCTTGAAATAAACCTGTTTAACGCAGCTAAGCGTCCGGTTAATCTTTGAACTTCTTTAATATTCTAAGGAGAGTCCATAGCTAGAGAGGCATTAAGTTGATCTGGACCAGGCTGAATTCCTTTCTCACTAATTACGTAGACCAAAAACTTTCCAGATCGAACCCTAAATACACACTTTTCAGGGTTCAATGTTAAATTTATAGCCTCCAAGTTGGAGAATGTTTCTTGAAGGTCATATATATGTTCATCCTCCTCCAAACTTTTAACCATCATATCATCTATGTAAACCTCCATGTTTCTACCAATCTGATAAGTGGACCCAACGTTTTTCAATCCGAACGACATCACTTTATAACAATGAAGACCTCTGTCTGTGATGAAAGTAGTGTGATCTTGAAAACTCATATCTACTTGTATCTGGTTGTAGTCTGAAAAAGCATCCACGAAAGACAATAACTTGTTTCAAGAGGTAGAATCCACCAACTGATCTATCCGATGAGCATAATAAAAATCTTTGAGGCATACCCTATTAAGGTCAGTGAAATCAATGCACATGCACCACTTGTCATTCTTCTTATTAACCAAAACGGGGTTGACAGTCCACAAACGGTATTGAGATTGATTTATGTGAAACATCTTGGTTAAACGGTCAACTTCTTGAACAATATCATCTATTTTTTCCTTAGGGAAAGATCTCATTTTCTGTACAACTGGCGCAATATCACTTGAGATTGACAAATTATGAGAAATAATATCAGTTGGCACTCCAGAGATATCACTATTACACCATGCAAAAACATGTTGATTATTCATCAAAAAGGATAATAGCCGGTGCTTTAAATCCGGTACCAGCTTGGAACCAATTTTAACATTCTTGCCTTCTATAATGGAGTGGGTTTCAACCTCCATAATAGGTATTAAGACATTAGGAGCCTCTCATGGATCATCAATTTCATTTTCATCAGCAGAAGGTTTCAATAACTATTAATCCCTGTTAACTGTTACTGCCCTAAAGTCTTAGGGGCAAAGGCTGTTGCCTAGAATTCCCTGGCTATCTTCTGGCTGCTCCAGACAATACCTACTCGTCTCTAAACATCATACTTCAAACATTGGTGGACCTTAGAGGCCACAAAATGCATTATGGAGAGCCAAGATATCCCAAATATTTCATTGTAAGATGTTAGGAAATCCACCACAGCAAACTTACCATCTTTTTGAAGGGTCCTTTGGCCAACGACACTTCCTCTTCAAAATCCCCAATCACATCTACAGAACTTCCTGTGAAGCCTACAATGGTTCTGTTCAAATGCTGTATCACCGAAGGGTTTCTCATTTGTTTGTAGGAGCTTAAAAACAGGATATTTTCCAAACTGCCAGTATCAATAAGAATCCGGCATATATCGTTTCCTCATATTGATGCCCCTATCACCACCACATATTCATGAATACCTGCAAAGTTTCTCAAGTCATCCTCATCAAAAAATATAAAGGAAGATGGAGACTAATACTGGCGTGTAAACATATCACCATCCAACTGGGTGGCCAGATTTTGAACATGCATCTTCCTTGATGAAGTAGAAGTTGTTGTCATAGTATCCCCTCCGAAAATAGTTAGGGACTCAAAAATGTTAATTAGACAGGAAATCATTTTCGTCTCGTCTGTTATCATCCCCACCTGATTTCGACTCGGATCTGGATCAAGATACTCAGAGTCTACATCGAATCTTTCAACAATTACCATTGCACCCTCTTGTGTAGATGTCCAAGGATTGTTCGAAGGACCAATCCGGGAAGTATTGGTTTGCGTATTGTCTTGTCTGCTTCCCTCTCTCTTTTTATGTAGGCCCCCAACTTGCCCCTTCTAAAGAGGTTTTGGACCTCATGTTTTAACGTTATACAATCATGAGTATCATGGCTTATGTCATTGTGGTATTGGAAGAAACGGCTGCTCCGTTTTCTCTGTGGGACTGCAATGCTGTTGGCTTTCTAAAATGCACCTCATTCTTAGCCTTGTCATAAATTGTTGCAACACTCTCCGCTAGTTCAGCAAACCACTCAGGCTGAACCCAAGGCCCCCTCTTATTTCAGACTTTTTGGCTCTTAGTTTGGTTGGATTAATTCTGCCTTAATCGGTTGAACCTCTGTCCAGTCTCTTTTACCCTGTAACCGGACTTATTATTAGATGGAGGAGTTGTTGTTGTAGAAATAGACCTCACTTGGAGGTGTAGTTTAACTTTATTAGTATCCTCAATGTTAATTTGCTTTCCCACTTGGTTCAACAAACCACACCAAGTCATAGCCTTCGTCTGAGTTACTGAATCGACTAGATTACCTGGATTTAAGCCTTGCCTCAGGAAAGCAATTGCAACTTGTTCAAAGCAATTTGCTAGCCCATTCTTAGTGTTCACAAAACGATTGATGTACTACTTTAGAAACTCGTTCGATTCCTGAGCACAATGAATAATGGTGCCAAATTACCCTTGAGTTCCTTACTTCCAACAAATTGCCTCTGCAAGGCAACCCAGAACATATCAAAATTTCTTATACACCCCTGAGGGAGACTGTTGTAGCATATGAGGGAAATTCCTGTGAAACTTTGGGAGAAGGCCCTACACAATAGATTGTCATCATCATCAAAATTCATCATGAAGTTCTTGAACTGCTCCAGATGGTGGTCTGGATCTCGTCTCTCATCGTATTTCTCCATCTTAGAGCTATCAAACCTCTTAGGAAGGTTTCCGAAGAATATTTTTGGAGACAAAGGTGATTGCCTCCAATTTGTACTACGGCTAAAAACAGTGTCTTCATTAGGGGTTGCAAAAATACTTGGTTTGGACTGAAAAGCAAAGGGATTAATCAGCAATTGATCAATATTCTGATTGGATGATCCCTTACCCTTGTCATGGTGCTTCTTAAGCATGCCATGTCAATCCCTATTTCTTGAATGTTTTTTAGTCAACCTCAGTTTCTTTTTTTACCTTCCTTCATCACTGCTTGAAGATAATGATTCTTGAAGCTCTGCGTCATTTGATGAGCTGCTAGAGGACTCAGATACAAAACTCTCAACAGGTTTAGATCGATGTGTCTTCTAGGAACATAGATGGGTTTTCAAAGACTCCTCGTTTTCTCCAGGATTGTTAGTGTGGTGAAGTACTGAAGCACCAGATGTTTCCTTAACTCATTTTTCTGCTTGTTTTATTTCTCTCAGCGCATCTATCTAAACTCTCAACTGGTTGTCCTCCTTGATAATATACTCATTATTTTCCTTTGCAACTTACACCTCATGAGTTGGAATATTCTGCTCATTCAGATCTATCCGAACTATTTTTCTTGCTAGTTTCAAATTGCGAAATTCAGGCATCGTCGTCCTCCCATTGTGGTCACCAATTTTGTGTGATTAATTTCTGTGTGAGGGTGTTTTTGTAAAGTGGTTTGGGAATTTAATATTTAGAGTAGAGAGTAGTGAGATAACTAAGTTGTGTGCTACTAATGAATTCTGATTACCCTTATTAATGAAAGTGGTTGGGATATTTATACTTAATTATTGACTCATGGGCCTATCAGCTTGAATAGTGGAGTCGGGTCAAGTTTAAGAACCCATTAGTAATTTAGTGTGAATTGACCATCATCTAGCTTAGTCACCAATTATAACGTTTGTCCTGTTCGATGTTTACAATAGTGGTTATGGTCCGAACTGCCCATCGGATTAAGTCAAGACTCCGTAGCTAAAATATCCGATCCCATCAGATCTGATCTCCAATCTTGCGTAGTTCCCCCATCGTAAAGTTCAACTTATAAATGACACCAAAACATTCATGGTTTCTTTTATATATGCCAAATGTAATATAACTAACAAACTTCTCCTTTGGGACAAACTTAAATATCTCTCTAACAATCCTCTTGAGTGAATTGTTATGGGATATTTTAACTGCATTACCTCTGCTTCGGAACATTTATGTGGTCTTGCATTGTGTTTGAGAATTGTAGATGACTCTAAAGAGTTTTAAGAGTGCTCAGGGGTGATTTTGTGATACGAAGATCCTTTAGTGTCAAACAAGCCGTAATCCTTTGTTTAAGAGTCTTTTTAGAGAGAGAAAATGAGAATTAGATTAAGTAGAGAGAGAAAGTAATATTATATTCATCTCGGGATCTATGAAGCGTGTGTGGTCCTTTTATAGTACAATTGCGGGTCCCACACGCTTTAATTCCCGTTTATTACACTTTTGGTCCATATATCTTTTCATCTTCTCATAATATCTACTTCTTTAGTAGTCTATACAATTTTCCCCTAATACAATTCCTTCTTTACAATTCTCTCATATTATATTTCTTCTTTACAATTTTCTCCTTAACAAAACTCTTCTTTACAATTTTCTCCTTAACAAACCTCTTCTTTACAATTTCACCATGTCTTTTATTCTCTCTCATCAGACTCAACAACATAATTTTATATTGCCAATTAGAGGATATTGGCTTTGTTGTTTCACTTTACACCTGGACCAACAAAATATGTTGGAAACGACTTGATAGTGTATTAATTAACATAAAAATGAGAACATATTTTGAAAATACTAAAGTAAAACACTTAAAAAAGATATGTATAGATCATTCTCATATTAGCATCTCTCTTGAAAGTAATAATCTAATTCATAAATCTTGTTTCAAATTCATAAACATATGGATGTTTCATCCTTGCCTTAATAACATAATTAAGGATTCTTGGGAATCTCCTTTTTATGGTCAACCCTTAATGGTATTTTGGAGAAAACTTAAAGATTAAAAGGTAGCCTTAAAAAATTGAATCATGATATATTTGGCAATATCTTCAATCATGTTTGAGAAGCTAAACAAAATGTTAAATTTCTGAGCAAAATCTTCAATTATCATGAAAATAGAAAAAATCTAAACAAAACAAACACTAATTATATTTTTCTCTTAGCAAGAGAAGAATTATATTTGGAGCAAAAGAGTAACATAAATTTAATTAAGAAAGGTGATGAAAGTACCTTTTTATAATTTTGTGAGGAAAAGACAACTTAATAGCAAGATTAATGATATATACCATTATGGTATATGGCTAGATGATCATAATAAAATTAGTGAGATTACTGTTAACTATTTCAAATAGTTACTAGCTAATAATCATACTCCTACCCGCTTTACTAATCCTTTCTAATGTATTCCCAAGTTAATATATAATGAAGATAATCTTAATCTGCTAAAAAATCTAACAAAATAGGAAATTTACAAAGTCATTAAAAGCCTGCCCTCTAACAACGATGCAGTACCTGATGGGTGTAATGCATCTTTCTATTAAAAATGTTGGTCTATAATTCAATATGATCTTGTTAATGATATCATTCACTATTCCAATGATATTACTACCCCCACAGCTATATTCACAACTTCTATCTCACTTATCCTTAAATTTGACCATCCTAATTATCACTACTCAAGTTATCGATTAGAGTGGTGTTTATCCTTATAGTCGCAACATTCCCCAAAGTCTTCTACAATTGCTCAATCGTTTACTTCACACAAGTACTCCTCAAGACCAGCACAAACTCAAAGGGCCACAAGTCACCGGACGTCTTCAACATTTAAAGCCATGGGATCAGATTCAGAGAATCTCACTTCACTCAGAATGACTAGACAATCAAAAAGAAAAACTAAATCTTTTATGGAACCATTAACAATTATTGATTGTCTTTCTCCACCAAACCCCAAATAAACACCAATATGTTATAGAAGATGATACTAGCACCCAACCTATCGGACCATGAGGATAAGACCGAAAGTAATGAAAGAAATTATGAAGATTTTAGTGAAGATTCTCCCCTTGAGATATCTTGCTAAACAAGGAAAACTTCAAAGCCCTTCATAAACAAGGTTCTGACAAGGAATAAAATTTAAGGTAAAAGCAAAGTTATAGAAGAAGAATTTAAAGAGCTCTTGATCTCACTGGCTGGACGTGTAGGTACCAATTCTAAGAAAGTAAGTGTAAAATATATTTTAGAACTAAATCAGATATCTTACGTTTATATTCATGATAAATATTTGGATGTCGTTCGTACGAAGTGGGGATTCTAAAAAAAATTTAGCGTTAGACTGCATAAGCTTGGGGAAACTTCGATGAGTTTCCGTGCTAATGAACTTTTAGTTAACACAAATATGCTAAACTGAGGCCTTCAGTTTCTCGTCGATCCTTATATCGTTAGGTATCTCCATCTAGTTTGAATGTGTCCGAGCCAAGCCAGTCTGAATGATTGGTTCACTTTACTCGCTTGTATAATCGCATCCCGACAATCTAAAACTCTAATACCCATGGAAACAGTGGCGGCTATTTCTGGGTTGCATCGCAATTCTAAGATTCTCTTATACTATTTCTGATGAGTCCGGAAATATTCACCACTCACTATAGAAACCGGACAGGGGTAATCTGGACAATAATCACCTACTGAAGTATCCAGACAGGACAAAAGTATTAAGAACACTAAACACCTTTTGACTAAGCTAATTGCTAATCTGCTTAATAAACTAATGGGTTTTTGAACTCGACCCAATTTCATAAGTTTGACCCGAAAGCCAATAAGGCCAATAATGAAGGGTATAAATACCCAACCACTTTTATTAATGAGGGTAATGAACATTTAATACAATCATGCAGCTTAAATCTCTCATTACAAAATACTCAAACATTTAATACCATTGGAATACCACAAAATATTTGACAAAATTACCCTCAGTAAAAAATAATCCTCATTAAATTGGCGACCATTGTGGGAGGAGAAGGTGCTTGAATCTAGCATTCGAAACCAACGAGAAAAATCAGTTCAGATGAATCCGGACGAGCAAGCAGTGCCACCAACTTTGGTAGAAGTGGTGGGAGAAAACGATGAGTACACGATCGAATAACGAGATAGGTTGAAAGCTGAGATAGAAGCCTTGAGGGCTGCTAAAAAAGTGGAGTTAGGCTTGAAAGAAAAATCAAAGGTGTCATCCATTCACCACACTGACAATCCAAGGCAGCATGACCCATCAACAAAGATGCATTTGAGAAGTAAAAAGACTCATGTCAGCTCAAAGAAGTCTCACCGGTCTAAACCATTGGAGAGCTCGGAGTCAGAATCCTCTAGTAACTCCTCGAATGAGGATAGAATTGAGGAGTCTCTGTCATCCAGAAGTGATGAAGGCAGGTCTAAGAAGAAGCAAAAATTGGTTAAAAAATATTCAAGAAAGAGGGATAGGCATGGAATGTTGAAAAGGCATCTGAGTAAAGGGTCATCTCATAGCCATAGGCGGAGGCACATTTACCAGCTATTGATGGATCCTTTCGCTTTCCATGATGAACCAGGTATCTTTGCAACTCCCAATGAAGATATTGTTTTCAGTCGTGGCCGGAGTTGGAGACAATCTCCATTGTCCTCCAAGATACTGTCCGGAAACCTTCCTAAGAGGTTTGACATCACTAAGATGGAAAAATACGATGGGAGCAAAGATATAGATAATCATCTAGAGCAGTTTAAAAAATTTATGATGAATTTTGACGATGATGACAAGTTTCTTTGTAAAGCCTTTTCTCACTCTTTTACGGGGAGCACTCTAAAGTGGTATAACAGCCTACCACAGGGGTGCATCAGAAATTTTGATACTTTTTGGGTGACCTTCTAGAGGCAGTTTATTAGAAGTATCATTTATTGTGCCCAGGAGCCAAACAAATTATTGAACGAATATATAAGTCGGTTTGTGAACACAAATAATGGATTAGCTGATTGCTTTGAGCAAGTAGCAATAGCTTTTTTAAGACAGGGTTTGAACCCTTGCAATATGGCCGATTCGTTAACCAGGACGAAAGCCATGACACGGGGCGGCTTGTTGAACCAGGTAGGAAAGAAAATCAATGTAGATGAATAAAAAAAACTAGGGTGCACAGGCAAGTGAGATCTGCCCCAGCTGCACCAAACCAGAATCAGTCTGGATACAAGGCTAAGGAGGCCGGACAGGGTCCCAACAGGGCCAAGGCTCAATCTCACCCGGCTCTAGCTCAGAGTCACCAGTCCAGAAATAAGTGAGGACCTTTGGTCCAACCGGAGTGGTTTTCAAATTAAAAGAGAATGTGGCAACCATCTAAGACAAAACAAAAGATGAGGTGCATTATAGGAAGCTGACAACACTTTAATCTCCAAGGGAAAGTCGTAATGCTTGTTTTTGTCAATTTCATCATGATATTGGCCATAACACGGAAGATTGCATCGCTGCGAAGCAAGAGGTGCAGAATTTGATTGAAAGAGGAAAATTAGGTGCTTATGTCAAGAGAAGAAGTAGGAATAGGCCTGATAATGCTAATCGGACCGGCCCAACAAGCAATGCAGGGACATAGGCTCCGGACGGGGCCATGGCGATTATTGAGAGATTCGATGTAGAGTGAGAGTATTTGGATCATGATCCAGCCCGGAATAAGGTGGGTGTTATAACATAGCATACCAAGAGGGTGTCCGGACTCATAGACTTTTTGAGTCACTTATCATATTTGGGGGAGATACAGTGATTGCACCAACTCCTTCTTCTAGGAAGAGGCTTGTTCACACTCTGGCTACTCAATTGGAGGGAGGCATGTCCTCTTATCAATCCTAAATTCATTTTCCCTTCATTGTTTTGGATGAAGACGACTTGAGGGATATAGTTGGTCCTCATGAAAATGATGTGGTAATAGGAGCATCAATTGAGGGCAATGGCATTAGGCGAATTTTGGTGGACACTGGCAGCTCAGCCAATATCCTCTTTTTGAGTTCTTACAAACAAATGAAGAATCCCAAAGTGATTCAACATTCAAATAGATCCATCGTGGGTTTCACTTGAAGCTCTGCGGACGTAGTTGGGGAATTCGAGGAGGAGGTTTTGTTGGGTAAGGGCCCTTTCAAGAAAATGGTCATGGTACTCTTTGTTGTGGTAAATTGTCCCACATGCTACAATGCCATTTTGGGAAGGTCTTGGCTCTCTAGGATGCATGTCGTGGCTTCAACAGTTCACCAATGTTTAAAATATGTCGTTCAAGGACAAGTTGGAGTTGTCCTGAGTAGTCAAAAATAGCGAGAGAATGTTATGAAACTGCACTTGCTCCTAGGACTTTAGGGGAAGTTCAGATAAATAAAGATTAGCAGTTGGTGGGGCCCTCTAGGGAGAGGGTGAAATTGATGACCCTAGAGAGACCCCTGGTGTTTTAATACCAATTGAAGAGGTTAAAACTCACTCTCTGGCTGAAGGTATATGTGTCAAGATTGGATCTAAGATGACATCAGAACTAAAGAGCAAAGTGTTATCCTTTTTAGCAAACCACCAACACGGTTTTACTTGGTGTAAGCTGATGTAACTAGAGTGCCTGCAGATGTTATATCACACCAGCTATCCATCCGGAGAGATGTAACACCCGTTGTGCAGAAGAGAAGAGCTTTTTCTAAGGAGAAAACTGATGTCATAGTTCAAGAGGTTGACCGGCTTACTAAGATGGGGCACATAAAGTAATCTCAGTACCCTTTATGGACAACCAATCCAGTGTTAGTAAAAAAAATAGGAGGTGGCGTATGTACATCGACTTTACTGACCTTAATAGGGCTTGCCTAAAATATTTTTATCCTGTTTCCCATATAGATCAGCTGGTAGACTTCACATCTGGGAACAAGTTACTGTCCTTCATGGATGCTTTCTTCAGTTCTAATCATATTCAAGTGGATCTGAAGGACCAGAAACACACTACTTTTGTTACTGATAGGGGCCTCCATTATTACAAGGTGATGCCTTTTGGATTAAAGAATGTTGGGGCTACTTATCAGAGGTTGGTGAACAAAGCATTCGTTGATCAGATTGGAAGAAATATGGAAGTTTACATTGATGATATGATGGTAAAGAGTGTGGAAGAAGAATTACACTTGGTAGATCTGCAAGAGACTTTTGCCAACTTGGTAAAAGTTAATTTAAAATTAAATCCAGAAAAATACGTTTTTGGAGTACAATCCGGTAAGTTTTTGGGGTATGTGATAAGTGAGAAAGGGATACAGCCTGATCTGGACCAACTTAATGCTTTACTACAGATGGATCCTCCTCGGAATATTAAAGAAGTACAAAGATTGACAGGAAGTTGGGCTGCTTTAAATCGTTTTATCTCAAGATCTTCTGAAAGATGTGCCCCGTTTTTCCAAACTTTAAATGGTGCTAAAGACTTCAACTGGTCTCCACAGTGCGACCAGGATTTTGATGAAATAAAGAAGCATTTATCTTCCCCCAAAACCCTGTTTAAACCTATTAATGGAGAAACATTGTATATATATTTAGCAGTCTCCGAATGTGTTATAAGTGTGGTGCTAGTAAGAGATGTGGACAATTACCCTCGTCCGGTGTACTACATCAGCAAAAGCCTGATGGATGCTGAAAAAATGTATTTAAAACTCGAGAAACTAGAACTAGCTTTGGTAATTGCTGCGAGGAAAATAAGGTCCTACTTTCAGTCTCATTCTATTCTCGTCTAGACATCTTCTCCCTTGAAAAGTATTCTTCAAAAAGAAGACATATCAAGCAGGATGACCAAGTGGTCAGTAGAATTAAGAGACTATTTTATTTATTTTGCCCCTCGAACTGCAATCAAGGCTCAATATTTTGTTGATTTCCTAGTTGAATTCGATTCGGACTGGATGACTAAACAAGCTACATGTGGAAAAACTAAGAAGGTATGGGTTTTCTGGACCGATGGTGGATCAAGTACCATGGGTTGTGGTGCTAGGATATGTTCAACCTCTCCATACGGTGACCTGCTATACCAGGCTATATGTTTTGCTTTTAGGGCTTCTAACAATGAGTCCAAATACGAAGCTACTATAGCTGGTTTGAAGTTAGCCTTGCTTTGTGGAGCGAAAAGAGTTATGTCAATGAGTGATTCTCAGCTTCTTATCCATCATGCCCAAGGTCAATCTGAGGCACAAAAGGAGCAGTTGATTAAATGTATATTCATTCTTAAAGAGGTGTCAGTTAACTTTATAGAGATCAGCTATGAGCACATACCCAGAACAGCGAACACACTAGCACAATCCTTGGCAACCATAGCATACTCTGAGTCCTACCATAAGATTCATGTGCAAGAATGCCCATCCATTCAACCCAATAAGAGCAAGGAAGAGGAGGAAAGTTTAAGTATACAAGTGGTTCAACCTAAAGACTGGAGGTATCCTCCTGTTCAATATATTTCAGATGACATTTTGCCTCCGGAAAAAGTAGTAGCAAGAAAAATAAAGTATATGGCTCGTGGTTTTTTAATCATAAGAGACATCCTTTACAAGAAGTATTTTAGTAGACTTCTCTTGCGTTGTTTGGGGATTGAAGAATCCCAAATAGTGCTGTCCGAACTGCATGATGATGAAGGGTCAGCACATTGTGGTTATAGAGTTTTAACCCGAAGAGTTTTATTGGCCATATACTATTGGCCATCCATAATGGAAGATGCTAAGGAATTGGTAAAGAATTGTGATCCATGCCAAATATATGGTAATGAAATTCATATCCCAACTGTCCCTTTGGAGTCGATTTCTGAGCTAATACCTTCTTCTCGTTGGGGACTAGATCGGGTGGGACCTCTACCAATGGCGTCTGAAGGGTGCAGAACTATTATTGTACCCATTGATTGTTTTTTAAAGTGGATAGAGGCAGCCCCCTTGGCAGTAACTACTTCAAAAGATATTATAAAATTTATCTTATCTAATATTTGTTGCAGATTTGGGGTTCCACAAAAGATAACCACAGATAATGGGCCACAATTTGATAACAAGGATATGGAGAGTTTATGTGCTTCTAGGGGCATTCAGTATTTCTTCTCTTCTCCTTTCCACCCACAAGAAAATGGTCAGGTTGAAGTGGCGAACAAGACCATTATGTCCGGTCTCAACAAGAATTTAGAAGGGACTGCTGGAAAGTGGCCAAGCTATCTAGAAGAAGTACTATGGGCCTACCAGACTACTCCTCGAGCTACTACACAGGAATATGTGTTTGCCTTGGTATATGGTATGGATGCGGTTGCTCCTATAGAGGCCACTCTTCCATCATACATAGTCCAGAATTTTTCCGAACAGACTAATGAAGTGGAAATCATAAGTCAATTGGACTTAATAGAAGAGAAAAGGGTTAAGGCTTATCTTAGAGCCACCTATTATATGGTTTAATGAGAAGCAGGTTTGCTTCCAGAATCAGAAGAAGGGATTTTCAACCAGGGGATAAAGTATTAAGAAAATTATTCTTACATACTAAACAAAAGCAGTTTGGCAAGCTAGCTCCAAACTGGGAAGGGCCTTATGTGGTCATTGAAAAGCTTAAGCCTGGAATATACAGGCTTCAGGACAAAGATAGAAGAGTCTTGAACCACCCATGGAATAATAAACACCTCCGGATGTATCTAGAATGAAAGTTGTGTAAACATTTACTTGTTGAAAGTCCATGTAAATATTAGGGGGCATACTTTTTCCTACCCTGGTGGCGCGGGGAGGTTTTAATGAGGTGTCCGGGTTTTTTAATAAAATTTGATGCCTTCTTAAAATATTTGGAGTTGTTTGATTTACAGTTTCTTTAAATCCTTCTAAGTATCTTTGACAGGTCGGATTGATCCGATGAAGTGATGACCATTTAACATTTATCATTTGAGAATTTAAACACTCTAATCATGAAATACTTGTAAAATAATTAGGGGCTATTTAAACACCAGCCATTAAGATTGAGAGAATTTAAAACAAAGCAAGAATTAGGCAAAATAAAACTGCCCAGCTAACACCGGAGGATGATATTAAAACATAAAGAGTGCCTTGGTCATCCTAAACTTTAAGTTTAAAAATAACGAGCTTGACTGGACACAATTACAAAATTCTGTGGCCATCCAAGGACTTTGGTATGTTATAAAAAAACAGAAAATAATTAAAACCTTAGGGCTGGTTTCCCTTAGATGTTCCCGCTTTATCTTGTTTCTTCTTTGGATCTTTGCGTTCATCATTGAAGCTCTCTCCGGTCCCATCTTCCTTATTAGTGGTATCATCAAAACCACTGGTGTAGTTGTGCTTATCACCATCTGCCATAGTATGGAATGGGTGGTCTTCGTATTCCACATGTTGCCACAGAGTACCAAGTGTCCTCTTCCGGAATGTTCAATGAAAAAGCAAGAACTTGTCGGATTTAACTTCGACATACCTCTCTTCTAGGGAATATATCACCTTGTTTGTGTATGCATCGACCCTAGCCTGGATTTTCCTCTCCTGCTCTTTCATCAAATCTTCCTTTTCCTTGGTAATTTTGGATACAACACCTTCCTGGGAAGTTTTGTCACTAGACAGGGCTTGGATAACATTATCCTTGGTCTTCACGTCCTCCTTCGAAGCGGAAAGATCCTTCTCCAAGCCAAAACACTTGGTTTAGAGTTCTGTGTTAACCATATCTGAAGTGGCCATCCTGGTGGCCAAGTATTCTTTCCCTTTCTTTAACTCCCCGAGCTCTTTCCTAAATGTTTCAATACTTTGATTGGCGTTAAGGAGATCATTAGATAAGCTCTCTTCATCTGCATTGAGTGTGTTGATAAGGACAGATTGACTTCGTGCTTGCCTCTCCAAGTTGAGCACTGGCTGAATATGGCCCAGCAAGGAGTGAGTCACAATGTCGTTCTCCCCTGAAACAGTGAAGGACTTACCATATAAAGTAACCATGTTTGAGGAACTTGGGGAAGGTAGGGGCCAACAAAGTCATATTTTTCAAGTTCATCAAAGTAAAGGCCAATGTTTTGGAAGCCACTGATGTCCACTCCATTAATATTGATATCCCCTCCAGTACCCTCTCCGGCATGTAGACCACTTGGGATTTGCTCTGCCAAAGTGGGGTCTGTTGGGTCAGCCGGAGGAAGAGACTCTGAAGGCCCGAGGGCAACTTCATCCCCCGAGGACATTTTCTTCTTCTTGGCTGCCCTCTCTTCACTATTTGCTCCCCATTTTCGGTCTTTATTAGGAGCCTTTGGAGGATCTGGAGGACCACCTGTCTCCCTAATATTCTCATCTTCAACTACTTGAGCTCTTCCATCTGCTGGTGAGCATACTAGGGTTAACACCAGCCTTGATTTTCTTCCTATTTTCCCATGCTCCGCTGATGAATAGAAATTAGGTCTTCTAATTTTTCTCTGACTCAAGCAAGTCATCCACCACCTTAAAGTTGTCTTCCATATTGAAGTGGTAGAATGGGATGTGATGGTTCTTGCAGAGGCTGCCCACAGCAGCAAACTGCTCCATTGGAAATGGTATACCGGAGAGCCTTGACGCCATAATACAGACGATGAGAGAGTACCAAGAGTTGGGACTCATTTGGCTTGGACAGAGTTTTATCAGGTGAAAATACCTGAAAATTTCTGGATCCAAGGAAAATTTGAGCCCCCAGTTAAACAACTTCGTATAAATGACTATCTCGTTGAGTTTGCAGTCGATTGGGGTCTCCAGAGTGACTGGTATCCTCACCTTTACAGATTCAGGGATCCTCCATTATGTCCGGATCCGGCCCAACTCGACAGTTTGAGTATATACATAGTTTATATTCTGCATGGCCAGCAGATACTTGACATTGACCTTGTGGAAACAAGGACCCACCTTACCTTCCAAACACTCCGACAGATCCGGATGTTTCAGACAGAGTTTCTCTTTGCCTTTGCCTTTTTTATCAGTGGCAGCATCCCTAGTTTGTTCAGAAATGTCGGTCTCAAATGTTGCATCTTCTATACTGTCCTCTATCACCTCTTCCATCACCATGGAAGGTTTATCAGCCGTTGTTGGTGGGAGAGTGCTGATGGCTAGCTCAGTAGGTTGTCTGAACGGTTGAGCATCAGCCTCTCTTAGGGGTCTGGTATCCGGCAGGGGCTCGGTTTGGGACGGCTCATTATGAGAGTTAATTCTAGTAGCCTCCGGGCCAGAGGATTTGTCTTTTGGGACTCTGATAGATGCCCCTGATATAGTGGTTTTATCCTTGGTCTCAGACTTGAAGAGCCTTAACTTTGGGGACTTGGGTTAAGAGACAGTTGCCTGACCATTTATTAGACGGCCTGTTCGGCGAAGAGTAACGTTTTCTGGGGATTTCTCAGTATCCGAATGGAGAGGGTCTCATTGTACTTGATAATGCTTTCTCCCGCATAATAGAGGGCTGAGACTCCTGAACAGAGGATCCTGACAGAATGGGCGAGAGGCTTGTCTGACACAAACGCTTAGGTTTGGCACTTTTGGCAGAAGATGGTCCTCGATCAGCTTCTAAAGATGGTGTGTCGGGCTTACTGATTGGAGAAACTGGAAGACCCTCAGGAATACGCCTCTCTCGTTCAACCTTTTGGGCTTTTTCTAACTTTGAAAGATTCAGCCAACCACCTTTCCCCAAAGTGTTTCTCGCCGTGAACATAAATCTACACAAGAAGGATTTTGAGAAGTGACGTAAAAAGCTCTGAAATGGAGAAATGATAAAGTGATGAAGATGGTAAAACAGTGAAAAAAAAGTAATTTATACTACTAAGCCAAAAAAGTTACCAAATACCTAAGAGAAAACAAAAAGGCAAAAGTAATGATTGAAGGCGGCGCTGATGTCATAAGTATTAATTGCAGAAGTTTATTTTTGGGATTAGTGGAAGCGCCATTCTAGGAAGAAAACGGCTGGTGAGACGAATCAAAATGTGACACATGTCCCACGATCCATAGCACGACTTTTGAACTTCTGAGAAGTATTCAGTCCGGACAAACCCTGAGTTGAATACATAAACAGTCCGGAAAATGTTGCTAGTGCCTAAGAGGATTTTTTGGTCTTGCCAAAGGCCTTCGACAAAACCTTAAAAAGGGGCTACTAATGAGTTCGTAAATATTTACCACTCATTGTAGAAACCGGACAGGGGTAATCCGGACAATAATCACCCACTGAAGCCCATATGGCCCATAATTAAGGGTATAAATACCCAAACACTTTCATTAATGAGGGTAATAGACATTTAATCCAACGAGACACCTTAAATCTCTCACTACAAAACACTCATACATTTAATACCCTTGAAATACCACAAAATATTTGACAAAATTACCCTAAGTAAAAAATAATCCTCACCAATTTCAACGTGGGGAATGATTACAAAGTAGTGGACAATCAAATTTTAGAAAAGCCTATATTATCATCTTTAAACATGTATTCTTTATATGTTCGATTATTTCATCATCGGTTTTAATTTCCTTTTCTTTATAGTTTTTTCTGAACCGCTATATAATTCATTTGAAGGATGCAGAAGTCACTTTTAAGAAGTTGCATGACTATGCAGAAAAAACAGGATAATGGCTTTCAATAATGTTTTAATCCTGCCAACTTAACTCGTAGTCATCTTTGGAGGACCAATCCCAAAAGAGAATCATCATGGGAGGAATTCACCACTCCTTTTTGATCTACCGCTATTTTTTAAAATTCGAATAAACCGATGAGAATGTATACCTTCCGACTAGAAAGAGAACCCCAATCATCGGTCTAAAAAATATAAGAAGAAAAAATGGAACTTTGCATGGTTTTGTCGAATAAACCGATGAGAATGTATACCTGCCAACTTTGCATCGCTTCCACTATGGAGGGAGTCCACGAATAAATTTAGATGTAAGAAAGTTGTTAGTCAAATTAAAAGGATGACAAACTAAGATGCCTCCGGAAAGAAGCATTGGAAAGATAATAAAGTGGATTATATGGTAAAGGCAAAAAGGTCGGCTGATCCAAGAATATACCAGTTTTTTAGCGACCCGTTTGTCGTTCGATCCGAACCAAGTATATTTGATGATTCTGGTGAAATCCATATGTTTGGCTATGGTCGTAATTGGATGCAATCCCCTTTATCAGCAAAGATTTTATCCGGACACCTCCATATACGTATTGTTGTCCCCAAAATGGAGAAGTTTCGGACACCTCCGGACACCTCCGGATAATAACGTAGAGAATTTCAAAAACATTATAATGATTTTTTAAAATGATAATAAGTTGTTGTGTCGAGCTCTTTCTCAAACTTTCAAAGACAGTTTTTTTAAGTGGTACAATAGACTTCCTAAGGGGTCAATTAAATTTTTTGATATGTGATGGATGACTTTCTGAAGGCAATTTGTGGGAAGTAAATAAGTCATAGGAAATTGAGACACCATAATTCGTTGTCACCATCATTCATGTCACCGGTTTGGTAATACCAAAAATAGTTAGGTTGATTGTTACGAACAAGTGACTACAAAATCTCTCAAGCAAGAGTTATGTTTTGGAAATTTGGCGAACACAGTTACAAACGAAAGCAGATACATTGGGTGGTTTGTTGAACCAAGTTTGAAAACAATTACTATAGAAGAAACTAAACTGTTAAGGCAACCTTGAAAGAGTAAGCCTCTCGTAATCGCATCACAACCACATACTGGTGTTCAGTCTAAGGTTTTTTCCAATAATCATCCGCGAGAGTCTACTTAGGGTTCTATCGGACCATGTCGAATCAATCTCAACAATCCAGATCAAGGGGAAATAAATGGATTCAACCTAGCTATTTTGTTAAACTAAGTGAAAATATGGTACAATTTACAATAGGGCCAACGGTCATGTACACTTCTGAAGGCCTTTGCCTATCCAAATCCTAAAAGAAATTTGAAAAAATTTGTAATGAAGTGGATGGGATAACAAAATTAGGTCATATAAGGGAATCTCAATACTCGTTATGGACAACAAACCCGGTGATGGTAAAGAAGAAAAATGGCTAATAGCGAATGTGTATTGATTTTACAAATCTCAATAGGGCTTGTCCTAAGGATCCATTTCTGGAAACAACCAGATCATTTGGTAGATTCCCATCTAGAAATAAATTATTATCTTCCATGGATGCTTCTGTTGGTTACAACCACATCCAAATGGATATGAAGGCTAAAAATCATATTAAGTTTATTACCAATTGGGGCCTATGTTGTTACAAGGTGATACCTTTTGGTTTAAAGAATGTTGGGGCTACTTACAAGCATTTAGTCAACAAAGCATAACCAGATTGGAAACAATATAGAGGTATATATTGATGATATGATGGAAGTGTAAAGGCGGAATACCCTTGGTCTAATCTCAAATAAACTTTTTCTAACTTAGAGGCCGTTAACTTAAAGCTGAATTTGAAGAAATATAATTGTGGTGTGCGATCTGAAACATTATTAGGTTATATCATCAATGAAAAAGGGACTCAAGCAGATGCAAAACAGTTAGATGCATTATTAACCATGGACACGCTCCCTCCCCCCCCCCCCCCCAATATCCACAAAAGAAGTCCAAGTGTTAATCGGAAGATTGGAAACCTTGAATCGATTTGTGACAAGATCATCAGATGAAGGTGCACAATTCTTTCAAGTATTAAGAAATCCAAAGGAATTTAATTGGTCTCCAAACTGTGATAATGCTTTTATCAAAATAAATAAGCATTTTCCGTGTTCAAAAACTTTATTTAAACAAGTATAAGGAGAAACACTTTACGTATATTTGAATGTCTTGGAGGACTTTGTAAGTGAAGACAGAAGTTGTAACAGATTTCTTGGTTGAATTCTATTCAGTTCGACCTTATATGAAAACCCATACCACTAAACAAGAAAAAAACAGGTGGTTCAGATAGATGGTGGATCCAACATGTTGGGATTTGTGACATTAATTTGTTTAATTACCCCCTCTACGGATTCAATTTATTAAGCCATACACTTTGGTTTCAAGGTGTCTAATAATAAAGCTGAATATGAAGCAGCAATCGTTGGCCTAAGGATTTCTCTGATATGTGGAGCAAAGAGAATCTGATTAGTAGGTGTTTTAGAACTGTTGATACATCAGGTTCAAGGATTGTCTGAAATACAGAAGGAATAGTTAATAAAATATCTACAAGTGGTAAAGGAAACATATGCTTACTTTAATAATGTAAAGTATGAGCATGTACACAGGGTGAAAATTTGATAACTGATTCCTAGGCCACTGTTACATATGCTGAAACATACCTATAGATGTTGATATAAGAATGTCCTTCAACAATAACAACTCTTGAAATGAAAGTTGGAGTTAAATAAAAATTCCATATGTCTATTATAGTAAACCAGGATCGGAGGTGTGAAATCCAGAGGTACATCACTCACGGTGTTCTTCTTGAAGATAAAAGCGCATGAGTTTTTGGTTTTGGAAGAAGTGATTTACAAAAAATATTTTTGCGTAGCTTTATTATGTTTCCTTAGATCCAATGAGTCCCAAGTAATTCTGCCTTGATTACATGATGGATAAGGTTTTTCCCATTGTGGTTATAAAGCTTTAACTATAAGGGTTTTATTGGCAGTATATTATTGGTTTTCCATCATGGCATATACTAAACAATTGGTTAAACGATGTAAAGCATGCTAAAGGTTTCGAAATAAAATTCATGTTTCAGCAATTTCAATATAGACTATATACGAAGCAGTAACCTTCGACAGATGGGGGCTTGACTTAGTTGGCCTACTGCATATGGCTTCTGCACGATATCAAACTATTATTTTGGAAGTGCATTATTTTTTGAAGTAGGTAGAAGCTACACCTCTCTCTGGAACTACTTCTATCTAGCAATAATTATATTTTATCCAATATATACTGCATATTTGGACTACGTTGGAGCATACAACGGACAATGGCCCTTAATTTGACAATAAATAGATAGGATTATTTTGTGCATCAAGAAGAATCCAACATTATTTTTCTTCGCCTTTCCATCCACAGTCCAACTAAGAAGTAGAAGTGGTACATCCTTCTATCAGTGATAA
This sequence comes from Limnanthes douglasii subsp. nivea, assembly GCA_036936605.1. Classification (NCBI taxonomy): domain Eukaryota; kingdom Viridiplantae; phylum Streptophyta; class Magnoliopsida; order Brassicales; family Limnanthaceae; genus Limnanthes; species Limnanthes douglasii. The sequence continues at coordinate 102,604,673 of JAUPFV010000005.1, read as the reverse complement.
TGGATTCTAGACTTAGCCAAAAAGGGAGCCAAAAAACAAAAATGAAGGTAGATGAAGTTGGTCTGCCTACAATCGATAAGGGAGACAAAGTAGAACCTTCTTTGAAAGATAAAAATAATTCTACTCCAAAGAAAAATAAAACTACACATCCTTCATAATTGAAAGGGGTAGAAGAGACTCTTGAGTCAGTTGTTGTAGATAGTTCTCAAACCGAGGTTGCGGGCACTACAACCGACAATCCTTAAGGAGGAATCGAAGTAGAAGATAACCGTGAAGAAACGGGGGCATATCATCACCAAAGAGATGATCAATCATTTTTTAATGATCCTCTAAATGAAGAAGAGCTTTAAGCTCTCTAAACAATATGGATCCAAGAGTTCAAGAAATTCTCGAACGACTTAGCCAAATTGGTCATTAAGTCACTCCTCCTCTCTTGTATGAACTCCAGCCTTTATCAGATGCTAACTTGGCTACCTCATCTTCCATCATCCCTTTTAACAGAGAAACATTCACCCTTATGCAAGAACCACCTCCATCCAAATAAGTCTTACTTTCTCTTCAACCGTTCGCCCAACTCGGAGCAGCAGCTAAAGAATTATGCATAAAGGTAACTTAACCCTGGCCATTTTGGAAAAATATGGCCAGGCAGATGGTTCAATATAAAAATGTGTTGTTGCATAGAAGAAAATGAAAGAAAACCTCGGGAGACACATCGAAGAGCAATTTGGAGAATTCCAAATTGACAGGGTACAATAAATCTATGGAGCAGTTCAATTTAAACGGAGCATTCATTTTTGTTCATGACCAAGAAATAAAAGAGCTCAAGACTTCTCAAGATGCCAAGCAAGCATGCGAAATAAGTATTTGATGAGGAACAAAGTATTTGCTATTCAAGAGTCTTTAAGGAAAATTGAGGAAGAGAAAAAGAAGCTCATAAATGATATGGCTTCGGGAAAGAGAACCAAATTGTTGTAGAAGCTGCCAAAACTGAGTGCGGGAATGACACATTGGCTGCTATAGCAAATCATGAGAAGCAGAAATCCATCAATCTACTTCGTGAAATTCAAGTAGCATTCCAAAGTTAAATTTATCCAACTTTTGGGAATTAATCATCCTTGATAATCAAACCAGTAAAGCCTTTGACCTTGTTCCAACTGATTCCTCCGAAGAGACGGAATCATAAGAAACTGAATCTGATGAATGAGATTCTCCAGAAGATAATTCTGAAGACAAGTAACTATTGTTTATTCCTTATGTTGTTTTTTTTATCAAAGTCACTCAATGTTTTACGAGTACTTCTTTTGTATGAATGCTTAATTGTTTAGCATTGAGAATATTTTTCTATTAAATCGGATTATCTTTAATGAGCTTACTATTTTTCCTTCTTCGATATTCATCTGCTCTATTTATATAAACAAATAATTTAAAATAAAGTTATTTTCACATCGAATAGTAATAGTTCATTTGAAATTACATTTAAAGAATATATTACTTCGAATAATAAATGTTGTATTTAAAGAGTGTAAACACCGCCAATCTATATAGTGTGTGTAGAGAATGCAACATCTCGAATATCACTAGTGCGATTAAAGAATGTGGCACCTCGAATATTACTAGTGAGTTCAAAAAATATAGCACCTCGAATATCACTTTTGCGTTTAAAAAATGTAGCACCTCGAATATGGTTGTCTCTTCGAAAAGTGTTAATAATGAACGTGTAACACTTTGGAAAAAAATATTCTTGGTTAACTACTTTAAAGATGATCAATCTTTAACTAGTTACCAAAATTATTGAAATAATTATGTTTTAGACAACCATTGGCCAAAAAAGACTTTTATTAATATCTTAGAATATTTACATGACAACTCATTAAAACCTCATTGGGCCAACAAGGTAGGAAATAGTGTGTCAATTATTCAAAATATATTTAAAACAAAAAAAAAATTCCTAGTACAACTTTAGGTGTTCTATATTCGAAGAATGTTGAAGAATCTTACCTTGATAACCACAAAGGCGATATGTACCCAGATTTAACCTCTTCGTAGCCATATTGGGACCCTCCCAATTTGGGGCCATCTTTCTGAGGAGTTTGTCCTTTGTATAAACGAATATTTTTTTAAGACTTTGTCACCAACTTTCAAATCCCTCATTATTAACTTTGAATTGCAACAACTTCTCATCAGTGTTTGATAGTGAATCATATTCAAATGAGCTCTCACTCTTTTCTCTTCTATCAAATGTATCTTTGTTCTATTTGCCTCTTCATTTACCTCCTCGAAATATTGAAGTACTCTATAAGAAGGTAGAGTAGACTTTGCATGACTAAAAACATCCATACCATAAACTAATGCTAAACTATTTTTATTGATTAGCCTCTCTAGAAGTTGTACGATAATCTAGCAACACCTCTTGTAAATAGTTAGGAAATTGTTCTGCTACACCTCCAAAATTATTCTTCAATCCTTATAGAATAGATCTATTGGTCACATATACTTGACCATTTTCTTGTGGATGAAATGACATAGAAAAATACTGTGTTATTCCCCTCGAAGCACAAAAATAAATCATTTCTTTATTATTAAATTGAGGCCCATTATATGTGGTAATTTTCTAAGGAACCCTAAAACAGCAACAAATATTGTTTATAATGAACTTAATGACATCATTTGCCTTTGTTCCAGACAGTGGTTTGGCATCTGCCCACTTCAAAAAGTAATCCACTGCCACAATAATCATCTGACGCCCTCCATAATCCATAGGCAATGGTCTCACCATAGCTTCCCCATCTGTCAAAAGGGATAGCTTCGCAAAATATAAATAAGTGATACTGCTAGTTTGTGAATAGAATGAGAAAACATTGACAAATATAATAGCCTTGAACTAAAACTTTAGCATCATTCATAATTGAAGGCCAATCACACCCTGTCAACAAGACCCGGCCTGTTAAAGACTAAAAACCATAATGTGTTGAACCCTCACCATTATGCAGCTCAGACAACATCTCTTAAGACTATTGTTTTCCCAAACAACGTAGTAGTGGTGTGCTTAATGATTTCTTGTATAATATTCCATATAACACAACATAGCGATGAGACTTATACCTTAATTGTTTAGCCAGTTATGGGTCTTGAGGAAACATTCCCCTTAGTAAAAAATTAAGAATATCTCACCTCCAATCACCTCGAAGAATTTCTGGAGTAACAAATATTTCCTTTGATCGAGTTAAAATGGCAGGACTCTTTTGTAATAATATTTAAGGATATTCTTTTGTATAAGAATTTGTTGCTAAATAATCAGAAAATATATTATCTCTTCGATTACTATGTTCTACAGTCACTTTATCAAACAGGAAAGCCAAAATTAGATGATCTTTCTTAACCTCAGATACACCTGCTATATGATTTGCTACTAATTGTGAATTTGTTTTTAATCGAACGGTGTTTGCTCCACAAATACTAGAAAGTCTCAAACCAGCTAATGCAACCTCATATACAGCTTCATTATCCGATACGCGGAACCCAAATTGAATGGCTTGATACATAACCTCCTTAGAAGGAGTAACCAACTGTACTCTTGCGCTGCACCCCAATATACTAGAGCCACTATTTGTTTGAACTATCCACACTGAAGTTTCAAGGAAGGTTTCTTTATAAGTATCCTCGTCAGATCTACTTGAATAAAAATTTAACAAGAAAATCAGCCAATGCTTGAGCCTTGATAGCCGTTCGAAGAGCAAAAGTGATATAAAAATCTCCCAACTTTAATGACCATTTGGTCATCCTTCCAGAAATGTATGGGCGTTGTAACACATTTTTTAGTGGAAAAGAAGTTCGAACCACAATAATATGAGCTTGAAAATAAGGGCGCATCTTCCTAGCAACAACCACCAAAGACAGAGCCAATTTTCAAGTTTCAAATACCTTTTTTATGCTTCTAACAAACTCTTACTAACATAGTACACTAGCTTAAAAATTCCATCATCTTCACTTACCAATACAACACTCACAGCAAAGTCAAAAAATGCTATGTATAAAAGCAATTGTTTTCGAATTTGAGGTTTGGACAATATCTTTGGTGATAAAAAAAGTTCATAAATCTTTTAAAATGATTCCTCACAATGCGATGTCCATTCAAAATCCTTTGGCGTTCGCAACACTTCGAAAAAATGAAAACATTTGTCAGAAAACCTCAAAATAAATCGATTAAAGACAGCTAATGTTCATATTAATATTTGCACCTCTTTAGTAGTTCGAGGTGATGTCATTGAAACTAAAACCAAAAGTACATTTATCAGGATTTAGCTTTAATCGAATAACCCTTAAATTTCAAAATCTCTCCTTTAAATCCTCCAAGTGCGCATCATCTGCTAAACCTTTGACCAACATATTATCAATGTACACCTCCATATTTCTTCCAATATAAGAAGCAAAATCTTTATTCACCACTCTTTGATATGTTACTCCCACATTCTTCAACCCAAAAGGCATTACCTTATAAAAATGTAAGCCTGGATCGGTGATAAATGTAGTTCTCTCTTGGTTTTTTAGATCCATTTCAATCTGGTTATATCCTGCAAAAGCATCAATAAAAGACAAAATTTTATTTCGTGTAGTAGAATCCACCAACTAATTTATTAAAGGAACAATTAATGGATCTTTACGGCAAGCTCAATTCAAATTTGTGAAGTCAACACACATCCTCGATTTTCAATTCTTCTTCTTAACCTTCACCAGGTTTGCAGTCTATAAAGGATATTTTGACTCCCTAATAAGTCTGACCCAAGACAAACGATCCACTTCCACTACTATAGCCTCTAACTTTTAAACAGAGAAATCAAGTTTTTTTTAATACTGGATTGATCCTCTGAGTATAGCAAAGTTATGACATATCACATCAGCTGGAACTCCCATTACATCCTCAGTTTTCCAAGCAAAAACATTCAAATTAGCAAACAAAAATTATAACAACTGTTCACACAAAATTGCTGATTACAATGTCCATATTCAAACAATTTTTCCATTGGGGAAAGAGTATTCTTCTATGCCTTCACCTACTGTTAAACAACCCGGGGTTTCCCTTGGATCATCAATTCTTTCTTTTTTGTCTCAGGTAACCCCCTTGACTACTATTCATCCATTTGATCTTCACTATTAGGACATTGGATACGAATATTTGTTGTATAGCATTCTCGTGCTACCTTTTGGTCACTTTGAACCACCCCAACACGATCTCAAATGACATACTTTAACATTTATTGATAGTAGACACAACTACATACATCCTCGAAAGCTAAGATCTTCCAAGAATTACATTATAATTTGTTGGACAATCCACCACCATGAATAACACTTGAACTTTCTTTTTAAAAGGATCTTTTCCTAAAACATACTTCACCCTCGAATTCACCATTCACCTAAGCTATCACACCTGTAAATCCAATTATAGTACAATCTGATTGGCAAATTCGAGGCCGATTACACATCTTCTCATATGTTGAGTTGAACAAAACATTCATAGAGCATTTTGTATCTGTCAAAATGTTCGAATTTCAATTCCAGCTATGTCTACTACAATAACTACTACATTTTCTTTGAGGACCTCCGGCGCCCCTCAAATCATCTTCATCAAAAATTATAAAAGCAACGTTATTCTTACCATATAAATTAGTGGACATTCCTTCTTCTACTTGTATAGACAACTTACCACATGTCTTTTCTTTGAGCTATTAGTGTTACCAGCCATAGAATTTCCTCCAAAAATTGCCAAGGTTTCAAAATATTCACATAAAATCTCGCCCTTGCTCTATTGCTTTATCCACAACAATCAATATTAACCGATATAGATCTGTATTCAAATATTTTGAGGTTGCGTCAAACTCATCGATCTTAGAATCTAGAATCATCATATTTTCCTTCTTCGAATTTGGATTTGTTTCTTGTGAAGTCGAGACACTTGTAACTTTTGTCCCACTGCTTTACCCTTTAATAAAAGCAGCTAACTTACCATTTTTAATTAAAATCTGCACCTCTTTTTTCAAAGCTATACAATCTTCCATATTATGTCCTATATCATTATGATACTTACGAAACCTGTTGTTTCGCTCTTCTGTGGGTCTATTTATCGGAGTTGTATTTTTTAAGCTCACATATCCTTTTACCTTTTCGTATAACGCAACAACATTCTCAGTTAAATCAGCATAATACTCTGGCCTTATCCACTGATTTGGGCTTGGTCTTTGAAATTGATACCATATGGCTGGGGTTGGGTACGCTCTTGTTCGAGAAAGAAAGTTATGGTTATTCCTCGGATAAGACGGTTGAACCAAATTCGAAGAGTGTCATTGGTTACTTGACACATGTTTCGAATTATTTTGACTAGGTCCAAGTATTCCTCGAACTGTACTCGATTTATTCACTTTAATCTGATCCTCGATTTGAGCCATTAACGTTTAATCAAAGCTCTCCTCTTTGTTGTTTTATTTTCTAGTTCACCTATTTATAAACCTTATCGAAATACAGCCATAGCCACGAACTCTTCACAATTATCTAATCATGACTTTGTTAACACAAAATACTTCGTATAATCCTTTAACTTATCCTCCACAACTTGTTTGTACTGTATAATTGTGTCACCATTTTCTCGCATCTCTTTACTTTCTACCAATTGTTGTCAAAAAACTGTATAAATCTATGAAATTGGAAATAGATCCCCACAAAATCCTACTGTACCACTTTAAAGTTGTGCATTTGAATGTCTGAAGAAATTCCCTACATACGAGCATGTCTTCATTTTCCAAGTTCATCATATAATTCTTTAATTGTTCGATGTTGTCATCGCGATCTTACATTCCATCAAAATTTTCCACCTGAGATATATTAAACCGCTTCAGAAGAACAATAGATCTTACTTCAGTTGTTAAAGCAGAATTTCTCTAGTCAACTCCTTGCATATACTGATTATTTCCTCATGTTCCTATCACAACATACAAATTCTGATCATCTATACCTATGTATTGATGTAATATATTTCATTCACACCATTCTGATTCCTTCAAACAACGTGGTATATTGTCTATTTTCAATCTATAATTCTTACACGGTTTTTGAGGTCGTCATCTTTTCTCTTTCGAAGATCCCATATATCTCTTTTGGTAAGATATTAAATCGTCTATTTAATCATCACTGGATTCAACATACTTTTTGTTATCTTTCTTCTCTGTTCGCAAAGTACGATGCTTTTTAACATATTCAAAATATGTTTTCCTCTACTCACTTTGAATATGGCGTGTTGTGCAAGATCGATCAGACTAACTTCCCAAATCATACTTCTCCTCTACTTGCCGCACTTTAGATTTCAACCTACCTAATTGAATATTTTCCTCTCTTTGAACGTATTTTTCATTTACCATAGTGTTTTATCCTACAACTCATTCATTCGAGCTTCTATATCTGAAGGATTCTACTGAATCAGAGTTTCATCACCATCCTTACTTTCTCCTCCTTGCAATTCAATTCTTATTGTTTCAATTGCCTTTCGAACTGAGGGATCGTTTTTACTTGGTTTCCTTATCGACAAATAACAACAATAACAGATCAAGAATTTAACTATTTCTGGTTTTTTTGTTATGAAATTAAGGTACCGGTCGATTGTTAATCTTCTGCTGTGGTCGCCAATTTGATAAGAGTGAATTTAGTTCTTGAGAGTTAGAAAGAAAGAGTTTAATTCTAGAGAGAGAAAGTAAAAATAACATAGTAATCTTAGCTCTGAAAAATTGCATCCCTTGAATTAATAGCTTTAGCCTTTACTTACAGGCAAACAAACTTAGAATAATTGAAGTAGTTACAAAAATAGGTTAATTGCACCTTAACCCCTCATCTTTACAAACAGACTGAAATATTTCCTATGTCGTTACAATCGATTGTATAAGTATTCAACTTATTACATGTAAGCCCTCAACATCCTATATTCTTATCACCTTTGAATAACTTCTGTTTAAAATTTTGTATGCCTGTGAATAGATCGCCTTTGAATGATTTACTATTACAGGTACAAGTATTCAAAATAAATTGAAAGTTTCAAGTAAGTTGGAAGAGATATAAGAAAATTGAACAAAGTTCATTAAATAAAAAGGAACAACAAAAATCCTTTGAATGGTTCAAGGATTCATATCAAAAAGTTCTTTGATATTTTCAAAGGATTACACAAATATTTGACACAACATTACAAAATTTCCTTACATTATAAGGACTTATACAAAATTCTAAGATTTGAAATTGTTAATCTTTGGGTCTTTTATCTTCGGTCTGTTCTTCTTTCTCATATGAACTTCCCTTTTCGGAATCTATTTCATCAGAATTGTCGTTTGATGACTCATTAGAAGCACTCATTGCATCTGCCAAAGATATGTCGAGGGGAAAAGAATTCTCTGGAACCCACCCCCATAAAGAACCAAGGGTTAGTTTTTGAAATTTTTTGTGGAATGCAAAGACCATGTCTGAATTAATCCACGCATCTCGTTCATTTAATTTATCTATAACGGCATCAACGTATGCTTCAACAGTATCTTTTGCCTCATGTGTAGACTTGGATTTCAGGGACTTGATTTCTTCTTCTAACTCTTTCTTCGAATTTTCTAGAGTTTATTTTTCACCTAGAATCTGATCCATAGCTTCTTTATATATTTTCTGCTGAGATTTCAATAAATTAATCTCGATAGAACTAGATGTTCGCAATTTATCAAGTTCTTCTTGTATCTTGACCATCTCATTTTTTGTTGTTCCCGCTTCTTTTTAATGTTTCATCCTCTCTGGATGCCTTGAGTTAGTCGTTTCCTTTTCGAGGGAAGTTTTCAATTTTTTATTCTCCTCTTGAAGAGAAAACATGGTTTCTCTTTGAGATTTGACTTCCCTTTCAAGCTCACCAACAGGTTTCACGTTACCCATTATTGAGTACCCACCTTATTATTTTCTTTTGGAACTTCAAAACCATCGTATATCATATTGGGTGCAATACTTTGGAAGGCCTTGTCGAATGATCTATAGTCGAACCATGTCAACTCATCTAACAGATTTCCAACTTTAGCAGTAGCCTCTCCCTCTAAATTCGAATAAAAAGGCAGGATCAGGGGCAATAATTATGGGAAAACTATTATCCAGACGTAATACTAACTCTGAACTGGTTGAAGTTTTCTTTTTGTTTCTTCTCTCTCACTGTCTTGCTTGATTCTTTTTTTAGCTTTCTTTTTCTTAGGATCAAGCATATCGATGGGCACACCACCTCACTCCACAGTGGCAGCCACTGCATCTAACAATGATGCTTCTATCTATTGGGATTGTCCTTCAATAGCTATTTGAACATCACCTTGCAAAGTTCCTTCTTTTTTCTTCTGATAATAATCACTCATTGACGACGATATAGTACTTTCGTTGGATATAGAAGAACTAGAATCGTCCTTAGTTTGAGGTTCTTTTCAAGAAACTTGGTGGTTTTTAAGTGAATTATCCCTTGAGCCCCGCTTCAGATAATTGGGGGGATTATCATCTGGTATGATTAAATCGCTTTCATCTTGTCTATGTATTTTCATGGGCTAAATTTATTTTTGTAATTCAGCAAGCTCCTCTCGCAATTGCGTTCTTTCCTCACACTCATCATTTTAAGATGAGGTTTTTGGGTCCAGTTTCTTTTCTTAAGGTTTGTAAATCCTAGCCTCAGTTGGACAACCTCACACATGCAGATGCTTTTGGTGTGGTTTACTTCTTTTTTAGGGTAATCCAGTAAAGTGTTTAAAAGGTGTTTTGATAATTTTGTGGTGTTTTGTGTTTAGTGTGAATAGTAGAGGGATAATTAAGCTCCCTACTAGTAATAAATTATGATCACCGACATTAATGAAAGTGGTTGGGGTAATTATACTTAACTACCGACCTATCGGCTTATTGGATTGGGTCATGAAATCGGGTCGAGTTTAAGGACCCATTAGTAATATAGTTTTAAGTTGATTAACAACTAGCTTAGTCAATAGTTACTACATTTATTTTGTTCGGATTTTTAGTGTGGTGGTTTAGTCCGAATTGCCCTTTGGATTTAATCATTGCATAGTGAATCAAATCTCCAAACTCATCAGTAGCCCCTTTAGGTCTTGCAAAGGATCTTTGGAAGAGCGAAAACTCAAAAATCCAATATAAACGTTTCCCGATTTGTTTGTGTCATTTGAACTACAAGAGTTTTTCTTCAAGAGTGACCTTGTTCATATTTTGTTAGATCTCATTTCTTATCTCAGAATTCTAAGAGTTTTTCTCGAATCGTAGGACACGTGTCAGGCTGCTGTTCGACCTCCCAGCCGTTTTTTCTCCTAGATTGTCTCACCCACTAGACTAGAAAGTTACCTAGGCTTTAAGTTTCACATTTTGCAGCTTTTAATCATTGTTAAAAAATCGATCCGCCTTCTCCTAGGTAACTGCTCATTTTCACCGTTATATATAAACTTTTCTACTATTTTATTGTCTTCAACAGTCACAAGCATTTCTAGAGAGAGAGAGCTAAGTTCTTTTTCAACCTTGTTCTTGAGTCATATATGTTCACAGCCAGAAACACCTAAGTGAAAAGAGGTTGGTTGAACTTGTATAAATTAGAGAGAACACAGAAAGTAGCGAGGGACAACCGCATTGCTGCTGGTCTTCTTGCTTCTCCAAGTGAAAAAGGTTATCAGCCACAACAAAATACTGATCAGGGGTCATCTGCTTCAAAAAAACCCCAAAGTCAGGAAAGTCCCATTTGTAGTGAATCTTACACCTCTCTCATATGGTTCCTCAGTCCAAGAATCCCAAAACCCTTTACCCAAGGAGAAATATGTTTCCTGTGTAAGGAAACCCTCACCTTTCATTGCGATGGGATCGGATAAAAAACAAATACCAAACAAGTTAACTCCTCGTCGGGTTACTCGTCAGTCTAAACCAAAATCTACTTCCTCATCTTCAAAACCCTCCAGTTTGGACGTAGTAAAGTCTGTATCTTAAGATAAATCATCGTGGAAGCAACCCTTAATGGAAACTAGATTATCTGAATCGTCATTGGCATAACCTCTTGAACAGCTGTTTGTGAAACCATCCGACCAAGCATCTTTAAAAACATCAGAACAGCCTTTTTCAAACATATCTGAACAACCTTCCACAACGATGGAAGAAAATATGGAAGACATCATAGAAGAAGCCCATTCTGAGACTGAGTTATCCGGTCAAACATGAGATATAACTTTAGACTGGAACTACAAAACCAAGGTGGGTATGACTCATCTGGATGCTCTTCCGCGGGGCTTAGAGGACAAAGTGGGTCCTTGCTTCAAGAAGTTAAGTGTAAAATACTTAGTGTCCCTTCAAAATATTAACTACGTGTATACCCACACAGCTGAGCTAGATCGGATCCGCACTAAGTGGGTTATCCCAGAATCTGTAAAAGTGAGGATCCCAATCACTCGGGAGACCCCCATGGATTGCAAGCTGAACGGAGTGGTCTATACTGAAGTATTGAACTTAGACTTTGGTTCCCCTTGGATCCGGAGATAGTCAGATATTTTCATCTGATCAAGCTATGTCCCAGACAATTGAGCCCCAACACATTCTACACCCTTCTGGCCTGCATTATGGTGTCCAGGCTGTCCAAAATTCCACTACTAATAGAACAGTTTACTGTTGTGGAAAGCATGTGCAAGAACCATCAAATCATGTTCTACCACTACAACATGTCGAATGATTAAGAGGGGTGGATCTTCTCTTCAACATGTGCATTAAGGTAGTGGATGATCTCTTGGAGTTCGAAAAACCCTGGAGAACGCATTTCCTTTTTACAAGTGGGACTTGGGAGAATGGCAACAAAATCAAGGCTGACTCAAACCCAAGCCTTTTGATTAGTCGCCTGGAAGAGCACTGGTAAGTTTCTCTTGCTTTTTTTTATCTTTTAAGTAATAATTGTTTCTTTAGACTAACTTATATATATTTTCCAGTACTTCCAAAAGAGTTCTTGGACCATTTGGAGGCAGGGCATGACACTTGCGCCAAGCTAAATACTTGGGCTTCGGAGAATTAATGAAATGTCTTCCACGATTGCTTCAAGTTGGGCAACTTTGTGAGCTCTCACTTGTGGAACACCGCAGGTAGAAGAGATCTCACATGGGAAGAGTTGACCACTCCTCCCCTTGCAGATGTGATCCTAAAGAGGACAGAAACCAAGGATGCTAAGTTATATCTGCCTTCCAGGGCCAAAGCCCCCAGCAAAATGAAGAACAAAAAGAATAATACCACAACAAACCCATCTCAAACAAGCACCGAGGGGACCGGTTCGGAGAACCAAGGAGGTATCAATGTTTCTTTGTTGAAAGCAGTAGATCTAACTGTAAAGGAGGCTGGTGGGTCAAAGAACCCACTGAATCCTCCGAAGAAGGAGAAAAAGCCCTCCCTCCAGCTCCTACCGATCCCACCTTACAGGAGAAAATCCCAACTAACCTTCACTCCGAACAGGTTGCTGGTGATGGAAACAATGAGGTGGACCTTGATGCCTTTCAAGACATTAGTATTTACTTCAATGATCTAGAGAAAGATGACTTTGGGAATCCTTACCGCCCTCCCAGTTCTTCCAATGTGGTGACTCATCACGGGAAGTCATACTCTATATCCGGGGAGCAAGACACATTGACCCATGCCCTCCTAGGATATATCCGACCAATATGTGATCTTGAGAGGCAGGTAAGGACCCAAACAGGTAACATTAATTCTCTGTCCACTGACAAGAAAATTGTCAACTGATCTCCTCAGTGCTCAACAACACATAGAGGTATTGAAGAAGAATAAAAAAGAGTTAGCTGCCAAACTGCTCACATCAGAAGCGGCCAATACGGAGCTCCAAACCAAGTACTCCAACCTGGAGACCTCTTCTTCAAAAGACCTCACATCTTTGAATGAGAAATTAAATACTAAGGATTGTACTATCCAGACTTTGTCCGATGAGAAGACGAAGTTGGAGAGCACTGTTGAGGAGAAGATAAAAAAGAAAGATGCCTTGGAACGCCAAAAAAATAAGTCGCACCTGCAGGTATAGAGAAGTATGACAATGAGTTAGTTGACTCCTTAGAGAAGAGGGATTATGGGATCGAGTCTGATATGGTCTTATTTTTTAATGAGCCCTTTCCGAAGAGGACCCTTGGTTCGTTATGGAAAGATGTACACTACGATGACTAGCGCGACTACTCTAGTGGTTTTGACTCTACTGATGATGATGAGGGAACGGGTGAGAGTTCCAAAAATGGTGGTGGTGAAGAAACATTTGAAGGGAACAAGGCTTAAGGTTTTATTATGTATATTTTTTAATACATTAAAGTCCTTGGATGTAAAATGCATTGTTTGTGCTGTTGATTGGTTTGAGTCTGATCAGGTTTGAATTATTAAATTTCCCTTTCATTAATGTTCTGTTTAAATCTTCCATGGCCAATGTTTAAATAGCCACTAATATTTCAGAGGTGCTGAACAAAAGTATCCAATATCTCCTATCACATGCGTTTAATAATTGTGATCAAGTGTTAAACATATCCGATCAACTCAAGAAAACTTGAGAGCCTGGGTGTTGAATAACCAATTCATATCTGAATTGAAACAAAATCACACCAGACTTTTGAAGAAGGCATCATTTATTATTGAAAAACCTGGACACCTCATTAAAACCTCTCTGGGCCACCAGGGTAGGAAAGAGTATGCCCTATAATATTTACGGTGGTATTTAACAAGTAAATATTTACAAAAGAGTTCTATTCTAAATATAACCTAAGATGCTCAACATTCCACAAAAGAGTACTACCATTTAAGGGACTTCCTAATTTGGAGCGAGCTTACCGAACTGCTTCTCCTTGGTATGCAAAAAGACTTTTGTTAAAACTTTGTCTCTTGTTTGAAAATCTTTTCTTTTAACTTTGGAAGCAAATCTGATCCTCATCAAGCTTTGGCAGTGTGTTGTTCATAGATGTGCTGTAACTCTTTTTTCTTCTGTTAAGTCCAACTGATTCCTACTTGCTACATCATTAGCAAGTTCATAATAGTTTTGGACTCTATGTGATGGTAAATCAGCCTCTATGGGAGTAATCGCATCCATCCCACATACCAAAGCAAAAGAAGACTCTCGTGTGGCAGCCCGATGAGTAGTTCAATAGGCCCACAATACTTCTTGTAAATAACTTGGTCATTTTCATGCAGCTTTCTCCAAATTCGTTTTTAATCCGGACAAGATGGTTCCAGTTGCAACCTCAACTTGGCCATTTTCTTGAGGATGCAAAGGATAGGAAAAACAACGTTGAATTCCTCTAGAGTTAGAGAAGACTTTCATGTCTTTGTTATCAAACTGCGGCCCATTGTCTGTAGTAATCTTATGAGGAACCCCAAACCTACAACATATGTTAGATAGGATAAATTTAATAATGGCCTTCGAAGTGGTTCCAACCAAAGGAGATGCCTCTATCCACTTAAAGAAATAGGCAATGGCGACTATAATAGTTTTACATCCACTGGATACCATAGGAAGAGGCCCCACCTGATCCATACCCCATCTGGCAAAAGGTACTGGCTCAGATATAGACTTCATATGTACTTGTGGCACATGAATTTCATTCCCATATTTCTGACAAGGATCATATATTTTCACCATTTCTTTAGCATCTACCATTATGGGTGGCCAGTAACCTACTAACAAGACTCTTCGGGTCAGGTCCCTATAGCCACAATGTGCTGAGCCTTCCCCATTATGTAATTCGGATAACACAACTTGGGATTCTTCAAACCCTAAAAATTGTAAGAGAGGCCTGCTGAAAGATATTTTTTAAAGAACTTCTCTTATTATCAAGAAACCACGAGCCTTGTACTTGACCTTTTTTGCCACAGCTTTATCCGAAGGAAATATCCCATCAGAAATATATTGGAGAAGAATGTATCTCCAATCTTTAGGTTGAATAACAAGTATGTTCATATTTTCTTCATCTTCTTTCTTCTGATTTATCTGTATAGATGGACATTCTTATACAAGAATCCAGGGGTAGGATTCAGAATAGACTATAATTTCTAAGGTGTCTACCAAAGTGTTTTCTGATCTACGAATGTGCTCATAGCAAATATTTTTAAAGTTGGCTGCCACTTCTTTCAACATGAGAAACTATTTGACCAATTGTTCCTTTTTGTCTTCAGATTTCCATTGAGCATGGTGGATGAGTAATTGAGAATCACTCATTAACCGGACTCCCTTAGCCCCACATAGGAGAGAAAGCTTAAGACCGGCTATCGTTCCTTTGTACTCACACTGATTGTTGGAAGCTATGAATCCAAAGTATATAGCTTGATACATTTTATCACCATATGGGGAGCTTAAGAAAATTCTAGCTCCACATCCCATGGTACTTAATCCACCATCAGTTCAAACGACCCATTCCTTTTTAAAAGAATTTCTTGACTCTTGTCCGAAGGATCCGTCAGCATGAAACTCTACCAAGAAGTCAACCATGTATTGATATTTAATTGATGGTCGAGGGAACAAATCAAAATCAAAATCAAAATCACTCTTCATGATACATCAGTTGTTTGACGAACATTTTTCAATGGGAAAGACATTCGGACAACAATATAATGAGCTTGAAAATATGGTCTCATCTTTCTTGCTGCAACTACTAAGGCAAGTGCCAACTTCTCCAATCTCAAGTATCTTCTCTCAGCATCCAGTAGACTCTTGATGCAATACACTGGACGAGGATAATTGTCCACTTCCCTTACTAGCACAACACTTATAGCATATTCTGATACACCTAGATATACATATAATTTTTCTCCCTGAATAGGTTTGAAAAGACTTTTAGGTGAGGACAAATGTTTCTTTATTTCAATAAAATCACGGTCGCACTGTGGGGACCAATTGAAAATTTTAGCACTCCTCAATACTTGAAAAAATAGAGCTCACTTGTCCAATGACCTTGAAATAAACCTATTTCATGCAGCCAACATCCCTGTGAGTCTTTGTACTTCTTTAACATTCTGAGGAGGGTCCATTAATAATAAGGCATTAATCTTATCCGGATCAGGCTAGATTCCCTTTTCACTTATAATGTTGCCCAAGAATTTTCTAGATCGGACCCCAAACACACATTTCTCAGGGTTTAACTTTATATTCACAACTTCTAAATTGGAAAATATATTTTGAAGGTCAGATATGTGTTAATCTTCCTCCAAGCTTTTAACCATCATGTCATCTACGTACACTTCCATGTTCATACTAATCTGATTAGCAAAATCTTTATTCACCAACCTCTGATAAGTGGCCCCATCATTCTTCAACCCGAAAAGAATCACCTTGCAACAATGACGACCCATGTCTGTGATGAGAGTAGTGTGATCTTGATCCTTCGGATCCTTTGGTATCAGGTTGTACCCTAAGAAAGCATCTATGAAGGATAACAGCTTGTGTCCGGATGTAGAATCCACTAACTAATCTATCCGAGGAACGAGAAAAAGATCCTTAGGGAATGCGCTATTGAGGTCAGTGCAATAAATACACATACGCCATTTGACATTATTTTTCTTGACTAACACAAGGTTGGCAATCCACAAAGGGTACTAGAATTCTTTAATATGACCCATCTTGGTTAATCGGTCAACTTCTTGAACAATCACATTTGTTTTTTCCTTGCAAAAAGATCTCTTCTTTTGTACGACTGGTGCAACATTACTCCGGATGGACAACTTGCGTGAAATAACATATGTTGGTACCCCAGTAACATCACTATTGCACCATGCAAACACATGTTTCTTATTCATCAAAAAGGACAACAATTTATGCTTCAACTCTGGTGCCAATTTGGAACCAATCTTAACATTATTGCCCTCTCCGAGAGAGTGAGTTTCAACCTCTTCAATAATTATTATAACACTGGGAGCCTCCCTGGGATCATCAATTTCACTTTTCATAGTAGAAGGCTTGAGTAGTTGTTAATCCTTGTTAATCCTCACTGCCCCCAAAGTTTTAGGGGAAAAGGTTGTTGCATAGCACTCTTTTACTATCTTTTGACTACTCCGCACAACGCCTACTTGTCCATGAACAACATACTTCAAGCACTGATGGACTGTAGAGACTACCGCATGCAGTCTGGAAAGCCAAGACCTCCCAAAAATTGCATTATATGATGTTGGGCAATCCACCACAATAAATAATACTCCTACCATCTTTTTAAAGGGCCCTTGCCCAAAAATACTTCATCTTCGAACTCCCTAATTACATATGTAGAAATCCCTATGAAGCCTACAATGGTTATGTTCGAACGTTGAATAACTGCTGGATTTCTCATTTTTCTGTAGGAGCTTAAAAATAAGATGTTTGTCGAACCGCCCATATCAATAGAACTCGACGTATATTATTTCCCCCTATTGAAGCCCCTACGACTACCACATCCTCATGAGGTTCTGCAATGTCCTTCAAGTCATCCTCATCAAAAACTATAAATGGGAATGAGGATTGGCACTGATGGGAAGACATTCCACCTTTAGAACTGCATGGCCAAATTGTGGACATGCCTCTTCCTTGATGAAGTAGTAGGTGTAGTCATAGTATCTTCTCCAAAATAGTTAACGATTCGAAGAAGTTGATAAGTCTGGAAACTGTCTTAGTCTTTTCTGTTATCACCCCGGCCTTATTTCGATCTTGATCTGGATCCAGATACTCAAAGTCTACATCAAATCTTTAATCATCATTGCACCCTCTTGTGCAGATATCCCAGGATTGTTTGAAGGATTAGTGTGGGGACCATTATTTTGTGTGTTATCCGGTTTGTTTCCACTTCGTTTTTTGACATAAGCTCCCAACTTTCCCCTCTCAATAAGGTTTCGGAGCTCTTGTTTCAATGCTATGGAATTATGAGTGTCATGGCCTATATCATTGTGATATTGGAAAAAAACGAGTGTTTTGCTTTGCTCTGGGGGACTGCAACGCTGCCGGTTTTTAAAAGTGCACTTCATTCTTGGTCTTATCGTATATTGTGGCCATATTCTCCCCCTACTCAGTGAACCACTAAGGCTGGAACCAGGGACCCCTCTTACTTCTGGTTTGTTGGCTCTAGGTTTGGTTGGACTGATTCTACTTGGACTGGTTGGACCCTTGGCTGGAGGGGTTGTTATTGTAGTGGTAGACCTCACCTGACGTGGTACCCTTTTTTGTTTGTTTCTTCGACATTGATCTGCTTTCCCAATTGGTTCAATAAACCTCCCCATGTCATAGCCTTCTTCCGAGTCACAGAATCAGCTAAATTCCCAGAATTTAAACCTTTCCTAAGGGTAGAAATTACAACCTGCTCAAAGTAATCTGCTAGCCCGTTCTTCGTATTCATAAAACGACTTATATAATCTTTCAGGGACTCATTTGGTGCCGGAGCACAATGGATAATTGTGTCCCCATTACCCTTTAATTCTGTACTTCCAACAAATTGCCTCCGGAAGGCAACCCAAAATGTAGTAAAATTTCTAATACATTGCTAAGGGATACTATTATACCATTTAAGAGCACTCCATGTGAAAGCTTGGGAGCAAGCTCCACAAAAACTTGTCATCGTCGTCAAAATTCATTACGAAGTTTTTGAACTGTTCCAAATGGTTGTCCGGATCTCGACTCTCATCGTATTTTTCCAGCTTGGAGTTGTCAAACCTTTTAGGAAGACGTCCGGAGAGTATTTTTGCGGAAAAGGAGATTGCCTCCAATTCTTGCTACGACTAAAAAATAGTATCTTCATTAGGGGTTACAAAAATACATGGTTTGGACTGAAAGGCAAAGGGGTCAATCGGAAACTGATCAACATGCTTGTGAGCTTACCATTTACCCTGGTTCCTTTTGAGCCTACCATGTATGTCCCTCTTCCTTGAATGTTTTTTAGTTAACCTCATCTTCTTTCTAGATATCCCTTTGTCACTACTTGAAGATAGTGATTCTTCAATTTCGGCCTCATTTGAGGAGGTGCTGGAGGACCCAGATGTAGAACTCTTAACATGCTTAGATCGGTGTGACTTTTTTAAGCTCAGATGAGTCTTCAAAATCTATTCATTGTCTCCAGGATTATCAGTATGGTGAAGTACTGATGCTCCAGATTTCTCTTTGATACCATTTCTGCTTGTTTTATTTCTCTCAACGCTTCTATTTCATCCCTCAGCTAGTCTCGCTCCTCGATGGTATACTCCTTATTTTCCTTTGCACTCTCCACCTCTGGGGGTGGATCATTCTGCTCGTTCAGGCACCGTCTCCTCCCACTGTGATCACCAATTCGGTGTGGGTGTCTCTGATCATTCTGCTCGTTTGGTGTAAGTTGTGTTTTCATGGCAATGTTGTGATTATTAATAAGTATTCAACAAATAAAAATTATCCTCTTTAATTAATTTTATATTTCCAACAATCACATTATTTAGAGAGAGTGTAAAACAATTGTTTCCCATCAGAAAAAGTAACCTTGCAAGTCTAAAACTGGAAAAAAGAAATTAAGTTCCTCCGAAACGTTGGAACATACATTACATTCTTTAAAAATAATACATATCCAGTGGAAAGTTTTACAGAAAAATCACAAATAGCTAAAACATCACATGAGCTCTTATCTGCCGTGATAATAGATTTTTCATCCTCACTTAACATCCTGCTCTTCAACGTACCCTGCAAAGAAACAAAATGAGTTGTTGCAGTCGAATCAACCCACCAAGTATTTATTTTCACGGAAACTATATTACTTTCTAAAACAACCTAAGATGTGAGAATATCTTTGCTTATCAAATAAGCTCGGTGTTTCTCACAATCCTTCTTCAGACGTCCTTTCTCTTTGCAGAAAAAGCATCGACCTACAATCGATTCCTTATGTTTTTTCTTATTTATCAAACCTTGACCTGTTCCTTTTCCATTTTCCTTCCTCTTAGGCCATGCCCCTTTTGCAGATGTAATCACATTAACCTCATACGTTGTGCCTTTAAGTTTTTCATTCTCCTGTACAGCGTTGGAAATCAACACATTTATATTCCATTTTTCTCGCATGCAGTTATAGGTGGACTGGAAATACCTAAACCGGTTTGGCAGGGAATGAAATGCGAATCCCACTATGCATTCATCAGGTAAGTTTAAACCGATTTCCTTTAAGTTTTGGCCAATCATCGACATTCCCACAATGTGCTCCCGGATTTTACCTTTGACATTATAATTTTTGGTAGCTAGCTCGATGAGCAAACTCTGTATATATACCTTCTCATTTTTTGCAAAGGCTTTCTCAACCTCCACAAGAAAGACCGAGGTAGTGGTAAAACCTTTAGGGACAGCCATACACAATGTTACTAGTATCCCCTATAACAAGAGCGTCATGCATAACTTATTTGACTTCTCTCACCTTTCATCAGCCTTAGTTTCCTCTGGTGTACTTTCCGGATAAAGGGGGGATGGTTTGGGAGTTGACAATGCATGGTCGTTATCATGTACAGATAAAAACAATAATATATCTTCCTTTCACAATTGGATGTCTGAATAATCCAACATGGGTGGATGGTTCCCCAGTAGATTGTAACCACTGGATACTATAATAAGAACAAACAACACAAAGAACATTTAGCATCTTGATATATAACTGAAAACATATGCATGAATATGACAAATACATGTAAAACATAAAATTCCCTCATAATAGATACCAGAGGGCAAATCATATGAACATGCAATTTTATGAGTTAGAGAAATATACCATTATTATTATTATTTCAATTTCCTAAGTACCAATGAGACCTTCTCGAGGGCCGATTTTACCTACTTAAAATTAAAAAAAATGCAATTATGAATTTAATTTATCCTAAGTACCGATGAAACCTTCTGAAGGGCCAATTTCATTTACTTCAAATTAAAATCAACAAGATGACCATTTTTAGTAATTTTCTCCCATTCATGATTAATTTAAACCTAAACGTGAACATTTTGGAGGGCCGGTAATATTTTAATTTAAATTAATCCCCGAACCTTTCGAAGCCTAGGATCCATAAAAATAATTTTACATTCGGGAGGGCCGATTAAATTAATTTCTTAGTTTCACCTACCGGTCTACGAAAGCTTAGTCATGCATCACCATTTAATCATTCAAGCATATACAATTTAATTCACAAATAAACATACAACAATTAGCATGCTAAACACACCTCATTTATGAAATAAACCATGTCATATATTTTAACTTAATTAAAATAATTAAATTTTATTTTATAAATAGTGTTTTCGATTAATAATGTTTTCGAAAAAAACAATATTCAACATCCAGAAAATTACTATTCGCTGCCCAGAAAAACAGATTTCATACATGATGAATAATGTTTCCAATGAATAATCTTTTCGATGAATAGTTTTTTTTAAATATTATTATTCATCCTCGAAGATATTGTTCACACATTGTTCATTTTTCGAAAAAATACTATTCACAACACTTCTGTTGTTGTCATCACGACAACAGTGTATTGCGAATTACCCAGCAAGTTGTGGTGTTCATCTACAGCGTCAACAGTGCGCTGGTCATTGTGAATACTGTCGGATAGTCTTCGATTAGCGTTAACATCAGGGTTAAGCCGTCGATGAGCCACTGTCCCAATAATTTTTATTTTATTCTAATTATTAGGGTTGATTTGATGCTAATTTCGGGAGAAGAAGTTCCAGACATCAATCAACCCTTATTTAGCCCAAACATATCCCCAAACTATCAAAATCAAACTTTATTCATATAAAACATGGAAAAAATATACATGCTTTTTAATATGAAAAAATCACATAACATGATTTTCATTTGATTTCTAAATTTATGCCCTAACCAGCTCAATTGACACATTAATCCCAATGACATGGATTCTTTACAATGAAGAAAAACATGCATCTTTATCTATCAATACACAATTTTATTATTCTACTGAATCCAGATAAAGGTTAACCTGGCTCTGATACCAATTTTTATATATTATTTAAAATCTCATCAAATAATATATAGTAAATCACGGAAAAATAAAGAAACCATTTTCTAGGTTCACCTAATGAATAAACAGAAAACCAAGAATACTTATGGGCTATCCTGGTACTTTCCATCTAGTATTCTATTTTGCTCCTTTTCGTTCTTTAGCGATTCTGTATATTTTCTTAAGAAATTTGTAGAATGAGTTAATAGAATTGAAAGGTTTCCAAACACTAAAGGAAACGGCTGTCTGTTTTCAATAGGGTTTAGGATGATGAAATTCCTAAAACTAGCCCCTTACTCTTAGTCTTTACAATGTGAAGCCCAACATTGTAAAGTCCATCATATTATACTCTGTAGTGTCTGGTAGCATAAACTCATAAATTGATAATTCAATTTATATCCTTGATTTATTAATTGAGGCGTAAGTGTTGAGTTTTGAGGCCTCTTCATCATAATGCCCAAATTCAACCTGGTTGCCACACTTGAGCCTATAACACCTTTTCACCCATAGGTCTAATTTAATTAACTAAATAATTAACTCGATTACTTTTAATTTGGACTTCCTTAAGACAATAACCGAATATGTTTATTTAGCATGTCGGTCCAAATTATTGTATGTCCATAAATATATTACATAAATATATTCCAACATGTCAAATTTTAGATGGTCTTCTATAATGTATGTATGAGTTTAATATTACGGATAAAAGTATGCCAATTTCTTTAGATAATACATTCGCCAATGCCGCAAGTATTAGTAGACTTAAAATTGCATGTACTCTAAAATTTGAGAAATTTTTCATAATCAATGTTTATACCATATACTTCAAATGATTGCAAATGATGGAATAAAGATTATATTACTTGAATTTATTCGATCTATTAAATGAGAGGTTCTACTAATCATTAATTCAAGTCTTAAAAACGTCAATAAAGAAATATTTCTGGTTAGAGGAACTAAATTCAAAATATTATTTATTGATGTTGATACTAGATGAAACTTTACTTATGTTCTCTTTTACGTGCTTATTTTTTAAGGACGAGATTACATGTTATTATGAGCTAGATGGATCTAAGAATAATGATTATCAACAATCTCTCACGGATCAAAATTGGATATATTGTCAGAAATTAATATATTTCCAGACACGTCTAAAGAATATACTCATGTTTGTTTTACACATTATAGCCTTAACTACTAACCTGTTTATTATTTTAGCGTGATGGATGTCCACGACAATATAATTTCCTATTCTTTCTATGTTAGTCATGGATATTATTTTTATAAATATTTTTGTATTTACAAATGAATCAGTATTTAGTATACTCAATTTGCAACACATAACTAGACAGGCAAGATTGACTAGCCAAGCCCTAAAAGGGGTAGCTGAATTGGTGGAGTAAGGCATACATGTGACCAGAGATCATGCGTTCGACTCTCCCTACAAACGATTTCTTGGTTTGTGTCTATCACCTTCTATGGTTTACCTTCTCGCGTTGGTTTGCAGGCTATTGCGTTAGACTGAGGGTTTACCTTGTGCGCACTCGGTGAGTAGCGGCTGCAGGTTCCCTCCGAGAAAAAAAACTGACTAGTCAAGTAAATGAAGTATGTGTTGCAATAAACAACTGAGTTGTGACCGAAAGATATGATACAAGACAAAAAATATATGTTATGGAAAAATATTGAAATGGCATGTTAGATGAACTATATAATATTGAAGAAGACATTAAGGATGAAACTGGTGAGGATGACGAATTATGGGATAAGCCCGCCTATGTAATTCCTAAAAAGTATCATTTATAATAATTATTAGTTAATTTTTAATATGGTAAAACATTTGTAAACCTTCTAACCACACATGAATATAAATCTTAAATTCAATAACCATTATTATATCTTATCATCTCAAACTCTGGCAACATTTATATTACGCATATTATTTATAGTATATTAAAACTTTGACCACATTTATAGCCTAAACTATAAATATATTATGGGAATTGCTAAAAAACTGTTTTAACTCCGTGAAGTCGCCTTTTTCTGATTTTCAATATTAACAAAAATGTCATTAGGCAAGAAAACTAAAAAACCATTAACACCCTAAGAAATTACAACAAATATCATTAACAACTCAAAACTATTCCATGTAGTTGCAAACACAATTTCAACCATCAAACCATAATTCATCTTCTCCAAACTAAAAAAAACTCAAAACACTAAACACATAAACCTATTTATTTAAAAACCTTCATAACATGACCAAAATTAGCTGGTAGGTTACACCTAGAGATGACGTATGGAGTGCTCAATGCGATATACCACTGGCTAGAATAGCCTAAAATAATCTGGAATCCCGGTTGAATTGAAGTTTTACTTCTTACATGTTTAAGGAGGTTACTTAATGCAAATTTTTGTTTGTTTCCGACTAAGCTCAATATTTCACGACTCACGACAAGTATAGCTTAGACTCGATGACCGAATGTGTCAAAAGTACGGGTATATCGTTAGGTTTCTCAATTAACATAACATTTAAGGAGCAGAGGAAAATAGGAAGAATACCCGAATATATTTACAATTGAATGAAGATGGTTATATTATTATTATTATTATTATTATTATTATTATTACTATTATTATTAGTAGTACTGATAATATTAATTATATGATTATTTTTAATTACTATTAATAGTATTAATATTACTAATAATAATATTACCATCTTGGCGAGACAAATATCATTAATTAGGTTAATAATAATAATAATAATAATAATAATAATAATAATAATAATAATAATAATAATATGTTAGAATTGTGTGAATAGTAAGAATTAAGACAAAACAAGTTTTGATTGATCTAATAATTTTCAAAATGGTACATTTGAGACATAATATAAATAAAAAATCTACAACAAGGTGATGTTAACAATTCTACATAATGCAATATGTTTTGAAGTTGAAATTGTATCCCATGTTGTCGTGAACACATCTGAAGTTCGTAATATCATTGTCTTTCTAAGAAATCATATTCTCGAGATATACTACCATATATGTGGTAAAAATATTTGTCCTGAACAAGTTCCACACTTCAGCTGCTTCTTGCTGAATTTTTTTGCTGAATTTTATAAGACGTGTTGAACAAACATTATAGTGGTTTAGATTTCACACAATTGTACCTATTTTTGGCTTCTTCACGACTGAGCGAAATTGGATTCGAAGAACTGAACCAGACATAATCATAAACCGTCACACAAAGCACTCGATCGGAAAAAACACCGGTCGTATCGTCGGACATTGTTAAATTAACAAATTTTACGGCCTAAAGCAACTGATAATATTCGTTTACATTAAAGTCCATACCTAAGGCCATAAGTTGAAAATAGAAACATACAAAATATGAGAGCGTACTTGAAAATACTAAATGTCAATTGGAGATGTGTTTTTAACAAAAAAAATAGCACAAACATATATAATCTACACCAACAAAGATGATTAAACTGATTCCGGGATAATTCGGTGACTGAAGCTACCCATACCATAAATATAGCGTGGTGCTGAATTCTCATGACATACACACGACGTGGGTATGACGCTATAAACACTTACAGTGGATGATTCAAAAACCTACTGCTGCTCAGTTTAAAGATTTGGGCTGCTCGAAATGCTGCTACTCGATTCTCATTCCAGAGTATTGGGGCTCTCGTTATTGGGTGTGGGGTGGACGAATGAAGCGAGGTTGAAGGACGAAAGGTGGCGGTCGAACGAGGCTATATGTGGCTGACGAACAGTGGGTGTTGCTGACGAACGGTGGTTGTGGCTAGAAGGTCAGAGATGCTGTTGTGGGTGTGGATAAGGAAAATGTGAGTAAAGGTGTGGATGACGATTTTATAGTTTTATTAATTAGTTTATATTTATTAATGGGAAATTGTACCAAAGGTACCTACTCAACTATTCAATTGTCACTTACCACCCAAGGTTTGATCAATTGTTACTTAATACCCAACTCAACTACCTAATTGTGACATAGTACCTAACTTTATTTTAATACCCTAACTACCCTCACCATTCATGAACAGCCACGTAACCAAAATTTCTCTTTCCTTCTCTTTCCTTCTCTTTCCTACTTTTCCTTTAATTTTATTTTTAAAAGATCCGTATCTTTCGAACCGGAGCTCGAAAAAAATAAATGAAAGTACCATCACTTTTGTTTTTTAAAAATAAACAAAACTAGATCCATTGATGATATTTTTTGATTTTTTTTAAAAATAAAATTTCACCAGTTGCAAGCAATTCGCATCTTGAGAATTGTACCAGTTTTTTTTTCATACTAGTTTTTTTTTAATCGTTCAGAAATCCTGAGAGTCGTTCAGAAATCCTGAGAGTTGCAAGAAATTCGCATCTTATCATGAGAATCGTTCAGAAATTTGCAAGCAATTCGCATCTTATCATGAGAATCATTCAGAAATTGCAAGCAATTCGCATCTTATCATGAGAATCGTTCAGAAATTGCAAGCAATTCACATCTTATCATGAGAATCGTTCCGAAATTGCAAACAATTCGCATCCTGAGAATTTGCAAGCAATTCGCATCCTGAGAATTTGCAAGCAATTCGCATCCTGAGAATTGTACCAGTTTTTTTTTAATCGTTCAGAAATCCTAAGAGTTTCAAGCAATTCGCATCTTATCATGAGAATCGTTCAGAAATTTGCAAGCAATTCGCATCTTATCATGAGAATCGTTCAGAAATTGCAAGCAATTCGCATCTTATCATGAGAATCGTTCAGAAATTTGCAAGCAATTCGGATCTTATCATGAGAATCGTTCAGAAATTGCAAGCAATTCGCATCTTATCATGAGAATCGTTCAGAAATTTGCAAGCAATTCGCATCTTATCACGAGAATCGTTCAGAAAATGCAAGCAATTCGCATCCTCAGAATTGTACCAGTTTTTTTTTTTTTTTACCAGCGCGCGCCTATATTTGGTCGGGGGTATTTTTGTCCAAATTTCAGTTCGAAGTACCAAGTGACACTATCCAAAAAGCGGGTACCGCCGGGTAATAACATAGTTGAGAAGGTATTTACCGGTACTTTTATCTTTATTAATTTTAGTTTTAATTAATTAGTTTAAGTTTTAATTAAATTAAATTTTTATTAATTTAGTTTAATTGTATTAGTTTTTTTGTAATTTAGGTTTTGACAGTTTTATTTGGCTTAGGTTTTTGGAAAATGAAGATTTTTTTTAGAAAGAAGGGAGAGAAAATAGTATTTTATTTCAGAAATTTGGATAACTTCGTAGGGTAATTTCTTCTATTTAAAAAGTTCCATGAATGGTAAAATTGTCAAAAAAAATAATTTCACCAAGTAATTTTGAAAATCCAAAACAAACGAATTTGCCTTGTGGAATAAAAGTGACTTTTCTTACCTCAGTTTCATTAATACAAGTAGTTTAAAGTTTTTTCACCAATATTAAAAAATTCGATGATTTTAAAAGAATAAAAGAAATTGATTTATGGAGTTAATAACTTGTGAAAAAATTAAATATTTTATTAGTTAAAAATGAAATGTATGTAATCATTACTCAATTCTTCTTCTAAAAAAATTTATATTATGAAACCGAGGGTATATAAATTTATAATGAACCTGAGATAGAGATATGATTTGATAAATCCCAAATGGATATACCACCCGACAGAAAGTCGGGTATCTAAATCCATCGAATATTCAGGATATGTTTACGAATCTATCCGTACACTGTCTAGTTAGATATTTCCTCCATCCCAAAATATTCATCGTTTTAAAATTATGCACAAATATTAAACAATGTAATAATAATTTTTTTTATATATAAAAAACAAAAAAGAAAAGAGATTTAATTAGTAGTTATTTATAAATAATATTTAAATTTGTATCGATAAACGATAAAGGAGAACCACATATATTATGGAACAAAAAATATTTCCTAGAACACCAAACAACAAACATTTTGGTACAGAGGATAACAACGATCAGATTTCATTAAAAATAAATAGATAACATCAAAAGGTGGGGGTGGTAATTAAAGTGAGGTGAAAATGTATCTCCGAAACCTTTTTTAAATGCCACTTCTATTCAGATCACAGATAGAGATGTAATTTACAAAGAATATAAGAATGGAATATTGTCCAACATATAAGTATTATATTTGCCGGCCATGAACGATCAGTACTCAGTAGTGTAGTACAATAGCTATGTATTGTACT
Organism: Limnanthes douglasii subsp. nivea; assembly: GCA_036936605.1. NCBI lineage: Eukaryota > Viridiplantae > Streptophyta > Magnoliopsida > Brassicales > Limnanthaceae > Limnanthes > Limnanthes douglasii. Next base: position 102,576,429 of record JAUPFV010000005.1, on the reverse strand, counting down.
AACTACCACAATAATAGAAAGTCAACTGTACTACACACAACACAAACTCAGTTCAAGAACATGGCAGGACATATATCCAGTCTCTACCCTTTCCTTATAATCCGACCAAAAAACATATATAGCATGAAAAGGTAAATCAAACACAAACTCATAAACCCAAAATCAAAGGAAAAGAGGGAAGAGAAAGAGAGAGAATCAAAAACCATAAAAAGAAAACCCTAAATTAATGGCATCCTCCAAAACCCTAAAGTCAACTTTTTTGCTCCTATCTTTTTTCTCTCTTCTTTTTTCTCTCGTCAGCGCTCATGGAGGAATACCGGATGGAGATGGAGAAACATATACCAACACAGCTGGAACGGATCAAGTAACGAAGAAAGACCTCCACACCAAAGGTTGTCTTGTTGTTTCTGTAATATATTTACTAAATGAGAGAATTCTTGATTACTGCCTATCTATTTGATAATCTTCTAGTCACTATTATATTTAGCTACTAACATGTTCACAATAAGCTATTCTATTATATTTAATCTTTTGGAAGAAAAACCTAACAGCACCTCCAACAACAATTATCAGATACTTTTTATATCATATGTAAAGATTTGAACTTAAGATCAATATGGTACCGCATTTGTATTAGCTGAAGGGACTAGATCCCTCGTAAAAAATAAAAATACGGATACACTCATAGATAGACAAGTATGGAAATGATAACGGTCAGATCAAAATACACTGTTCTGTTTCTTATACATAGAGAAACAAACAAACTTTTGATCTTATCTAAATAACTAACATAATAACACTTCAATGTTTATCTAACATTCTCCCCCTTAACATTGAACTCGACTCTCGTCTTCTTCGTCGTCTGCCTAATCTTCCTTTTTAAGAGTTGTTGAAAATTTTGTTGCCGTCTGTTTCTCCGCTTGAGAAATGGTCGTTTTGCCGTCTGTTTCTACGCTTGAGAAATGGATGCTTGCTTTCTCCGCTTGAGAAATGGATGCTTGCTTTCTCGGCTTGAGAAATGGTTGATTGCCGTCTGTTTCTCCGCTATTGCGTTTCTGATACCAAATGAAGGGATACGATCCCTGCTATAAAAGCAGATAGACTCGGAGACTGTTCTGTTTCAGAGATCAAACTATACTGTTCTGTTTCTTATATATATATATATATAGAGAAACAAACAAACTTTTGATCTTATATAAATAACTAACATAATAACACTACTTCAATGTTTATCTAACATTAGCTTCTGTTTAAAAGGTTTGGTTTGACTTTACTATGATTAATCATCTAATAATATTAAACTTTCTAACATGAACAGGTTTGATCTTGGTTAAAGTGTACTGTTTGATTATCTTGTTTGTGAGCACATTCGCGGGCGGTGTTTCCCCGTACTTTTACCGATGGAATGAAACGTTTCTGTTACTAGGAACTCAGTTTGCGGGTGGGGTTTTTTTGGCCACATCTCTAATGCATTTCTTGAGTGACTCAAACGAGACTTTTCACGATCTGACGGATAAAACTTATCCCTTTGCGTTCATGTTGGCGTCCGCCGGTTACTTATTGACCATGTTTAGTGATTGGGTGATTGCTTCTGTTATCTTGAAAGGGGGGCCGAGAGAAGTGACTAGTGTTGATCAAGAAAGAAATTTAGAAGATGAAGTGAAGCATGGTGGTTTGGTGGATATTAACTCCACCTTTTTGGAGAAAACAAATTTTGGTGACACTATTTTATTGATTCTTGCTTTGTGTTTTCACTCGGTTTTTGAAGGAATCGCTGTTGGGATTGCAGGTAAAATCATCGAACTGTTCGAGTTATTTTTCTAAAAGTTAATAGGTCTAAGTTGTAATATATATCAATAAATCACTGGACTCGAATTCAAAGCTCTAATCGCAACTCATGATTTAATCTTATTCATCAACTAGATAACAAAGGAGATGCATGGAGGAATCTATGGACAATTTCTCTCCACAAAATCTTTGCGGCCATTGCCATGGGAATCGCACTTTTGCGAATGATACCGAGAAGGCCATTTCTTCTGACTGTGGCTTACTCCTTTGCCTTTGCGATATCTAGTCCAGTTGGGGTAGGGATAGGCATAGCCATTGATGCTACCACACAAGGAGCTGCAGCCAATTGGGTTTACGCAATCTCAATGGGACTTGCTTGTGGTGTTTTCGTGTATGTAGCTATTAACCATTTGATTGGCAAAGGTTTTAAACCACAAAGCGAGTGTCGAGTCGATACACCGGGCTATAAGTTTCTTGCTGTTCTTCTTGGTGTTGGAGTAATTGCTATTGTCATGATTTGGGATTAGTTCATTTATCGACTTATTTTATTTATTTGGATATTTAAAGGGTTTGTTCAAACTAGTCAGTTTGTGTACACTACATTATTTAATAAGCTGAAGTTTGTGAAATCGCTTCTATTTTTCAAGATTCGACTTTTTGGATTATTTTTTATTTTGCGTAAACATATTTTTTTTTTTTAATCAAACATGCATTTTATTACTAAAATGAGAGTATTATACAAAACAAGACTAAATTGAAGAAAGGAAACTAAATAAGGACTAAAAGCCCTAAATCGAAAACAAACCCTAATTTGAGAGATTCCAACCCTCCCCTTCTCTTTACGAAACCTCCCATCACCAAATCACAAAGAACATAGTCGATGATAAGCGTCGATGATACTGCTGATTCATATGAAACCTGACCTCCCTAGTGCTCAAAAGCTTGGCTCTCACGTTAGAAACTGCTTTTCTTCCATTTACTTCCTTTTCTGAGATTCGCGAAGAACTAAAAGGCAGAGAGAAAAAGATGGAGACGAAAGCCGCCATTAATGAACTCGCAAGTTAGACTGGTTTGATGGGTAGAGAAAAGGGATACCTCCATGGAAAAGTTAAAGAGGATGACGCTTCTTCAACTCTTCACCTCCCACCTACATCTTCAGCCGATTTTTCAAAGATAGCACCAGGAAAGTCAAAACCCAAATTCCTCAACCCTGATCGATATAGCCTACGCCAAGGCTTTCAAGGGTAGCAACAGCGAGAAGAGGCGACAGAATGCTACAATCATCAAAGGATTTGTTAACACACTCATAAAGAATCCACTTAGAGATCTAATCAGCCGCGGCGTTTTGAATTCGAGAAATGTGCTTCAAATTCATGGTAGAAGAGATAAGGCTGCTACAAACGTCAACAATAGGGTTTTCAGCCTTGCCAAGCGCAAGACAGTCGATAAGATTCAAGCAGTCAGACTCGATATCTACTGCATGCCAGCCCTTTCTTCTGGAAATGAGCAATGCTTCCATCAACGTCCTACATTCAGCATTAAACGGATCCATTTTGCCAAACAGAAAGCCAAATCCCGCAACAATGTCGCCATCATGATTTCTAACGAGCACGCCCCCACTGCCTTCACCGGAAAAGCTACAGGCACCATCAACATTTACTTTGAGTCTGTCCCTCGCAGGAGGTAGCCACTTTAGGTACAAGACTTTTCTCTTTTTCTTGTTAATACTAGAACAATTAAGAGACAATCCTGCATCATAAGCACACAACCAGTGCTTAGCAAGCAATCTATTACCAGCGTCAATTCCTTTTATAATCCTATTGATTCTAACAATGGCATTCAAGAAAGTATCATGACTGTCATTGAACTTGCAATGCTTTCTGTTAAACCAAATAGTCCAACACACTAATTGAGGAATAACATGAGTAATGTGAAAACGAGTATTAGCAAATCGAAACCAGCAAAAGAAAATGTGAGAAATAGTCATATGACGCCTAATAGGAACCTTAAATAAGCAACCATAGTAATTCTAGATAGGCCACGCAAAATTACAGTTGACGAAGAGATGATTCTTCTCTTCACAACTGCAACAGAATTGGCACTTAGAAACAAGGGTTAGATGCTTGTGAGAGAGGATGTTGTCAATAGGGATAAAGTTTTTTAAAAGCTTCCAACTTAAGAAAGAAAACTTAGAAGGGATAATATTGTGCCAGATTGTTTTAAAAAGAAAAAACTTGGTATTTTTACACCTAATGTGATCACAAGTAGCTTTAGTACTGAATTTGTTATCTTTAGATATTTTCCATTCAATACTATCCTCCTTATCTAAACTAATCTTTTCTTTTTCAATTTGTAATATTTTTTCAGGAGGCAGGAAGCTTTGAAGGGAAGCAATATCCCAACGACCATCAATCCAAAAGGAGACCACCTTAACCGGTAAGTACCAATTGATAACAGTAGGATTACAAATTAAAGGGACCTTGTCTAACCAGGCATCAAACCAGAAATCAAGGTTGCCATTACCTAAAGACCAAGCAATATTAGGCTCAGTCTTATCCTTAATAGAATGCAACATTTTCCATATGATAGAATCAGAAGACTTGCAATTAGAAATAATAGGATTAGTGAAAGAACAGTAATTATAATGCATAAACTCAGCCCATAGACTAGAGCCTTTCCTAAATTGAAACCACAACTTTTGAGAAAAAATGGATTGAATATCAGCAAGAATTTTAACATCCAATCCACCTTCCTCAAAAGGCTTGCACAAATTACTCCAAGAAGACCAATGAATAGTATAATCTTGATAATTAGATCTCCTAAGAAATCTTTTGAAACATCTCTCAATTTTAATAATAATGCTATTAGGAATAAGACTATTCTGCATCCAATAGTAAATTATAGGATAAAGAACACTTTTAATGAGACTAAGCCTGCCCCCAAAAGACAGATTTTTTAAGTCCCAAATCATGATTTTATTATGAATTTTTTCAATAAGAGGTAAGAAATGCTTTCCTTTATTATTGGCAGCAATAGTTATTCCAAGATAAGTGAAAGGAGCTTGCTCGGTACTGAATCCAGTGATAGCTTTCAATCTAGCAGATGAAATTCTACCCTTGATGGAGGTAACAATCCTAGTCTTTTCCTTATTTATTAATTGTCCAGAAGCTGACTGATACTTTTCTAACAAATCACAGAGACTGTCAACAGAAGAAGGAGTGATATTGGTAAAAACAATGATGTCATCAGCAAAGGCAAGAATGGGAAGAGTATAATCAGTTTTCAGGTAAAATTTCATACTACTATTAGTGATAAAGAGATTATGGATGCCTCTAATTAAGGCCTCCTCAGCAAGAATGAAAAGACTTGGAGACATAGGGTCTCCTTGTCTCAGTCCATTCTTCTGAGGAAAGTAACCAATATTGCAGCCATTTATGAGGATAGAAACCATAACTTTAGAAATAAGACAATGGACCAGATTAATAAGGCTTTCAGAAAACCCAAACTGCTTCAAAATAAGAAGCACAAAGGCATGAGACATCCTGTCAAATGCCTTTGACATGTCAAGCTGAACCATTATATTTCCCTTAGAAGGTCTTCTATTAATGTTATGTAACATCTCTTTAGTAATCATAATATTGTCATGAATAAGCTTGTTTTTAACAAAAGCACCTTGACATTTGGAGATAATTCTAGGTAAATAAGTAAAAATTCTGGCATTAAGAAGACTAGAAAATAGCGTGTTAAAAATTGTACACAGGCTGATAGGTTCAAATTGACTCCAATTTATAGGATTAGGACCTTTAGGCACAAGACAGATACCAGTAGCAAATATACCACAGGGCATACTCTGACCATTTAGATAGGAATTAACAGCATTACACAAATCTAAACTAATGATATTCCAACAAGTTTTTAGGAAGAAACAATTAAACTCATCTATTCCCGGAGCACTATCATTCTTCATAGTAGAAAGGATGCTCCAAATCTCCTCCTTAGTAGCTGGCGTAAACATATGATTTGTCCTAATAAAAGGTGATTTAATAAATGATTGGATCCGCTTCCGATCCATTTATTTAGCTATTATTATTATTATCAATAAAAGGTCAAAGACATTTTAATGTATATTGCCAATGGAGCCATATAATTGCAAAAGGGTCGTAGTAGTCCAGGTCATTTCATTTAAAAAACGATTACTCATTTTTTTATTATTTATTTACCTCGTTTAAAGTATTTTTTGTTTACTTTTTTTTTGTCTTATCTATTTATATTATAGGGAAGCATCTAGCGAAATTTTAAAACGTTTTTCACTGATTTTAGAATTCTAGGCTAGAGTTATTGGGAGTATAATTCTAGATTTATAGGTTGCGATCATATTAGAGTTTTTCTGAATTGATGTGTGAAAAACGTTTTCAAAACTAAATATCCAACATAGATTTTATTAACCGAAAAGAGTTGTTACAACATAAAAATTTCAGAAACAAATGCACTCACTTTAAGGAGTGAGGTTGAAAGGAGGAGCGAGTAGTATGACATGTCCGGTTTTGGTGCAAGATGAGCCGGAAGAGCAAAGGTTGTGGTTTGAGCCCCGAATTCATCTTTTCAATATCTTATATCGCTTTTTTTATTTGATGTCGTATCAAATTCGTCTGTTCACCTATCTAGCCAAATCGGTATTTCATCTCTTCTTGATAGATTGGTTCTACGATTGGAGTGGTGGACTTCCCGCAAGCGGTTCTCTTAGACGGCATATCTCCTTAACCCACTTGGTAGGAGCTCTGCCGCTCTAATACCAATATGATGGTGACTAGTTTCGAAACAGAGTCGGTAGCTGTAGAAATCAAAAAGAAAGAAACACAATAGTGAATATATAAACTTTAACCCTTGGTAAGAGATTAAGAGAAAATTCACAATTTTTATTTATCAAAGTCTAATCGCAAAGTAGGGTTTGAGGTGCCTTAAATAGGAATTACTCAAATTCCTAATACAAAATATGAAAACAAAAACAAATGCAATAAAATAATATCTTATTAAATGTGTATGTAATCGGATTTAATTTCCCATCTTAAATAAATTTTTAAAGTATAAGATATAAAATAAAATAACATTTAAATAGATTTTTGTAGTAGGTCTTCCCACCTACATCACATTTCAAGAAATTTTGTTGCAGCAACAAGCATCTCGAGAGCTCTGGCTCCGGTGTCAACTGTCAAGCTTCTTTCCATGGCCTACTACTTATCTAAAATTATCAATAATGACTCAAAGATGGGTACCAAAAAAAATATATTTTATTATACATCGAATCATGACACGCAGGACCAAGGACAGTTTCTTGGCAAAACTGGTAAGACGAAAGGATTACACATAATTATTTAAGAACGTTCAAGCCATTTACTAAAAGGAAAAGGGACATGTCTGTTTTAGCCCCCTCCCTTAGTGATTCGAACTCGAGAGCATAAAAATGGGAATTTCTCTGAATATCATAATGACATTGAATCACCGTACAACGGATGCATAGCGCTGAAAGAGGAAATACAAAGGTTCGTAGACGTTGGGGAGTTGTCGCAATATGAGAGAAACTATAGCAAGGCATCTTAAATCTTGAGACATAGAGCTGATTATGTCCAGGTAAGTGGATCGGCGATTCGTTGATTTATTTTATAGGTATGATCCTACCTTTGTAACTGCTAAAACATATGTGGCCATCGAGCAGCGTATTATGGCCAAAATCGTCGCAAAGGTGACTACCAGGGTTCAGACCCCGAGAGACTCGTGGTGGGTTAATAATCGATCAAATGAAAGACAAGAGTCAGGTGAAGCATGATTTTCCATTTCCCTAAAGCATTCTTCTAGCTACTTAGCTACTTAAGTATCTCGTTTACATTTATTTTATGGTAACAAATAGTCCAAAAACTAGGGTAAGTTAATTATTATTTGGTAAACTTTATGTTAATGCCTTGTTTATCTAATGAATTATTCTATTTGATCTTATAAATGGTCAGCATCTTAAAGTTTTCAACTAAGGTTGTTTGGTTTCGACTTCCAAAGTACTAAAGCGTTTGGAAAAACTGAACTCTATTTTTTTTATAAAAATGGAACTTTCTAGAACAAATTAGGGCGGGGAAATTTATGGTCGAAAATCATTTGATAGGTTCATAACCATCATATTTATCAATTACACGAGGTCTCAAGGTGTTCGTAAAATGTTCCAAACCATACTTAGTGGAAAATAAGATCGACAAAACGAAAGAGTAATTTGTGTAAAGAAAACCTCATGGGAGAAGTATGCGAGTGTAATAAAGAGGATCTTTTTGTAATTAATTATGATTTTGGAGAAAATGACCATAATTAGTCAATGTGGGACCATTAAATGTACTATAAAAAGACACCTCCTCTCATTGAGAAAAATGATACATTTTTTGCTCATAAATACGTTTTGCCAATTTGTCTCTCTAATTAGCTTGTGTTTATCTCTTTACGATTTATTGCTCCAAACTTTACTTTATCACTAAAACTATTCTCTAACTCACATTTGGAACTATCATTCTAAATAACATTTGGAACTATCATTGGCGCCATCTGTGGGGAAAACGATTAGCACCCAGAATTGTTTTTCCAAAACCAAAATTTTATTCTCGAAACGTTGTGGGAGTAATGGATACAGAAGTGTTAGGGGAACTAGAATCTGGCATAAAGAACCGTGTGGTCAGAGAATCATTTGGATATCTCATGATTGAGGAACAAATACTAAATGGAAAAAATGGCAATGACTGACATGTCGAGGAAGTAGACGAATTTGCTTTAGTAACTCGGTTTAAAGAACTTTAGGAAGACATTGAAATGTTCAAAGCTGAGTAACAAGATTTGCTGAGTTCTCGGACGTTTAAATCGGAGGTCCGAAAGAAAACAAATAACTAAAAATAATCATATGGAAGATGCTCCTCGGACGAATAAAAGACATTGAAAACAAAATTGTTATTTTTCAAAGAAAATGGTGAAATCTAGGGACTGTTATACCTCAACTAAATCCACCAAAGATTCATCATTTAGTTCGAATGAATCATTTTCTCCAAAGAGGGATAATTGACGTCCTAAAAATTACAAAAAAAAATCGAAATGGAAAGAGATGGTCCTCAGAAATTTCATAAAGCTAGAGGTTCTAAGAAAGAAAAGAGTGAACAAGAGAATAAGAAACTGGGGTCTGAAGAGAAAGAAAAGTTTGTGAATATAGCTAGACGAGAACAAGCTGCTCCACATGGGCAGATCCCTTCAGGAAGTCTTAATTTTGAATATCGTGTGAGAAATCAATTCACATACCCATCAAAGAAAGTTTTGTACATTGCACTTAATGAAGGTCCTAGGGGTAGCATGTATAAAATATGACACAAATGGAGATCATCTCCTCTCTCTCTAAAAATTCTTTCAGGGCATCTGCATAAATTGTTTGATATTTTGAAATTGGAAAAGTTCGACGGAACACAAGATTCAGACACCCATATTGAGAAATTTAAATTTTTATGATAAACTATGATGATGATGATAAATTGGTATGTATAGCCTTCTCTCAAATGTTGAAAAACGCAACCTCAAAGTGGTACAATCGTTTGCCAAAAGGTTGTATTAATTTTTGTTTATATGTTCTCGAATATCTTTTATCAACATTTTATAGGAAGAAAAATGCTATGATAAAATGTTAATACGATTATTTAATGTAGACATAAAGTTGGAGAAATCCTTAAGGATTACACAAATCTTTTTATCGAGGCTAAAACAGTCATGGAAAGTTGTGAAGATAAAGTGGCATTAGCAGCTTTTTGGGTAGGACTACTCCCTAGTATAATGAAAGATAATGGTGCCGAAAGGAAAACCATGACATTTGGGACCTTGTTGGATCAAGTAGATAAAATAATTCTGGTTCAACAAAACGAAAGAATCAAAGATTGACTCTTTGGCATAGTTTGAGAAAAATCAATTCCACCGGACTCTAATGACAGCACATAACAATTTGCATCCAACAACTATTGTCCGAAGCCAAAGGTGAATACGCAGTTTGTGAATACACAACAATATGCCCGACCTATATCTAACAAATGGATCCGACCAGCATATTTTGCCAAAATGGCAGCGTGTGTAGCAACATTTTTTTATAAAACACGTTCATACATACAATTCCGCAAGTTGTCTCTGATATAGACTCTAGGGTAGCTCAGAAGAAACAGGTACTGTAAGTATCACGAGGACATTGGGCACAATACAAAGTATTATTTGGTATTGAAAAAAATAAATACAAGCTTTGATCGAAAATGAAAAGCTAACAACATTTGTCAAGAAAAACTCTCTTACAGCTTAAAAGCAAGAAAACACTCTAATTATTTCAAAACTTATTAATGCATTTGATATTTCCACGGAATATTTAGATCTGAAGGCAGACATGCAACATCTTAATAGTGGAAGAATCACTTTTAAAAGGAAAGGTTATTGAACTATGTGCTTTCTTTGAATCACTAACATTTTTTGAGGGGATACTATTGTAAGACATCGAATTATTCTCGAACGAGACACATTGTCACCTTAGCAACTTGATTCGAGGAAGGTCATTTGCCATATTTTTACAGGAATCCGTCTCTAATAATTTCTTTTGAAGATAATGATATGAAAGATGTAGCTAGTCCACACGAAGATGCGATAGTTATTGTAGAAGAAATTGTCAGCGATGAGATACAAAGAATCCTGATTGATACTGGAAGTTCTGTTAGCATTATATCCATGACCACTTATAGCAAGATAGAGAATCTTCCAATAATATTTCGGTCAGATCGGATAATTGTAGGTTTACTCAGATGACGACTGAAGTGGTATGAGAATTTGAGGGAAAAGTGGAACTAGGTCGGGGCCATTCAAAAACGTAGTAACGGTTTTGTTTATCATGGTAGATGCTCCAATATCTTATAATGCAATTTTTGGAAGGTTTTGGCTATCGAGGATGCATGTTGTGGCATCAATCGTTCACCAATGTTTGAAATATGTTGTGGGAAACAATGTTGGAACAATTAGAAGCATTTAATAGATGGCAAGATAATGTTATCGAACAGCTTTGGCCAGAAAGCAAATCAAGAGGTATGAGTCAAGTAAATCATATCAATTAGTGGGATCTCCCACGGGGTCCGATCTCGTAGATGACCTGTCAGAAACCCCAGGATATATGATCCAAATGAGAGTTTTCAGGATAAAGGTTTTTATGATGGAAATAGTTTTAAAATTGGCAAAAAGTTAACTGTGGAGGTGAGGGAGAGGTTAATTTTGTTTCCATCTACAAAGTTACATATGTTTTCCTGGTATATGGAAGACGTGACAAGAGTTCCTGCATATATCATTTGTCACAGGTTGGCAATTCAAAGCAATATGCGTCCGATCATCCAAAAAAACATTCTCAAGAATATTCATGAGGCCATCTTGGCTGAGGTAGATCGTTTATTTAAGTTCGAGCACATATTAAACTCAAAATATAATTTATGGACTATTAATCCTGTTTTTCTGAAGAAAAAAATGGTAAATAGAGGTTGTATGTACATTTCACTAATCTAAATAAAACATGTCCAAAATATCCATTCTCGGTTCATGGATAGATCAGTTAGTGGATTAACCTCAAGGAACCGACTAATATCATTTATGGATGCATATGTTAGCTACAATCAAATCCAAATAAATCCAAATGCCAGGAAAACACCTCCTTCATCACTGCAAGAGGTTTACATTGTTACAAGGTTATGTCTTTTAGGTTGAAAAACACTGGAACAACTTATCAATGCTTAGCAAATAAAGCCTCTGAGACTCTAATAAGGAGAAATGTTGAAGTGTATATCGATGATTTGTTAGTTAAAATAACGAAGGATGAGGACCATTTTGCAGTTCTAGAAAAAACTTTCCTTAATTTGACAAACATAAATTTGAAATTAAATCCATAAAAGTTTACATTTGGATTATGATTCGGAAACTTTCTGGGGTACATAATGAGTGAGCGTGGAATAGAAGTTGATCACGTGCAGTTAAATGCTTTAAGCAATATTATGCCACCTCGAACGATTAAAGAAGTAGATATTCTGACATGAAAATTAACATATATCTCTTTTTTCAAAATATTGAGACAAGAAAGTTGTTTTTACCTTGACCCAAAACTGTTCCAAAGCATTTCATCAAATTAAATAATATATTTATTCGCTGTGAATTTTGACAAAGCTAAATCCGAGAGAAATTTTGTATGTTTTTGTAGCGGTATTAGATTATGATGTAAGTGCTGCTTTGATTTAAAAATAATAATTTCCCAAAACTAGTGTATTATGTCAGTAAAAGCGTTTTGGATGATGAGAAATAGTATTTAAAGTTAGAAAATTAGCCCTTGCATTGATAACTATTGCTCGAAAAATAAGGACTTATTTTAAGGCTCATTCTATCGTTCTACTAACAACTTTTCCACTGAAAAATATACTGCAAAGGCCTGATTTGGCAGGAAGAATAACCAAATGGTCAGTTGAATTATGGGATTTTGATATTGAATTTGAACATGTGATGCAATCAAAGCACAAGCCTTAGCGTATTTTCTGGTTGAATTGAATTTCAAACGATCATATATGGAGATAGATAAAGAAAGGTTTGAGTCATAGTGGACATTACAAACAGATGGGGGTTCAAGCACCTCAGGATATAGAGTAAGGGTACAACTGATCTCTCTGGATTGTATTGCAATGCATCAAGCTATTAGTTTCGGGTTTAAAGCATCAAATAATGAGGCAGAGTACGAAGTTGATTTGGCTAGATTAAGATGTGCTCAGATTTGTGGGGCTAATATAAGTTAGGATGGTAAGAGACTTGCAACTTTTCATAAATCACGCATATGGTCAGTCCGAGGCTAGAAAAGACCATTTAGTGAAGTCCTTTAGAGCGTTAAAGGTTTTAACTTTACTATTCGAAAGTGTAAGATACGAACATGTTCATAGGACATGAAATTATGTGGTTGATTCTGTGGCTACTGCTTCATATTCCGAGGAATCCCCTTCTATTATCACATAAGAAAACCCATCGATAACAAAGGGGTCCGAGCTAGTGGAAGGGTCAACAGAGGCTTTTCAAATTTCTACAAGTACAGAATAAGATTGGCGGGGTGAAATTAAATAATTTATGGTAAATTATGTTTTTCTTATTGATAATGAAATTGGAATGAGAAATGGTTTAAGGCATATGGATACTTGGTCCTTTGAGGTATCATATACAAAAAATTCTTCATCAGACCTTTGCTTCGGTGTCTTGGAGAAAATGAATCACAAATTATATTGTCAGAAATGCATGATGGGGAAGGATCCGCGCATTATGGATATAAAACTTTGATACGAAGAGTTCTTGTGGCATGATATTATTGGCCTAAAATTTCTTCGGATGCCAAAGAGTTGGTTAAGAAATATGATACTTTTCCAAATATTTGCTAACACAATTCATGCACCAAGAGTACCTCTTGAGTTAATATCTGAATCATTACTTTTTGATCAATGGGGAATTGATCTGGTCAGACCTTTATCGATGGCATCTGGGGGACGAAAGACGATAATTGTCGCGGTAGACTACTTTTCAAAGTTGGTAGAAACTAAACTATTGGCAGGAACAAAAGCTAAAGATGTGATCAGATCATTATTTCTAATATTTGTTGTCAATTCGGTGTTCCCATGAGAATGACAATGGATAATGGTACATTATTTCTAATATTTTTTTATGTTAAAGGAAGATAAAAATTCTTCTTGACACCTTGCCATCCACAAGAAACTTGCCAAGTCGAGGTTACTAACCAAACAATTCTTGATGGGCTGAGAAAGAATTTGGAAGACAAGGCAAGGAAATGGCCAGATTATTTACAAGAAGTCTTGTGGGGATACAAAACTACTCCTCGGACAATAACTATAGTGTCTTCATTTGCGTTAGTCTATGGGATGGATGTGATTGTGACATCCGAAGTAATTTTCCCTTCATATCGAGTTAGTGAGTATTCCAAAGAGGCCAACAATCAGGGGAAGCGTACAGATTTGTACTTAATAGAATAAAAAGAAGAAGAGCGCAATTGAATTCTTTACACTACTCAAACTTTGATGAGGAGTACGCTTCCAAAGTTAGACGACGGGAGTTCATAGTGTGGGACAAGTTTTTAAGGAAAGTATTTATGCATACAAAAGAAAAGAGATTGGGCAAGTTAGGACCTAATTGGGAAGGCCCATACATGGTAAATAAGGGGTGAAGTCATGGACATATCGAATTTATGTTGATGTTTCTTTTTGGGATGATTATTTTGAACTTTTCTTCCCCACATGACTTATTTTCTTAACTTCAGCATTAGTGTCTTGGGCTACCGATCTAGAAGTCTCTAGGGCTTCACCCTTATTCGAAACATCACAGTGTCATTTTTGCAATGACTTTGAGCTCTAGCCCTCGAAGGAAGAAAGACAAGTACATCTCGTCCTAAGTAAGAGGAACCATGATTTCTTGTAAATACTGGAGTTTGGATGGATCATTCCTCCAAAGACGACTCTTAGTGAGATTGGTTGGAGTAAAGCAAAGATAATATTCTTTGGACCAAGAATTGCTAGCCCATTTAGTCAGTTTGTCAAAACGTTATGTCGTTTTGGGTACATGATCTACGAATTTTTTGGAAACCCATGTCATTTCTTTTTTAACAATAAAAGACATTACATGAGAAGAATAAAGATAGAAGAAAAATAAAAAATGAAAAATGAAGTACCTTAGTTCATCCATTTTAAGGATAGTCTGTGTGATTTATTGGTTGTTGCACTGAATCCAGTCTCCCAAGGACCAGATATAAAGAAAACTATTACTTCTATTTCTTATCATATTCAAGCAGGTCGTCCACGATTTTGAATCTATTCCCAAGTGTTAAGGGGTAGAACAAAAAATATGGATTCCTCGCAACCTTAGTAAGACCGATATATTGTTCCAGTGAAAATCCTATGCCGGAAATCCTGGAGGCCGTTATACAAGCCATAAAAGTAAAAAACATATTGGGCCCAACTTGGGTCAGACACACGTGGACCATCTCAAAACATTTGACAAATAAATGATCCATAGGAAATCAGATCCCCCAATTCAAATTTTCTGAATAAACAATCAGTTCATGACCTTGAAATGATAAAGAGGTCTCCATGACAATTGTAAATCAGATGGTGACTGAACTAGGGATTCCCCATCGGGCGCTTAGCTTAATATCATCGGATGCATCATAGTATTTATATTTTACCTTATACAAGGCTAAAATATGTTTAGTTTCAACAGCTCAGATATTATTACCAATGAAAGCGTCGATATGTGAAGAAAGTTCAAATAGGATCTTCCTTCTATTTGGATTTATTCGGAGGAGAAGAGCTTTCCTTGGTGATCTGAGGGCTTAAGACTACTAGTTCTTCTTCACCAAAATGTGGTACTATGGATTTCACAGCATTAGCAATTTCGTCGGATTGAGCAGTGTTGGCAATAAATGGGTCTACATTTACAGGCTCATCAGTTGAAGCACTTGACTCCATTTCTTGAGTAGCTCGAGGGATATTTTCACTGCAGGAGCCACAGTCATAATATTCTTTAACATCCGAGGAGGGTCATGGGGCATAGGAGGTGAAGTGGTTTGTAGTGCAGTAGATGAAGTAGTCGGAACACCTGATGGGGTTATGGTATATATTTCTTCCACATGTTTAGGGATCCGTTTTCACTTTGAAGCATCGTATTTTGAGGATCCAACGTTCTTTTTCTTATCACCCATTGGATTATTGTAGTCACCCTTGAAGAGTATTGAGCAAGTGCGATTGGGGGATTGAGGAGGAATATTAAGAGGACTTTTGCGCCGAATGAGTTGTTGGTTGGAGGCCACCTACCATAATACGTAGTAAAGATTGGTTGAGGTTCACGTTTAACGTATAACTCAACAGAATATAATTTAAGAAGAAATCTTTGAGAAATTGCAAGCAACCCAAAGCATCTCTCTCTAACAATGTTTTGAAAACTCTCTCTCTAAAAAGCTATGAATAAGAACAATAAAGAGGATTTGGGGTATTTATAAAATGTGTTTGAGCTTTCAAAAAGCTTCAAGCCCATAAGCTTCTAGAGATGTTTTCCTATGGGGAAATTTCCTAAGATAAGAGGTAATGAATGCATAGGGTAGAAGTGCATCACTTCAAGTCGCTTCCATGTTAGATAAAAAATCATGCGTTAACCATATTAATCACGAACTTACGTCACGCCCAAAAAATGATACAATGACTCAGTTAGGGAATTCTGACTTCACCCGAAAAAGGCTAGACACGTGTTAGATAACAAATAGAATTCTTCGACAATAATGCCAACAAAATATGAGGTGAAGTTAGCCACAACATCATAAATTCGAAGAGAGAAATAGTTTCAGATAAATCAAAGTATTGGCAAGTTACAGTCCTCACTCGAACATCTTCATAAGGATTGGGGGCTAGTGATAAGGGAAAAATCATATGAGTGGTAGATAAGATCCACAAAATAAAAGAGTAATTTTGTGAAAAGAAAACCTCATAGGAGAAGTATGACAATAGTGTAGTAATAAATGATCTCTTTGTAATTAATTATAATTCTAGAGAAAAGTACCACAATTAGTTATTTGTTAGATGTGTGGAATCCATGAAATATACTATAAAAAAACAACTCCTCTCATTGAGAAAGGTGATTCATTTTTTTCTCATAAATACATTTTTCTAATTTCTCTCTCTAATTAGCTTGTGTTTCTCTCTCTAGAATATATTCCTTCAAACTTTTCTTCATCACCAAATCTGTTCTCTAAATAACATTTGGAACTATCACCTTTATATAAATCAATGCTATCATTGAAAAATAATATCTTAACAATTGTATAATGAAACTCAATGTAAACATAAACAAGAAGATTCATGATTGCGTTAACCAACTATCTGCAACAGAGTGTTGTTTACCCTGCGGGTAAGGTGACAAGATCTCAAACTGAGTTATCTTGCATTATTCTGTACTCTACATTCCTTACTTAAATCTAGAGTTTAGAGGTTGAACTATTCATAGCATCATAAAAGTTTCTTGAATCATCTATGTTTAAAGTTCTTTCATGTTCATTAAGAAATGCTACATATCATGAAGCTATAACACTATTCATCTTTCGAGTTGATCTATATAATATCAGATCATTATGTTATTCTATTTCTTGAGGTTGTTGAATTTGTTCATTAGGAATAACATCAATATTTTCTACTTCAGGTGGAATTACAATATCAGTAAAAAGAACTAAACTCCCTAACATAATGTTAATGACCATAAAATAAATGTAGCCAGTGAATCAATGTCCAATACTGAATTAAATGGTTTCAAGTATTCCTAAAAAAAATTATGTTCTCTAATCTTCCTTTCCAAAATATCCATCCTCAAAAAATATTTTAGTTCACATCTCAAAGATCGAACACTTAATGAGAAATTAAAATTTTCAACCCTATAGTGATTTGGGAACCTTATGAAATTAGAAATAACTGTTTTGGACTTCAGCTTTTATTTACTAGGCCTGTAATGCTTTGCTTTTGTTGGACATCCCCATACGTGAAATTTCTTAACGCTAGGCTGACACCCTCTGAATAATTCATGTCGTGTTTTAGTTGTTGCTAAAGTAGGTACCAATTAAGGATATATGTTGCACACTTAATAACTATCCCCTAAAGTGAATAGGGTAGTGTTGTATGTGAAATATTACTCCTAACCATATCCATTAATATACGATTGTGTCGCTCAAATACACCATTCATAGTGGGTAAGTCGGGCATGATGTAGTGAGGGACAATCGCACACTCTTGAAGGTAGAGAGTTAATGTGCTATGACGTTATACCTTAGATCCATCATACCTTCAAAAATATTCACCACGATCGAATCTAACATATTTAATCTATTTTCCATATTATAATTCAACCTTGTCCATAAAGGATTTGAACATATTAATGGCGTTTGATTTTTCATCGAAAAAATAAAAATAATCATATCGTTAAAACTGCTCTGATAAAAGATATGAAGTATTTTTAGACATTACATGATGTTATAAGGAATGAGTTGCAGATGTTTGTATGGAGTAACTTCAAGATGTCTTCATACGAGAGGATTCAAACGTTCTCTTCTCAGTTTGATTCCTTTGATGCATCATACACATTTATCTAAGTCGATGCAATAAATGTGACTTAATATACCTTCAACAACAAGCTTATCAATTATGGTTCTAGAGATACTACCTAAACGCATGTGTTATAGAGAGACTGAATTCTCAAAACTGCTCTATGTATTACGCTAATTTTAATTGGATAATAATTGATATTATCTAACTAATAAAAATCACCATTAAAATAAAAAATATATATGAGTCAATTAAAATATTATCATAAAAGAGTTGTAATTTATATTACCAAAATAGCAAGTAGAGAGTAAACAAAACTTATGTTAAATATAAAACATTTCCTCAATTTAAAAATATTTTAGATTTAAAAATAGCTTCAACCGGGGAAAAGTCAACCAATCTGTAGTGATTTTTTTATATCTACTTCATTAAGAGATATGGTTTGGCTTAAAACCTGCAAAGAAATACACACTTGAGTTGTGCATGTTGTATCAACAAACCATGTGTCCTATGGCATTAAAATCAAATTATATTTTAAAGCTACTCCATGATAAAGCTTACATTTCTTCGACATGCATGCGTTAAACTTATGGCAGTCCATTTTCCAATGATTCGTACATTTACCTTCTTAAGCCTCGTGATTTTCCAGATTTTGAAAGTAAATTTTATGTAGTTGCAAAAAATAAGTGTTTCTTCTTATTCCGAACAATATTTTTGTCGACACTAACCATATTTCCCTTTAAATTCCCTTGGACTTTTTTTCTTCCTCATGCACTGGATTTGAGATAAGAGTGGTCACATCTTAATTCTTATCTAAGAAATCATAAGTTATCTTTAGGATACTAAATTTTGAAGGGGGAGGTAGAAAAATGTAAGATACCACAATCTCATAGAGCTCAACGTTGAGTGTCTAAAGCTTTTTATAAATACTAGCTATCTCGTAGATGTGACCATGAACTTCACCGATATTATTTATTTCATGGTAAGTATTTTCCAATCGAGTTTTTGAATTCAGCCTACGAAGACTTAACAAAGATATTTTCTAAATGGGAAAACATGTGTTTATCTAGCTCTGTGTCGCTGGTTTGGGATCTTAAGAACGATTGTGGAAGTCTATTTTCAAAGATATATCGATTTAAGTGATTAGAACATTCCCACCCCTCATAGTTTATCATTTCCCAAAGAGTGATATTTTCCATAAGAGATGGTGGTTGGTTCTCTCTAAGCCGATGATCCATGTTACTGAGTTCCAACATTAGTAGAATATCCATTTCCACTACTTAAATTTCCCTCCTGACATAACAAGTACATGAACTGAGTTTCTAAGCTGAAAATCATTTGTTGAACAATAAATTAAAAAAATATGAATTAATAAAACAACCTGAATAATACCAAACGTATTTAAACACACACACACACACTTACTAAATTTTATCAAGCTAGGAGTTATGATTGGGAATTTTATATGTATTGCAATTATCATAATCATTAGCAGAGATGGTTAGCGCTAACGCGTTATACACTAGCTATAGAGTCTATACTTCAAGGTAGATAGTGTTGATTCCAATCTATATATGAATAAACAATATAACACTAATAAATCAGTAATGCATGAGTATGATGCACTTAAATGCAACAACAACATCATGCAACAAGTACTCACTATCAAGAAATACTAAGGTAGTCATTCGTTGGGTTTGTTCTACACTCACAAAAATCATTCCTTAAGCTTTAAGGCCCTAAACCCCTTTCTTTCATGATTGGCTTGATAGTATCCACACAAATGGGATAACATATGCCAATAATTTCTAGAGAATGTGGGTTTGAAGTGCTCACATTGCAATATATACAAACATTGTTGAATCATGTATCTTAAAAGGTCATACGTTAATGTGGTGTACTTTAATATTATATGAGCATCTGAAGTAGTGCAGGTATGTGAAATATATTATCAAGTGCTTATATATTAAATGAATTAAGCTTCATAACCTGAAGTAAAAATCCATGGTAATTTCAGACATCACATCATCTATCTCGGAATTTAAGTGTCAACGATAATGGGTAATCACATCCGATCCCGACGACCACGCATTTATTATCACTAGATATTTCTAAATGCGCACATTGGTATGGTTACATAACTGTAAACTTCTTAATATATTGTGCATAAACATGGCATAACTATAAACTTCTTAATATAAATGTGCATAAACATGTTATAAAAATGAAAAGAATAGTATATTTTAATATCAACACATATATACAATATCAATGATTCTCAAGGCCTAAACTAGTTTGGTATTATATAAAAAGATGTTCAATGCAACCAACCACAACAAAGCAAGGAAAAATAGTAATGTTTATGATATTCGTCATGTTCACCACTATCGCATCCAGGTGACCGCGAAGAAGTAACCCGTAGTCAACCCTTCACTGTAGCGAAGCCTAGTTCGCTTCGATGAACTTTCCATCTGAAGATGGTTTCTTGGAGAGATCAAATCTATGATCGAGGTGAACCCTGACAATTCCAAAAACAAAAAACAAACCAAAATCAGTTTAAATTAGAGTTTCATCCAGAATGTTTTGAAATCGAACCTGAAACCTAAACATACATCACATATGAAAAATTACATGTTCTCGACTACACCATCCAATCATAAACATGCAATTTTATGTTCTCTACCACCTAATATGTTTTAGGTCTCAAAACTAGAAAATAAAAATCGGGGTTTCTCCTAAACTATAACAGTCGTTAAATCGTGGTTTGAAGACTTAATCAAATATATACCTATCTCCAAAAATGGATTAATCAGATCGCTCTCGTACCGATTTTTTATTATAGATCGGAAGGGTTATAAACAGTTGACACCTTAGTATTCTAATTTTTTGTTTTAGAGATGCAATAGAAAATTAAATAATAATAATTGTTTCGCATCTTCTTGACCAACAATTAAAGAATGTGTAGTGAATACTCAAACAAACATAGTTACACTAACTTTATAAAAAAACAGATCCTTCCACGAGCAGACTAGGTAGTCACAAGTCTACTGCGGAAAGATAAATACTTAAGAACTATCATTGAAATAGCAATAGAGAACTCGTAGTTTGGATAAAATAACAAAAAAACTAAATTAGGAAAACAAACAACAAATACTAATAATATAGAATTAGGGTTAATTAGATAGTTTATATTAAGTGAATATAATATATTTTATTTACATACATGTCTTTATCTTTTTAATTAATCGTATTTTAATTTTTTAATCTTTCACTTAATTAAGTTTTAGATTTCTCAGTTTGCTATATTACTATATAATAACGGCTATAAGGCCATAACCTTTATTACACTAATAAATTTCAATTACTAAAATATTAAATTAATAATTTTTCTTTTCGCAGACATATTAGACCAACTAGACCATTTTTTATTAAATATAATAATATTTTTTATTATTATTACCCGTAAATCTAATATTTTAAATACGGAGGGAGTAGAATTATAACAATGTGTCTGAATACTACGTTATAGAGGGTCTAATATTGTTTTAAACTTTTAAAATCTTTATTTTGAATAGATGGGACTGTGTTTGTGCTCGGAGACATCTATTTTATTTAATATAATTCATATTTGAGCCTCAAACCTCTATGTTTTTTAATAGATGGTACGCACTTTTCAATGTATCCATTCATTCTATAGGAAAAAAATTATCTTACATATAGAGAGTAATAGCCTTTAAAAAATAACCGAGTTGATTCAGTAAGACATGTTTGTAGCAAAAAATCATAAATTTGAATCCACATAGGTAAGTTTTTTAGCTGAGTAATATAGATACAGAGTAATATCTATACTCGAACAGATATCATAATAAAATTCTCAGAACTTTGTATAACTAGCTTGTCAGTATTATCCGTTATAAACTAATCTTAGTTTGACCATATATTGAATCACTAATGACCTGATTTAGCCTATTAGATCAATTATTTTATAAAAGAAATCAAACTTATCCAGATCCTCTTAGAATCTTTGAGAATTAAAAATCATAAAATATTTATTTTGATCAACTTTAAACTTAAGTTTCTATCTAATGATGAAATAAAAGTATATTGTTATTATATGTACTTTATAAACTTCAGTCACAAATTGACAAATTTAGTTTAGGAAAAATAAAGCAAAGATCTACGACATTTATCTTTTCTTCGTTGATAGTATAGCATGTTACAAGATTTGAAAGAAAAAACATAATGTGTAGATTTTTATATATGTGAATATATTTTATATACCTTATTCAAGGATCGGCATGTTTATGCCAACAGACAAGCATTGCAACACACCGTTTCATAATATAAAACCTTGCTTTTTGTTCTTTAGCCAAACTACTGCATTTGTGCGAGACTGATGGTGTCTTTTGTGAAGTACTACGAGAGAGCGAGGATTTGGAAGTGTATTTTACCGAAGAATTACGAGACAGCAATTGAGATTTGGAAGGACTTCTGGTTGAAACACTTCTTGTGAATAAAGATTTTGAACGGGTTGAAGTTTTTTTTCTAGATTGCTGCCATTTTTCATCCATGCAGAAATCTCGGAATGTCGAAATTGGTTGTTGATTTCTGTTGCCAATCTTTGAATGGTATGTTTTGTGGTTACTAGACCAAAATGTTGAAATCTTTTCTTGATTACTAGCAAATCTTAAAATAAAACACTAGTCTATTTATTGACTGGAAAGTCACGAAATGGGTTTCTTGATTTGCTTATAATCTTGAAAATGTCGAGTAGAAATCTATTGGTTTACTAGTTATTGTTCAGATTCTTGTTGTGCATGTGATCTATATAGAAGTGTTTATTGGTACTGATTCTTCTGCTGTGTATAATGTGGCTCTAAAAACTATGTGAGATTTGTGATCTAAGAGTATCTTCAAAGCTAATGTATAAAATATTCAATGTCTTCATGTAGGCTGAGTTATCGAAACGTGAGTATATTTTATAATTACAAAGAGGTATCATTTGACCTATTTTTTATATAACAAAGGTGCAGTAAAGTTAGGGGTAGATTAGAGGTTATTCTATCAACCTTTTTTATGTTCAATGTGATAGACCGTGGGTACACAGAGAAAGTGTATGTCGCCCTACAAATCTATTATCCCTTATTTTGAGAAAGTGAAACTGTGGTACTTCTTCATTAATCAAATGCAGCGTACAAAGGAAATAAATAGGCAATAAACGAGGTGGGAGTTACAAAATAAGATCCACTAATCCCACTTCTCTCTTCACTTAATGCCCGTTACGTAACTCCTACACCCACATAAAACTCTAAGACTTAGTTTAATACTAACGGTTACTATAACTTAAATAAATAAAACATGTTTAGATTAAATACATAAAATGCAACATGTCCCCCCCTAATCTCAACATGTTTTTCAAACCTCGACTTCAGCTTCCCGAGCTCGCAGTAAGATCCTCAACCCCTATTGCCTTCCTCATTTCTTCAAATTTAACCTTCCCCAATGCCTTGGTTAAGATGTCTGCCCTCTGTTCTTAAGTCACCACGTGCTTAATGATCAACTCACCCCTTTCAATACACTCTCGAATAAAATGAAACCGTACGTCGATATGTTTGCTCCTCCCGTGTAGTACCGGATTCTTCGTTAACTCGATCGCTGACCTGTTATCTACGTGGAGTATCACTGGTCCAACCGATTGTCCCGAGATTTCCTTTAGTAGTCCACGAAGCCATATCCTCTGACAAGCTGCTGTCGTGGCGGCCATGTACTCCGCCTCGCACGAAGATAGAGCAACCACT
The DNA here is from genome assembly GCA_036936605.1 of Limnanthes douglasii subsp. nivea. NCBI lineage: Eukaryota > Viridiplantae > Streptophyta > Magnoliopsida > Brassicales > Limnanthaceae > Limnanthes > Limnanthes douglasii. Next base: position 102,552,656 of record JAUPFV010000005.1, on the reverse strand, counting down.
TTCTGTTTCTGCGATGTCCAAGATATTAAGCTCCTGTTAAGGTAGAAACACATGCCTCCAGTACTTCTCCTGTCGACAACATCTCCAGCAAGATCACTATCTCTAAACCCATACAACATCCTACTACTCTTCTCGTTTGCATAAACCAGCCCATACTCAATTGTCCCTCGAATGTACCTTAAGATATGTTTCACAGCTTGTTGGTGCTTCACTGTGGGTTTCTCCATCAATCTGCTCACCACTCCCACAGCGTATGAAATATCTGGACGAGTGTGAGTTAGGTATCGCAGACTTCCAACGATACATCTGTACTCAGTGGCATCAACAATTACTCCTTCTTCATCTCTGTCCAACTGTAACTTATGCTCCATAGGAAATTTGGACGCGTTACAATTCATCATTCCAGATTTTTCCAGTAACTTCTTGGCATATGATGACTGCTTCAGTGTAGTACGCATCTCTCCTTGGTTTACTTCTATTCCAAGATAAAACGACAATAAACCCAGATCACTCATCTCAAACCGTTTGTTCATTTGCTGCTTGAATGCTTCGATTTCCTGCTTGTCTGAACCTGTCACCAATAAATCGTCAACATACACACCCACTATGAGTATACTCCCTTCTTTGTACTTCATGTACACCGCTTGCTCGTGTAAGCATCTGTCAATTCCCAACTCTTTCAAGCATCTGTCTAGCTTCGCATTCCACGCTCTAGGAGCTTGACGCAGCCCGTACAAAGCCTTCACCAGTCTATACACCATCTGTTCCTATCCTTTCTTGACGAACCCCTCAGGTTGGATGACATAAACTTCTTCAATGAGCTCTCCGTTTAAAAACGCTGATTTTACATCAAGATGATAAACTTCCCAACCTTCTTTCGCTGAAAGTGCTAGCAAGAGTCGAACCGTGTCAAGTCGTGCTACGGGAGCGAAAACTTCATCATAATCTATTCCTTTCCTTTGAACGTATCCCTTTGCGACGAGCCGTGCCTTATGTTTCACCACATTCCCATCTGGGTCCTTTTTTAACTTATATACCCACTTCAAACCTATTGGTTTATGCCCAGGTGGTAAACTTGTGAGTACCCAGGTTTCGTTCTTCTCTATTGTCTCGAACTCCGTCTTCATAGCATCTTGCCAATCCTTCTCTTTTATGGCTTCGAAATATGACGTTGGTTCCTCAGCCTTTAATAACATCAGCTCATCAATCAGCTCAATGACCTCAGTGTCATTATAAATATCTGCCAAAGGCCTGAACCTCTTAGGTTCACTGCTCGTGGTAGATGATGTTCCAACAGTTTCAGCTGTTTTGGTCGTCGTAGTTTGTTGTGACGATGCCGATGACTGTGAAGTCATGGATTGCAGAGGAGTTGTGGGTTCATAATCTGCATCCACACTGTCCCCAGTTTCCGTGTTCTCGGTTACCTCAACATAGCTCCCAGGGAAAGTTACTTCACCACCTGTTTCTTGTTCCCATGACCAGAAGGCTTCCTCTTGAAATACCACGTCCCTACTGACGTGTACAGTCCCTGTTTGTGGGTCAAATAAGCGACTCCCTTTTGTTCCCGGCTCCTTACCGAGATACACCACCCTCTTACTACGATCATCCAGTTTCTTGACATGTATCGAAGGTATCTTCATAAATGCAATACACCCAAACACTCTTAAGTGTGTCAGGTCCGGCTTAGTCCCACTCCATGCTTCATATGGTGTTCTTCCGTTTAAACTTCGAGTTGGTAGTCGATTGAGAACATAGATCGAATGACGCACCGCTTCACCCCAGAGATACGCAGGTAGGTTTGCTCCCCTTAGAAAACTTCTTGCCATAGCAGCCACAGTCCTATTCCTTCGTTCCACCACCCCGTTTTGCTGCGGAGTGTATGGTGCTGTGTAATGCCTCAAAATACCAGCCTTCTCACAATACAAGGTGAATTCCTTGGAACAAAATTCACCGCCTCTATCTGTCCTCAAGATCTTTATGTTTTTCTCGCTCCCATTTTCAACTAAAGCTTTAAAATTTTTAAACATCTCGAAAGCATTACTTTTCTCCTTTAACATGTAGACCCACATTTTCTTACTGAAATCATCAACAAATAGAAGAAAATAACGATTACCTCCAGTTGTCGTTGGTGTGATAGGGCCACAAATATCAGCATGAATTATCTCGAGTGCTTTCCTCGACACAGAGCTAGTTTGATGTGGGAAGGATTTTCTGGATTGCTTCGTCATTAAACAACCTTCGCACCTTTTAAGTGGTTGAGTCATGCTTGGAATCCCGTATGCCATCTTCTCTCGCGACATTAATTCCAAAGCTTGGAAATTTACGTGCCCAAGACGAGCATGCCACAACCAAGTATCTTCTTCGGCCTTGTTAAACAAACATGTTGCTCTACTTTCTTCAAGACTGATCTTATATAGTCGATTCTCTGTCCTTTTCACCTTCATCAATAGTCTTCCACTCGCCTCGTGAATCCACAAATAATCCCCATCAAGTACGACTTTATTCCCTGCCTCAGAAAGTTGTCCCAAGCTTATAATATTATTACAGAGATTTGGGATATAGTATACCTCTTCAAGCATCCTTTCTTCACCATTCTTGCACTGGAACGCCACTGTTCCCTTTCCCTTGATACACACGGTCGATCCATCGCCAAACTTCACTTTCCCGGAGACACGCTCATCCAAGCTTTTGAATTTTCCACGTTGCCCAGTCATGTGATTGCTGGCGTCGTTATCCAAGTACCACACCTGTGACTCCTTTTGTTCACCTGCGTTTGTTCGTAGCTTTGGAACCACTCCATCCTCCTTCAGAAGCATAGATTCGATATCCATTTGTCCGACCTCAACAACCAACAAGGCTGGCTCATCTTCTTGGATTTTCGAGAGATTTGCTTCTCTCGTCATGTCTTTCTCCTTCCTTGGTTTACGACAGTCCGCAGCAAACTGTCCCAGTGCTTGACAGTTAAAGCACCTCACTCTACTTCTGTCTCGTACTCCACGAGTACTTCCTCCACCTCGAGTCCCTTCTCTATTGGTTTTCCTTAACCATTCTTCTCGAGTCAACAAAAGCTGCCCCTCGCCGCTTTCTTTCTTCCTCCACTCATCTTCTGTCAGCAGCAATTGTCCCTGGTGTTTCTCCGTTGTCCCTCGCAATCTTTCCTCGTGGGCTTTCAAAGAACCAACGACTTCTTCTACCGACATCTCTTCCAGATCTCCGAATTGCTCAATAGCAGATGCAATCTGTAAGAATTTTGTGGGAACCGCTTTGAGAAGTTTCTTAACCACATATGTCTCTTCCACTTTCTCTCCCAACACTCGAATATTGGTAACCAGGCTGTTCAGCTTCAGATAGAATTCGTCTAATGGCTCATCGTCTTTCATGCTTAGAGCTTCGAATTCGCTCTTGAGGGTCTGGGCTCTAGCTGCTTTTACCTTGTCTGCTCCCAGGTACATGGTTTTGACAGCCTTCCACGCATCCTTGGCCGTCTTCTTTTCTGCAAGTGACATCAGGACATCTTCTGGAACTCCTTGGTAAATAACAGCGAGTGCCTTTTTGTCGACCTTGTCTTCCACAGGAGCATTAGGGTCCTTGGGTTCGATTGCCTCCCAGACTCCGTGGGCTTGCATGAATACCGTCATTTTGAGAGCCCATGCAGTGTAGTTGGTTTTGCTCAACATCGGGTAGCTGAAACCAAATGAACTTTTGCTTGTCGTCTCCATCTGAAGTTATGAACACCTCCTGAAGCTCTGATACCAAGTATCAACCTTTTTTATGTTCAATGTGATAGACCGTGGGTACACAGAGAAAGTGTATGTCGCCCTACAAATCTATTATCCCTTTTTTTGAGAAAGTGAAACTGTGGTACTTCTTCATTAATCAAATGCAGCGTACAAAGGAAATAAATAGGCAATAAAAGAGGTGGGAGTTACAAAATAAGATCCACTAATCCCACTTCTCTCTTCACTTAATGCCCGTTACGTAACTCCTACACCCACATAAAACTCTAAGACTCAGTTTAAACTAACGGTTACTATAACTTAAATAAATAAAACATGTTTAGATTAAATACATAAAATGCAACATATTCGTCAATAAATGTATTTTTTTTATGTAATTTAGTCGCATGGATGTTTATTGATCTTAAGGGGTGATAATAGTTATCAAAGACCGGTGATTATTGGGTCGAAAGAAATATGTGTTGAGTTGAAGTAGGATTGATTTAGTTATGTATTTGAAATGTTAATAATATGTTGTTTCTAGGATTTTAAATATGCTTTTTATTTAAGAGCTCGATTTAGAAATTTTAGAGGTACAAGAGTTTAAAAAAGTAAGGGAAAACAAATGTTTTTGTATTTGTGGAACCATATTTGAGTACAAAACTTTGAAAATAGGAAAATAGATCCATTGTATGATGTTTTGCGGAATTGGATTTTGTTTATACTTTTGTGTTACAATTCATTTTTTTAACGTTGTTTCATAATTGCTTTACACTTTGTTTTGCGTTTTACATATGCAGTTAGCCTTGTAGCATGTATTTCATATTTCACATTTCTATGTTGTATTATGCATATATTTTGTATTTCATAATCATATGATGTTAACATTTTGCAACTATATGGTGCATATATTAGTCTTGGTTCGCACTTTGAAATTGGTATCGTATGTGTTTTGCACTTCAAAATTATGTGATGTTAACATTTTATAATTGCATAGTGCATGTATTAGTCTTGGTTCAGACTTCGCACTTGGTATTACATGTGTTTTATATTTCATATATCGTATTAGGTATGTTTTGTATTTCATATTTGATACATGAAATATAATCATTGATGCATTTTTTAGATAATGTTTATATACCATAATCAAAGAAATGAAGAGCATAAAAAAATAGAAGTTGACAGTGAAGTAACAAAAAGAACCGTGTTCCAAAATTTACTCAAGACTATATACGAATTGTGAGACGATAAAATTTTCATTACGGAACAATGAAAGTTTATAGTATAAATATTCAAAACCTACGACACTGAAAAATAAACTTTCATGTCCTGCTCAAATATGTTAGAACTTACAATAAAATATATAAAGTACATATTTGGGTAGAAGTATAGTGAAGAGACACTAGCTTTTACCTACAAATCCTTCTAACATAGATATTCGAAAGAGTAAGCCAAATCGAGAATAATAAGAATATATTTCTCTGATGCGCTTAAAGGAAGACCACGTAACAAATGAGCGTCACAAATTGTCAATGTGAATATCATATTATATATTTCATGTTTCGTATCATGTTTTTACTTGTTTCGTATTTCACATTTGGTTTTCTACTTCTTTTCCATTTTGTAATTCATTACTTGATTTACCTTTTTTGCATATCGCGTTCCATTTACTTAGTATTTTTCATATTTTAATTCTTTTACTTCGTGTTTCATATTTGGAATTTTATCTACTTGGTGTATCTCTATCTTAGAATGGAATAAAAAAATGAGTAATTGATGTGACTATAATTTTTATTATGTTAGCATATTTAACATTATTCTTCTCAATATTCGGTGATATATCAGCTTTGATGATGGTCTACTACGTAAAAAAAATGGGAAAAAATCAACAATTATGATTGGGGAGGAGCAAGAAAAGAGAAGATTATGAACTCATTAAACAATTATTATGAAATAAATTCTGAAAAAAAGTGTACGATATGTTGCTATATTGGTGGTTAGTAGATTACTTTAAAACAAAATATAGGTTTATATAATTATTGAGATACAAATGACATGCAATTATTTTTTAATGAAACACACAACAATTGACACAAGAGCAACAAAAAAAGGTTGGATGCCAAGGTGTTTCAAATTGCTAGAAATTGAAAAAATGGAGACTTGTCTTTGATTAAATCTTTAGAAAATATCACATATAATCAGGTTTGTTTTGCGATCTCATGTTTTATTTTTAATATATCTTCTATTTTGCATTCCACATACGGTTTAAATATTATTTCGCATTTTGTAACCTTATTTTTTATTTCCTAGTTACTTTAAGCATTGTCTTGTATTTTGCATCTAGTATCAGATCTTTTTTCCTTTCACATTTACTTAAATATTTGAATATTTTGTTGGTTTTGGATAGAGCATTGGCTCCAGCAGATTCTAAAAAATATGTATTGAATGTTGATGAGTCTAAAGAAGTATTAAAAATGAGGTAAAAGAAGAAAGATATGATAGAAAAGAAGAGGAATCCGAAGTAACAAGATTTGCTTCTTCATACTGAGAAGATGAACCAAATAGATACTGACTTAAACCATGAAAATAACAACGATGTCATATATACGTAGATATCTAAAGAAACCAGTACAAGAGTCACAAAAGCATCTAAATATGCTTTCTTATACTATGAAATAGATCAGTTATAACTAAAATTTAAAATAGAAATCATTTGTTTAAAACGGTAACTAAAAAATTAAAGAGATGTAATCATTCATTTGTATTTTGTATCTCTTTTAAATAATATTTTGGATTTCGTATTCATTTCAAACAAGATTTTAAAGTATGTTTCATATTCTATATTTTTCATAAACTTTATCTCGCTTTTCGTATCTTCCATAAATTTTGTTTCCTATTTCGAAGTTATATAAATGAGTATCTTTATTATTATTTTTTACTAGAATAAAAAATTGTAAACAAAATCGCAAATAGTGGACAAAACTATTTGGGAAAAAAACTAGTAAGTCGTCAGCTTCAGAACTTTGATATTTAAAAAATATTAAATATATAAGGTTGAGGAAGGTGATGCAACCAAAAATTCTTCATTACAACATGCAGTAATTAAGAAAGCTAACATCGTAAAAATAATGAAAGTAGAGTTGGAGCAATAAAATCTAAATAAAACTCTTAACATTTTTATATTGCAAATAAAAATGAAAGAATCAACTTCTAACAAACGTAAAGTAGTAGACATTACATCACCTCATGTGCAAAACAAAAGAATTCATACATCGTAAGAAATTGTGTTCAATAAAGTACATGAATAAATTGTACAAGACGAAGTTCTGGATTTTGTCTCACATGAAGCAAACATAATGTTATTGGAACTTAAGGATGCGGATCTCGAAATGCAAAATACTGAACAACAGGTTTAGGTTGCAGAAGATGGGGTCTAGGTTGCAGAGTTGGAGTTGAATTATAAAGACGATATTATGAATTATGCAAATATGGAAGGATGCATACGTGAATGATGCAAATGTGGAATTTGGAAATGAACCAGATCTGAAACTCGTAAATGATTTATATATGGAACATGTGAAGGGTTTAGGGTTTAGGGTTTAGGAGCTGGCATATGATAAACAAGAAGTTATAAACCGACAAGATGATTAACGAGAAGTTCAAAACCAACAAGATATAAGTGAAATAAAGTAGATTGAGAAATATGATTCATTTTACATATCTTTAAAATTTAAGAAAAACTTATTAAAGTATGTATTTAGGAATGTGTAAAACTTTTGTTTCACATTTGTTAAAATATTGTATTTCGTACTTTGCAAATCTTTATTAAGCTTTTCATATTTAAAAGTTGATTTAACATATGTCGTCATTTTGCATTTTACATTTCTTATTATATTTGGAAACTTCTTGCATTTATGATTACACTTGGAAACTTTTCATATTTGGTAATTGTGTTTAGGTTTGTTTCGTAGACCCTAAAATGTTTTCCTTTCATTTTGTAATTCACATGTGATATGTTCATATATTTCGCATTTTATATTTTTATTTAGATTTATTTCGCAACTGGTTAGCTTATCTTATTTCTCATTTTGTCTTTAACTTGTCGTACTGAAGTTAGGGATAGATGGTTAACAATCTATATATTCCAATAATTTAAAATTCATCTACAACAAAAGTTAAAAATATGGAACTTTGGCGAGTTAATACCCAAACAAAAAAATGAATAACGTAAAAAACTTCGAAATTAAGAAAGACTCAAAAAGGGGACAAATAATGATGATTCAATGTTTTGTGTAACTATGTATGACATGATAAAGTTAGTCATTGAAGACCAACTTGACTACAAGGTAACAACATTTCATATTTCGTAGTTGATATAATAAGTGCTTTATATTTCATTTACTGTGAGCATTTGATGATCTAAAGTTGACTACAAGATAACAAAAAGAAGACAAATCATGATGATTCAATATTTCATTTTTTGCATTTCATATATGACCATTTTTCGTATTTTACAGTCGTGTTAATAAATATTTTTCATTTTGCATTGACTCAAACATGTTTCCTATTTATAGAATATTTTCTTACACCTATTGTTTGTTTTCCAATAAAGATTTTGATATACTTACCGTTAGAACTGATGGATCCTTAATAATATCTTCTAAAGAAATAGTATTTTTATGGCAAGGGGTGGCAAACAATGTTTTATTGTTAAGGAAACATCTATAAATTTAATACATAAATTTGTTTCTAAATTTTTATCATCATTCTAATTTGTAAAGAAGCACCACGAGATGGAATCAATCATTGGACATTAGTGGTGATAGACTTTGATAACGGTACAATAATAAATTATAATATGTCGGTGTTAATATCAAAATACCTAAGAGATAAAACAAAAAAAGATCACAAATAATTATAAGTTATACTTATTTTACAATTGACATTTTTATGTGTTTCGTATTTAGCAAATAAAGCTTGTTTCATGTTTCGTATTTAGCATAAAAGACTTGTTGTGTATATCTTATATAGAATATTTAAATGAGGCTTAGTTTGTATTTTACATTTAATAATAAGGATTATTTCGTATTTCACATTTTATATTTATATTTTTTTATTTCGCATTTCATAATTATGAATAAGGATTATGCCACATGTATAAATAAAGGTTGTTTCATATATAAACTTCCTTGTTTTACATTTCTCATTTGATATCTTAATTACATATTCGATAAAACTTATTGTTAATATAAATTTAAAGATATATTATCTTCTGCATAAGAGAATTTTGAAACCAAAACCAGAATTAACGTATTATGCCCAAATACTATCTCACAAACAAAACAGGACTGGTGATTATGACATGTGGGTTTGTGAGTATGCTATAGATTTAATTGAAAATGGTAGAATAATCGGCGATTAGATACAAGAGGTTTCTTGACACAAGAGATAATTTATATCTCATACATTTCTCAATGATAGACATATAAATAAATTCTTTTATTAATTGATGTATTATCATCAAAAACATTTTATATTGCATTGTACATTATATTGTCTTATTATGTTAAAACATTAGTGTATTTTTTCAATATTGTTACATGTTTTGCAATTGATTTAAAACATGTTTTGTAACTGCAACTCACACTTGACCAATTTAAAATATTAGTTTCATTTTATATTTCACTTGGGTTACGTTTCACAATTCATATTTTAATGTATTAATATTTTGTAGTTCACATTTTAGTCTACTAACATTTCTTAGTTTACATTTTAATTATTTAGTGTTTCACAGTTCAACTTCCACTTTAATTCATATTTGGTTTTGTTTTTTAGTTAGTAAGTGAAAATATGTATTGTTTGTCATTTCTCAATACTTATACGACAAAGATTTCACTTTTTTTAGTTCGTGTTTCAAAAATTACAAAGCAACTTACGAAAAACTTGAATGATAAAAAGTTCAAATCTCGATTATATAAGAATTGTTCGAATGATGTTCTATTATGATCGACTTTACCAAAATGACTAAATTTTATGTTTCGGGTGATAATTTCTCCTATAAATAAAATATGTTTCTTCATAATTCTTCTTGCTCTTCTTTTCAAGTTTGGTGGAAGAATAATATGATATTTAGCCCAAGTCTATGTTATACCAAAAATACTCAAAGTATGTATACCCTTTGAATAAGTTTCCTTATAAGAGCTTGACTGATAGTATGACTCGTCATATGTTAAATGATTTTTCTTAGTCGTAAGTATGTCAACCACGACATGAGAGCACATGAACCAATCAATTGTATCCATACAATAAGAAAATGAAAAACCTATAAGATCAATCATTATAATAAGTTCCAAAAAACTTAGTGTAAAACAAGTGAAGATGAATGAACTAACCATGGATGACCTACTTTGACATTGTCCTTAAACTTATTTTCAAATTCAATATATAATTCAGTTGTTCAAACTTTTACTTCTGCATACCATCTTGATCTTTTACTTATATGTAAACTCATTGATCTGATATTTAAAAGACTCCATTAGACTAGAGGTCATAAAACCGTATTGTTTACCTTTGACAAATGCAGACAAGTATCTTTTTAGAGGTAGATTTTCCCGAAGCCTTATAAATTTTAAACTTATTCATAAATAAATTGTTCAATATATGAAATGAACATGTTATGTGTATGTGCATATGCATATTATTTGAACTTTTAACCCATTTTTATCCTAATTGTTTTGGATATACGACTCGAAGAATTCCTTAAATTCTCAGACCGATGATAAATAAATTATATTATAATATTTACTATACATAAGTGACGATCATTGATAAATATAATTTGATGATCCACCAGGTGAGGTTTCAATAACTCAAGAGATTATAGTCAATTATCACAATCATCTGATCCAATAATAACATATGCAATCAAGAAAATATTTGCACCGTCATGAAAAGAAGCACAATAAATACGAAATAGTCATGTTTTATATTTCACAACTAAGAAAATGTTATCTTTTAGAATACACGGTAAGCCTTTTTTCGCATGTCATATTTGGATCAATATTTTGCATTTTGTAATTCATGAAAATGCATGTTTACAATTTATTAAAATATATGCATCGCAACTCGAAATACATTATAAAAGATGGTTTGGAAATTTGAAAACCAGTTATAATAGCATGTTTCACAATCAATATTTTATAAATTATAAATAAGATTGTTTTGCATTTTGCAGATAAATATAAAAATTGTTGTATAGTGCGCAAATAAAAAATAAAAAATACATGTTTTGCCATACATGTTTCATATATATATATATAAAAGGTATTTCACGGTTCACATATACATATATAACATTTTTTTGAGTTCATATTTAACATATACAATATATTTTGTAGCTTAAAAAAATATAAATCATCTTTCATAATTCCCAAAATAAAAATAATAAAACCAACATTATTTCTATCTTTAGCTATATCGAACAGGAAATAATTTTTTATGTTTCCTTGTAAAATATGTTCAATCACTAAACCATATTAGAGAATAATCATGGAAATTTTTGAATCAAGATCCAAATACTACAAAATATTATTTGAATAAGTTATTTACATAATCATATTCGAGTGAGTAGTCACTTATAATATCAATACTCTTGATTGATTTGAAGTACCATTTAATTACCTTAACCGAAGTAAAACTATCTTCGTACACTATCTTCTATATTTATTTAAGGAAATCCATAAAAAGCCAATACGAGATCTAAAATACAGTCGTCTTTAACCAACAGTTATACGCTTTTATTTGTCACGTCACTTTTGGATTTAATAAAATCTCATATATTCTTTAGCAATAAAATCTAATGTAATTTTTTTTTACTTTCTTTCAAAAAAAACAGTACCGCAAGTATGTTTTCCCATGTATTCTAAATAATCATAAAGTCGATAGAAGTATCATTCGATTTATATAGTCTCCATGAATATCTCTTTAAGACTTAGTTCTTGTGATGAACACTTATTCCAGATATTGTATTACAAATGTACTTAAGAAAAGCATCATCTACAACATAACGAGATAAAATAATTTGTATAAAGATAGTGTATTCTTTGAAAACTTGACCAAGACCTTTAATACAATTAATCCAAGAAATGATAGCAAGTTATGTTTTTGTGACAAATAAAAAACTAACAACATAATTACTTCTCTGACTAATTATATTTTCATCCATAACTTGAAATAAACTTTAAGATATTTCTCAAAGTATTTCTCGATCAACAACGTCTGGAGTTATGTCAATACTAATAGTTGGACAACCAAAATCATTAATAATTGATGGCATAGTTGTATAATCATCATCATTATTCACAAAATAATTCTTAACAATAATTAAACTTCAAATTTCTTCTAAATAATTTATTTCATTTAGTTAACATAATAAATATATTGTACCTTTAAAGTGTTTAAACTGGCTAAGAGGACTTATTGTGGTTTGAAATTTTTACTTTAAAAATACCCAAAGTACATCTGGACATTAATTAACAATATTTTCTATTTTGTAAAAATATAATTAACAAACATTTCACAATTTATATATAACGTATTTTATATTCGTAATTCGAACGTATATTTGTTTTACATTTCACATTTCATTTTATTCCATATTTTGTGTTTTACTATGTTTGACAATTCACATTTTATGTACCTATTTGTTTTTGCATTTGACTCCATTTATCATTTTTCATTTTAAATTTAACTATATATGACATTTTTATAGCTTGCATTTGACTCTACTAAGTGTTGAGCAGTTTGTAAATTTATTGTTTTTTGTGTTATAAATATGCATGCATAAGTAGACATAACTCAATGTCTCTAAATACCTATGAATCAACATAAACTATACAAAACCATGAGTTTACATCTAATATGAACATAAAAATACAAAATAACTCAAATGAAAATCGATAATCATTTCGAAAATAAAACGTTTTGAATATAACAATTGTAATAAAAGTTCAAAAAATCTCGTCCTCTAAAACAATGGTATCACAAAACAAAAAACGTATTTATTGTTGTTAGAGAGTATATTCAATATTGGGCACTCGTGTTAGATATAAACGGTAAAAATCTAAGATGGAAAGATGCATTTGTAAAAATTATATATATATATATATATATATATATATATATATATATATATATATATATATATATATATATATATATTTTTGAAGAGTATTTTGGGTATTATTAAATAATTGGATATTGTACGATAATTTGAAACTATATCACATATATACTACATAGTAAATAACTTTTGAATTTCGGTATTTATTCGTTCTTTGTCATACTATTTATGTTTAGCAAATTTTGTAAATTGATTTTTTTTTGCGTCAAATCAAAAAAAATCTTAAATAAATACTACGTGATTTCTTTAAATCATATGGAATTTGTTATAAATTTAAATGTGTTTTAAATATATATTTGTTAAAATAAAATTATAATATATTATTTGTTAACAATAATTTTCTCCATATCAAGCTTAAACACCCCATGAATTGTGATGTCCATGATTGTGATTTGTTATATAATGCGAAGAAAAAAATTATACAATGAACTCATGATTCTATATTCGAAATTATCCGCTCTGGCTCCATGATTTGTTATTTTCATGGATTTTTTTAAAGTTTACTATTAAATTCTATCTATTAATTTAGTTTAAAAAAATTACAAGTTAACTTGATATCTATTATTTTACTATGGTATTATAATTCAATTGTTTAATTAAGTTATTTATTTTGTTATTTAATTGTTCGTAATAATGAAAATAAATTCATTATTATTATATTATACCAATTTTGTTTATTATTTAATAATTTAATGTTTGGTTATTTTATCAAAACAATATTAACATTAGTTAAATATATCGATAAAAGACCATTTACAATATTGTTAAAATTCATAATAATGAAACTAAATCACTTAGGCAAGAGTTTATAGTTTGATGTTTTGTGTTTTTTAGTATGTTTTCCAACGTCACTAAATAATAATGGTTGCTTTCGGACGGTTTATAAAGCGTCTAGATTATTGCATATCTTTGGATCTTTCCTTGAGATCCATCTATCATATGGAGACACCATTGTCGTCCATTACTTGGACTTAATTTTATAATATATGGTCACTTTCCAGACACATGTAACTCTAAATAGCCACGTAAAAGTTTATGTAAACAAGAGTATATTATCACACTCTCGGTACAAGATCGTTGAAGATTTACCTATTCTTAAAGTTTTTACTAATTGTTTTTTCAAAACCACAAAAAAATGTATTTTTCATTCCCAAATCATATTTTTTTTGGTTTCATAAAACCTTTTGCGCATTTATAAAAATTATCATCCGAATTCGATTTTTTTATATTTTTAGTACATTGTTATACCAGATTGGAAAGTTTTTATTTTCTGATATAATAATAAATAAATAAAAATGTGTTGGGAGTATGTTCACAATCAATAGTCAGTTAATTAGAGAATTTCTAAAAATATTAAAATAATATTTCAATTTTATTATTCTTTGGTAAAATTATAATTGTCAAATTTCTTTTACCTTCGTCCATTTTACCAATTTATGGCTATACAGTATTGTATTTGTTGAACACATAAGTTAATTCTTTTAATAACATATTAGATTAAAACAATAAATTAAAAAAAAATGTAAAATAATCAAGCATACATGACAAAGGTTTGTGTGGTTCGGATTATGAAGAAATTTTATTTTTACAGAGTTTTTTTATATAATTAATGAAGTTTTATTAAACATGATAAAACCCAATCACTATCTCTCTTACAAATAACTCACGTATTAAAAAAGAATAAGAATTCATATGTTTCTCTGAGTGCTTATCTCATACCTCACTTATTTCTCCAAGAATTAAAGTTTTCTCTTATTTGGAGAATACATAATCGTCGATCAACTACATTCAAACCTCTTTCTTGCGTCTTCTATATATATAGAATTTCCATTCAAATTTTAACTTTACTTCATATCAGACATTTAAGATAAAATCGTAACACTTCATATGTTTAATATTAAATCACTTTTATCAACGAGTATAATAAAACCTTGATCCAATATACACTCTTGATTATATCCATTAAATTAACGACTATTATAAAGCCCTACTATGATAGACGATTTAGATTAAATCTTGTAATCCTCAACAGAAATTAGAATCATACTTAGGAACCTATACAAAACGGTTATGTTCTAAGTAGGAACATAATATATTACTATTAAAGTTTTGACCTAGGTCGCGACAGATTTCTTCGGCCCAGGTCTTCGACAACATGCTTCAACTTAATTTTTACACCTTTGGCGATGTAGCACAAAACCAAACCTTCGGTTCTAGTAAAAACAACCAACATGATCTTTGGGAAAGCTTTCACTTAGGCTCCGACAAACACCTTTTCACCTAATTCTTGGCCACATATTATCTTTTGAGAGAATCAAAATTTTCCTGCTTATACACGTTTTTGGTTGATCCATCTTCGACCTATGTAATCCCTTGGTAGTACATATATTGACGAGTTACTTATACCATACACCTAACAACCAGTCGCACATAATGTTCCACTCTTTAAAGACCAACTTACCTACACACTAGCCAAATTATCTAATGCATTTTACTCGCTAGTAACTTTAGCTACCTTCACTTGCTTTCTCTCTACCATGTCTCGAATGAAGTGAAGCTTGAAATCTACATATTAATTTCACTCATGGAACATCATATTCTCCATTAAATGAAAAGAAAAAATATTATCGCATAATAGAATCACATCTTTCTTCATACCGATGATTTCACTCAGCAATCCTTTTAGCCAAATAACTTCTTTTGTGACTTTCGTACATGTCATATTAGACTTCGGTAGATGAGTGCACAACGACCTTCTGTATACAAGACTTTTACCTAACCACTCCTCCAAGAATAATAAATAGATAACTCGAAGTAGACTTTCTTATGTCAAGAAAACCTGTATAATCAAAGTCCATATACCATCTCAACACTATATCAGTGTACCCTTGTGATTGTAACATAACTTTATAACAACCGAACCCTTCAAGCATCTCATGATCCAATTGATTTTATATCAATGCGACTTCCGTAGCTTAGACGTGAATTTGTTCAAACCACTTATGGTGTAGGTAAGATCAAGTCTTGTGTAAACCATAACATAAATAATGCTACCAATAGCATTATCATAAGGTATCTTTAGCATATATATCTTATTTACAACTTCAATTGTTTATAAAATGGCACTAACTTCGAATTTGGCACTAATAGAAGCTCCAACCTCGTTTCTTATGTACATTCCTAATTTTTTTTAGGATCTTATGTATATATTCTTGTTTAGATAAGAATAAATACCCATATGTTTTGTTATTTCTAATATTAATACCAATTATCTTCTTAGCCTTTCCCATATCCTTCATCGCAAACTCTTCTTTCAGTTAAGTCTTCACCATTTCAATCATCTTCTAGATATTAGGATAACATCCACACATTATAGAAATAATACTTGTCTCTCTATGTATGTTTCCTCGTTACTATAGAAACGATTGTCACAAAAGCTACAGACATACATGATGGATCTCATAAAAGAATTAAATCTGCTATCACAGTACATCAACGATTGTTTTAGGCCATAGAAAGGTTTCTTCAAAAAAATACATGTCATCTTTCTTTCTTTCTTCAAACCCTTCCGGCTGAACCATGTCAATTGTCTCTTCCAATTTACCATGTAAGAGGGTAGTTGTAACATCTATTTTATCTAACTCTAGATCAAATCTAGCAATAATTGATAACGGAACCCTTATCGAGGTTTTTTTCATAACCGAAAAAAATAATCATTAAATTTAAAACTTTCCATTTGTGTAAAGGCCTTAACTACCAGTCTAACTTTATATCTAGATAACTCAACGTCGTGAGTTCTTTGATTTCTTTTGAATATTCATTTACTACCAACAAGATTATGACCCTTCGGCTTCTTTACAAGGATCCATGTGTCCATCTTTTTAAAAGATAATTATTCTATTTATTATTACTCTTGATAGAATAATGATAAATTTCAAGGTCACTGTCATATATCTTTATTTCAATTGATAGGATAATGAGCCGAAATTGTATTAGGTATCAAATCATCTACATCATAAGTATTCGCAGTTTATTTTCTAGATCATACTCATCATCAACTTCACATATCTTATCGGCATTACTAGTTTGGTCTGTACAAACTTCTTCAATCTTATTTCCCTCTAATTTAAACCCATATTTATGCTTATCACAACCTTTTAACGTCCAGGTTTGAGGCACCACAACCTACACACTTTTACTCATTGCGGATAAAAGAAGAAATAAATATTTTAGTATTCTCAATTGAAGATTATCGTGTTTCACATGTGTGCAGGCATCAGATCCAAACATTCACAAATTTTCCATCTTAGGTTTCTTTTAGTTTATGCTTCTTGAGGAAAAATAAACTTCAGCGTTGTAGATGGACTCGTGTTGATGTAGTAATGGCTTTTCCCTCGATCCTTTAGCTCATTCCAATTGTTTGAAGCATACAACTAACCATTTCCAGCAAAGTTTGGTTCATTTTTCATAAAGTCCATTATGTTGGAGAGTCTAATACATGGCTCGATGTCTAATAGTGTGAAGATTTTCACAATAGCTAATGAACCCATTATTCATGATATCTTCTAGTTCTTAAATACTTCAAAATCTTATCATTGGTCTTCAAAAGTGTAGACCATATTTTATTTAAATAATAATCTATCGACGGTATAAAATACCCTACAATACCTATTGTAGGTTCACGTGATGGACCCCAGAAGTTTGAATGAACGTAATTAAGCACTTCATTTGTTGTCTGGTTGGTGGGTAAAAACTTTACCCTCTTGGTCTTATGCAATACACAGCTTTCACAAAATCTCAACTTCTTAAATATGGTACCATCTAACAACAAATAATTTTCTTAATTCACATAGTACTTTCTTACTTAAATATCTCAATGGAAAATGTTTTAACCTGGTATAATCTATCTCTACACTAAAAATTTCTCCAACCACTACAGAGCTATCAAGAATTATAAACTTGTTAGTTATACATGCTTTTATTAGTATAAGTGATCATTTTCAAATCCTCAGTTTGTCATCCCCGCGCTTATATATAAACTTTTCTTCATCTAGCATCTACGTAACATAAATTTTCGGTTTAATTCGGGACATGCCTCATATTATTGATAAATTTATAAATTTTTGTAGGCAATTTGATGTATAATCCTTATCCATTTGAGATCATAGGTTTCGTCATTGTCGAAGATGACCCTTTCACCATAAATCATTACCATATCTTCAAACCAATAATTTTTGGAAGTTATATGGAATAACGTACCTGAATCCAGTATCCACGTATTTTACTATATACAACAATACGAATTTATTAAACCATAAACTTATTCACACTAATCAGACATCACTTCAACATCTTCAGCTTCGCTCTTTTGATAGTATTGTTGCCCTTCCCTTTCTTGGGAAATTTGTTTACTAATGTATTCTTGCATATCCAACATGTTAATATAGAACCTATCTGAGTCCCTTTAGACTTTGAATGAAAGTTTTCTATCTTCTTTGTTAAATTTATTTTTCAAGGCCTTCCTCTCACAGACAAATTGTGAGCATCAGAATCCCATTCCTTTGAATATTTTTTTAAGATCAAGTCATTCTTTACTTCACCCATCATAAGGGAATAATTATTGTTGATTGTGACGTCTACAAAGTGCTAGTACATATATATATATAATAATTTTAAATTTTTTAAAATAAAATAAAATATATGAAAAATATTAAAATTGATGTCCATGGGTCGGACCGATTTAACTCTTGAACATGAACAAACATGCTCAGATTTGAAAATAATAGGCTTAGAGCGAATCGGGTCGGATTCAGGTTCAAGTGTCAAAAAAGCGGCCTCGTGCAGGCCGGGCCAAATCAAGTCCGTGGACAGCCCATTGACATCCATAATCATCATAGTATAGGATTAAAAACTGTAGTGCATTATTACAAACGTAATTAATTATTATAAATATCATCATATCATCAATTTGAAATATATTATTTTAACATTTGTTCATCATCGTGACAAATGATAAATTATAAGTCATACTGTCGCAACATATATAGTTTGTTGCCACAATGAAAAACTGTAATTATATACTTTATATTCGTTTTCAGATCTCGCGATGAGTCTTACTCATTGTTACAGAGACTAGACTAAATCATAGTTATTTGGCACATTGTTATATGTCATGTTATGGCGACCGACTTGCATGAAACGGAGATCACATGTCAAGATGTTCAATGTCCCACGACATTCGACATGATTGCAAAATCTCATCTAGGTATGTATTAATTCATCTCAAATATCCATTAAACAACCACTGTATTATCTAGAGAATTATTTTTATGATCTTAGATTTTCCGATTTGAACCATCTTAAGATCCAGACTTTTCAATTAAATTGAGTTTTTTTTATCTTTCCATTGAGTCAATATTTATGCATAAAGTAATATATCTTTTACTTTATGCTAAAAATATCAAATGTTAACCAAAAACTTTGGTAGTTGTATTTTGACACCAATTATACAATGTGGTCAAACCAATGATCTCACATACATAGATTTTTTAATTTTTTTTTGGTTTTATTTAACGCTATGATGCTCATATTTGTTATATATTCAATAATTTTATTGAGATGAATATAGTCTTTCATGAGAGGTTATACCATTCAAGAACTTGTATACATACAGTTTTTACAATATTTTTTATTATCTTTAGAAACATGTATTATACTACATAATCATATGTTCTTTGAACTTATCCCTCTACTTTATAACAACTAACATGTTGTATCTCATATGGAACTCTGTTTTTATTAATATGATGAAACATTTTACCTGATGACTTATTGTTATTTATTATAAAATCTGATCTATATTTGTAATTATAGTCGAATTAGGTTGTCATCATTAGCAAAACATCATTTTAAGAGTTTTACTCACATCCCTTGATATTTTGAGCATACTATGTTAGGATTTTGTATTACTTAGATTCAAAAATAATACATAAATAAATAATCCACTTTAGCATATTAAGGACTTTCCTAAATGCGGAATAAGCAAAACATACAAAATCTATATATAATATTATTTTGTTTTTCTCCTTTATGTTTTTATGGATTAATTAGAACGCTATCACCTGAAAACATGGTACCAAGATGTATGCCAATAATTATTCATCTTCTTGTTATTATCCTGATGTGTAATCGGAATGATTCACTACACGAGTATGAATTTTTTTAATGTATCTTATTTGTAAAGATTTGTGATAACGTGACGGAAATTGAAGAAGAAGCAACGATAGATGAAACCATAATTCAAAGGTAACATGATGAAACAATAATCTAAGGGTAACAAAGACTGAAATTTTCAAAGATAAAAAATATATTATTCCAAAAACTTAAAATAACATAGGCATACGAAGCTTTATATAAGAGCTGCTCAAAACCCTAAAGCAGAATATATGGAAATAAAATATATTTTTTTAAATAAAATCAAATCAAATCTTAATATAATAATATTTTATTTGAATAATATAATATATTTGAATAAAATTAAAGTAAATTAAAAAGGTTTTCGTTTGGGCCTCTAGGCTACATCAATTTGGATGTGACTATATATGGTTTTCGAACCAATAACAATCCTGATTTTTTTTAGTTGTGCTATGAAAGAATGAACACTAATGTTCCTTTATGTATGATTGAAATAATTGTTTTTTTAGATTTAACAATAACTACGAGCTTGTCCACTAGTTAAGTTCTTGTGATCATGGACCGTAATCTTAACTATTTATTTCCTTTCAAATTGTCTATAAACTTGATAGCTTAGACTTAAATGTCAATGTTCGGATTCAATCCTTCACATAATCTAAATTTGACATTGGTAAGGGAATAATCCGTCAAAATTAACAATAAAGGTTAATTATAAATAGAAGGAAATTGATGTGGTTGTAATAGCATTTACAGCTTATTAAGAATTAATTTGTAAACAGTGTATTTGGTGAAGGACTGAAATAGAAATAAACCTAGCCCACCAAGGACATTAATGGATCCACCCTTCTTTACTATAAAAGGAGACCCATTATTCTTGGCAGGGGGGACATTCCACATTCTAATATTCTCTTTCCACTTTCTCTCTCTACACTCTCTCTCTCTCTAGTCACATCAGGTCCAAGATCCAATATTCTTCCTAGTCATTTATTCTCTCATCATTGACACCGTCTGTGAGAATCCGTGATACCAAAAAAGAATCTTTTTCTTTAAAAATTGTGATCTGATCTTAAAAGATGAATGACGAGGCTTTCGAAGAGAGGGTCGGGAGAGAAGTAGCCCGGACCGTTTCGTTATCTGAAGGGGAAGAAGCCCCGGTTCCGGAACGTTACGACCAGGGTCAGGACAAACGTTCGACCCTTATCGTGACCATAAGACACCTCCTGGAAGACATTTCCAGGCTGAACGCTGAAAGAGAGCGGGCGTTAGATGAAAAAAGGGTTCGGGAAGGGAAAGACAAAGAACCATTCATTGAAAACTGCAGCGGAGGCAACCCGACTGCGGGACATCGCATCGAGACCCGACCTGTTAGATATTATCGAGAGCCTCATCCAGAGGATAGGAAAAATACCAGAGAGCAGCGGTACCCAGAGGATCACCGCGGCGTCTCCGCCGATTACACCTCAGATGATTCGTCGGGAAGGGAGTACCGACGACGGGAAAGGATGAGCAAACGCGCACAGAAAAATCGTTCCCGACGCCACAAGGGACCCCGGTCAGATTCTCCTAAGTACAAAAAAGGTAGCACTGAAAAGCAAACGTCGGTGTCATTTGAGAAAGAAGAAAGACCAACGGGCACTAGGGAAGAATGGGTAGCACTGCCTCAGGTGCAATGGCAACCTTCGAACAGCCAGAACCAAGGATACCGAACTAGCAGCCAATTTATCAATCCCGGGGATGAGGGCATGTACGGGGTTCAGACAGAAGGGCTCGGAGGCGGAGCTTTCAGGTACGGGCTGAACTGGAGAGCTTCACCATTGTCCGATGAAATATTAGCGGGGCAACTCCCGAAGAGATTTGATATTTCCAAATTGGAAAAATATGACGGAAAGAAGGACCCGGCTAACCACTTGGAAGCCTTCAAAAACTTCATGCTGAGTTTCGACAATGACGATAAACTTCTATGTAGGGAATTTTCGATGACCTTCCGGGACCGGAAATCCAAGTGGTACAACCGATTACCACAAGGTTGCATTAAAAAAATTGGGATGTTCTGGATGATGTTTAGACAACATTTCTTCGGAAGCAAGAGTTTCCGAGCCAACGGAGACACCATTATGAATTGTAAGCAGAGGCTAGGAGAGAGCCTCACGGAATATACCAGGCATTTTATTGACGCTAAGACCGACCTAGACCATTGCAAGGAAAACGTGGCGCTAACCGCGTATCGCTTGGGTTTGCTCCCGGGGCCAATGAAGCAAGCGGTAACTAAGAAGCAAGCATTCACTTTCTCCGTCCTTCTGGCTCAAATAGAAAAACAAATATTGATTGAAGAAACCGAGGCGTCCGAACTGACTGCACTAATTCAGTAGAGCGCGCAAGCAGCGGTCGTGATAAGACAAGGGACCCAATCCAGCTACGCTCAGCCAGCCCAGCCGGTTAGCACAATACCCCCGACCCAGTCCTTACCTATCAAGCCTTCGGCTCCCCCAAGCCAAAAAACGAAGCAGACGAGTCAAGCGGTTTCGCGACCCATATCTAACAAGTGGATCTGACCTACTTACTTCGCCGACCTGACATAATGTGTATCATCAATCTACGAAAAAACTAAGAAAAGCGGGATGTATCGAAGACCTTTTCCAATACCAACACCTCGGTAACAGAGGAATAACCGTTATTGTCGCTATCACAAAGACGTGGCGCACGATACTAAGGATTGCATCGCCCTCAAAAAAGAGATACAGATGCTTATAGAGCACGGAAACCTCATGGAATACGTAAAGAAGAAAGCTCAGCAGAACACGACTTCGAGAGAAGTGGTAACGATACCGAAGCCCGAAACCACCATGACCATTTCCGAGGTCGTCGACCCTTTTGATGTTTCAGTCGAGTAACTCGACCCCGAGGCGAACCGAAACATCATTGGGATCATCGAAGAAGAAGCTGAGGAAAGTATTGGTAATGTGAAAAACCTTTGTAAATTCTTTGAATCTCTGACTATCTTCGGTGGAGATTCTATGGCAGTACCACACACTCTTCCAGAAAAAGGCATATCGTGAATATGACCATCCAATAGGAAGCTCGGACTTACCCCCACTCCAAAAGCGTCCCATCACCGATCCTGTATTTTAATGATGACGACATGAGAGACAGAGTCGGCCCTCATGAGGACGTCATCGTGATCGGGGCGGCCATTGCAGGGGAAGAGGTCCGGCGCATCTTGGTGGATACTGGTAGCTCAGCCAACATAATCTTTGCATCCACTTTCACCAAATTTATGACACTTCAAGCCATCACGCGGTCGGATCGCACTATTGTAGGGTTTACGAGGTCCGCAGCTGACGTGGTCGGAGAATTTGAGGGCGTCGTTCAGCTAGGCCGCGGTCCATTTAAGAAGGAGGTCACCGTTTTATTCGTGGTAGTAGACGCACCGGCCTCTCATAATGCAATTTTCGACAGATCATGGATATCACGAATGCATGCGGTATCATCCACGGTCCACCAGTGTCTGAAATACGTGATCGGAAACAACGTGGGAATAGTCCGAAGCAGCCAGAAAGCGGTACGAGAGTGTTACCGAGCGGC
Source organism: Limnanthes douglasii subsp. nivea (assembly GCA_036936605.1). NCBI lineage: Eukaryota > Viridiplantae > Streptophyta > Magnoliopsida > Brassicales > Limnanthaceae > Limnanthes > Limnanthes douglasii. The sequence goes on along the minus strand of JAUPFV010000005.1, from coordinate 102,528,983 downwards.
GTTGGCACCCAAAAAGGATCAAGAGATGGATCAGGTGCGGGAATAACAGTTAAAGGGACTCCCCCTGGGGTCATTACCCGTTGATGATCCTAGGGAAGCTCCTAGCTATTTGACTACCGTCGAAGAATGTGAACAACACCCGTTTGCCGAAGGTAAAGTATTGCGGATCAGGATCCGTTTGTCGCCGGTCTACATGGAACTGTTGTTGTCTTTACTACGGAAGAACTTAGACTTATTCGCGTGGTGCTCGAGGGACGTAACCGGAGTCCCAGAGTCTTGTGTGATTCACAAGCTAACGGTCAACAAAAACGTCAGACCCGTCTCGCAAAAGCGCCGGGCTTTTTCCCCAGAAAATGCAAAAATTATTCTGCGCGAAGTCGAAAGAATGATCAGCTTCGGGCACATAAAGGAGTCAAGTTACCCACTATGGACCTCTAATCCTGTCCTGGTAAAGAATAAAAACGGGAAGTGGAGGATGTGTGTGGACTTCACCGACCTCAATCGGGCGTGCCCGAATGACCCCTTCCCGATGCCGAGGATTGACCAATTGGTGAACTCGACCTCAGGAAACAGACTACTATCGTTCATGGATGCGTACGCCGGCTATAATCAGATAAAGTTGCACCCAGCAGATCAGGAAAGCACAACGTTTATAACGGGTCGAAGCCTCTATTGCTACAAGGTTATGCCGTTCGGACTAAAAAATGTCGGAGCAGCATACTAGAGGCTAGTTAATAAAACGTTCGATGCCCGAATTGGTTTATTTCTCGTTCGTCTGACAAGTGCCCTCCATTTTTTCAGGTCTTGAGAAATACTAAGAATTTTGTGTGGACGCCCGAATGTGATGAAGATTTCTCAGGGATTAAGCGATATCTATCGTCCCCGAACCTCCTAACAAAGCCTCTGACGAGCGAGACCCTTTTTCTTTATATCGCGGTTACGGATTTTGCAGTTAGTGCGGCCCTGATAAGCGAGTCGGGACCAGCCCCTACAGCGGTCTACTTCGTAATCAAAAGCTTACTGGATGCGGAAACACGGTTCTTGAGGCTGGAGAAAATGGCCTTAGCCTTAGTTACCGCTGCACGAAAAATGCGGCCATATTTTTAAGCCCACCCCATCGTCGTCTGCACGTCATTTCCGCTCAAATATGTCCTCCAGCAACCGGACATGTCGGGGAGAATGTGTAAATGATCGGTCGAGTTGGGTGATTTCGACATCAACTTTGAACCTCGGACGGCCGTCAAGGGCCAAGTTCTGGCTGATTTTTTTGGTAGAGTTCCATTCCGACCGTCCGGATCAAGATGCACCATCAGGGGAAGCCAAACCAAATGAGTGGGTCATCCGCACCGACAGGGGGGAAAACGTCAGTGGCTACGGAGCGGGCGTGCAGATAGTTACCCCAATAGACGCCAGTATGCACTAGGCCATCCGATTTGGTTTTCGTACCTCCAACAACTAAGCCGAATATGAAGCCGCCTGGCCGGTCTGCGGCTAGCACAGGTGTGTGGAGCAAGGCAAGTACGCCTCGTTAGTGATTCCCAACTTCTGATAAACCAATCCTCGGGAGCTTCGGAAGCCAGGAAGGAGCATCTGGTCCAGTACTTAGCAGCGTTAAGAGTGCTAGCCGCCTCATTTGTCAAGATCACGTATGAACACGTCCCAAGAAGCGAAAACATGGTGGCGGACTCCCTAGCATCAGCCTCCTGCTCGAGCAATTACAACCTGGGTAACCGAACAAGAAAATCCATCTATCATAAAGAGGCAGGAGCTGGATAACCGACCAGAAATTTCTTGCCAAATATCTTCGGTAACTATTTCCGATGGGCGACGTGATATCATAGCCTACCTAGCCGAAGTTCAACTACCAGGCGATGGCACATTGGCTCGGAAGGTTCGCAACAAGGCCCAAGGCTAAGTCTTATTGGGCGACATATTATACAAAAAGTCATTCAGCCGACCATTGCTGAGGTGTTTGGGGGCCTATGAGTCACAGATAATAGTATCCGAACTACATGACGGAGAGGGTGCGACTCATTGTGGTTACAAAGCCCTAATTAGAAGAATCTTTCTCGCCGGATTTTATTGGCCGATGATAACAGCGGACGCACATCAAATAGTAAAAACCTGCGATACTTGTCAAAGATTCGCGAACGCGATAAACGTACCCGCGGCTCCTTTAGAATCCATATCAGAAGGATTGCCCTTCGACCGATGGGGAATCGACCTTGTGGGACCGCTACCAATGGCATCTGGTGGGAGACGGACTATTGTGGTGGCGGTGGACTACTTTTCAAAGTGGATTGAAGCCGAGCCATTATCCGCCACTAAGACTAAAGACATCATCAAATTTATTTGGACCAACATCTGTTGTCGGTTCGGGGTACCCCAGAGGCTTACCATGGATAACGGACCGCAATTCGACCCCAGAGAAACATTGTCTAACTCAAAGGATTAGACAATGTTTCTCTGCTCCGTTCCACCCTTAAGCGAACGGAAAAGTCAAGTCACCAACCGAACCATTCTGGAGGGGCTTAAAAAGAACCTTGAAGGAAAGGCTGGCAAATGGCCAGACTATCTACAAGAAGTATTATGGGCTTACTGAACCACACCTCGAACGGAAACTCAGGAGTCACCTTATGCTCTGGTATATGGTATGGACGCGGTCACTCCGGCAGATTCCATTTTTCCGTCTTTCAGGATCGGTACGTATGATGAAAACACAAATCAAGGCGACAGACGGCTTGCTCTCGACCTCATAGAAGAAAAACGGAGTCGCACTTAGCTAAATTATTTACACTATCAGACCCTAATGAGGAGTCGGTATGCATCTAAAGTACGCCGTCGGGAATTTAAAGTCGGCTATAAGGTTTTGAGACATGTTTTTCTGCACACCAAAGACAAAAACCTCGGCAAGCTCGCCCCGAACTGGGAAGGACCATACGAAGTAATAGAGAAAATTAGGAACGAACATATCGTTTGCAAAACAGGCTCGGGCACTCGTTGAGACTGCCATGGAACATTGAACACTTGAAATCGTATTTAGAGTAATTTTACATTCCTGTAACTCTCTAAGCATTGTGTGTAATAATTTATTGGTCGGGGATGCACTCTTTTTTACCTCGGTGGCGCGAGAAGGTTTTAATGAGACATCGTCAACACCCGACCCCCATTTTTTCTTTAAGATTTAATCAAAATTTTCTTTAAGATTTAATCAAAATTTTCTTTAAGATTTAATCAAAATTTTATTTTTGCCTTCCAATGTTTGAAGTATTACAAACTTTGTCAGCTGACGAGCTGGTCGACGCTTGTTCTTACTAATCTTGATTGATCAACAGAACCTTCATTGGTTTTTCAGTTTTTGAACTGATCTACATCTTAAAATTCCCGACCCTAGGGGAAATTTTCAATATTACATTGATCTACAGAACCTTCATTGGTTTTTCAGTTTTCGAATTGATCTACATCTTAAAATTCCCGACCCTAGGAGAAATTTTCAATATTACATTGATCTACAGAACCTTTATTGGTTTTTCAGTTTTCGAACTGATCTACATCTTAAAATTCCTGACCCTAAGGGAAATTTTCAATATTACACTGATCTACAGAACCGTCATTGGTTTTTGAGTTTTCGAACTGATCTACATCTTAAAATTCCCGACCCTAAGGGAAATTTTCAATATTACATTGATCTACAGAACCTTCATTGGTTTTTCAGTTTCGAACTGATCTACACCTTAAAATACCGCCCATTATGTTCCGACCCCCGCAAAACGATAACATTCACAAAAATATAAAGTAAGAGTGCAATAATTGATTGTCAAGAAGTTGTTTACAAAATAAGTTTATAGGGGCCTCCGCAGTCCCCAAAATCCACAAGTCTTAAAACAATAAAATATGAAAACACAAAAGTGAAGGACATCGGGAATCAAGCATCCTCTTCCTCCGACTCGGGGTCGTCCGACTCGTCGTCCTCAAGAATAACACCGGAGGGGCGGTCACCTTCTGGAACATCCAACCTTGTTTACCTCAGGGAAAGGTCAGGGAAGCGGTGGTGAAAAGATAGCACGTATGCAGCCTTGGCATCAGCGTCTCTTTCTTCATCCACTTCTTGCATTTTTCAGCAAAGATTGTATTGGCTGTCTTTAGATCGGTGATCTCCCGCATCAGGACCGCAGCACGATCCTCAGGACCGCGGCACGATCCTCCGCGGCTTTCCTTGGTTGCTCCAAAGCATCCTCGGCCTCCTTAAGCTTTTTTTCTGCCGAATCCTGAGCTTCTTGGGCCTTCCGCACATCCTCTTGCAGACCGGTAACCTTCGCCTCTGCACCCGACAGCCGCCGACTCAGTTCCCCTACCCGACGTTCCTTCAGGGCCAAGGGCACAACCATGTTGTACAGGGAAAGGGCCAGTCCGTCGGTAATCTACAACGGAAACGTGTGTGGACTCCCAGGCACCGACAGCACTGGAAGCTTCGTGCCACTTGACGACGGCGCGGCATTAGTGGGAGCCTTCGGGGGGCTAGCATCATCCGGGATCAGCACCACGGGATCAGTCATCAAGCCACCCTTAGCCCCCCCCCCCATGCTGGTCAAACAGCTCCGGAACGGTAGCAGTGTCATCACCAGCAGCCGACCCGCCCTCCTTCTTCGAGCGCTTAGACTTCTTAGTCTGAACAACCTCTGCGTCGGCCCGACCCTTCTTTTTCTGCGCCAGACCCTGGGCCGGATCCACCTCCCCGCCCTCAGCAGCACCTTCATCTTGATGCGCCTCAGCCCCCACCTCCTCAGCACCAGCATTGTTCCCCTCGACTTTCTCATCGGGTTTGGGACGCTTACTAGGCGCCTTGTTGCGCTTTGGGAGGAAAAGATGGGCGTCGGGCGCATCCGTTTTGGCAATCATGTCCTCCATGCTCGGGGGCTGACACAACTACTGAATAGTAAGCACCTCTGACGAGCAACGCCAGAGGTTGCTCATAATAAGGTTGGTGTTCTTGAAGGCCCGATGCATTGCCCGACCCAGTGCTGCCTGGCATAGTCTTTCAATACTTGGAAGGTGATTTTGCCCAATTTGAAGTGGTCTTTCTTCAGCCCCACCTTCGACACTACACAAAGGATCGGTACAATTAAAAAAAATATGCTAGGGGCTTACCATCAGGGACCCAGGTCCGGAGCAATTGCCTCGGGTTCTCCTTGCTATAAGGGCGGCCATTTTCCCAGCAACCGCTAAGGAAGACGAAACGATGCTTCCAACCTTTCTCACCCTCAAGGAAGTCGTTGACTATCTTCCAAGTGTTTGCTAGAGAAGAATAGAAGAACGGGGACTTGGGGGATTTCGACAGCCCGGACATGGCTATGTACTCTTCCATGGGAATAACCCGACCAGACAGGCGCGAGGACATTATGCAAGACATTAGTGTGTACCATGTATTGGGCGTCAACTGAGAGGGACAAATTTGGAGGGTTCGGAAGTACAGAGCAATCTCAGGGTCCATGGGAAACCTGAGGCCCTAATTGAATAGTTCGGTGAAGACCACAATCTCTCGTGACCGAACGTGTACATGAGTCTCTCCAGGGATGGGAAACCGAACGGTGACGCACTCCGGAATGCCCCAACGGATCAGCAGCTCTTCTTGCTCATCAGCAGGGAAGCACAGGTACTTGCCCTAAAAAATGGAGATAACGTTGTTCGCAGGTAGCCAACTGTGGTATCTGGTGGTTATGACCGCCTCGATCTCCTCGGGAAGCGGCTCCTCGGGAGGGGCAGCGGCATTGCCAGCAACAGCAATACCGACTTCTACGGGCATATCGGCTGCCTCCGATTCTTCGGTAGTTGCTACCGGAACTTTGTCAGAACTAAGGTTGGTGGCGGCGTCAGGGTCGGATGTTCGAACGCAAGGGTCTGTAGGACCAATGCTGCTACCAGTTTGCGTTAAATGAGCCTCGTCTTGTTGCTGACGAGCCCGTTCAGGATCCAACTCTGCTAGCGTCAGTGGCCGTTTATTAAAATCTAAAAAAGTCATAACAGTGTTAGTCCCGGTTCGGTACCCTTGTATGGAGGGAGTGAGCTGAACCATCTCAGGAGAATTACCTCCTGTTGGAGAAGTTTTAGAGCTGGTTTCGCCCATGGACAAAAATTTGGCTTTGCCGAAGCGTCGGGGCGGAAAAGGGAGCGGGGCCGTATAGGAGTTGACTGACGAAGGCGTCGGGCGTGTTAATCGAGCACTTGGGGAGCGAGGAGAGCTACTGCTAGAAGTGATGACGACGGGCTTGGGGGTCAGAGCGCGAGGCAGATCGGGCAAGGTAAAAGACTCTGCGGGGATCGGGTCAGCGAGAACAGGATCGTGGGGTTGCGGTACAAGCGTGAATGGCTTAGTATCAGAAATCCAAATCAAACCAGCACGTCGGTATTCTTCAGCACGGTCGCCAATACTAGCCCAATCTTCAAAACCGAACACTGGACCTTTCCTCTTCTTTTTTGGTTTCTGCTTCGGGTATCTAGGTCTCATAAAACAAGCATTCCCTCTCTAGAAAAACTTGGACAACACTTTCTCTCTCTAAAAATCCTCTGAGAGGGATCTGTGTTTATGAGGTACTTATAGGCAACCTCACCCAGCCGTTTAATGACCGGAGAAGGCCAAACGACGAAAAGCAGCGGGAAGTCGAAAGGACTTTATAAGAAACTGTGGTGGCGAGCACGCGTCTAGTTAGAAGTCGACACGTGTCGCTTCCTTTCTGACACGAGCCAACCCTATACTAGCCTACTCAGACGAAGACATTAGATGGGTTGCCATGACCCGACTCGTCACTCAAAGCGGGCTTACCGGCCCAAGCCCATAGAAAAACCGCCAAGAAGGTTCGGAGGCTGACCCGAGGTGATTCATGAGCCCAGTAAGGGAACCATCCGAAGCTATCTCCCAAGAAAGACCTAGAGGAATGAATAGCAGTTGGGAGAACGTCTCTGCACCCGACCGAATTGATAGGCACCTCAACGGTCGGACACGCTGGAAAGAAGGGGTCTGGCCTGGACAGACCTACCATCGGCCTAGAGGGTCGGGGACGGTAGCTCCTAACTTGACACTTTTACGAGTCTTCGTTCCCGTTGCTCTCAAAGACTGGGGGCCTACTGATAAGGGAATAATCCGCCAGAATTAATAATAAAGGGTTAATTATAAATAGAAGGAAATTGATGTGGTTGTAATAGCATTTACAGCTTATTAAGGATTAATTTGTAAATAGTGTATTTGGTGAAGGACTGAAATAGAAATAAACCTAGCCCACCAAGGACACTAATGGGTCCACCCTTATTTACTATAAAAGGAGACCCATTATTCTTGGTAGGGGGGACATTCCACATTATAATATTCTCTTTCCACTTTCTCTCTCTACACTCTCTCTCTAGTCACATCAGGTCCAAGATCCAATATTCTTCCTAGTCATTTATTCTCTCATCAGACATGATATCCACATAATTATCTAAATAAAAGGTTTATAAATATTAGTCTGATTCATATATATGATTACTTATTAATCATACAGTTATTGGTAATAGTAAATACATCAATAAACATATGATGCTTCTCTCACTTAGATCATCATATGCGGTCAAAATAATGCATTTACTTATTAATTTTTCAATGGGATGATTAGTAATAGATAATCTGGACAACCATGTACCTGTGGATTAATATTAAATGACTAAAGAAATATTTTTTGCACTAATATATGCAGATAAACGCAACAACAATCACATCATCGTCAACAATCAATTACATGGATTCATTATGTTGTGTATTATAAAAATAATATGAAATATAATCGTACGTATCTATTATTATTTTATTCCAACTTATGTGATGATTTAATTAATGACAAAGAGAAGTCAATAAAACTTAAATGAGAATATTTATTATATATCTTTGTATTTAAAACATAGTTGTACACATTGAAATGGAAAATATAGTTAGGGAACTATTACAAACTTCCACTAAAATTATTGATCCTCTAAATGGACAACCCATGTCATAATGATATATTCATAAAAAAATTGTGTTTATTATTTCTTTAATAATAGGGTTGTAATCATGGAGTTATATACTCTCTTTTTAATAGACAAAAACTTTATCTATATGTTTGGACTTAGTCGAGCTTTTATTATTGTTTGAATATTGATCTGTAGAATTGTTATCATAATATATCATTGGAGGATTTTATATCCCTTTTCCGTGACAAAATTTTACAATCAACCACATGAATTTGAGTTGGAATACTCAATGATCTCCATATATTGATTTTTTCTATGTCACCATATGTATTTTTTTATTCGTTGCAAATACTAGAGAATATTTTCAACTACTTCCCAATCGTACATCCTTGGATTACATACATACATTCCCAAAAACCCGACAACAAAGAAAATGTCCGACCTTATAAATATTTAGGATACATCATACTACCGGCTGCCAAAGCGTATGTCACCTTTTGTATTTTTTGAATCTCAAATTTTATCTCTGAATGTCAACTTAGACTTTATTTGTCTCATTTAGAAATAATGTATCTAACGAGATGTTATTCGTCATTCTATAATATTGCCACATTCTTTATATATATTTTGTGACAATCCCATGATTCTACTGGAACTATCTCGGTGAATCTTGAAACCTAATACAAACTCTATATAACCAAGATCTTTCATATTGATTTTTTTATATATAAATATTTTCATAGTATGTAACAGTTCCTCATCGTTCATGATCAACAATATTTCATCAACATACATCAAAACTAAGGAGACTATGGTAACATTTTCGAGAAGCATGTTTGAACCCATATATAGATTTCTCAAGTTTGGATACAATTGACTTTGAACCCCCAGTTACAAAGGTCTTAGCATGCACCATATATATCACTTATTCAATGTCACCATTAAGAAAAATACTCTTAATATCCATTTGATGAAGCTCTAGATCAAAGTGTCAAACTAGTTCCATGATTATCCCAAAAGACTCATTCGATGATATTATTGAGAATATATTTTTAAAGTCAATATATTTAGCATGTTTATAAATATTTTCAACGAGTTTCAAATTTATGTATCTTTATATTACCGCAAAATCCTATTTAGCTTTGTTAACCCACTTGCATCTCATCGTCTTATTTCGTTTAGATAAAAAAAATAAGCTCACAAACCAAATTATCTTGCACTGACTTATACTATTGTTTCATAACTTTGATCCACAAATGAGAATAAGAAGTCTCAATGGCTTCACGAGAATATAAGGATCATTTATCGTTAAACCACCTGACTCTTTATGCTCTTGAAGATATACAATATCATTCGAAGATATAACATTTTTCGATTACCCTAATACCACATGAATCTTCATATTATCAAATATATACTATATAATTCCAAAACATATTATTTTTCTTTTCTCTAATGAAATTTTTTTAGGGTGTCATTATTATAATTTTCATTTATTGAGATAGTGGAGATTTATTTTCATGAACAATGTCATTTTGATCCATATGTGGAAGATATATATCATCTTGAATATCTTCATGTTCTAATGGGATTGAAATGATTTCCATTGTAACTAAATCATCTTATACATAAGTATTTTTGTTAAAACATTTATAAATCTCTATATAATATTTCTAAAAAATAATATTTATTCCTAAATTCTTCCCTCCAAACTCAACATCCTCAAAGAACCTTGTTGTTCCCATTTTAAATATACTTTAGTAGAAGGTTCATAAAACTTAAATCCTTATAAATGTTCAAAATATTTCATGAAATAATAGCTAACCATCTTAGGGTATAATTTCTTTTCATTCGAATTATAAGGATTTACTTCAGATTGACATCAATGTAGATGCTTTAAGCTAGGATTTCACTTCATTTAAAGTTTTTGTGAGATCTTAATGGTTTCTTTTGTGATATATATTTATAATTTATGTACTACAATTGATGTTTTTACTTAGGCTGATAGTGGTATATTTGAATGACTAGTCATACTTCTCACGATATTTTTAAGCGCACAGTTTCATCTCTATAATACATCATTTATGTTGGGATAACCCGATATTATATAATGAGAAATTATACTACACTTCTCTAGGTAGTTTCTAAATGATCAATAATGTTGTCCACCCGAAAAATAACATATAACATAGTATTTATAAATTTGGTCAGATCTTACACATTTAATGCTCTTACCAAATTGTTTAAATTTTGTCTTAAAAGCCATGACCTTTTCTTAGAGATTTTAATTTCTCACGAATAAGGTATAGATACATGTACCAATATAATCTATAATATATCACTTTTTATTCGAAAATATCGTTAGGAATGGTCCAGATATATCGATATATATCAACTCCAATAATTTTTCCATTATGTATAAACTTGACCTTTTCACTTTGGTATATTTTATCTTGATATGTTAGATACAAGAACCAAAGGTTAGATAATTAAGATACCTTAATAAACCTTTCGGTAACAAGTTAATCAATTCTTATTTTACATATATGAACTGGATGTTTGGGGTAAGGAGCTAAAGCCCTTACTTTTTCGGCATTGAGCTTGGATATATCATATAGAATTTGTTTTATGGTCATGATTAAGGTCGATCGTTTGCTTCAATTTCGACCATAGTTATCGTGATCGGGTTGTCCTTCCCCATAGCGTCTATCTTCTAGACATGAATTGACCCTGGTTGGATGTTTCCCAACCTCTCTTTCCTCAACCGCTTCGGGATTCGTTTCTTACGGTATCGTGATTTTGGGGGAATGGAAACACCTCCGGGTATCACCTGTTTTCCACAAACGGCGTCAATGATCGTTGTGAAAATAGTTCCGGTTCGGATAAGACAGTTCGGATTTGGGTCTGATTAATTTACATATGGAAAGAGTAATACTTGAAACGGTAGAGAGAGAAAATAATATTTAATTAATCTCTTTTCTAAAAAGGTGAGTTTCTCTTATATAGTAATAGTGGTGGGTCCATATTTTGCATTAATGGTCCTTCAAATTAGACCTTTGTATTTATTATACCGTAGTCCTTTATATTTCTATTTCCTAATTGAGGTTATATTTTCCTCAGGTTATTTATCTTAAGTTAAAAATTTATAATGTGAGAGGTCATACATTTACTCTTGTCCCAATAATGCGGCCTCATATTTTACTGCCGTATCAATTAGCTACTTATATGTTCATTGATTTTTTGTGATGCTTAACAATATTGAATAAATAAAAATTATCATTCATTCTTAAATATCTAATGCCTAACACATTATCATGTAAAGAAATAGTGATCTTATTATTCCCAAAACGGAATGAAATCCAATGATAGGTAATTTATATAAAAAATTAAATTATTTTGAACATATTTCGAATTTGAGAAATGTCAAATTAAAAACAACAACTGAAATTCAAAAATGAAATAAAATACGCACGAATTTTCCTTTAATTGATTGATGGATCTTTCACCATCGTTCAGGCTTTGGCTTCTTATAATACTCTCAATAAAACTAAAACACGGTTGGTCGTAGCAGTATCAACCCATGATGTGTTTATTGTAATTGAAATTAAAATGAACTATGAACATACAAAAGTTCTAAGATTACCTTTAGCTTTCATTCAAACTTGGTAATTTTAACATTCATTTTTGAGATGTCTCGTCTTCTTACATAAACATCAACTTGTAGCTGATGATTCTTTAGATTTATTTTCTCTTGAACCAAAAGACTTATCAACTGCTCTATCATATTTTCCTTTATTTGTTTTATCTTATTGAAAAAATCCCCATATATACCTTATGAAGTTAATATCGCAACCTCTCATCCTCCTAAGTAACATGAAATGTGAGTTCATTAATCGTCCATTTCTTACACTCATGAAAAAACTTAAAGCATAAATCCTACCACAAGTTCCTCGGAAATTTCAATTTTAAGTTCGTTTAACTTTGAGGTGATAATTGGCATCCTAAGAGTATGTTTAGTTATTATTATTATTTCATAAAAATTCATGAGAATAACTACATCATCAGTATGTTAATCTTTACCTTATCAATATTTCCAAAACTTTTCTGAACTACTTTGAGAAACTCAATTGCACGAATGATCTCAGTTCGAAATTCTCGCCGGAATTCCAAAGTTTCAGTAATTTCCCAAAATAACCGATTTAACATTTCACACAATTCAAATCCTTTCTTCTCCTTCGAAGAACTATTTCAGTGAAGGGCATGGGCTTTTTAGTCCTTAATGGAAGGTAAGAATCATGGTATTTTAGATTCATTTTTATGTCTTTACTTTATTACGGTTGTTCCATCTAAAGCGGGAGGTATAATGCCTAATGGTTTAAAAGTATTTATTACAACAATACACATAACAAAAAACACATAAAAAAATTAATTGATACATACGCTTATAATAGTTTTTAAATATATATTCAACATGTAAAGCATAACGTTACAATTATAATAAAATCTATTTGGAAAAAGATATAGTTGATCCAATTTTAATCGACTTAATTCGAGAGAATCTTCTTTTACGTCGTTTTCCTCTTAATTACCAATTTTTAATTAAAAATATCATGTTTAAGATTAACTATGCTAATTATTAAACTTCATTTTGATCGGTAATGCACGCAGTATCATTAATCATGAACTCGTCAAAACCATAACTAAATCAATTCACCAACAAAGGTTACTTTGGAGATATGTTGAGTTCATAACCTACTTACCGAATTTAAAATGAACTTAATAATGAAATATAAATAATATATAAATAATGAAAAATAACACCAGTATACTCAAGTTCCAAGATACTATGTTGTTCAGGTGCACAATGACTTTTATAGGTGCAAATACTGTATATATCTGCAGTATGGGCTTTTTGACATAGTGATAATAATATCGATGGGGAAATAAGAGAGGGTGTGGCAGTGCTTTGACTTATTTCCATGGAAGCCATCAGGGGAGTTGCGGCAATAATGCCAAAAATATGGGTTTATCATAGGAACCATCAGGGAGTGTCACGATAATTTATTTTTTGTTTCTAGTTTGACTAGAGCTTAATTTGTCGCGGTGACGCTACTTTATCATGTGCAGCACGATCCTAAATTGATCAAAATACCCTAGATTTCTTGTAAAATCCTGACATGTTTTTAGTACTTATTCAGTAAAAAACCATGCAATTTAAATTTCTAGATTCACATACCTATACCAAATCAATCAAAAATTAGTCTCATACGTAAAACTTTCACATAAAGTGACACATGCTTATCATATTTTATTTAAAAAGCTGAAAAACTAATATTTAAGCATAAAATGATTGCTATGATACTATTTGTTTGAATTCATATTGCTTGAATCCTAAACTCATACATAAATCTTTTCTAGCATATTGAGTTTTTTTGTAAATGTGGAGTAATAAAGTTACATGAAGTAGATATAACGTACTTGTTTGTGTCTTTTGTATTCTTATTGATCATTAATAACATAATTATATGAATATATGGTACCAGGATCTATACAAATAATTATTTCCTCTTTTTGTCTTAGTCTTGATTGGTTGTAGTGGGAATGATCCAATCCACAAGTTCGAATATCTTTCATGTATCTTCTTTTCTTTAGAAAGATTTGGATTTGACCAGATATGCTCTTCTAATGAGGAGTAACCCAAAAAAATTGGTCGTTTTTATGAAAGAATGATCATTACGTCCCCTTTATATAATATGAAATTAGGGTTTTGATATAACTTTAATTAAAATTTGATCCCTTAGTTATGCTAGTGTGATCAATGACTATAATGTTTACTATTCGTTTTTTACAAATTAGTCACTAAACTTTATAGTTTATACTTAAGAGTCAATGTTTAGATTCATGTATTCACATAATCTATATTTAACCTAGTATATACACAATTACATTATAAAAATATTTTCGTCTATTAGTTTGATTATTATTTATATGATTACTTACTAATCAAACCGTTATTGACAATATCTAATGCATTAATAAGTATACGGCGATCCATCATAATAAAGATCTTTCAACATTTTTATGATAGTACTTTAGTAAAAAGATCCACTATGTTTTTCTTATAACGTACGTACATGACAAAAAAAAATTCATATTAAACCATTGTCTAAATTAATTATACTTAAGCCTTAGATCTCTAGACTTTCTTGTTGTGGATTCCATAATAGGCTATACTGTCAGTTTATTGATTATCATATTAAGTTTGTATTGTTATTTTCTCGTTAGAAATGAATGATATATCTAATAATAGGTCTCTTTAACCATTGAGTTTATTTTTTTGTTACCACCAATATTTTGAACTTCAAATCCCTAGTTAATTGTAATATACAAGTATGTTTTTTGAACCTAAAAAGAAAGCCTCACTAGTAATTGTAAACACCTATCACATAATCAGTTTGTTATCATATATACTAGGGATCAAACTTGTATATTTGTATCATTCAAGTACCTCTTGGGAAAATAGAATATTTAAGACACATATTATTGAACCTCGCAACTTATTCAAGGATTCATTCAGTAATATTATAATATCATACAATTGGATTACTAGTAAAAAGATTCGATTTAGTAACTACATATGAAATATAAACTCTAGTTCATAAAATCATTCACGCGAAGCTTCTTATTCCATTAACATATTTTAATTAAGCCATTGGTTTTCTTATATTTTTTTAAAGTTTTCAACTGTGCTCAAATAAAATAAAATAATTTTTTTTAATTATCAGTATTATCAATTCTCGTTTAATATAGTTATATTGAATAAGAGAATAACCCTCACTATTTAAGATTACATTAATATGAGAATAATGTATATTTCTCAAGATCTTTAATCTTAAAAATAGAAAGCATAATTTTCGCAGTTTCTATGTTATCTCTCCTATCATCTACGTATATGCACATGATAACCATAGTGTCGCCATGAACTTCAGTGTATAAACACAAGTTTTCCGTGTTGTGCCTAAATTCAATAAATATTATTACATGATAAAAAATTTCATGTAATTCTTTTACATTTATGTTTTAAGTGATATAGTATCTTAATAAGCTTATAGACTTTTGATTCGTTATCCAGTAGTATACATCCTTAGATTGTTCCATGCAGAACTTTTTTGTTGAGATCTTTATTAAAAAATATTACTTTCCCACATAAATTTTGTGAATCTTAAGAATGTGTACCTACGTAATCGCAAAATAATATATTCGCGATTTTAGTATTTGTAACATATATATCAAAGTAATATATCCATTCCTTTTTATAATAATTATTGGCTACCAATCGAATTTTAAATGCTTAAATGGTACGATATATGTGGCAGCTTTTTGGATTACCCAATAAAACCGATTAATATTCAACCCAAAA
This sequence comes from Limnanthes douglasii subsp. nivea, assembly GCA_036936605.1. NCBI lineage: Eukaryota > Viridiplantae > Streptophyta > Magnoliopsida > Brassicales > Limnanthaceae > Limnanthes > Limnanthes douglasii. The sequence continues at coordinate 102,513,583 of JAUPFV010000005.1, read as the reverse complement.
ATATATCTACTAATTCTCAAATATGGTCATACATGATTAATTCTATCCGATCGTTTATTGTGTTTTGTCAAAACATAAATTCTTATAAAAATATTTATTTATTTTTAAATTTTAAATAAAAATATATGAATTTTGCAAAAAAAAAATAGGTATATAAAAAAACAACAAGTGATCATTGCATATGTAATCTTAAACGGAATACATATTTCAAATGCAAAAAAATGAAGGAACAACAACCCAACTAAAATAGAAATAACAAAATAAATATTTAATTAGTAATATAAAATCAAAATTTCGTTTATATCCTATATTCTGAAATCGATAAATTAAAATCTAACTTAAAAATAAATACTGACCCCATAACAATATAAAGATAAATGAAATGAAAAGGAACATACTTTAAAAAGTCTTCGCATTATTACTATTGTATTCATTATAAAAAAAATAAACCGGAACAACATAAATAAATTAAGTGAAAACCTTAATATTAGAAACCAGATCAAAATAAATGTGACGATTGGTCAAATAGATGACGTTGGGTAAAAACAATCAAATCTGCTATTCCGCGGTTGAACAAAATATATTTGTTGCATTTTATGAGGTGGGAAGTATCGGTGAATATCCACTCAACTATCTAATTACCTATTAGTATTCGAAATTAGGATAATGTCACTTGGTACCTTTATTTAATATTTAAAATACTCCTGACTATATATATATATTCGCCGGTGCCTTAACTAGTACTAATCTGAGAGTTGTTTGAAAAACATAGTTGAGAGTTGTTTGTGACTCTATAATCTGGCAGTTGTTTACCACTCTCTCTATTTCATGAGAGTTGTGTGCAACTCTGTTATCTGAGAGTTGTTTGTAACTCTCCCGATTTCCTGAGAGTTATTTGAAACTCTCTATTTCGTAAGAGTTGTTTGCAACTCTACAATTTGGAAGCGGTCTACAACTCTCTCTATTTCTTGAGATTTGTTTTCAAAGAGATCGCACGTTATTGGTGAATTGTTTTTTAAGAAGAATAAATCAATAGATCTAGTTTTGTTCATTTAAAAAAAAACAAAAACGATGGTACTTTCATATATTTTTTCCTAGCTCCGGTTTGAAAGATATGAATCTTTTAAAAAAAATAAAAAAAGAAAGTAAGAACGAGAAATTTTAGTTACGTGTTTGTTGATGAAGGCCGATGAAAATTAGGATATTAAAATAATATTCGGTATTAAGTAAAAATTTAATAGTTTTGATGTGTATTAAGAATAAACCAAAACTTGAATATTAGAATGACTATATAATAGTCGAGGGAGTACTATAAATACAAGGGAAATTGCACTTAAAGTACCCACTCAACTATTCAATTGTCACTTACTACCCAAGGTTTGATCAATTGTTACTACCAACTCAACTACCTTATTGTTACTCACAACCCAATGTTTTTTTAATACCCTAACTACCCTTAACCCACTATATAAACATAATTTTCTGTTTTCTTTCTATTTTTTCTAGCTTTTTGAAGATTTGAATTTGTTAGCCGCTCTAACCACCTAACCCTACAAACCACCACCAAGACCGGTTGAAATCACATTTTCCGGTGATCGGAGTGTTTAAGGTCTGCTTATTTATTTAGTTTGGTGGTGTAAAACGTATCTAACCACTGTCTTCTACGTACAGGAACTGATCGTGTTTCTACGTACATGAATCTGTTGTTTTGCAAGTAATCGTGTTTCTGGTCCTAGGTAATCGTAATTACCTACTGATTTCGAAGTTATTTTGTTGGTTTTATCAGTTGGAATAGGTTATATTTTACTGTTTTTAGACTCCATAGGCTGATTTCGAGCTTTTCTCTGTTTTTTTTGTTACAGTGATCTGTTATTTTTTTGTTAATATTTGTCGTTATATACTCATGTCCTTGTTTTCTGATGTTATATACTAATTTTGTAGTGCTTTAGATTTTTATTTTGGACGTTAAACATGTGTAGATTACAAGTTTTAGTTGTCCAGGCCTTCCACGCAAGATGCAAATTGTTTGATGTATTCGATGATGAAGATGCTGATTGTATTATCAACTCGCATGGTGACATGCGAATCACATGAAAGAATTTCAAAATTTGCTTAGAAATATGCTGCGAATTCGCATGTTATGATGCGAACTAAGTGAAACTCTAGAGTATTGTATGTTCAAACAAATACCATGACTTTTCTACGTTTTCGCATGTTATGATGCGAACTGTGTAGAACTTTAAAGTATTGCATTTTCAAACAAATATCAGTACTTTTTTAGTTGCTTTTACGTTTCGCATGCTAGGATGCGAACTATCTAGAACTTTTTAGAGTATTGTATATCGAAACAAATATCAGTTTTTTTTTACAAACAAATATCAGGATATGATGCAAATTGAGCACAATCCGCAACTTGTAGGTATACACAAATCGCAAGATAGGATGTGAATTGCTTGATGCAGTAATAAATCATTTGCATATAGTTTTTGGGACTAATAAATTATAGTTTGTTCTGTCCAGGGTAAGAGATGTCCAAATCACGAGTTGGTGTTTTTAAATATGGTCACCAAACCGCAATTGTGCCTTTCATGGAGTTTGAAAGCTTTCAAAGTATCCAAGCTTATGTGGAGAACACATGGGAGGAGCTTGCCACAGGTGACTACCTAATTACCTACTCCTGCGGGGATCACAATAATTGTTTCTTTAATAACCAGAATGATTTTGTGGGGTGGGTTTTATATCTTGATTTGGAGCATTTAAAACGGGTTAGTTTTCTCATAGAACAACACGTCTTCGATAAGGGTTCTGGTGAAAAACGTTCGGTTGATAAGAGCTCTGGCGGTAAGGACTGTGGTGTAAAGCGTAAAGAGCGTAGCTTGAGTTTGGGAGAACCATCTCCCAATCAACTAGTTAGCAGGGAGAGTAGTAACGGTTTAGTTAAATCTGATCAGAGAAAAAAACAACTTGCTACTGCTGGTTGGGCTGATGCTATTAATGGAGTGGGTCAAACTTTTGAAGAAGGTGCTGCTGGTCTGAGGTTATCTTTGTGCAAGTTTGCGTTAGAGCATGGTTTTTCTTTCAAATACATGCACAACACAACAAATAAGATCATTGCTTATTGTGAAAATAAGTTCACAAGTGGGTGCAAATGGAGGCTTTATGCATCTATTGATTCCAGCACCGGCTTGATGACAATCAAGAATTATGTTACGCACCATACTTGCAGTCCTATTTTCTCCCAGAAGCATAAGCATAAGCGGCACAGTCATTTGACATCAGATTTGATTGCAGAGGAAATTCAGGATTCTCTACGGACCTGCATTCGTTGACAACCAAAACAATATAATCGACTGTCAAACAAGATTACGGTCTTAACATCTCTTACCGTTTTTCATAGAATGCTTTAGAGAAGGCTAGGAGGGGAGTTTTTGGAGATAGTTCAAGTTCTTTTAGTTTACTAAGCGGATACTTCAAACTCTTGAAGAGCCGGGATATTACTTCAGACTGCTAGTTGGAGTTATCAGCTGGAAACCGATTCAAGCGCTGTTTTGTAGCATTCGGTTCGTCCCTTCAGGGTTTTCATTCATGCCGTCCAATGTTGTTTGTCGATGGAACCGACTTATATGGCAATTATAAGGGTACCTTGCTTACTGCCATAGCAAAGGACGGCAACAACGGTTAGTTACATTTAACTAGTTAATCTGAATGATGTTTTTTTGTGAAATTGTTGTGCAACAATTCGCATCCGAAGCTGCGAATTAAGCAATGTTCGAATCTTCACATTTCGCATTTGAGGATGCGAATTATGCGATAACAATTCGCATCCTATATATGCAAACCTTTTGTTGTTGTAATCTTGACATTTCGCATTTGAGGCTGCGAATTAGGTAGTATTTGAAACTGTGCTTACATTGCAGCAAATATTGTGAGCGCAACTACCAGGACAGCATGTGAAATGTGTACAATTTTTAAACATTTGGGTACTGTTGTAGTGTTCATTTGATCTGCCTTTTTCCAGAACTATTCCCTGTTGCTGTTGGTGTAATTAACATTGAAGATTGGGACAATTGGATGTGGTTTTTAGGGTGTTTGAAACCACATTTGTTGGATCTCCATATCACATTTATTTCAAACCGTCATTCTGGTATCGTTAATGCTGTTTCTGTCTTGTATCCAAACTGCTATCATGCGTACTGTTATTTCCATCTCATGCAGAATTTGAAAGCCAAACTGGAACATACTAACAAAGACTATAAAAAAAGGATGTTGAGTTTCTTCCATCGTCTTGCTTATGCTCCCAGTCGAGAGATTTTTAAAGATATACTAACAGTTTCTCTATGTGAAGGTGGTGACAGAATGAGTGATTTTCTTGCAAATTTGCCCCCTGAAAAGTATGCGCAGGCTTACGTAAAAGGGAAGCGATACGGCTCTATGGCTTCTACTGCAGCTGAATCGTTTAACAATCAGATCAAAAAATATTGCGGCCTACCAATTGTTGAGTTTATTGACTGGATTAGAGTCTTGCGTATGACTCAAGTTTCACGAAGATACGAAGAGGGTCTCAGCTGGAGTACTAATTTAGTCCCCGAGTACGAGAAGAAGCTAAAGAAGAATGTTGATATGTGCCGAACTTGGGTAGTACGTAAGTTGCTACCGCCATGTTCGAAGTCTTTTCGAATCATGTGACTGTTGTTAATCTGTTGGATTTTAAATGTTCTTGCGGATCATGTTAACAAAAGTGTTTTCCATGTCCTCACGCTTTAGCGGCAATACAATATACTGACCAAGATCTATTGACCGTAATAGAGCCCTTCTTTACGGTTAAGAATTACAGGGAAAGTTACTCTTCCAGCATACCATCTATAACGGATTTCGGGGAAGGGTGCAGCACTAACGATCCTTCGTTTGTTGAAGTTATGCCTCCGAACGTTAAGAGACGCTCCGGAAGGCCTAAGAAAAAGCGAATCTCTTCTAGAGGAGAAATCCCAACAAAGCAGTTGAGGTGTGGCCGTTGTTCGAAATCAGGCCATAACCGGAGGACTTGTGATATTCCAGTTTAAGGACAATCCGTGTTGTGGACAATTCTGGTTGGCCACATTTATTTGTAGTACTGTTATTGTTCTGTACAACAAACTAAACATTTTTACATTTATGTGTTTGGAATGCTTTTATTAGAGTAAAGAAATGTTAAGTGCTTTGAGTTGCATGCAATTCGCATCCAGTATTGTGAATTGTGTACATTATGTTGATATAATGTTGCAAACATCTATCAGGTTTCCATGCGATTTGTGTGAAATTTCACCAGGATACGAATCGTTAGTAAAAATCATATCAAACATTTATTAGTATTTTTTATGCTGCAAATTGTGTTGAGCTATAACGTAATGCCTTTTCAAATAAATATCAGGACTCCTGGCTTCGAATTATGACCAGAACATATGACAATAATTATTCGCATACGATTCGCATGATATGATGCGAATTATGACCAGAACATATATCAGGAATCCTCGCTTCTTGTGTAAAGAGATATGATGCGAATGGAGAACAACCAGAAGTGCTGATATTTGTTCACATGCTAAGTTGCGAACCCTGCTTTCATAAAAATACCAGGACATTCAGTGGGCTGCAAATCGCATGTTAGGCTGCAAATTGCATGAAATTCAGTAATGTTGGAAACAAGTAATATATCAGGTTAACATGCGAATCATTTGCAAATTATAATTGGATGCGAATCGTTTATATGATTGAAAGTCTGTAAAGAAATTGGACTACAAAAAAGAGGATTACTATATTTCATGCACTAACAAATGTTTACACAAATCACTACAAGTTATTGCTGTTAGTAAGTTGCATTCCAAAAAAACAAAAAACAAAAGCCAACTCTATCAGTCATTAGTTGAGGATTCTTCACCATCTTTCTCCTCTGTGTGCTGATCATCAGCCTTTTGGTCTTCCACTTCCTCTTCATCTTCATTATCTACGTCCATCATGCATAAAAATTTTGTCCTTGATGGATCGGCTTCGTCTCCCTCTTTCTTTTGTTGTTTGGAACCTCTGTCATCTGAGGTTTCACCTTTTCTGGCTGAGGTGCAGCAGCAACAATTGGAACCTCTTCTGGCAGAGGTTCAACTGCAACCATTGGAACAACTTCCACTGGTTGAGAGTCAGCAGAGTAGTTTTCATCATATATGTCTAAATCAAAAACAAATACTGGGCTGTTTGGTGGTGTTGCTGGCATGATCAACTCATCACTCCAGTTAACGGTTAAGGATGACCAGGAGTCACCCAGAGAACCAAGTGAACCATAGTTTGAGTATGAGGTGGTGGTTGTGGTGGTGGAAAAATACATGACTGTTTGAATTCGAAGAGAAGAGGGAAATGAGTTTGTTAAAAAATAGTCTATGGTTTAAAACGTGTAGATTGTTTTAAAATAGTCTCTGGTTTACTAGTGTTATTTATAGGGAAATGAGGTAATCATTACATAGCCTCCTTGTCCAATCAGCAATTAATGGGTTCTATACGTGATTAGATTGTTTTTGTGTGCTCAATGGAGAAAACATTTACCAAGGCATAAGCCATAGCCTGTTCGTATTCTTGAACTTTATATTTTGAATTTTCTATTCTGTACCAGGCTGCGAACTGTTGTTTAATGTGGTATACCAGGGTTTTCTGCGAACTGTTTACCGATAAGTAAGAATCTATCAAGTTAGGATGCGAATTGTTTGATCAGTATCCTGTTTTAAGACACACCAGGGATTTGCTGCGAATTGTTTGGTTGAAATTATACGAATATTAACCAACCCTTATATATCAGGTTATGATGCGAACAATTTGGTAAGGAATATGCACATTTCTGAAAATGTAATTTGTTAATGTATGCACAACAAACTAAAAATTACAATTGATGTATTTACAAGAAAAAATCATAGTGTTTTAAATCGAATCACCCATATGTCACGGTGTCTTCGTTATTTAAAAAGTAATCAAACATTTCTTCTCTGAAGGCAGTGACCATATTTTTATCGTATTCTGTCTGCACAAATCCATGCTGGATAATATCTCTGGCGTAGTTGTAGACAAAAATACCACAGTCCAGGGTGCCTGGTTTTTGTTGTGGGATTTTTCTTTCAGTCTTCACCTTCCACCTTGTCCTTGATTTAGGTAGGAATCCTCTCTTCAACAAATATTTGATCTGTTTATAATAATTAGTGTTAGGAACCAGCACAAAAACAACAACAGTTGGTGCCATACAATTCGCAACTTAGGATGCGAATTGTGTGACAACCAATCCAACATGGGCATGTCAAGCAATTCACAACATATGGTGCGAATTGTTTGATATCCAATCTATTTTTTCTGCAAGCATTTCACAGCCTGTATTTATTGAAATGCATCGTTCAAAATGATTCGCATCCTATGCTGCAAAATGTGTTATGGATAGGCTGCGAAATGCAACTGATTAACTCACATTTTGCAGCATATCTCGATCACAGTTCGCAGCATGCGTTGATCATGTATAGTTAAAAATATGTTTAAACGTAAGAGTATAGTTGGGAATATTTACCAGTTGTGTAGGTGTCCTTGTGGTGTAGTCTATGGCTTTCAGTTTAGGCAGAAGTGGATTGTAGTTTGTTATTGACCTGCAGTCGAAGTCAATGACGAGCAATGTCCAGTGGTTTATCTGGTCCTTTGTCTCGGTGCATATTGGGATCATGATGATGTTGGGGGTTTTGGGCGCCTTTCTAAAAGCTGCGTCCACCAAATTTGTTACTTCCCAACCATCTTTCAATTGATGCTGCATCCAAGCGAGAGTACATTACAATGAGAACATTTTCTGAAACTTTGAAATTTACCATAGCTAAACTTACCGTAGTCATGCCCGAAATCAGTACGGTGTCATGTTTCTCTCCTTTAGCTTTAGTGCATGAAACTTTGAAGTATGCTTCTTCAAGAATATTTCGAATCCAAGCGTCGATAACCTAAGAAATGAGTTGTTTATTTATGTTAAATATACAAGACACATTTGAAACATTAAAAAAGCGAATTGGTTGACAATTGGATACCTTTACGTCCAGCTCCAGTTCTAAAGGTAGTGCCATCGCATCACTCGTTTGCACTCTAATTCCGTATGTAAATTTGGACTCTGGTAACTGTCATACCACAGGATCAGGGGTATCGCTCTCGTAGGCTTTAACTAACTGTATTTTATGGTATTCTGCCACATCGATACGATCGTTACTTTTGTTTTCTTTGGCCATTCGCTGTAGTCTACTTTTGGCGGTTCCCGTACTGTTATAAATATCTCTTCCTCTTCCTCTGCCACTGGAGGCTGTGTTGGTGTCAGTAGATTAAAAGTAGGCTCTTCTGTCTCTTTACTTGGCTCAACCTTAGGAAATAACAAAAATTAAAAGTAGAAGGGTGTTAGTCATTATAATGTTAACGACCCTAAACAGTTCGCATGCTAACATGCGAACTTTTGGTTCTAGTTGAACACACTTAAGAGTATCTATCAGGGTAGCATGCGAACTGTTCGAGGTTCCACTGAACAGTTCGCATGATACCCTAATATTCGTTTGTAACATTGAAAATAGATCCACACAATTCTCATGTTATGATGCGAAATCATTATAAGTAGCCCTTACCGCACGGTCAGCGACAACCAATGTCGTTGACTTGTTCGGCATAGGATCTGGATCGTGTCGGCAGAGATCATTAAAGTCATTCTCCGACATGTTCTCCAAAGACCGTTGTATTATAGAATCGTAATATACATTATCAATTTCATTTAAAAATGTCTGTGAAACTTGAGTGTAAATACCATCAACAAAAGCATCGGGTAAACCTATTGTGTTATCGTTGGACTCTGGAGCTTGCAGTTGATTTGTTACCGGTGCTACAATTTCACGTTGGTTTAGCAATTCTGACTTTGCGCACATCACCGTTGGTCTTTGATGTACATCTGCATATGTGGTGTTGTCTTCTAAAGATGGTCCTTCCTAGTTGAGTAGTTATGTCTTCTCACAGGGATGGACAGGTTCTGACTCCTGCGGTGCTATCTCTAGCGTTAGCCTTTCTCTCTTTGCCAACGCTATCTGTTGTTGCTGTTGTTGTTCTTGTTGTCTTTGTTGTTCTTCTTGTTGTTGTTGTTGTTGTTGAAGTTTTTTCTGCTGCTGTTGTTGTGGTTGGTGTTGCTGTTGTTGTTGTTGTTGAACTTGTTGTTGTTGTTGTTGTTGCTGGTGTTGAACTTGTTGTTGCTGGTGTTGTTGTTGTTGTTGTTGTTATTGTTGTTCGTGTTGCTGTTTTTCGTCTTGAACTTGTTACTGCTATTGTTGGTGGTGTTGTTGTTGTTGGTGGTAGGGGTGATATTCTGTCGGTTCGGTCGGTTTTTTTAAAAAAAAATTAAACAAAACCGAAATGATTCGGTTTGTATATTATTAAACCGAATTAGCAATAAAAAAATCGGTTTTTTTCGGTTTTGGTTTGTTTTGTTTCGGTCGGTTTTGGTCGGTTTCGGTCGGTTTTTCGGTTTTAACAGAGATACGGTTCGGTGCGATTCGGTCGGTGCGGTTCGGTGCGGTTCGGTGCCTTCGGTGCGGTTCGGTGCCTAAACTAATGGGTTTGTACTTGCTTATGAAATCTAATGGGTTTGGGAGTTTATTGCACTACACTGCTACTTGAATCTTTTTTGTCCCTGCTCGTATGTAATCATCCATTTTGCATATTATCTTTTTCATGAACAGTCTTTTCTACTACTTGTTCTGCTACTCTTCTAACATGTCTCTCCGATCAGCCGGTTTGGTTTTACCTCTAGTCTGAAGAAGTGCTTACGTTAAGAAAGTGTTAATGGGATTTCATGTAACAGAAAACCCATATTGGCGAATACACATTTTAGAAGAACAACCAAAATTGTAGTCTGTGCGAAACTTGATATAACATTAAATATTCGTCTTCACATGCGACATCCAAATACAAATGATTTATCAGACAAAAAGAACTCTGAATCCCGCCAGGAACGAATGCAACTGAACGCAAACCATGTCATGAGAATACCATAACTCTCATTCGGTTAGTAATGATACAGACTCAATGCACCATGTAACAAGAATTCAATCAAGACACTGACTCTAATGGTATACATTGTACAGAGGATGGTATACATTGTACAGAGGAATGTTAAGTTAAGTTATAGCGAGAAACAAACAAACACACAAAAATAAGTACACAGATCGTAAGATTTAATTTATAGTTGGGAAGATCTTTCAAATAAGACAGAAATAAGTACACAGATCCTGTATTAATAGCCTTGTAATGAAATTTAAGATCCAAAATACGACAGAATCAGTTTAGGTGTGTTATTGCAGATCCAGCCAGTGATGTATTAAGCTGCATTGCTCACACATTCAATCAAATAAGCTGCATCAACTAACACGTATTTCTTCTTCCCATTCTATAAAAAAAACAATCAAACAACAACAAAGCTAGGAAATGAAACAAAGCATTAGATAATAAGCTACTAAACTCTTAGTTGTTTGTTGACAGTACACATACCTTCATCTCTAGTGATATTCATATTGGATGACGTTACTTCACTCGTATCTTTAGTAAATTCTATAAAATAAAAATAAAATAAAATGTTAGTTTTTAAAGCTTAAACATATATATATACTCGTCTCCATTTTTTCAAATTCTTCAACGTAATCCATTGCGTCTCGGAGATTTATTGGAGTTGACGAAGACCACAGCCAGTTTTGTGAACAAATAAGGGCTTCTATCATCTTTGGTTGTAATGCGCTACAAAATGGATCAAGAACACGACCGGCAGTGCTAAATAGGGATTCAGAAGCTACCGTCGATACCGGAACTGCAAGAACATGTCGCGCAACTACGGAAAGTACTCAAAATCTTGGAGACTTGATCTTCCACCATGCCAATATATCAAACTCTTCTACATCTTCGCAACTCTCCGATAAATACTTTTCTACTTCCGATTGATTTTGAAAATAATCAACTTCTTTCAAATGTCTCTTGAATTGTGACATTCTTACTACTCTCGGATCTACATTTTCTTCCATTTCGTTGCCCATTGTTTGAGTCCTTGTTTGACTCTCTAAATTTACCCCAGCTTCACTTACAACGTATGAATCGTACAACCGAATAAGCTTATCTTTGATTTTTTTTAACAAAAAATCGCTTCTCTCAACATCATACATAAGAATATTTTCAAAACAAAACTTAACATAACACATCTTATAACGAGGGTCAAGAACCAAAGAAATATATAATAAAGGGTTCATAATATCAAAGTTTTCCCAATATTTTTCAAACTTACTCTTCATACTTTGAGCCATTGATTTCAGTCCAGGATTCTCATTGCGTACCTCCAACCCAATCACGTCTTGGATAGTGATTAGTTCCATAAAAAAACTATTTGAAGTTACATGCATAGAACCCGAAAAACGTAAGGTAGCATCATAAAAGACTTTCAAAAATCTTGCAAACAATCTTACTTGTTGCCAATCTTCAAATGAAGGAGGCCCCAAAACCACTTTCTTCATTTTTCTACTACTATATCCATCATCACATCCATCGCAATCATTGACATTTAACAAGAAATTTTGATCATCCTCTTCTAATCATTCAAAAGCTTTAGAAAACTTTTCAGCTCTTTCCAACATCATATAAGTATAATTCCATCTAGTCGGCACATCCAAACAAACCATGCTTTTACATTCAATTTTTCCTTTTTCAGCACAAAGTTTGAAGATTTTGAACCTTTGTGGGGAAGATCTCACATACCTCACTGCATTCCTTACTCGAGCGATCGAGTCATGCATCTCTTTCAATCCATCACGAACAACAAGATTCAAAATATGGGCGCAACATCTCATATGCAAGAATTCATGTTCTAAAATAGTACATCTTCTATACTTAGTCTTGCTTTTGATAAATTCAATAACCTTATTATTTGAACTTGCATTATCAACTGTGAGAGTAAGAATTTTATCAATCCCCCATTCAAGCAAACACATCTCAATAACCTTCCCCAAATCCTCACCTTTATGACTTTCAACTATACAAAAGTTCAGAATTCTTTTATGTAGTTTCCAATCAGCATCTATAAAGTGAGCGGTGAGACACATGAAATTCAAATTTTGTATAGATGTCCATGTATCCGTAATTAAACATACCCGTTGCCCTAACATGGCTGCTTTTAACTTTTTTTTCTCCTCTACGAAAACAGATACTAAACAGATTAAACCCTAAAGTAGTTTGACTCTTATCAAGATTTTGAAACAGATACTTTTTACATTGGTTTTTTAGATGGTTTCCTAAAGTGGATGTTCCATTTTGTTTGGGATCACAATTGTATATTTTCTTGCAATAGTTACATGCAGCGGTACGAATATCGTTAGGATTTTTACGTTCAATTTCGGTAAAATGGTCCCACGCAAATGATCTTTTCCTATTCTGACCAGCAATAACGGCATCAGTGCTAACCTCTTCCATATCATTAGTTTTTCTATGAGGGATTCTACGATTACCTTGAACGTTTTGACCAGCAATACCAGCATCAAAGTTTTCTTGATTTGCGCTTTCTGCATTTGTAACTTCATTTTCCCCGACCATCTTAGTTAATCTGCATTGAGCAGATGTAAAAATCAAATGACATATATGAAAAGCCTGATAGTAAGCCTTCACATACTGGTGCTGTATAGGTACACTATAGAACATTTTTTTCACAGTAAATAAAATCAATATCAAAGCTGTAAACAAACTAATGAATTGCAAAATCTGCAAACTACTTACGAGAAAACTGAATATTAAAGCTGTTGCAAGCAACTCAAGTCCTGTATCCGCAACAACCTGCAAGCACTCTACTGTTATCAGTCTGAAAATCAGCATAATCGGGATCATACTTTGATGGTATCAATTCAATGACATCATTGTCGTCCATATTATCAAATCCATTTTAAAAGAAGTCATACTTAAAATGAAAAGTTCTGTTAAGTTGTACTCACTTTATCTATAGTAGTTTTAATAATACAATGCATCCCATAGCTCTAGACTCTAGTAGTTTTAAGTTGTACTCACTTTATCTATATCTCCTATTTGGCTACTACTTGTAACAAATCCAATCCTTAAAGCTATCTGTTTTATCTCCAATCCTTAAAGCTATCTATTTGGATATGCAAGTCTTAAATTATTCATATCCCCTTCAACCATATCCGATGTTCCAAACATGCCCTTAGATTCCGTGACTGTTTGCTAATGTCTGGACTACGACTAGATAAAATAGTCAAATCTGGTGTTTGGTCTCACATTACTAATTAGTCTCGTGGAGATGGTTGGGATTAATTAGGAGACTGCGTAATCCGTCATACCTACATAATCTATGGGTAATATGTTGTGTGGATAGAGACTTTTCTAAAATAAATTCTATATTTTATCAGTCATACCTACATAATCTATGGGTAATATGTATGTAACTTAATGTTGTATACTTCTTGTTTTAGCGAGGTTTATATCAGAGCACCCTCAAAGGGTAGGCCATTTACTATCAGGGAGGTCAAGGCTTCTCACATTGGCCAGCTGGTGAGGATATCTAGTATTATAACTCGATGCTCAGATGTTAAGCCACTGGTGCAGGTTGCAGTCTATACATGTGAAGATTGTAGCTTTGAAATTTACTAGGTATTGGAATAATAGCTAACACTCATTATTATATTTTTCATGTAAAGATTTGGTGCTTCATAACAGTTCATTCACATAGTTTGCCACTGTTTTCTTGTCTATTTTCTTGAATGAATAAACCAAGTAATAGGGTTTACATAGTCTATTTGATCTATTTCCTATCACAATATTATTGTTGATTCTTCTTTTTCTATTGTCTTTCAATATGAAGTAACTGCTTATTTTTGTTGTGTCTCTATCCACACATTACTAATTACTCTCGTGCAGAGGGTTGGGATTAAGATTCCTCTTTCTCAGACCGAGAACAAGAAACTATAATGCTTGTTTAAATTGCATAATAAAATTGCAAGGAATGTGCTACAAATAGATAAAAGAATAAAAGTAGAACCTCAAGGTACACTTTCTTTTGTTAGAAATCTTCGATATCGAGTCTTGCAGCTGTTGCAAGTAGTTTCAGGGAATTCCTTTCCTATAATTTGAGATGAAAAATCGAGAAACTGATCAAACAAAAGACAGTGGTACTATCATATAGGAGGTGGGTAGTGCTTCAAACTCAACAACCTGATAAACAAAAGACAGTGGTGCTATAATTTGAGATGAAAAATCGAGAAATTGATCAAACAAAAGACAGTGGTAGGATGTGTAGGACACAACACAAGTCATACTTACTTTTTCAATGAGGATGACCTTTTGATTGTTTCTCTCGATCACCACTTCTACTTGTATAAAGTCTTTTGCAGCTGGTCGACTCCAACGGCGGAGATTGTAGCCTAGGTGAAGAGCAGAGGAAGGTAGCGAGAAGGCCTAGAGGAATGAAATTGAAGGAGGCTAGCTAACAGGCTCTGGACCTTTGGTAGTGGTTGGCTCTGGTAGTGGTTGGCAATTGAAACAAAACAAAACCCTATCTAAATTCGTGAAAGAGAAACGAAAAAAAAATGTTACAGCCAGGGTTCGTACCCCAGACAGGCGGTAAAAAAAAGATCTTAAGTTTAAGTGTACAACCACTAGGCAAAAGGTAGAGACAATTCTTATATCAAATACAGTCTACATATTAACATATACAATATATTCTATAGATTCGGCCGGTTCGGTTCAAATCGGTCGGTTAAACCGTACAACCCGAAAACCAACCGAATTAAATACGGTTTAAGAAATTAAAACCGAAACCGAAATCTAGTTTTAAAAAACCGACCAAATCGAACCATTTTGGTTTGGTTCGGTCGGTCGGTTCGGTTTTTTTTGGTTTTTGCTCACCCCTAGTTGGTGGTGGTGTTGTTGTTGCTGGTGTTGAACTTGGTGCTGCTGGTGCTGTTGCTGCTGTTGTTGTTGTTGTCTTTCGGTCTCCTGTTTCATAAAAATTCCAATAAAAAAGGTGGAAGGGTTAAGCATACTATAATCATTGTTGTGAACGATTCACATGTTGACCTGATATTTGTTTTGTCCATTTCATACAAATCGCAACTCAGCATTCAAATTTTAAAATAACCAATCTACTAGTTGAATACACAATTCGCAACATAAGATGCGAATTGTTTGGACAGGACTACACAACAGTCCTGATATTTGTTTGATATCATTATATCATGCGATGGCATTGTTTGGAATATGTATTCAACTGGGAAACCCCGCTGACTGTTTTAAATAGATACACTGAGTTTGTTTGAATATTTATACAACAGTAAATATTATTTCAATAAATTTCATCACAATAAATAAATAAGATATTTGAATCTTATTGAACTTTTGATCCACTTACATCTTCTAGGTTGCCTGGTTTTGCCACTTCTTTCGCACGATCTTCTATCTCCTTTGGGTCATTCGGAGGAGACTCGTGTCTTTTTTTCTCTGTCTGTGTCTCTGTGGTGTTCGTCTCTGTGGGCACCGACAACTCTTCGTGCATCCTTGCAGATTGTACCGGTATGGGTGAATGGTTGGCATCATCATCCCTATCTTCTAGTAGTACTGTATTAGCATGGTGCTGATCAGCATCAGACATGGATGCTTGCAATACAATGGACGCTGCTCTATCTGGAAATGATGGTACCTGCTCAACTATTGGGCTTTCAGTCTGGCAAATTGGGTGAGAGATAGCAGCGTGGAGTTGTTGTGCTTCAAGATCCGCTATCTTCCGTTTCAATTCTTTCAGCTGAAAAAATGATAGCAGACGTTTTATAAACATATTAAGTTCTGATTATTTAAGGGGAAATTGATACTTACTTCTATGGCATGTTTTTCTATCCTCCTCTCGTACTTGTTCTCGTCGGCATATGTCTTAAAACGCTTTGATTCAGCAACAATTGCAGAAATCTCGGGATTAGGTTCTCTGCGTTTGAATAAATAATCACCGATTGTTTCACTCATACTGGTTGTGGCATCGTTGTCGGCCTCCTTCCTGGATTTGCCTTTCGGTGGTGGTTGAATCGTTTGCTTGGGGAGTCTTGGTAGTGGAATCGTTGGCTCGGGGAGTGTTGGTTGTTCGGGTCTGAGAGACATCACCTTATTCGTTTTTTTCTGTGATTCTCGTCTCCTTTGTCGTGGTCTTGATGTTGTGCTTTTCTTCCTCTTCCTTGATCTTTCTTCTGGTGAAATACGTAAATATGTAAATATATTAGGAGTAAAACCTTCGCTACGTATGCTCTTTCGATCTTCGGGGTTAAATTTATTTGAATGTGAGGGACGACCATGATCGGTAGTTGTATTCATGTTCACCAAACCCTAATACCCAAATTTATTTTCTTTGACTCTTTTGGTTTATTTAATAATTGACGTTCTGTTCGTAAGGCATCAAATCCACCGGTTCCGGTGGCGTTTCCGCTAATTGCTTCTGGTATGCTATACTCGACGGCGAGCTCATCGATCCGGCGGGATTCTCTTTACCTGTTCTACCGTCTGTCACCATGTAGTCCGTGTAATCGAAATCCATAGCCGCTCGATTCGGTATGAATCTGTCCAAGTTCTCTTTCGAGGCCTTCCGGTGAGAAAGAGTTGGTCTTGAAGTGGATTTCTAGATCTAGGAATCATGTGTGAAGGATCTGGATCCATATCTGTAAAATACAAACAAAACATAAACACACAAAAAAACAACAACAACAAAACGTAAACAGTAATACGAAATTCTATGAAGATATTAACAAAACAATAGATCCTGCAAAATCGTTAGATGAATCAAAAAATATTAAAAAAAATTAGAGAGAATAGCAAGAATGATCGTCGTTAAAGCTTGGGTTCAAAAGGGAGAGGTTGTGGTGGTTGGCGAAGGCCATGGCGAGGATGCCGATGGAGCTTTGGCTCTCTCGAAGGCGAGTTTGAGTACATAGCAACGAGTCAGAGGGTAATCTTTTAGGATTCGAATGATAAAAACGATGCTCGTAACGGTTTTGGATATGTTATCCGCGTACCGATCATCTTCCCACAGACGGCGCCATTTGATGATGAAAAAATATCATGAACGGAAAGATAATTGAAAAATATATAAAAAAGGAAAAGTTCGAAAGATCCGCAAGAAAATATCCTCACTGAAACCCTAGCAAAAAATGATCTCCCTCTATAAGAAAAGATCAGTTAGCTTATATAGCAATTGTTGTGGGCTTTTTGGCCTTTTGAACCATTGGACTTAAACAATTGATCCATTAGAGGCTAATTCATCCCACAAACTTACTAAGTAAAAACATATTTACTTCTTATTACAAAATACATATTGGTTAAATATTCTAAAAATCTGACTTGCGAATCGTGTAAATTCTTCCCTCATCAGTAGCCCCCCTAGTCCTTGCGAAGAATTCTAAGGAAGGACTAGTTTTGTCACTACTTCAGATTTTACTTGTTCCTTATTTGTAGTCCCCTAATCGTTGCGAAGAATTCTGAGAGACGAGTAATTTTGGCGCTGCTTCAAATGTTACCTGTGAAAACATAAAATGTCTTGGCCAACAGATGTAGACCAACAGATGTATGAAATGTAGACCAACAAATGTTAGAAGATCCATCAGATCCAAAATAATAAATTTTGAGTGTTGACCAACTAATGTTGGAAGATCCTTCGGATCCAAAATAACAAATCTCATATGTTGACCAACTAATAGTTGGAAGATCATGTTGATCCAAAATAATGAACTTCGAATGTTGACCAATTAAAATTGGAAGATCAATTAGATCCAAAATAATAATGAATTTTAATTGTTGACCAACTACTGTTGGAAGATCCTTCGGATCCAAAATATAATGAATTTCAAGTGTTGACCAACTAGTGTTGGAAGATCCCTCGGATCCAAAATAATAATGAATTTCAAGTGTTGACCAACTAGTGTTGGAAGATCCCTCGGATCCAAAATAATAATGTTGACCAATTAAAATTGGAAGATCCCTTAGATCCAAAATAATAATGTTGACCAATTAAAATTGGAAGATCCCTCGGATCCAAAATAATAATGTTGACCAACCATCCAAAATAATAATGAATTTTAAGTGTTGACCAACTACTGTTGGAAGATCCTTTAGGTCCAAAATAATAATGAATTTCAAGATATAAAAATACTATATTTGTGGTAGTCAATACTTAGTAACAGACCATAAGAGATAGCATAGCAGCAAAGAGTTATGAAACAAGATCAGAAAAAGGCATGTAACAGTTTCTTAGATACTTGAATTTGCTAGAGGGGTTGCGGTTTCAATTCTCTAAATGCCACAAAATATGATCCATAACAATTCTTTTGTTTCTGACAAAATATTTTGGGAATACAGAACAGAAAACTTGTTATGCAATACTTTAACAGAAAACTTGTTATGCAATACTTTAACAGATAAAGACTCGGCTAAAGACATGGTTGAAATAACACTGTCACCACTGTCCAACTCTCTTTCCTAAAGTAATCATGCAATACGCATATCAAGGTATTTATGTTCTTAGCTCCCTCTTTATCAACTAGCAGAACAGAGGGAGATACATCTAAACAACTTTTGAGAAGTATAAAGATTAATCAAACACATTTAGCCGAGATGTCTAGATAGCCCTTATCTTTGATTCTAAGTGGTATACACATTTTGGCCGAAAATCCAAAAGCTGTGACAGTATATTGGATAGAACGTCTTCTGATGTTGTAGACGTAAAGAAACATATAAGAAAAAACATACCATTTGATTCGTTGATGACTCTAACATTATTGAGATCAAAGCATCTAAACATGCACCTTGTTCAAGAACCGACAACGAAGGAATCGGCATTATTGAAATCAGTTGATATTTCACTGTCTGCATTGTTCGCACTCCTGCTCTGATATGTGGCTTGATGAAGCTATCGGATAATCTGGTGGAGAGATGATCAGCAATGTCCGTTCTCCGGTTTAGCATCCGGTGAGTAATAGTACCTCTCTCTTCAAATAAGTGTAATTTAACTTCCAACCAACCCCAGCTGAAAACAGAAGTACAAAATTCTGAATTGAATCATAACAATCCATGTAAATCAGTCCAAGTAGCTCCTTGTTGTCATGCTTCTCATCCTAAGGCACCCACCTTTGGTGTTCCAGATATGCTTGTACCTCCTTTGGTGTTCCAGATATGCTTGTACCTCCTGTAGCGTGCCTCGTTATTTCCTAAAAATTTCTTAATAAAGGCATGAAACCAGCAAGACCATCCAGCAGCCACTCTGATCGATAACCCTCTCATCATATAGAACTTGGGAGCTAAATATACTCAAGGAAGCCCCTAAAGTCAAAGAGCACACAACCATTTCAGGAGGTAAAAATACTTGCTTGTATGACCCAAATAGAAACTTTACACAAACGTAATCCTCATAGCAACTGAATGCTTCATGGAAGAACTCCACAGTATTTTAAAGCTTTGGCAGATCACATGCCAAGCACAGGTGAAAAATGAGAGCATTATGGAGATCATGAAAGATTTCAAATGGTGCAACAATCAAAGACATCCATCCAGCAGCGATTGGAATATTTAGCCTGTAGACATATGTTTTACGAGGAGGATCATATTTGCTCAGAACCTGATAGATTAAATCTCCAACGCTAACAGCCACAAACTTCTGGGGAACAGTGAATTCCAAATCAAAACTGCAGGACTGGAATTCATCATCGATGCAAGGAAACCAGCAACGAGCACGCCTGATCTGGCTATCAGTATGTATTACATTATCCTCAAAGTGAATACCCGTCTCTGATTTCTCTACCCAGTAGTTTAAATGAACCAACTTGACATTCTGCTTGGTTTCACCAGATGATTGCCAACCATTTTCTACATTTTCTTGATCGAGCTGCCATGGCCTCTTTATGAAGAAATCGAAGCAAACCAATTTAGAGAATTCAACATTTCTGTTAATGGGAAAACTCTATATAGCTCTTTTTTACCTCGGTACTTACTTACGCATACTCTAATTGTTGAGAAGCGACATTACCATTCGTGAGGGAGAGGGTGAGGTAAAACTTATGCATAAATATTGGAATTTCAGAAACATACCAGCTTAGCATAACCCTCGCTTTCCTCACGAAGTAGGTTGAACTTTGTCTGCTGGTAAAGAAGCCTTGATTCTTTGATTGGTAATGGGAATTTGGAGAGAGCCCATGATGTCATGCAGTGTATGGTTATGAGCTTTGCAGAAATTGGTAAGTTGAGTGAAGCTGTGAGTATAGTTATCGAGATGCGAAACCAGGGTTTAGGGCTTAGTACTGTTACTTTGAACTGCATTCTTCGTTTATGCGTTGAAATGGGGTTGATTCGTTATGCAGAAAAAATGTTCGATGAAATGTCTGAGAGAGGTGTCTATCCGGATTCTGACAGTTATAAGGCTATGGTTGTTGGTTATTGTAGAGAAAGTAGGATCGCAGAAGCAGACAGATGGTTGAGTAAAATGATAGAGAAAGGGTTCAAGGTTGATAATGCTACTTGTACTTTGATTACAAGTGCGTTTTGTGCAAATGGTTTTGTGACTCGAGCAGTTTGGTACTTTAATAAGATAACTAGGATGGGGTTTATGCCGAATTTGATAAATTTTACATCTTTGATAAATGGGTTGTGCAAGAGAGGTAGCATTAAACAAGCTTTTGAAATGCTGGAAGAGATGGCTAGGTGTGGGTGGAAACCCAATGTGTATACTCATACCGTATTGATTGCGGACTTTGTAAAAAGGGATGGACTGAAAAAGCTTTTAGATTATTCCATAAGCTTGTTCGTAGCGATCATTACAAACCGAACGTGCATACCTATACCTCTATGATTAGTGGGTATTGCAAAGAGGATAAGTTGAATCGGGCCGAAATGCTGTTTGGTAGAATGAAAGAGTAGGGGTTGGTTCCTAACACCAATACGTATACTAATTGCTTCCTAAAAAAGTCTCTCGCTTTCTTTCATCTGGTTTTGCCTACATAATGCAGCAATGAAAGTAGTATACGAATAAATATCAGGTTTTAGGCCAATTTTCATCATCTTGCCTAGAATCGCGAGGGCCTGCTTCATATCAGCAAGCTTACAATGCTCAGATATGAGAATAGTATACGTAACTCTATCACTCTATCAGCTTCCAGACCACCACGTAAGCCCTTTTTAAGTAATTTTTAAGCCTCTGCAACCCTTCCTCTTTTACCAAGACCATGATCAATACATTATATGTAAATATATTAGGAGTAAAACCTTCGCTACGTATGCTCTTTCGATCTTCGGGGTTAAATTTATTTGAATGTGAGGGACGACCATGATCGGTAGTTGTATTCATGTTCACCAAACCCTAATACCCAAATTTATTTTCTTTGACTCTTTTGGTTTATTTAATAATTGACGTTCTGTTCGTAAGGCATCAAATCCACCGGTTCCGGTGGCGTTTCAGCTAATTGCTTCTGGTATGCTATACTCGACGGCGAGCTCATCGATCCGGCGGGATTCTCTTTACCTGTTCTACCGTCTGTCACCATGTAGTCCGTGTAATCGAAATCCATAGCCGCTCGATTCGGTATGAATCTGTCCAAGTTCTCTTTCGAGGCCTTCCGGTGAGAAAGAGTTGGTCTTGAAGTGGATTTCTAGATCTAGGAATCATGTGTGAAGGATCTGGATCCATATCTGTAAAATACAAACAAAACACAAACACACAAAAAAACAACAACAACAAAACGTAAACAGTAATACGAAATTCTATGAAGATATTAACAAAACAATAGATCCTGCAAAATCGTTATATGAATCAAAAAATATTAAAAAAAATTAGAGAGAATAGCAAGAATGATCGTCGTTAAAGCTTGGGTTCAAAAGGGAGAGGTTGTGGTGGTTGGCGAAGGCCATGGCGAGGATGCCGATGGAGCTTTGGCTCTCTCGAAGGCGAGTTTGAGTACACAGCAACGAGTCAGAGGGTAATCTTTTAGGATTCGATTGATAAAAACGATGCTCGTAACGGTTTTGGATATGTTATCCGCGTACCGATCATCTTCCCACAGACGGCGCCATTTGATGATGAAAAAATATCATGAACGGAAAGATAATTGAAAAATATATAAAAAAGGAAAAGTTCAAAAGATCCGCAAGAAAATATCTTCACTGAAACCCTAGCAAAAAATGATCTCCCTCTATAAGAAAAGATCAGTTAGCTTATATAGCAATTGTTGTGGGCTTTTTGGCCTTTTGAACCATTGGACTTAAACAATTGATCCATTAGAGGCTAATTCATCCCACAAACTTACTAAGTAAAAACATATTTACTTCTTATTACAAAATACATATTGGTTAAATATTCTAAAAATCTGACTTGCGAATCGTGTAAATTCTTCCCTCATCAGCATTATTCTAATATAAAACAAATTAAAAGGCATGATATGCTGCGAAATGTTTGAAACTATATTCATGTTAGAGTTGCAACAATTCGCATGCTGAACAGCAAATTGTGTGTAAACAATATGCTGCGAACTGTGTGGAAACAATAAGCTGCGAACTAAGTATTCATGTCAGGTTGCGAAATGATTGATAAATTTTCTAATATAACACCAATCAAAACGCATAATATGCTGCAAACTGTTTGCAACCCCAATTCAATAGCTATATAAAAGCTCATACATGATCATTTTTCAGGTCGGGTATTTTAATAAGCAGCGGCACGGCTGTTGCTTGACACTCTAATCCTAACCATTTGAAAAACCTTGGTATCAAGGTTGGCTTCGCTACCTCGAGGCCGATTGTTGTGTGCTCCATGAAGAAGGGCTGCATGGGGGTAAGTTTTATCATCAAGATTCTCTGTACATAACTAATTTTTATAGTTAATAGATCAATCTTACAACTAGAAGGGCGACGCAGCCGACGACTCGATTGGGTTTTCGATTGCTAAGCAACTCCTGATAGACTGTCGGAGCTTGTACAGCATTGATCCGGACCAGTCGTAATTGTTTATTTTGCTCAGGTCTTCAACATAATAAATCGTGCTCCAACCCAGGATATCTCCAGATACGGAGTAGAATAGGATGGAGCACAAAAACAGTATAAGCAGCCTCGCAACGTCTTCCAGCTCATGCTCCCCCCCCCCCCCCCCGTCGCTTATGGCTTTTTGTATACCTTCCTGTCAAACCAACGACAAGAGGCTATGTTAGAAAAGTCTAGCATCCTACTTTATAAGATGAAGTCGATTTTACATGTACCTTTATAATGGCATTCGTTATTGTTTTAGTATTACTCGCTGCTACTTTTCTGCCAGTTTTACCCATGAAGTATTTCTTCATCATCCTCGATTCATCCTCCTCGCCGGGCGCGTATTTGTTGTGAAATGCTCCGGTTTTCGTTAACCTCATTTTCTCCGTGCCATTCTTCATCCCGAATATGACTTTCACATCGTCTTCGGTTAGCTTTACAAATTTTGAGCCAATACGGAAGGCATCTCGATCGACAGAGATCCTCTCAACGAGAGACTGAATGATCGAGTAAAAATTCTTCTTTGGCAGCTCTGCCTCATTACGGATTTCGAAAGCCGTTTTCAAAAGCGTGTAGAAGGGTATGTTTCTTGCAGCTTCAATGTGGGCACGGGTAATACCCATCTCTTTAAGTAGCTTCAGAAGGCTCACCAACCCTGATCTGTAGTAGCTAGGTTTTGTTGTCATACTTCCTGCACAAACACAAATCAGTTGGAGTGTCACAAACTTCGCATCACAAGCTGCGAACTTCATGTCTTATCAGTTAAAATGTCAAACGATTCGCATCACAAGCTGCGAATTATCTATACATCAGTATAGTTTTTACAAGAAATTCGCATGCGAATCGTTTGTAATACAAGCTGCGAAATGCGCGACATAAAAATTGAATCGAGCTGCAAATTGCTTGCATAACGGGTGATAAAGAGGCGAACTATACTACAACCCACACGTACAGGCTGCTAACTGTTCTATTTTTTACATGCACGTTGCAGGAATCTGGGAAATATCCAAACAACACCAAAATCAACAATCAACTACCTAATGCACATCTAACATACATCATAGTTCTCTGGAAAGTATTCACATTACATGCAACTAAACTTCTACCCTGCGTTCGACGATAAACCCAGAAACTGAGTAACTATGGTTACTAAATAGTTCATTCAAGTATAAAAAGCAACACCTATTGTGAAATAACTGAAAATAGTGGTTCGAATTCATCAAAAACGCAAAAAAAAGTACACTTTCCACGATAATGCATACATGTTTACTTCTAAACGCTGTCCTATTGACCGGTCGAAGAAGACTTGACGGTAACTTCCTCGAACAGAAGGTGGTTACTCGTTGGACTGAGTAAAAGACGGTGACCGGTGCGATTCCGTTGAAGGTGCGAAGGGCGACTGATTTCGAACATTCAGAAGCTGTAAGGGTACTGGGTTTGAGAGAGAGAGTATCACGAAGTCGAACGGTTTCTGGAGAGTAACTAAAATTAGACGTCTTTTGCGTTTGTTTGGGGTGATGGAAATGTGAAAAAAGTGGGTTTGAAGCGAAAAATGGATATATATAATCGAGGGGTATTTTTATCTAATTTTTTAGTCGAGGTATTAAATAATATTCTCCAAAATTTGAGTACTACCGGATAATAAAATAGTTGAGTGAGTATTTTCCGATATTTTTCTCTAAATACAATTTGCTTTAGATGAATTACTTTTGAATTTTATCTTGCTTTACCAAACATTTCCGCCTCCCATAATAAATATAGTATCTCCTAACAATTCGTAACACGGCTTGGGGCGTAAATATTATAAATAGAATTCAAGTAATTTTTAACTATTTCCCAATGACATTAATCGGCGAAA
This sequence comes from Limnanthes douglasii subsp. nivea, assembly GCA_036936605.1. Classification (NCBI taxonomy): domain Eukaryota; kingdom Viridiplantae; phylum Streptophyta; class Magnoliopsida; order Brassicales; family Limnanthaceae; genus Limnanthes; species Limnanthes douglasii. The sequence goes on along the minus strand of JAUPFV010000005.1, from coordinate 102,488,646 downwards.
ATTAAAGTCACATGGTCTGTTGTTTTACCTAATACAGTGCACCATTAAAAGAACTTAAAACAATTATACTTTGGGCTAGGCTAAAATGAGACCTAGTTTCTTTATAGTGAGACCCCATATCCAAAAAAATTATGCAAATGTGAAATTACCAAATTGCCCTTACATATAAAAACAATAATTTTTCTTCCAATTCATTCTCTCTTCTTTTTTTCCTCTCTTTCCTCCCACTTCTCTCTACAAAATTTTAAAAAAAACACAAACTTTAAATTTTGCAAACTCTCACCCAACATTTAATAAACATTAATTATCAAAAGTTAAACCAAATTACTCCGAGCATGGATTTAAGCGATTATAATGACAATTGGAGCTGCAACGCTGATGATTTCCTTTCGGAGGATGATGAGCCGCTTACTCATCACATGGAGAGTGTAACTAAGGTAAAAATCAGTTTTTTTTAAGCACAGAACAAATATTTGCGTTTTCGTGCCTTCAAATGTACACTTCCACGCAAGAACACGCGTGGAAGATGACAAATCTTGGCATGAAATTGCCAAGATGTTGCCAAATCTTGGCATAAAATTGCCAAGATGTTGCCAAATCTTCGCACAATCATGCGAGGATTTGGTACAATCTTGGCAATTTCATGCCAAGATTTTGCCAAATCTTGGCATGAAATTGCTTAGATTTGGCAACATCTTGGCATGAAAATGCCAAGATTGTACCAAATCCTCGCATGATTCTGCGAAGATTTGGCATAATCTTGGCATTTTCATGCCAAGATTTTACCAAATCTATGCATTTTAATGCGAATATTGGGTTTGTCTTGGTTTTACATGCTTTTTGGGTTGAATATTGGGTTGGTCTTGGTTTTACATGCCTTTTTGGTTGAATATGAGGTTTGTCTTTATTATTTGACTTGTAAATACATGTTTGTGTTTGTGTAGGAAGCGGCCGAAGCACCATGTCACATGGTTGTCTTAGAGACATTCAAACAGTTCATTCTCTAAATATCTTCGGTTGTCCATATTCGATCAGATGTAGTCTTCAGTAGTATTCTCAGGTTACTTTAGTCTGCACCCAATAAAAAACATAATTAAATTTACAAAATCAAATAAATTAATGTAAAAAAAATAACCTATTTCGACATTAAAGTATAATTGTATAAATAAAAAAATATATTATTATCTCTTACTCTGAACTTTTTATTGAAATTTAAAATTATGTTTAAAAATACTAAACGCAAAAATTTGAATTTGACACGTAAATTTCTAAAACACTCTTAAAAATCCGGTTATCTCTTATAAAAAATATGTAAACATAAGATCACGGTCAAACAAAAAACTTGTTAAAACACAAAAATTTAAAAACATTTATTAAATCCAAAAAATAACTATAAATTTATAAAATATCAGTTTTAAATTTTAACGATCGTCATAAAACCGACTTGTTTTTTTTGTATTGTATTCGTATGGATTTTAAATTTTGTGGAATTATCGATTTTTAAACATTATTTTTATATTACAGTTTCTATGGAGTAATAATTGATTTTCATATATAAATAAAAATACCGTCCAAATCAGCTAAAAAAAAAAAAAAAAAAAAAAAAAAAGGAAAAAAAAAAAAAAGGCATGTATGGTATTTCCACGCATGTTCGTGCGTGGAAATACCAGATGCACGCAATTTTGTGCGTGCATCCGGTATTTCCACGCATGTTCACATGCGTGGAAATACCTGTTCGACAGATTCCACTGCTTCTACCCCAGATCTGCCCGAAATCAACCCTAAAACTGTAACCCAACACCCTAAACGGTCCTAATCTCCTAACTAACAACATACATGCCCTTAAAATCAAACAAATCAACACAAAATACATAAAAATCGAATTTTTCTACCCGAATGGAAAACACTAAATATCACTAGAAATAACAATGTAAAATGGAAAAAAAAAACACCATGAAGTGTAGAATCCATAACTTAACAGATTCGTGGAGTTGGATTTCAAAAAAAGTCGGCGGAAAAAATTTGGGTTTTTGGAGGTAGAGAGAGTTAGGGTTTCGGGGGAGAAGAAAGGGAAAAAAATCTGATTTTTAGCTATTTATATGGATGGCATTTTTGTAATTAATGGGGGTCTCACTATAACCAACCCGGGTCTCACTATAAAGATTTTGGGTCTCATTTTAGCCTAGCCCTTATACTTTTATGTCTTTCTGGCCAGTTATCTAAACTATTTAATATAATATAATAGATTATCCATGTGTTATTTGTAGGAAAACGAGTGAAGGCCCACATACACTTATGTGACTTTTGGGTAGTAGAGGAGGCGTGCCTTTTGTTAAAACCGTTTCTTTGAAATAAATTATATTTAAAAAAGTTTAAAAAGGAGATTTCAAAATACGCATTTAATATAAATATTTAGATTTAAATATATATTTAAAAGTTTAAATTTCATGAAAATATAACATATAATTTCGAAAATATATTAAACAACAACTATAATGTCAGTTAATTAACAATATAATTAAATTAACATCAAGTTATTCTATGCAAACTAGCGATAGACTAATTTATTCAATAGTGTCCGCAATTTTGGTAAATTCACGTGTGTTCTTGCGTGATAGTTCTTGTTCTTACGCAATGCATAAAAAATTACTACAATATCATAATTCATTCCATTAAAAAAATAACTCAGTTTATGAACAACAAGTTCTTTTTACAAAATAAGAACTAAGTAACTCATTCAATTGCCAACAAGTTCATATGTGTATTTAAACTTTAAAATAAGAACATAAACGCAAAATTTGGCATGAAATAGTGCCTTGATTTGACAAAATTTAGCATGAAATCATGCAATGATTTGGCAAAATTCGGCATGTTTTTGCGCGATTTTGCATCTTCCACGCATGTTCTTGCGTGGAATTGTACATTGAAGCGTGCGAAATAGTGCGAAGTTGATTTTGTTGCACTTAAACGTTAGAATTTGCCTTAAGACATGTATCTAGATGGTAAGTTAGTGGGTCCTCCTCATCCTAACAAAAACCTTTCAGATTGCAGCTAAAATCATCGTTATAGTCACTTAAATTCATAATATGAACTAGATCTGGAGATGATTTTCTGATTTTTTGGGTTTACAGGTTTAAATTTAGTTTTAGAGAGATGGATTGTTGAGTGAGAGAAGAAAAAGAGTAGAAGTGAGTTGGGTGAAAAAATTAAGGTTTTATATGATGGGGTAGTTTGGTAATTTAACATTCAATGAAAAAAGTTGGTTTTGGGTCTCACTATAAGAAAAAGAGGTCTTGGTTTAGCCTTGCCTTTGCTAAATATAAAAGTAAAAAAGTTAAAGTTAAAAAGTAAAAGTTAAAAGTTAAAACTCAAAATAAAAGATAAAACGTAAAAATAATAAATAAGGGTATTTTGGATATGATTTAATGGGTGACCGTATTTGAAACAACCAGGAGTAGATTTGGATGACACGAGTGGATTTGGATGACACGTGTCAGCCTCATGTTAATTTACACGCGCCAATGACCCGAAATGCAACATTTTTAAATAACACTTATTCGTTTTGAGGATGAAAGAACCTTACTAGCACGAATGCAACAGGTGTCAAACACCGATGGCTTGACATGATTTCTAGCCTTTTAAATAATATTAGAATTATGATAGATTAAAGATAAATTTTACTAATTTGAATACTGGTGATTAGTTGTATAAAAAAATTAGAATCAATCATTCAAAATAATATAGTTTTATATTATAAAAATAAAATAAAAAGAACTCATTTTAAAAAAAACCAAAAATATAATAATATTAAGAATATGAGTATTTTATTCTGTTTTTGTATATAAGTATAATCACTAGTGAGGATGAGGCGAATAATATTGACAATGTATATTATGTACGTTAGTACAATCTTGTGCAATTAACAGTGTAGATTGTATGTAATGGAACAATGTTATGACATCTGAAAAATCTACAATCCTATCTATCATAGTAAAACATTTTTATTTAGTATATATGGACGCAAATATTTATCGAACCACGTTAAAATCATGTGTTTTTTCTTTTATGTTCTTTATTTTGTTTTGTGTTTGAGCCATATGTGATATACTGCATGGTGATTCATAAAAATTGGTATCAAAGCTTTGGGTTGTGGGATTATGTTTTGCAATTAGAGTTTACAATGATGTCTACATCAACCAAATACAAAATTGAAATATTTCATGGGGGGTCTAGCTTTGCACTGTGGAAGATTAAGTTCAAATATTCATTGGTACTACAATGGCTGTGGAAGGCTGTGGAGAATAAGTTACCAGAAGAGATGAAAGAAAATGAGAAGTAAGATCTTCAAAAAAGGCTTTATGTCGGATTCTAATGAGTGCAAAGGAAAACATTCTTCGCGATATTAGTTCCGAGAATATTGCTGCACGCGCATGGAAGAAATTCTTAGAAATTTACTCAGAGAAATCAGTTGTAAACGGGTTATACTTGAAGAAAAACTTGTACGATTCCATATTAAAAGAAGGCATGTCCATAACTGAAAACCTAGATAATTTTAAATCAATTGTTATGGATTTAGAGAACATTATATTTGCTTGTATTGAGATCGTTACCAACTTCCTATGAGAACTTCGTGGATACCATAATATATGGTAATAATAAGTTATCCATTGCGGAAGCGGAAGGTCTTACAACCATGATATATCTATCAACAAGGTGAATTCTTCAAAGAAGGAGAAGTGGAGGTCTGAATCAAGATCCAAGAAATCAAACTGTTTTGAATGCGGTGAACAGGGTCATTATAGGAGAGACTGCCCAAAACCAGAAGGTAAGAATAGAAATCAAAAGGAAAATGCTACAAATCTAGCAGAAGGTGTAAATAATTCTAATGATAGTTTAAATAATGGTAGATGAGATGTGTTGTTTGTGGGTTCAAATGGTGGGAAAAGCTCTTAAGTATTCAATATTGGCGCTACAAATCACATGCTTAAGGTCAAGAAATGGTTTGATACTTACGAGCCAACGTAGCGAAGTATTTGTTTAGAGAACAGCCATTTGTTGCTTGTTGGTGAGATCAGTAACGTCAGGATCAAATTTGATGGGTTGTTTGTATCATGACGTACTGGCATGTTCATGGGCTGAAGAGAAACATGGTATCTCTTGGGACACTAAACTCTCAGGATTACAAATATCGTGCAGATGATGGTGTAATAAAAGTGACAAAGGCCTCAATGATGTGTATGAAAGATATTTTTCAAAATGGGATTTCAATTCCCTATAAGAGTATTATTATGGGAAATGTTGTATTAGTATCATGAAAGAGTAATATCTAAAGTTGGTATGATCAAAATTAGTTGCGGCGTTGGCGTCTCGGTCACATGAGTGAAAAAAGGTTAGTTTTTTTGGGAAAAAGAGATTTGTTCAAAAGGTATAAAGTAGAATCATTGGGATTTTATGGATATTTTTTGTGTTGGTAAAGAAAGTGGAGTCAAATTCAGCAAGTTGGTTGTAATAAAGACTAAATGGACAATGGAATACATTCACTTAGATCTTTAGGGCCCAAACAAAATTTCACCAAAAAGTGGACCTATATACTATATGATTTTGATCGATGATTATTTAAAGATAGTGTGGGTTTATTTTCTAAAAAAGGCATATTCAACCCTTGTCAAATGTAAGACGATGATTGAGAAGCATACATGAAGAAAGATCAAACGTCTTAGGATAAATTATGGGTTAGAATTTTACACTAATGAGTTGAACGATTTCTGCAAAGTTAAGGGAATCGTGTGTCATCGCACTTGTTTTAAAACACTACAACAGAATAGGGTTGCATAAAGAATTGACATAACTCTTTGTGAGCATAAATCATGCTCTGGCATTCCGGTTCGGGAAGTAGTTTTGGGATGAAGCTATCAATACAACGCGTTACTTGGTAAAACGATCGTAACCAACGGTTAATGATTGTAAAACTCCTTTTAAGATTTGGTATGGATTGTCGGTTGATTACAAACAGTTGAGGGTGTTCGTTTTTCTTGTGTACGCTCATTTGGGAGATAGTAAACGTGATTCGAGAGCAAATAGGTGCATATTTCTAGGATAAGCTACTAGAGTGAATGGATATATATATATATATTGCATACTTCTAGGATAAACTATTAGAGTGAATGGATATATATATATATATATATATATATATATATATATATATATATATATATATATTATGGTTTACCTCTCCAAAGTCTCTAGATTTTCTCATTAACAGATACATGACTTTTAACGAGTCTGTTTCGCTTGAATGTCAGAAAAAAGTATGGGAAATAGTTGAATCAGGTTCGGTTGTGAGTAAACATGTGGAGCTTGAAGTAAAATTCGTTCATAGTATGTCCAATAATTCCAATGGTCCCGAGGGATAAATACCAGAAGGTGAAGCGTCAACATTGGATGATAATAATGATGATGCACCAAACCAGAACAATAACCTTATAGCGTAGGATTGCGAAAATAAAGAAGAGAGATTAGACCACCAAAAAAGTATGTGAATCTAGTTTCATACTCTTTGTCAGTTGTGAAGGATAGGAATGGGGGAAGATATTAAATCTCTTCATATGAATCATACATGGAAGCTTGTTGAATTGACTAAATGACTGAAGGTAGTAGGCTTCAAATGGGTATTCAAGAAAAATAAAGGTTGATGAGTCCGAATCCAGGACATCTCCCCGGAAGGGCAGGTCAGTGTAAATTCTCTCCGAATACCGGACAGATCATTTGGACCGAACAGATCACTTCGAAACAATGTGATCCTAAGGCTGTTCGAACTATGACAAAAGTACTAAAAAACCTAAACACTTCCTGACTAAGCTACCTGTCCTCCTGCTTAGAACTCATGGGTCTTTAAACATGACCCGGGTCCATTAAACTTGACCCGAAAGCCCATAAGGGCCCAAACATCACACTATAAATACTCAACCACCAGCATTAACTTCCAATAATGAAAATTAACTGCTACCAAGCTGCTTAATTATCTCTCCACCTTGAAACACCCTTACACCACCGTTAAACACCCCTGTACCACCTTGAAACTCCACTTAAAATTACTAGCCTACCTCGGGCTATTTTTATCCATAACAAATTGGCGACCACAGTGGGAGGAGAGAGGTGCTTGAATCAAGCATTCAAAACCTGCCAAGAAATTCTGTCTGAATGAATCCGGATAATCCAGAGCTTCCACCATCTTTGCTCGAAGTGGTGGAAGAGAACGATGAGTATACTGTCCAAGAGCGTGACAGGTTAAGACTTGAGATAGAAGCTCTGAGGGCTGAAAAGGCCAAAATGGGCGTGAAAGAAAAATCCAAGGCATCGGTTGTTCATCACACCGACAACCCTAGAGAGTCTGAGGCTTCGAAAACTCACGTAAGTACCAAAAAGACACATGCTAGTTCTAAAAAGTCTCACCGGTCCAAGCCTATGGAGAGCTCTGACTCAAGTTCAGAATCTTCGGGCAGCTCTTCGGACAGTGAGGGAAATGAAAAATCCTTGTCCTCCATCAGTGATGAGGGTCGAACCAAGAAAAAGCAAAAGCAGGTTAAGAAATATTCGAGAAAAAGAGATCACCGTGGAAGAATGAAAAGGCATATTGGAAAGGGGTCATCTCACCACCGGAGGTATACGGACAAGATGTTGATGGATCCCTTTGCTTTTCACGATGAGCCAGGTATCTTTGCAACTCCTAATTATGATACCGTGTTCAATCGTGGAAGGAATTGGAGGCAGTCTCCACTGTCTTCTAAAATCCTGTCCGGAAACCTCCCCAAGAGGTTTGACAGTACTAAGATGGAGAAGTACGATGGCAGTACTGATCCGGACAATCATCTGGAGAAATTCAAGAACTTCATGATGAACTTTGATGATGATGATAAACTACTCTGTAGGGCATTCTCCCAATCCTTCACGGGGAGTGCTCTGAAATGGTACAACAGCCTGCCTCAGGGTTGTATTAAAGACTTTGATACTTTTTGGGTGGCCTTTCGAAGGCAGTTTGTGGGGAGTAAGGAGCTGAAAGGTAATGGAGACACCATAATCCATTGCGCCCAGGAACCAAATGAGTCATTGAAGGAGTACATAAGTCGTTTTGTGAACACAAAGAATGGGTTGGCTGATTGCTTCGAACAAGTGGCAATAGCATCCCTAAGACAAGGTTTGAACCCAGGCAACCTGGCTGATTCGGTGACCAGAAAGAAAGCCATGACCTGGGGAGGGTTGCTAAATCAAGTTGGCAAGCAAATAAACGTTGATGAAACAAAGAAGACCAGGGTACACAGACAGGTGAGATCCACCCCGGTGGCACCAACTCCAAATCAAAACCAGTCTGGGAATAGAGCAAGAGAAACCGGACAGGGGCATGGTAGAGGAAAAGCTCAGTCTCAGCCAGCTGCCCCTGCTCAAAGTCAACAATCCAGAAACAAAAGAGGGCCATGGGTCCAACCAGAGTGGTTCGCAGAACTTAAAGAAAGCGTGGCCACCATTTTTGATAAAACAAAAGATGAGGTACACTACCGGAGACCGGCAACCTTGCATCTCCCAGAGAGCATCGTAACAACTCCTTTTGCCAATACCACAATGATATTGGCCATACCACTGATGATTGCATAGCATTGAAACAAGAGGTACAAAACTTGATTGAAAGGGGAAAGTTGGGTGCATACGTTAAAAGAAGAGGAGGCAACAGGCCTGACAACACTCACCGGGTTGGTCCAAGTAATGCTGCCCCGGAGGGGGCCATGATAATAGTTGAAAGGTTTGATGTGGAATCTGAATACTTGGATCCTGATCCAACACGAAATAAGGTGGGTGCCATAGAGGAGTATTCCAAGACAGTCTCCGGGCTCATTAAATTCTTCGAGTCACTGACGATTTTCGGAGGGGACACAATGACTGCTCCTACTGCTTCTTCAAGAAAGAGGCATGTTCATAAGTTAGCCTCCCAGCTAGAAGGAGGCATGACATCCTATCAATCACCAAACTCATTCCCATTCATAGTCTTCGATGAGGATGATTTGAGAGATATTGTTGGCGCTCATGAGGATGCTGTTGTCATAGGAGCATCTATAGGGGGCAATGAGATAAGGCGAATTCTGGTGGATACTGGAAGCTCTGCCAATATCCTTTTTCTAAACACTTATAAGAAAATGAAAAATCCAGCTGTGATTCAAAAGTCGAATAGATCAATCGTGGGCTTCACGGGCAGCTCAGCCGATGTGATCGGGGAGTTTGAAGAAGAAGTGTTATTGGGCAGGGGCCCTTTCAAGAAAATGGTTAGAATACTCTTCATCGTGGTGGATTGTCCCACTTGCTATAATGCTATTCTAGGGAGATCTTGGCTCTCTAGGATGCATGCAGTGGCTTCGACATTCCATCAGTGTTTAAATTATGCTATTCAGGGACAGGTTGGGGTTGTCCGGAGCAGCCAAAAGATTGCAAGGGAATGCTATGCCACTGCCTTGGCTCCACGAACGCTGGGGGCAGTCCGTATAGATAATCAATAGCAGTTTGAAGGCCTTTCTGGGGGTGAGGGTGAAATTGATGACCCCAGAGAGACCCCTGGAGTGTTGATTCTGATTGAAGAGGTTGAAACGCACTGCTTGGAAGAAGGAAAAAGTGTCAAGATAGGATCCAAAATGCCACCAATGTTGAAAGAAGAAATGTTGAAATTCTTGAAAGACCATCAGCACGTTTTTGCTTGGTGCAATGCTGATGTTACTGGAGTTCCATCAGAGGTGATTTCCCACCACCTATCTGTCCGGAGGGATGTGGCACCAGTGGTACAAAAGAGGAGAGCTTTCTCAAAAGAAAAGGCTGATGTCATAGTGCAAGAGGTTGACAGACTCACAAAGATGGGGCATATTAAAGAATCTCAATACCCTTTGTGGACTGCCAATCCTGTCTTGGTGAAAAAGAAGAATGGCAAATGGCGTATTTGTATTGACTTCACAGACCTCAATAGAGCTTTCCCAAAAGATTTGTATCCGGTCCCCCGGATTGATCAGTTAGTAGACTCTACTTCTGGGAACAAGCTGCTCTCCTTCATGGATGCCTTCTCCGGGTACAATCAGATCCAAGTAGATCCAAAATATCAAGAGCACACCACGTTTGTCACTGATAAGGGTCTACATTGCTACAAGGTGATGCCTTTTGGCTTGAAAAATGCTGGGGCTACTTATCAAAGGTTAGTAAACAAGGCATTTTCTAATCAAATTGGAAGAAATATGGAGGTTTATATTGACGATATGATGGTAAAAAGTGTGGATGAGCAGTTGCACTTCTCCGACCTCCAAGAAACTTTTGCCAACTTAGCAAAGGTGAATTTAAAATTAAACCCTGAAAAGTGTGTGTTCGGAGTGTAGTCCGGGAAATTCTTAGGGTACATCATAAGTGAGCATGGAATACAGCCCGACCCGGACCAACTCAATGCCTTATTCCAGATGGAGCCTCCTCGAAACATTAAAGAAGTACAGCGATTAACGGGGAGATTGGCTGCCTTGAACAGATTCATCTCCAGGTCTTCGGACAGGTGTGCTCCATTCTTTCAAACCTTGAAGGGTGCAAAGGGGTTTGAATGGACACCACAGTGTGATGAAGCATTCAATGAAATCAAGAAACATCTTTCCTCTCCCAAAACCGTGTTCAAACCAGTTGATGGGGAAACTCTCTTTGTATATCTGGCTGTTTCAAGTTGTGCCATCAGTGCAGTGTTAGTAAGAGAGGTCGTTGGGCATCCTCACCCAGTGTACTACATCAGCAAAAGCTTGATTGATGCTGAAAGGCGTTACTTGAAACTCGAGAAATTGGCATTGGCTTTGGTGATAACTGCAAGAAAAATGAGGCCCTATTTCCAGGCTCATCCTATCATTGTCCGGACATCTTTCCCTTTAAAGAATGTCCTTCAAAAAGCAGACATTTCAAGCAGAATGACAAAGTGGTCAGTAGAGTTGGGGGACTTCGACATAGACTTTGCTCCCCGGACAACAGTAAAAGCCCAAGCTGTGGCTGATTTTCTGGTTGAATTCCACTCTGATAGGGATTCAGAGCAACCTACTGATTCAAAAGACAAGAAAGTGTGGATTGTCCGAACAGACGGAGGATCTAGTACCATGGGATCTGGGGCAGGAATATGTCTCACTTCCCCCTACGGGGACAACATGTACCAAGCTATTTGTTTTGCTTTCAGGGCATCTAATAATGAGTCTGAGTACGAAGCAGCCATAGCTGGGTTAAAGTTGGCCTATATCTGTGGAGCTAAAATGGTCAAGCTACTAAGTGACTCCCAATTACTTGTCCACCATTCTTTGGGCCTATCAGAGGCTAGAAAGGAGCAATTGGTCAAGTATTTACTCCTCCTCAAAAATGAAGCGTTAAAGTTTAAGGCTGTTGTCTATGAGCACATCCCCCGGGCAGAAAATGAGCTAGCAGATTCATTGGCAACAATAGCATATACGGAGTCCTACCCATGGATCCATGTGCTTGAAAGCCCTTCTATTGAACTTGGTGAGGGTGGAAAAGAAGAAGTCTTTGAAATACAAGTGAGTCGGCCTCAAGACTGGAGGCCTCCTCTTATGCAGTATCTGTCCGATGGTATTGTGCCCTTAGATAAATCACAAGCCAGAATGTTGAAACACAGGGCTCGTGGTTTCATTATGTTAAGAGAAGTCTTGTACAAAAAGTCCTATAGCAAACCTCTCCTACGTTGTTTAGGGGATCATGAGTCACAAATGGTTCTCTCCGAATTGCATGATGGTGAGGGATCAGCCCATTGTGGATTTAGAGCTTTGACAAGAAGAGTGTTACTCTCCGGATATTATTGGCCATCAATCATGAAAGATGCTAAGGAGCTGGTGAGAAGGTGTGACCCATGCCAGAGGTACAGCAATGAAATTCATGTACCAGCCATTCCTTTGGAATCAATTTCTGAGCCCATCCCTTTTGCTCGATGGGGATTGGACTTGGTTGGACCTCTCCCTGTGGCTTCCGGAGGGCGTAAAACCATAATTGTGGCCATCGACTACTTTTCTAAGTGGGTAGAAGCAGCTCCCCTGGCAGGGACAACCTCGAAAGCTGTCATAAAATTCATTATGTCCAACATATGTTGCAGATTCGGTGTCCCACAGAAGATAACAACAGACAATGTGCCACAGTTTGACAACAGAGAAATGGAAAGCTTTTGTGCCTCAAGGGGTATTCAGCACTGCTTTTCTTCACCTTTCCACCCTCAAGCCAATGGGCAAGTTGAAGTGGCTAATAGAACAATACTGTCCGGTTTAAAGAAGAATTTGGAAGGGGCTGCTGGGAAGTGGCCTAGTTATCTACAAGAAGTCTTGTGGGCCTACCAGACAACACCTGGGGCTGCAACACAAGAATCCCCCTTTGCCTTGGTCTATGGAATGGATGCAGTAGCCCCCATAGAAAAGACACTCCCCTCCTTTCGTATTCATAACTTCTCCGTACATGCTAATGAGATGGCAATTAGAAATCAGCTCGATTTGATCGAAGAAAGACGGGTTAAAGCTTATCTTAGAATTGCACACTATCAGGGCTTGATGAGAAGCAGGTTTGCTTCTAAAGTTAAAAGGAGAGATTTTCAACCAGGAGATAAAGTATTAAGGAAAGTTTTCTTGCATACTAAGGAAAAGCTCTTCGGAAAGCTGGCCCCAACCTGGGAGGGTCCGTATACTGTGGTTGAAAGAATCAAGCCTGGGACTTATTGGTTGGAAGATAAAGATGGCAGGGTTTTAACTCACCCTTGGAATATTGAACACCTTCGAATGTACTTGGAATAACACTTGTGTAAATATTTACTTGTTTAAACATCCATGTAAATATTTGGGGGCATACCTTCCCCTCTTCGGTGGCACGGAGAGCTTTCAATAAAATTTGGTGCCTTCTTCGAAATTCTCTAAGTGTTTTCAAAATTTTATCTCTTATCATACTACCTGGACTAAAAGATCTAAGGGCTATTTAAATTCTAGCCGGAGAGTCTTAATACTCTCACAATACAATAAAACTACTTAAACTCCAGCTATTTAAACAAATAATGAAAGAAGAGGATGGTTGAGCAAAATAAAAACATTCATTCAACAACTTAAAATTTCCTTGGCCTTCCAAGGACTTTTTGAACAAGTTTGGGCATAGTACAAAAAATCTGTCCGAATAATACGGACACCGTCACAAAAAGAGTGCATTGGCCTTCCAAGGACTTTAGTTCGAATAAAAGATAAACAGAATAAATTATAAGTTAAGGTTGAGCCTTTGAAGATGGCTCGCCCTCATCTGCTTTCTTGCCCTTGATGTCGCTCTTCTCTTCGACTATCTTCTTGCCCTTGGGATCAATCTCTTCTTCACCTGGGCTCTCTCCGGTTTCCTCTTCATTATCAGACGAGGACTCACTGGAATATCCCTCGTCAACCATAGTATAATATGGAAGGTCGTCATCATCCACATAGCGCCATAAGCTACTCAGTCTCCTCTTCGGGAATTTTTCGTAAAATAGGAGAACCATATCAGACTTCACCCTTTGAATCATTAGCTCCTCGCTTTGTATCATCTCCCTGGCATAGGCGTTGATCTTGGCCTTGATTGTGGCCTCTTGGTCCCTCACCAAAACAGCCTTCTCTTCAGCAGCCTGAGTCACTGCATTCTCTAAAGCGATTTTGTCAGTGGTCAGGTTGGTGATGAGCTTCTCATTGGCTGCAGTTTCTCCCCTTAAGATTGTCAGGTCCTTCTCTAGTCCGGACAGCTTAGCCCGGAGATCTTTTATGGTCTCTTCCAAAGAAGCAACTTTTGTGTTGCTTTCATCTTGATTCTTCTTTAGCTGATCATTTTCCTCCTTAAGCAAATCAACCTTAGTAGCAGCAGTCTGGAGGTCATCGGACAACTTCTCCTTCTCAGACTTGAGGTCTTTGATGGTGTCTGCCTGACTTCGGACTTGCCTTTCCAAAGTAAGCACTGGCTGTACCTTGCTAAGTAGAGAATGGGCTATAATATCCTTCTCGCTAGAAACCATGAAAGTCTTACCGTTAAAATTGACCGTGTTGGAGCTGCTCGGAGGGATGTAGGGCCCTGCGAACTCGTCTCTGGGCAGGCCAAGAAAATATTCACCAAGTCCACCCAGACCGGTGATGTCCATTTCATCCAAGTTAAGCTCTCCCCCCTCAACTTCATCTGTATGGAATTCCTTTGGAATCTCTTCTTGAAAGTCCCTTGGGATCTCTTCGGCCAATGTTGGGTCAGTAGGGAAAGAGGGCTCCGGGTCCCGGAGAGCAATCTCATCTCCTTTGGAAGTCTTTTTCTTCTTGGCTTCCCTGTCAGCACCTTCACTTGCTTGCTTGCGAGTCCTCTTTGAAGCTCTTGAAGGTTTTGGGAGATTCACTTCCTGCTTTTCGCTCTCCTGCTCCACCACTTGTAAAAGGGCTGCATCAATTTGAACCTGGGCCAGTCCCTCTGGGTCTGTTGGGGCCTCCTTCTCAGTATCACCTTCCGTCTTCCTGCCTTTCTTCTTCTTGCCTTTCATTTTGCTTGGGGCTTTGGCCCGGGCAGGCAGGTAGAGTGTCCCATCCAGCTCGTGGGACCTTCTCAGCACAATGTCTTCATCAGGCTGGGTGGCAAGCTCTTCCCAGGTTAGGTCTCTCCGACCTGTTGTGTTCCACATATGGGACCTTGCTAGGTTTCCAGTGGTAAAGGCCTTGTGGAAACGGTTCTCCCAGTTCTCTGCAGCCCATGCGTTGAGTTTGCCACAGGTAGTCTGTCCGGCCTTCAGGTAGTCCCCGAACTCCTTTGGCAGCTCTATTAAAACAAAAGAGAAATTGGTTAGTACAAAGAAGAAAATAGAGATTTGAACAGAAACTTAAAATAAAAACTTACGGTCACTCCTCCATCTACTCCTGAGGAGGCTTGGATTCTCTCCGGCCTTGATTTTCTTGCCGTTTTCCCACGAGCCACTGACAAACAAGAATAGGCTCCTCCATTTGATCTCCGACTCCAGGAGATCATCAACAGCTTTAAGATCGTTCCCCATGTTGAAATGGTAGAAGGGGAACTGATGATGCTTGCACAGGTTGGCCACTGCAGCGAACTCTTCCATAGGAAGAGGGATCCCTGATTGCCTAGATGCCATTATGCATTACATCAAGGTGAACCAACCATTGGGGCTTAACTGTGATGGGCAGAGTTTGACCACGTGAAAGTAGCGCACTATCTCCGGGTCCAGTGGGAACCTGAGTCCCCAGTTGAATAGCTCCGTAAAGAAGACTATTTCATTCTTTTTACAATCCATCGGGGTCTCCGGGTCGATGGGAATCCTTATCTTTACGTTCTCAGGGATCCCCCACTTTGTGCGCAATCTACCCAGATCTGAAGTATGGATGAACGCATACATGGTCTTCAGCAAGGCCAAGAGATACTTGAGCTCCACTTTATGAAAGCATGGCCCCACTCTCCCTTCAAGGCTCTCCGGCAGGTCCGGATGCCTCAGATATAAGTTTTCCTTGCCCTTCTTGGCAGCAACAATAGCAGTATCAGCCTGTGCAGAGGACTCGGACTCAAATCGGACCTCCTCAGTGGAGTCCTCCATTCTCTCCTCCATAATTGTTGGGGGAGCTTCTGTAGAAGTAATCAGGGGAGGATTGAAGCTTGACATAGCTGGCCCTCCGGACTGTTGACTGCCTGTATTCATTTGACTTCTCACCTCAGGTTGAGTTTCTGAGGCAGAATATTCTTTGGGAGGTACTGGGTTGTTGGCCTCCGGACCGGACGGCCTCTCCCGAGGAGCTTTAATGGGTGCCCCAGACCCAGATTCGCTATTTTTTGCCCCCGATTTCGAGGGAGTGTTTTTAGAGGTTAGCCCTTTAACTAACCGGCTTGGCCTTTTTATGACTAATTTCTCCGGGGAGTGGTCAGAGTCAGACCCCATGGCAATAAAAGACGATTTTTTCCTAACACTTGTAACAGTAACTCCCGGTTCAACAGCAGGGATTGACTCCTGAACTGAAGAGCCAGATACTATGGGAGAAAGGGTGGATTGAAAGAGCTTTTTAGGCTTGGTACCTTTGGAAGAGGATGAGCCTCTATCAGATTCTGCAACAGAGGAGGCTGGTTTCTCAACAGGCGACGATGGTAGCCCTGCTGCTAATCGTTTCTCCTTCTCGACCCTTTGTGCTTTCTCCAACTCCGAAAGATTGAGCCAACCGCCTTTGATCAAAGTTGTTCTTGCTGTAAACATAAAACAGCAAAGGAAATTTTTGTTCTAGAGAGATAAAGCTCTGGGTGAAAATGCAGAGTGAAATTTGAAAGAGATAGTGAGACAGTGAAAAATGAATAAGAATTTATAGTAAATGTGAAAAAAAGGAGTTGATTCCTAGGAGAATCCGAAAAGTTGGGCAATGATTAAAAGGCGGCGTTGATGTCATTATTGGCAATTAAAGAGGTAACTTGTTAAAGAAGGTAGTGCGAAATTCAAGGTGAAAAAACGGCTGGAGTGACCAATCAGGGAGTGACACGTGTCCTATTAACTCTGGCAAAAACCGTTTGGAATTCGTAACGTTTGACCTGTCCGGGTATACCCATAACTCTCTCCGAATTAAGAACCACTTCCTGTAATCGGACAGTTTTTTAGTTCTTTGACAAGGACACTTTCTCAAACACCTAAAAAATGGGCTCCTGATGAGTCCGAATCCAGGACATCTCCCCGGAAGGGCAGGTCAGTGTAAATTCTCTCCGAATACCGGACAGATCATTTGGACCGAACAGATCACTTCGAAACAATGTGAGCCTAAGGCTGTTCGAACTATGACAAAAGTACTAAAAAACCTAAACACTTCCTGACTAAGCTACCTGTCCTCCTGCTTAGAACTCATGGGTCTTTAAACATGACCCGGGTCCATTAAACTTGACCCGAAATCCCATAAGAGCCCAAACATCACACTATAAATACTCAACCACCAGCATTAACTTCCAATAATGAAAATTAACTGCTACCAAGCTGCTTAATTATCTCTCCACCTTGAAACACCCCTGTACCACCTTGAAACTCCACTTAAAATTACTAGCCTACCCTCGGGCTATTTTTATCCACAACAAAGGTAATCTACGGGTTGAGGCACCTCAATTGAAAGCAAGACTGGTCGTTAAGGGTTTTACTCAAAGGGAAGAAATCGACTTTAATGAATTATTTTTTCCAGTGATGAAATATAGTTCTATTCGAGTTTTGTTAGCCATGTTAGTTTTGTAAGATTTAGAACTTGAGCAGTTGGATGTGAAGATTGTGTGTCTACATGGTGAATTGGAGGAACGAATCGACATGAGGCAACCAAATGGATTTATCGAACCTAATATGAAGAACAAGGTTTATCTGCAGAAATAATCACCTTGGAAATGGTAAAAATGTTTTGATACAATATGGTGTCAAAAGGGTCCACGGGGAGTCCATATGACAGTTGTGTGTATCATCAAAATATTTCAGATGATTCTTATGTTTACTTGTTATTATATGTGTATGTCAGATATTCTGCATATAAAAAATCAGCTAAGTACCAAGTTTGAGGTGAGGGATCTGGCTATAGAAAACAATATTCTTGGAATGAGGTTTATCGGGAACAAAAGTGTAGGATCATTACACTTGTCTCAACAAAGCTACAATGAGAAAGTGCTACAACGATTCAACATGTTTGATGTTAAGGTAGTTAACATCTCGTTTGCTACTAATTTCAATTTGTCTACAGGTGGATCGACCAAGGACGACGTTGAGTTGGAACAAATGTCAAAGTTTCCATATTCAAGTACAATTGGTAGTTTACGTATGCTAGGGTATATAAATGTCATGATATTTTACATGCGATCAGTGTTAGTCAGCAGATACATGTGAAGCCTTAGGAAAGAACACTATCAAATAGTGAAATGGATATTTTAGTATCTTAAGAGTATTGTGAATGTTAGGTTGATTTTCAATAAGACCAATGCTGATGAATTGATGAACAATTGGAGCAGATCAGTAGTTGGTTTTATTGATAATGATTTTGCAAGTTATACGGATAAAATAAGATCTTTGACAAGATATGTGTTTACTCTAGCTAAGAGTGCGGTTAGTTGAAAAGAACAATTGCAAACTAATCTATCTTTGTCTACAACAAAGGCAGAGTACATGGAGATAAAAAAATTACTTAAGAAGGCAATATAATTTCAAGGTTTGCTGGCAGATTTGGGCTTCGATAAAGACTACTACAAAAGTGTTTTGTGACAAGCGTCATATAACTTACAAGGAACCAGATATACCACGAGCATACAAAGCACATAGATTTCATGTATCATTTTATTCATGACATAACATAAAATGTAATTTTTGATGTGAATAAAATATCTACACACAATAATCCACCAGATATAATGACCAATGCAATATCAATTTGAAAGTTTAGGTAGTGCATAAACCTTGTTAAGTGTTATAGGTTTTCTTATCTAAAGATTGAATTAAGTCTGTTTTTTAGAGAGATAATGAAAATGTACAGAGAGAGAATGTAGATTTAGAGAGAGTTCGAATGTGTTTTAGTTATCATAAGTGAAATAACAAGTTAAAGTTGGATAATTTATTAATAAGTCTCCAACCCTATTCATAAGTCTCCAACCTTTCTCTAATTGTTTTAAGTCCCTGATAACTAACAATTGGAGCAGATCAGTAGTTGGTTTTATTGATAATAATTTTGCAAGTTATACGGATAAAATAAGATCTTTGACAAGATATGTGTTTACTCTAGCTAAGAGTGCAATTAGTTGAAAAGAACAATTGCAAACTACTCCATCTGTGTCTACAACAAAGGCAGAGTACATGGAGATAAAAAAAATTACTTAAGAAGGCAATATAATTTCAAGGTTTGCTGGCAGATTTGGGCTTCGATAAAGACTACTACAAAAGTGTTTTATGACAGTCAAAGCGTCATATAACTTACAAGGAACCAGATATAACACGAGCAAACAAAGCACATAGATTCTATGTATCATTTTATTCGTGATATAATATAAAATGTAATTGTTGATGTGAAGAAAATATCTACACACAATAATCCACCAGATATAATGACCAATGCAATATCAAATTGAAAGTTTAGGTAGTGCATAAACCTTGTTAAGTGTTATAGGTTTTCTTATCTAAAGATTGAATTAAGTCTGTTCTTTTAGAGAGACAATGAAAATGTACAGAGAGAGAATGTAGATTTAGAGAGAGTTCGACTGTGTTTTAGTTCTCATAAGTGAAATAACAAGTCAAAGTTGGATAATTTATTAATAAGTCTCCAACCCTATTCATAAGTCTCCAACCTTTCTCTAATTGTTTTAAGTCCCTGATAACTTGTATCCTTATCAAACCTGATTGGTATTCGCAACATCAAGTGAATACCTTAGAGGAATTTGGTGAGTTAGAAGAAGATAATTTTCTTTGTTGATATGAAGAAATAATATTCACGTGAAAGGTAATATTTTTTGAAGATGAGGAGAATAATGTTGATAATGTACAGTGTGCCCGCTGGTACAGTCTTGTGTCATTGGCAGTGTAACTTGTGTTAGCTGAAATAATCTTGTGTTAAAATATAGCATGCGTTATAGTTTATTGTCTTGTGTATATGATCCCATTAGGCCCATTATATAGTAAGTCTATTAATGATCTATAAACAGATTATTAGGACTATACAAAAGGACATGTAAAAATTTGTAACCCTTTTATATCATAATGAAACTCTTTTCTCTGGCGACACTCGTGGACATAGACATTTGTCGAACCACGTTAAAATCTTGTATTCTTTTATTTTATGTTCTTTATTTTGTTATGTGTTTGAGCCATTTGTGATGTATTGCATAATGTTTTTTATTTTGTTGATTCTAATTTTTCAAGTGATATGGATAAAATGAGATCTTTGACAAGATAGGTGTTTACTCTAGCTGAGAGTGCGATTAGTTGAAATTCGTGACCATATGGTCATGCGAGACCTGCATGAAGTAGCTTAACCTCCCAACATGCGATTCTAATGTTGATAACCATGTTAGTCTTCTAGTTTTAACCATGAGATTCTGGAGATAATGACCATGTGATTCTAATGTTGATGACCATGAGAGTGTCCCGGTACTGACCACAGCTATAAATTCTAGTACAATAAAAAACATGCGAGACATAGTACAAATGTAATTTGTTTTTCAGGTACATTTCATGTTGCATTGGGTATTGTTGGTTGTGAAGATGCGGACAATTGGTTATGGTTTCTAGAAAGTTCGAAACCTCATTTGTTGGAACATCAAATCACTTTTATTTCGGACCGTCATTTAGGTAACATTAATGTTAATTCTATCTTGTATCCAAACTTCTATTATGCCTACTGTAGTTTCCTTCTTGTTCAAAATTTTAGGTATGCTCTCAGCCGTTCTGACAAAACTTTTAAATCTATGATGATTTATAAGTTTAGAAAATGTGCTTATGCATCAACTGTAGATATTTTTAGTGAACAACTTTAAGTGTTTATTAAGGAAAGAGGTCAGAGAGTTATTATCTTTCTTAATAAGTCACCTCCGAAAAAATATGCTCAAGCATTTGTTCAAAAGAAACAATATGATAATATGACAACTTCTTCGGTCGAATCTTTTAACCATCAGATTAAACAACTATTTAATATACCCATTCCTGAATTAAAGTACGACATTCGAGTCTTACTTATGAATCAAATTTCACGACATTATTAAGAAGGGCTAAGTTGGAGTAGTTATTATGCCACGAGTATGAAAAATTTTAAAAGTCAATGTTGAAGCAGGTAGTCATTGGCTAGTTCGTAAGTCAACTGTATTTGATGTCTTTTTCAACCTGTTATGGTTGTTAATTTACTGTATTACAAATTCTCTTGTGGTGCTTGGTTACAAGATTGTTTTTCATGTTCTTATGCTTTTGTTGGAATACATTCGACTCAACAAGATTATATGACATTATTAGATCCATTTTCATTGTTAGAAATTATAAGTTAACTTACTATTTTGGGCATACATGATTTAACCGATTTTGGTGAAGGTTCAAATTCTAATTAATCGCCAAATTTTTTGCCTCCCAACTTGAAAATACAAAATAGAATGCCTAAGAAGAAGTGTATACCGTATATAGGAGAAATAACAACTAGGAAGATAAAGTGTGGCCGTTGTTCGAAGTTAGACCATAATAAAAGGACTTGTAAGGAACTTGTTTAAATGTTTGAAATATTTATTTTCCATGGTATTTTTAATTTCATGACGTTTATAGACTCTCGTTTTTTTATATTGCAAAGTATTTATTTTTCTACTTATATGGAAGACGGGGATTGAAAACATTCGTGAGTAGTTTAAAGTATGTAAACATGCGATTATAGTCAAATTAAACACGTGATTCTTCTTACCATGTGTCTACTTAAACTAGACATGTGGTTCTAGTTGAATTGAACATGTGATTCTACTTAAACCAAGCGTGCGTTTTAACTTAAACCCAACATGAGATTCTACTCCATTTGTTTCTATTGTGACTGAATATGCGTTCCTACTTTAAAGTACACATACATTTCTACTGTAATTAACCATGGGAGACCAGTGTAACTAAAAATAAAATTGTAATGCAACTAACCATGCGTTTATACCTAAACTAAACATGCAGTTTCTACTATAATTAAACATGTGTTCGCACTGTAAATTACACATGCGTTTTTTACTGTAAATTACATATATGTTTCTACTGTATTAACCATGAGAGACTAGTGTAACGAAACATGATATTCTAATGTAACTAAACTTGTGTTTTCTACCTGAACTACGTTTTCTACTGTAATTGAGCATGCATTCCTATTGTAAATTACATATGCATTTATATTGTAACTAAAACTCTACTTTAATTAAACATTCGTTTTTACTGTAACTAACCATGTGTATCTACTTAAACTAAACTATAGCAGACATGTTGGACATGCAAAACAAACTCAGATGAGATAAAATACCTTGTTATATTAATGAAATCCACACTAAAATATGTCAGAAATCAACAAAAAAGGACAACCCTAACATGGTTCATAGTTTTAACCCTAACAACAAAAAATTTAATAGTTTAGGGTTGAGGGTTGATCATTTTTTGGCGCGAGAAAAGAAAAGAAAACATTCAAACATTAGAAGAAAAGTCTTATTCGTCAGACTCTTCTTCTTTTTCATCCTCCATATCTTTTTCATCCTCAGTCTCTTCCTCTTGTTCTTCTTCCTCGTTCTCTTTATCTTCCTCCTCCTTCTTCTCCTCCAGCTGACTTCTCTTTTAATTTTTTTGGTGGAAGATCATAGTTGTATTTCTCATCTCTAGAGTATGAAATAGAGTCTGGTGAATAATATTTAACTTAGAAGGAGAATATATCCTCTTCTTCATAATATTCAGAGGAGTACTCCGATGTTGTGGTGTTTTAGTACGGGGAGTCTTCTCCCTGAGAAGAGAAACCATCGTCTGATGAGCTTCAATAGTTATACTCATCATCAGAGGAGAGATAGCTAAAAGATGCAGTTTTTTTGAATTTTAGGAGTTTATTTTTGAAGAGCCTATGAGTTTATGCAACCTTAGTGAAGGTGTACACCAAATTTATTGGTAAAATAATTAATGAAAGGACCTATTTTCTATCGGTTCTCTAATCCATTCTTGATATGTGTTTTGTAGTTAATGCTTTAGTTATCATTAGTTATCTACTTTCAATCAAATAAAACAATAACTTAGACAATGAAAATGATTAGAAAACTTAAATATTAATATGACTAAATTTGTTGGGAGATGATGATTTTTATTAGTTACCATCGTGACCACTGAATTTTTTAAGTTATAAAATTGGGCAAGGCGAGATGAATAATAACATCTAGACCACTTCATGGATTAAGACATACAATTCATGCATTGCACAAATATGAAATTCGAGTGATTATGGGTTACTAACCATGCGAGTCTAGTGTTATGCACCATGTGAGTCTAGTGTTATTCACCATGCAATCTAGTGTTACGCACCATGAGATTCAACAGTACTAGTTTACATGAAAAATATTCTATTTCTTTACATACAAAATAAATTACTTACAAAATAGGTAACATATAAAAAAACTCACTCAATAAGAGCTAATATAAAAGTTTGTATCTACATCATTTAGGAAATAATAACATTTAAGCTCTCTTATTTTGAAACATGTTTTTACTTTATCTATTAGGAACAAAACCATTCTTGATAACATCTTTGGCATATTCGCAAACAAAAACGGTGTAATCGAGGCTTTCTGGTTTTGTTTGTTGGATATTTTTTGTTGTTTTGAACCTATATGATTTTTAGAGCAAGTATGAAAACTTATTAGTGGCTCAATAATTTGTTTTTGTGTAGTTTGTTGCGTATTTATTGTGACGCAAGATTGGGTTATAGTTTGTTGCTATTTCATTTTCAAAGTCAATAATTACAAATGTCCAATGGTTCATTGTATATTTCTTTATGTTGCATACTGGAACGAAAACATAATACATATGTTGTGGCATAGCAAAGAATACTTCGTTGACAATTTTGGTGAGATCTCCCTTAATGGTCACTGTTGTCTACATTAAGACAAAGTAATACAAATAATTTTTTCCTAATATTGTATACTTAATTTTAGTTATATTTACTGTTGCATGAGTAGAAAGTTGTATCGCGTTGAATTCACAACTCTAAAAACCTTGAAAACCTTCAGATGGTATTTTCTAATAATTTTCTGCAAGCATCGATAATCTACCAAATGATAAGTGAGGGATATGTAATTAAACATTGAAGATTAATACATTAGAACATACAATTTACTGCAAAATAAACATCATACAATTCTAGTTCTACTCACTATATGTTTTTAATGTAGCCAAACATAATGTGATTCTACTGATACTGACCACACATTTCTACTGTAATTAATCATGCGATTATCATGAAACACTTGTATATTTTACCTTAAAGCCGAGGTCACATTCATTAGGTAGTGCCATCAGATCACTTACACAGACATTCGGTCTATAGGAGAGCCGTGATAATAGGAAATACCATAATTTAAAATTATCTTTTTTTCCCCTCTTTTAGCTTACAAAATTTGTGGTATTCACCGACAACAATCAATTGTTTTGTTGTTGTATTCATTTCCCAATCAGGGAAATTCACCTCTTCCTCTTCTACCTCACTATGTATTTGACCAAGTAATGCAAAATCAGGCTAATTATTATCCTCTTGCACTGATTCTTTGGTGGCTTGAAAGCTGAAAAATGGGACGTCAAATACTATGCGATTCCAAGTATAAAAACATGAGATTTACAGTATAATAAACATGTGATTCCAACGGTATATGACAATATATATATATATATATATATATATATATATATAGTTTGATCTTAATCTACTTAAGACCCACTTTCAACTTCACATATAACTACCCATGATATTTTTTTTATCTTCTTTAAAGCATTTTCAGTAGCAGCATCTCTGAAATCATGGGCCTGCATCTCCTTCGTGCTAGCATCCCAATTTTGTACAGTGATAACATCAGTCTCAAGTTGATAAATCTCATCAAAATAGGAATGTGTAGGCTATGTCAAAAACTTATTATCATCTTCTACTTATATACATGCTCTTTTGTCGAGTGTATTAGCTGATGGTGATGCTTCCCTTTTGCACTTTTGTTGTGTTAGTCCTTCTGTTTGTATGTGTTAGGCTTTTTTCTACCTCTGGGCTAACTGGTGCTGGTTCTGGTTGATTGAGTTCAGATTTTTCTGACCTTGGGCAGGCTGATTATTGTTGTCTATCTTGGAGTTAGAGATGATGATCTTGGGCTTCTAGTGGTTTAGGTTGACAAATTTGTGCTTCTTTTCGTTCAGGTTGATTGAGTTGTTCTTTATCATCACTGGATAATGAAACATGCAATTCTGGTATCATAAATATCATGCGAGACTTGTTAATATATTTGGATAGACCAGTTATAAAACAACGAGACCTTTACATAATACTTAAAAGTGGTTTTTGGTTGGTTTAGTTAGTCTGGTTCATTGATTTTGGAAAGATGGGCTCACGTGTTGACAATGCGATTCCTTGTATATTAAATATACGATTACAGTTATATTAAATCATGCGATTCCTCGTATATTTACCATGCGATTCCATTTATATTAAGCTATGTAATTCGTTGTAAATTGACCATATGATTCCTCTTATATTAAAACATACAATTTTACTTATATTAAAATATGCAATTCCATGTACATTAAACGTGCAATTTCTTGTATATTAAACGTATGATTTCTTGTATACTAAACCATACGATTTCTTGTACATTAAATGTGCGATTTCTTATATATTAAACATGTAATTTCTTGTATATTAAAGGTTTGATTTCTTGTATATCTAACCATCAGGTCCAGTATAATAAACCATCATACCCATGTATAAATAACATGAAATCCAAAGTTGATTTTACAACCCTACAATATAGGACTATAGAAACATATAATATATGACAATATATATTCAAAGTTGAATCTTAATCTACTTAAGATCCACTTACATCTTCATGAACTTGTAACAAAGGTGCAGTATCTGTCTTCTTTATAAGCGATTCATTTGACATTGCTTGGCGTTTTTGTAGTACAAGTGGTACTTCTTCATCTGTTGGTGGTGGCGGCGGAAGTTCTTCCTTGAATATTGATGGTGGTGTTACCGATTCAGTTGGTTTTGGATTAAAAAATATGGAGAGAATTTTTTGTTTTTTCAAGATGATGGCGTGACAGAAGATTATAAGAAAAAAAATAAGGATAAAACTCTAACCCTAGGTTAGAGAAATAAAAATACTCAGTGAAATAATTACCAAAATTTAATTAATCAAAATCTGACGATAAAATAAGATATAAAATATTTTATATAGCGCGACCCAAAACTCTAATTCCAAATAAAAAAAATCACATTTAAAATAAAATAAATAAATAAAATTAATGCTAAAATATTAATCCTGGTACCTAAAAAAAAGCTACATCATCCTTATGGAGTAGAGCTAATGACTGTATTGTCCATGCAATATATAAGAATACCATTAAATGGAAGCAGAGAAGTCCAAGCCCGATCATCACCCATTTCAAATCTAATGTTTCTCGGTAAGCATTTCATGTCGAATGCCTTAGGCTAACGCGGACATAAGGAAAATTATAATTCATGCACGCTGCTCTCTTCACCTATCTTACACACAAAGCAGTTATGGAGAGGACATGAAAATGGCTTTTGCATAGCGATTCTGTCTGTGACTTCTTCAGTATGTGGAAAAGTTTGCGGCCGATAAGCAAATCGTGGAGGAACGGAATATGAGCTTTGAACTGGTGGCACCGGGAGAATGCACTGAATGCCTCTCCTAAATGCATGAGCAAACTGTTTGAACTGGTAATATGAACTTTTCACAGTACACTTTTGAATGAGATAAACAAGCACGTTCATTAACAATCCCATAGCCGCAAATTTTCCGTTGATTAATTAACTGTACACCACGAATGCTAGAATTATTACTTTGCACAAGGGTAGGTCTGTAACCAAATTGTTCAATTGATCTAAGCTGAGAACCAAACTTCAACGTAGACGCTGATTTCCTGCTTCTATTTTCCCTTTTCGAACTAGTTCAATAGCAATATGGGCTATGTCTGCAGGAGTGCTTTTAGAATAAAAAAACGCATATACGAATTCTTTTCTGTCTGCAGATGGAGTGCACGAAGAAGCTAGAACCTAGCCTGGCTGCCATCTAAGATTGATGATGCATGGATCACCTAGTCATTGCATATCCAAGAAGAGAATGAGCCCGTTAGTGAAAACTTATGACTAATATTAGCTCCTGTCAACT
The DNA here is from genome assembly GCA_036936605.1 of Limnanthes douglasii subsp. nivea. NCBI lineage: Eukaryota > Viridiplantae > Streptophyta > Magnoliopsida > Brassicales > Limnanthaceae > Limnanthes > Limnanthes douglasii. The sequence goes on along the minus strand of JAUPFV010000005.1, from coordinate 102,461,712 downwards.
GCTCAAGAAGTTCTGCACTTAGCTTTTGGCGAACTTGCAACAGGTACAACTCTGGGCTTTCAACTTCCAGAACATAATCCAACGCTAGAGTATACCAATGGAAATATCACTTTCGAACGGAATTCATCAACATATTGTTCTGCTGGTAAGCACTGCACTACTCAAAACACAACCCAGATTCTGTTAGAACTTAATTTCGGTAGCCACTTTGAGCATCATCTGATTCAAGTCTGGAAGTGAATAATGGTAACGAGGACTTAGCTTCCTGAATTTGCATCCACATAGGGTGCACATGAGTGCAAAGCAAAGACCATGACAACGTGTAATTTTTCTCTCTTTGTGCAGGGCAGAACTAACAAAATCTAAATTCCCAACAAAACAACTTTGAGAACTTATTATAACAAGCCAAACAGCAATGTGACTCATGTCAAGATTTTTGCACCCATTATTGTACATAGAATTGCCAAGGGACCAAATATCAGACTTGACACCATAACAAATGTTTGCCAATTTCAAAACAACTGCAACCAAGTTCAACAAACTAACGGAACATATAGCGACAACAAACTCACAATGAACCAGAATTTTACCATTTTGTTTTTCAAAGACTATTTCCCAAGAAACCATATCCCTTTCAGGCATTTCAGCGAATACCGTAACTACACACTTGACCTTACCAAAATCGAATAAGTTCCATCAGCACCAGCCAAATGTTCACCGGATGGAGTAAATAGAAGAATGTTTATAATAGACCCATGGTAAATAAGGCTAGTTCGATAGGTTGCACATGGAATTTTGATCTCTGGTTTCCCCTAATTGACTAACCAAAGCTTGATGTCAAAATTGGCGCCGCCGGTCGCGAGTAAACCGGAAATGGGATGGAAATCAAGGGATAATACCGGTTTCATACCGTGCCAATTGATCTGTACCGTGCCTTCTTTTATTGTTATTGTCTTCTTCTTTCTCTCGTTGACATCCGTTTACGGTTCTCTCTTGTTTTTCATTTTTCTTTTTACAGGTGGTTCTGTGGTTTGGTGTTTTTTACGATCTGTAGCAACACTTTCTTTTTTTTTTTTCCTTTTTTTTTCTTTTTTTTTTCGGAGGGAACCCGCAGCCGCTACTCAAAGTGCAATGAGTGCGCACAGGGTAAACCCTCAGTCTGACGCGATAGCCTGCAAACCAACGCCAGAAGGTAAACCACACAAGGTGACAGGCTCAGCCGAGAAAGCGTATGTAGAAGGACTCGAACTCATGACCTTTTGGTTATAAGAATGCCATACTCAACCAACTCGGCTAACACTTTCTGTCCATAGAGCTTCAGGAGATTTGGGTGACGGAAAAGACAGTGACGAAGGATCTCCAAATGTACCACTGTCTTCATAGGAGGTATTTTAAAAAGAAAAGTACCACTAAATACCTTGTCAACTATGTTATTATCCGGCGGTACTCGATTTTTGGACAGTGTCACTTGGTACCTCAAACTAAAATTTGGACAAAAATACCCCCAACCAAATATAGGCGCGCGCTGGTAAAAACAAAAAAGGTATGAAAAAAAAACGGTATGAAAAAAAAAACCGGTATGAAAAAAACTGGTACAATTCTCAAGATGCGAATTGCTAGCAAATTCTCAGGATGCGAATTGCTTGCAATTTCTGAACGATTCTCATGATAAGATGCGAATTGCTTGCAATTTCTGAACGATTCTCATGATAAGATGCGAATTGCTTGCAATTTCTGAACGATTCTCATGATAAGATGCGAATTGCTTGCAAATTTTTGAACGATTCTCATGATAAGATGCGAATTGCTTGCAACTCTCAGGATTTCTGAACGATTAAAAAAAAAACTTGTACAATTCTCAAGAAGCGAATTGCTTGCAAATTCTCAGGATGCGAATTGCTTGCAATTTCTGAACGATTCTCATGATAAGATGTGAATTGCTTGCAATTTCTGAACGATTCTCATGATAAGATGCGAATTGCTTGCAATTTCTGAACGATTCTCATGATAAGATGCGAATTGCTTGCAAATTTCTGAACGAGTCTCATGATAAGATGCGAATTGCTTGCAACTCTCAGGATTTCTAAACGATTAAAAAAAAACTGGTATGAAAAAAAAAAACTGGTACAATTCTCAAGATGCGAATTGCTTGCAATTTCTGAACGATTCTTGCAACTGGTGAAATTTTATTTTTTAAAAAAATAAAAAAATATCATCAATGGATCTAGTTTTGTTCATTTTTAAAAAAACAAAAGTGATGGTACTTTCATTTATTTTTTTCGAGCTCCGGTTCGAAAGATACGGATCTTTTAAAAATAAAATTAAAAGAAAAGTAGGAAAGAGTAGGAAAGAGTAGGAAAGAGAAGGAAAGAGAAGGAAAGAGAAATTTTGGTTACGTGGCTCTTTATGAATAGTGAAGGTAGTTAGGGTATTAAAATAAAGTTAGGTACTATATGACAATTAGGTAGTTGAGTTGGGTATTAAGTGACAATTGATCAAACCTTGGGTACTAGATGACAATAAAATAGTTGAGTAGGTACCTTTGGTACAATTTCCCTTTTTAAAATTAGCTTGCGTCTATCATTTTAAATCACGGGCAAGGCTATTTCAGGATCCATTTTGGTTACAGTTGAGACTCCAAATCTTTTTTTCAGTTTATATAAAATTAATTGTTGATCTAAAAATCAATTTTTTTTTTCTAAAGCCCGCTTTCTCTAACAAAATTTATGGATTTGAGCGATTTGAATGATGATTTTAGCTGTAATATCGATGATTTTGTTTCGTTAGAGGAGGAGTCCTTGACAGACTATCTCGAAACTCAAGCTGAGGTATTTTCGACATTTTTCTACTTTCAGTGCGATTCTCGCACAAACTATGCTCGGAGTTTGATGAACGACGAACTCATAATGGATTTTTTTTAAATTTCAAAATCGCGAACGAATTCTGCTCGATTATGACGAAATCACGAGTAGCCTATTCACGATTTCGTCAAAATCGAGAAGAATGCGTTCGCGATTTTAAAATAAAAAACTCTATTTGGAAAATTGAACTCGAATTGTATGTCCGATTTAATTAAAATTATGAAGGTTTTTATATAATTTGCGCATACCATTTGTAGGGACCAGACCAACCGCCATGTTCGATGGCCGATTGCACGAAACACCAAACCCGATTTGGTCTTATAGGTTGAATCCAAAAGCAAAAAACTAGGATTTATATTACGTAGTAAAGACGACGACAATAGCAAAAATGGAAAAACTTCTAGGATGTATTTTAGGTGCGAGAGGCACGGGGTTTACAAACCTAAACCCAATCTGGGGTATGTTAAGAAGCGCCGATATTGTTCATAAAAAAAATGCGGGTGCTCGTTCTATTTAAGGGGGAAAATGGTCTTAGAGCTACCCTGTTATTGGAAATTAACAGTGTTAAATGAGAAACACAACCATGAACCGTTTTTGCACTTGGAGGGTCACTCACGGGCCGCTAGACTAAAACTAGAAGAAGAGGCGTTTGTTCGTCAAGCGGAAGTCGGTTCTTGACTAAGAGAAATATACCGCGGTTTGAAGCTTAAAGACTCGGAAAATGTCTCTAGCATGCGCACGATCTACAATATGCGTCTGATGAGAGAATAAATTACTAGGAAGAATATTTGATCTTGAACCTAATGTGACTAGAGAGAGAGTGTAGAGAGAGAAAGTGGAAAGAGAATATTATAATGTGAAATGTCCCACCTACCAAGAATAATGGGTCTCCTTTTATAGTAAAGAAGGGTGGACCCATTAATATCCTTGGTGGGCTTGTTTTATTTCTATTTTGGTCCTTCACCAACTACACTGTTTACAAATTAATCTTTAATAAGCCGTAAATGCTATTACAGTCACATCAATTTCCTCTGGGGTACCCCGAACCGACAACAGATGTTGGACCAAATAAATTTGATGATGTCTTTAGTCTTAGTGGTGGATAATGGCTCGGCTTTTACCCATTTTGAAAAGTAGTCCACCGCCACCACAATAGTCTATCTCCCACCAGATGCCAGTGGTAACGGCCCCACAAGGTCGATTCCCCATCGGTCGAAGGGTAATCCTTTTGATATGGATTCTAAAGGAGCTGCGGGTACGTTTATCGCGTTCGCGAATCTTTGACAAGTATCGCAGGTTTTTACTATCTGCTGTGCGTCCGTCGTTATCGTCGGCCAATAAAATCTGGCGAGAAAAATTCTTCTAATTAAGGCTTTGTAACCACAATAAGCCGCGCCCTCTCCGTCATGTAGTTCAGATACAATTATCTGTGACTCGTGGACCCTCAGACACCTCAGCAATGGTCGGCTGAATGAATTTTTGTATAATATGTCGCCCAATAAAATGTAGCCTCGGGCCTTGTTGCGAACCTTCCGAGCCGATGCGCCATCGCCTCTCAGTTGACCTTCGGCTAGGAAGGCTATGATATCACGTCGCCAGTCCGAAATAGTTACCGAAGATATCTGGCAAGCAATTTCAGGTCGGTTATCCAGCTCCTGCCTCTTTATGATGGATGGATTTTCTTGTTCGGTTACCCAGGGGTAATTGCTCAAGCACGAGGCTGATGCTAGGGAGTCTGCCACCATGTTTTCGCTTCTCGGGACATGTTCATACGTGATCTTGACAAATGAGGCGGCTAACACTCTTAACGCTGCTAAGTACTAGACCAGATACTCTTTTTTGGCTTCCGAGGCTCCCGAGGCTTGATTTATCAGAAACTGGGAATCACTAACGAGACGTACTTTCCTTGCTCGACATACCTACGCTAGTCACAGACCGGCCAGAGAGGCTTCATATTCGGCTTTGTTGTTGGAGGTGGGAAAGCCGAATCGGATGGCTTGGTGCATACTTATGCCTGTTGGGGTAACTATCTCCACGCCCGCTCCGCAGCCACTGACGTTTGCCCCCCCCCCCCCCCCCCCCCCGTCGGTGTGGATGATCCACTCATTTGGTTCGGCTTCTTCAGATGGTGCATCTTGATCCGGACGCTCGGAATGGAACTCTACCAAAAAATCGGCCAGAACTTGGCCTTTGACGGCCGTCTGAGGTTCAAAGTTGATGTCAAAATCGCCCAACTCGACCGACCATTTAGACATTCTCCCTGACATGTCCGGTCGCTGGAGGACATACTTGAGCGGAAATGAGGTGCGGACGACAATGGGGTGGGCTTGAAAATATGGCCGCAATTTTCATGTTGGGGTCACTAAGGCTACGACCATTTTCTCCAGCCTCAAATACCGCGTTTCCGCATCCAGTAAGCTTTTACTTACGAAGTAGACCGCTGTAGGGGCCGTTCCCGACTCGCTTATAAAAGCCGCACTTACTGCAAAATCCGTAACCGCTATGTAAAGAAAAATGGTCTCGCCCGTCAGAGGCTTCGTTAGGAGGTTCGGGGACGATAGATATCGCTTAATCCCTAAAAAAGCTTCGTCACATTCGGGTGTCCACACAAAATTCTTGGCATTTCTCAAGACCTGAAAAAATGGAGCGCACTTGTCAGACGAACGACAAATAAACCGATTTAAAGCAGCCAGACGCCCAGTTAGTATCTGGACTTCCTTGATGCTCTTAGGTGGGGTCATGTCAGTAAGAGCTCGGAGTTGGATGGGGTCGGCTTCAATCCCCTTTTCACTAACAAAGAAACCCAGGAACTTGCCCGACCTTACCCCGAAGGAGCATTTTTCAGGGTTGAGCTTGAGGTTTATACCCCCGAGGTTATCAAAAGTTTCCTGTAAATCGGCGAGATGGTCCTCGTCCGTGCCGCTCTTTACTAACATGTCATCGATGTAGACCTCTATATTCCTCCCACTTTGACCATCGAACGTTTTATTAACTAGCCTCTGATACGTTGCTCCGACATTTTTTAGTCTGAATGGCATAACCTTGTAGCAATACAGGCCTCGGCCCGTTATAAACGTTGTGCTTTCCTGATCTGCTGGGTGCAACGTGATCTGATCAATCCTCGGCGTACGCATCCATGCACGATAGTAGTCTGTTTCCCGAGGTTGAGTCTACCAATTGGTCAATCCTCGGCATCGGGAAGGGTCCTTCGGGCACGCTCGATTGAGGTCGGTGAAGTCCACGCACATCCTCCACTTCCCGTTTTTCTTCTTTACCAGGACGGGATTAGAGGTCCAGAGCGGTTAACTTTACTCCTTGATGTGCTCGACGTTGATCATTCTTTCGACTTCGCGCAGAATGATTTCTACCTTTTCCGGGGAAAAAGCCGGACGCTTTTGAGAGACGGTTCTGACGTTTTTGTTGACAGTTAGTTTGTGAATCACACAAGACTCTGGGACTCCGGTTACGTCCCTCGAGCACCACGTGAATAAATCTAAATTCTCCCGTAGTAAAGATAACAACTGTTCCCTGAAGGCCGGCGACAAACGGATCCCGATCTGCAGAACTTTACCTTCGGCAAACGGGTGTTGTTCACATTCTTCGTTGGTAGTCAAATAGTTAGGAGCTTCCCTAGGATCATCGATGGGTAACAACCCCAGGGGGGGGGCCCTTTAACTGCTAATCCCGCGCCTGATCCATCTCTTGATCCTTTTTAGGTGCCAACGCCGCTCGGTAACACTCTCGTGCCGCTTTTTGGCTGCTTCAGACTATACCCCCGTTGTTTCCGATTACGTATTTCAAACACTGATGGACCGTGGATGATACCGCATGCATTCGTGATATCCATGATCTGCCAAAAATTGCATTATGAGAAGCCGGTGCGTCTACCACCACGAATAAAACAGTGACCTCCTTCTTAAATGGGTCGCGGCCTAGCTGAACGACGCCCTCAAATTCTCCGACGACGTCAGCTGCTAACCCCGTAAATCCTACAATAGTGCGATCCAACCGTGTGATGACCGGAGGTGTCCTAAATTTTGCGAAAGTGGACGCGAAGATTATGTTGGCCGAGCTACCGGTATCCACCAAGATACGCCGGACCTCTTCCCCCGCAATGGCCGCCCCGATCACGATGGCGTCCTCATGAGGGTCGGCTATATCTCTAATGTCGTCATCGTCAAAATACGGGATCAGTGATGGGACGCTTTTGGAGTGGGGGTAGGTCCGAGCTTCCAATTGGGTGGTCAGATTCACGATATGCCTTTTATGGAAGAGTGTGTGCTACCTGCCATAGAGTCTCCACCAAAGATAGTCAGAGATTCAAAGAATTTACAAAGGTTTTTCACATTACCAATACTTTCCTCAGCTTCTTCTTCGATGATCCCGATGATGTTTTGATTCGTCTCGGGGTCGAGGTACTCGATAGAAACATCAAACAGGTCGATGACCTCGGAAATGGTCATGGTGGTTTCGGGCTTCGGTATCGTCACCACCTCTCTCGAAGTTGTGCTATGCTGAGTTTTCTTCTTTACGTATTCTAGGAGGTTTCCGTGCTCTATGAGCATATGTATCTCTTTTTTGAGGGCAATGCAGTCCTTAGTATCGTGCCCCACGTCTTCGTGATAGCGACAATAACGGTTATTCCTCTGTTCCGGAGGCGTTGGTATGGGGAAGGCCTTCGATACATCCCGTTTTTCTTAGTTTTTCATAGATCGATGATACACATTCTGCCAGGTCAGCGAAGTAAGCAGGTCGGATCCACTTGTTAGATATGGATCGCGAAACCGCTTGACTTGTCTGCTTCGTTTTTTGGCTCGGGGGAGCCGAAGGCTTGATAGGTAAGGACTGGGTCGGGGGTATTGTGCTAACCGGCTGGGTTGGCTGAGCATAGCTGGATTGAGTCCCTTGTCTTATCACGACCGCTGCTTGCACGCTCTGCTGAATTTGTGCAGCCAGCTCGGACGCCTCGGTTTCTTCGATCACTATTTATTTTTCTATTTGAGCCAGAAGGGCGGAAAAAGTGAATGCTTGCTTCTTGGTTACCGCTTGCTTCATCGGTCCCGGGAGCAAGCCCAAGCGATACGCGGTTAGCGCCACGTTTTCCTCGCAATGGTCCAGGTCGGTTTTAACATCAATAAAACGCGTGGCATATTCCCTGAAGCTCTCTCCTAGCCTCTGCTTACAGTTCATAATGGTGTCTCCGTTGGCTCGGAAACTCTTGTTTCCGACAAAATGATGTCTAAACATTGTCCAGAACATCCCAAAGTTTTTGATGCAACCTTGTGGTAATCAGTTGTACCACTTGGATGCCCGGTCCCGGAAGGTCATCGAAAATTCCCGACATAGAAGTTTATCGTCATTGTCGAAACTCAGCATGAAGTTTTTGAAGGTTTCCAAGTGGTTATCCGGGTCCTTCATATTTTTCCAATTTAGAAATATCGAACCTCTTCGGGAGTTGCCCCGCTAATATCTCATCGGGCAACGGTGAAGCTCTCCAATTCATCCCAAACACGAAAGCTCCACCTCCGAGCCTTCCTGTCTGAATCCTGTAGAGGCCCTCATCCCCGGGATTGATAAATTGGCTGCTAGTTCGGTACCCTTGGTTCTGGCTGTTCGAAGGTTGCCATTGCACCTGAGGCAGTGCTACCCGCTCTTCCCTGCTGCATGCTGGCATTTCTTCTTTCTCAAACGACACTGGCGTTCGTTTTTCGGTGCTACCTTTTTGTATTTAGGAGAGTCTGACCGGGGTCCCCTGTGGCGTTGTGAACGATTTTTCTGTGCGCGTTTGCTCATCCTTTCTCGTCGTCGGTACTCCCTTCCTGACGAATCATCCGAGGTGTAAGCGCGGAGATGCCGCGGTTATCCTCTGGGTATCGCTGCTCGCTGCTGTTTTGCCCATCCTCTGGACGAGGCTCTTGATAATATCTAACAGGTCGGGCCTTGACGCGATGTCCCGCAGTCGGGTTGCCTCCGCTGCGGTTATCCATGAACGGTTCTTTACCTTTTCCTTCCCGATCCGTTTTCTCGTCTAATGCCTGTTCTCTTTCAGCGTTCAGTCTGGGAATGTCTTCTAGGAGCTGTCTTCTGGTCATGATAAGAGTCAAATGTTTGTCCCGACCCTGGGCGTAATGTTCCCGAACCGGGGCTTCTTCGCCCTCAGATAACGAAACGGCCCGGGCCACTTCTCTCCCGACCCTCTCTTCGACAGCCTCGTCATTCATCCTTTAAGATCAGATCACGATTTTCAAAGTAAAAGATTCCTTTTTGGTATCACGGGTTCCCACAGACGGCGCCAATGATGAGAGAATAAATGACTAGAAAGAATATTGGATCTTGGACCTCATGTGACTAGAGAGAGAGAGAGTGTAGAGAGAGAAAGTGGAATGAGAATATTATAATATGGAATGTCCCACCTACCAAGAATAATGGGTCTCCTTTTATAGTAAATAAGGGTGTACCCATTAATGTCCTTGGTGGGCTTGTTTTATTTCTATTTTGGTCCTTCACCAAATACACTGTTTACAAATTAATCTTTAATAAGCCGTAAATGCTATTACAGTCACATCAATTCCCTTCTATTTATAATTAACTCTTTATTATTAATTCTGGAGAATTATTCCCTTATCATCGTCAAAAACACGATTTGGTCGATCAAGCGGGCAAGAACCAAATAAAATACTTGTTTGGTAAGTTAAAACAACATGAGTAGTATGTTTGGGAGCGGACTTGCGAACGACCGGACGAGATCCTTGAGTTGTTTTTTGCACATCCTAAAAGCATTGATTTTTTTGCGCACTTTTCCTCAAGTTCTTATAATGGATAGCACGTATAAGACTACAAGGCATAAGATGCCTTTGCTAGAAATAGTTGGCCAAAATTCGACGAAGAAGATGTTTTGTGTTGCTTTTGTTTTTATGAGCTCCGAGAAACCAGAGAACTACACTTGGAAATTGAGCGTTCTAAGGGACGTGTTGACAAACAACATGTGTCCATTCCCTAATATTATTGTCACCGATAAGAAGTTGGCCTTAATGAATGCTATGGATGATATATTACCGGATACCACTCATATGATATGCACTTGGCATATTAGTAGGAGTATTTGCTCATTCGCAAGCAAAGTTTTGCGAAATGCGGACATGGCCGATGAGTTCGTTAATTTTTATAAAACGGTTCAATATTCGGCCACACTCGAAGATTATAGCAAAAACCTCGCCGAGTTACATCACACGTACGCATTTTGTCCGATGGTTCTCGATTACGTGATGAAGCAATGGAGTAACAATTATGGACACAAATTTATCAATATCCACACGAACAAGTTTAAACATTTGGGCAACCATACTAGCAATCAGTGAGTTATATTACCATATCTATACATTAGTATTTAATATTAAATGTTAGACTACTAATTTATTGCACTATCTTACGTTATAGGGTGAAGAGTGCTCACTCGAGCCTCAAGAGGGAAATCGGCAGTAGTCTATGCATATTTGAGCAATTTTGGAAAAACTTTTATGCATTGCTTTTTTTTTCAACACTCTAACATTTTTGAATCGTTCGAGCGTAGCACGTTCCATCCAAGAAACTCAACTCGGGGGGTTAATGCAGTTATCTATAAGGAAACCAAAGGTAAAATTTCATTTACAACTATTGAAATAATAGAGGCAAATCTTAAAACGACCTTGGGAATATCGTTCACTCCCGGAATGTGTGGTTGTGTTATTAGGAATACTCATAATTTACCATGTGCATGCGAGTTAACTTTGATTTATAAAGAAGGTAGGACGATTCAAAAGGATGAGTGTTATGTTTATTTGAGTACTTTAAAAGTCAAAGCTAAGGATGAGCTTACGAGAAAGATATCCTTAATAGATAGAACCATCCGCAGTTACGGTGCGCACGTCCAAGATCACATCATAAATAGGATGATGCAAATCCTAGATCCCGCTAGAAGCCATGTTTTGGAACCCAAAGAGCCGGTTGTCACTAAAGGTAGGAAAAATGAGGTAAGGACAAATCAACAAAACAGAACCCATCCGAGTGGGATTAAATACGATAGTAGTTTAGGCGGTATCACTCCCGGTACGATAGGTAGCACGGCCGCGTCAGTAGTTAATCTAGCATTTTTAGTACCAAAAGACAACCCGAAAACAAAACCAAAAACCAAGGAACAAGCCAAGAAGGAGAGAGCGGCTCAATCGAAAAAAACATTGGCCTCCCAACTATTTGCATGATTACATTTCTAGCATCGAAGACGTGTCTTCCGACGACAATTGCAGATTCTGGGTGGTTGCTTTAACCGTCTACAAAAATTTTGATTCATGGAACCAAGTTAGACGGGATTTGATCGACAAATTGCAAAATCAACGCAACCTATGGGAGAGAGTGTTTGATGGTTCACAACGTGTATATAACCTAATACGAAAGTTGAACGTTTTTGAAGTGTATGATAATGGTAATCGGCATTGGATGACGTTACCCGACTAGGGTTTAGTGATACCCACTAGATATCAATGTATCGTATACCATGTATCGCTCCACCAATCATGCACGTACCTACCTCTATGCAGTGTGCCTCCTCGATCGTCTCTTAGCATCGAAGTTGGTATAGGTTTTGTACATGGTAACCATTTTTTGAAAGTAATTATACTTATGAATCCTTTAATATTTTATGTTAGTTTTTACCCAAATTTATATCTTCATTTTATTTTTGTAGGTTGTGTTGAATGGAACGCTTCCGAAAATCTATCCTATTAGGTTTCCGTTTCACACCGATGAAGCCGTAACCAGTTGGGCAATACCGCTCGACAAACAATTCAACAAACATAACCAAATCAAGCCCGTCCAACCATCAACCGCACACGAAGATCCACCACGTGTCTACAATTTGGTCGGTGACTCATGATTTGTGAACGCATCGGTAGTTTTTATCTTTCGCATTTACAAATAATTAATTTGAAATTTTGTCATTGTTTGTAATCTATATTATCACGCCTTAATTTAATTTCAAAATTCAAAGTTTTTCTCATTATTAAATAAACTAGTTGTGTTTTTAATTTTTTTTTTGTAACTTATTTAATCTTAATTGCAACTAATATGTATTAAAAAGTGGTGCAGTTGCGAATTCGCGAACAATGGATGCTCAATTTCATCAAAATCACGTATAGGCACGCCATGATTTGGGAAAATTGTGTGGTATTGTATTCACAATTTTGATGAAATTGAGCAGCTTGTGCTCGCGAATTATACAAAAACACAACACAGCTGTTCGCGAAACCTACTGAAAATTTTCACATTTTTCGTTTTCCCATGTTCCCGAGTTCCAAACCCGATTTTGGACCAATATTATACTATAGTCAATTAACACCATCGGTGTTAATTTTAAGGAAAAAAATTATTCTAAATTAAAGTCCAAAAATAACTTCAAGGTAGCATTAATCAGCGAAAAAGTACACCAGAAATCATAAAAATTAAAAAATCGTTAAAGGAAACTCTTTCTAAAACAAAACTGAAGAAAACATTAACTCAAACAAGAACAAACATATTTTTTTTCCAATAACTTCATCCAACTCCTAGTCAACGAATATTATCGATGAGACCAGTTCTATTTCATTAATTTCATTTCTTATTTTGCAATCACGTACTCCTCTGAAGCAATACACATTTCCTCTTCCTTGATGGTAATAACGTCTAAATGGACATGATCCAACCGAGCCTCTGTTATAGTATTCATGAGTTGATAGTTAAACAGGTTAAACACAATATGACGTTCCAAGTCGTTGAGATCGGAAACCAGATGTAGACAAAATTTCTTTATAACATACCACCGAGTTTTAAACCTCATCCAAACGTCTTGAAATCTTAGGCGACTACATGCCATCCATACAGTATAGGAAATACATCGGGCATAGCATTGCCTCCCCATTCTTGTGTGAAGGTTTTACCTACTTCGAAAAAGGCTTTCGTGAAATATTCATCTTCCAAATCAGTCCAAAGAGACATATTTGTGTAAGTTATTTTTTGTGTATATGTTAATCTTTTGATGGTACCTATTTATAGACCATTTTGTATTTAGATAAAAAATCCAAATACACTACTTACTACATGTAATATAAGGATAACGTAATCCAAGTACACCAATCAATGCACGACATTTGTCAGATAAGTATAATGCAATCCAAGTAGACAATAATTATGTGACACCTAATATGTACAAAGGTACAAACATCTCGTTCAGCATTATTAGGGGTCTCATTGTAGCGGAGGTTCCATTATTAGGGGTCTCGCTATAAGGAGACCTAATATCAACTCATGCCAAATGGCACGAAAATGATTATGGCCAGAGTTTTATTTATTGACTAGTTAGACTTCAGACAACATAATCCAAGTAGACCTATGAATAAACAATATTTGTGAGATAAGGATAATGGAACCCAAGTAGACCAATAATTGTGTGACACTTAATATCATTATAGCGGACGTTCCATTATTAGGGGTCTCATTATTGGGTGTCTCATTATAACGGAGGTTCTATTATAAGGGGTATCGCTATATCGAGACCTAATATCAACTCTCGCCAAATCAGACTCTTCCCAAATGGGGCTCCCGCCAAAAATCAACTCCTACCTAAATCGTCAACCACCTATAAAATGAAATGTAACATCATGAAACATGACAGCCATCATACATTTAGAAACCAAAAAAAAATTAAATTAAAGACTTTTACTCATGGAGTTTACGACTGGCGAAGACTACTGTATGCTTCAAGCGGTGAAAGTTTCCCGCCGAGAGATGGGGGAAGATACCAGCGATACATTTTTTAAGCGTTTCATATGTATGATGTATTTTACTTACGGCCATTTAGGAACAAGAGGTCTACTTGTGCGCAACCGTGATCAAATCAAACACATGTACCTTTTTGTCAAACTGCTCCATCGTTTGTTGTTCTTTTATTTAAAATTAAGCAAGAAATGGCTACTGTTTGGAACATGATGGTGGTAGATTACATCACTAGGGATATGGTAGCATATCTTGAGGATATGATTGCGGAAAGGGAGGAGGGTGGTGATTCCGAAGACAACATGGGATACGACGTCGACAATTGAACATTTTAATTTATTCCGTTCTGTTTTTAGTTTGCATTTTTCTTTAAGTTGTATTTTGATTGTTGTTTGGGTCTTAAATTGTTTGCGTTCAACTATCCTACTATGTTCAACTTTCCGTTTCGTTGTGTTCTAATAACCTAATCCAAATAACAAATGACATAAGCATAACAACAGAAATAATAACTAAAAAAACATAAATACTAATAACTATAACAACAATAAAAGTCAAAATATAAGATAGTCACGATAAATCCACATGGTAGTCATATAATAAAAATCGCTCAATCACCCTTGCGGTACTGGCGCGCCACAATCGGACACTCCTCCATCGACCGCTGCATCTCCTTGATACTCATCTTTTGCAACCTCGAATATCCATCAATAATACAGTCAGTCAATTCGTATAACCGTCCATGGTAAGTCATCCCGCTCGGGGTCTCTAGAACGTATAGGCCAGATAACTCGCACTCAGGATTGATCAAGGTGTACAAGAGGTGATCACGGATCCATACACTATATATAGTGGTCATGGTATCACGACCTATAACATATCTCTCACCACGAACCCTGCGATCAACAATGTGCGATCCCCATGCTCTCCATGTAGCCTCATCCCACAAGTAACGTGTGTTAACACGCCTCCTCTGCTCCTGTGGTAAAACTAGACGCAATGTAGGCGGTATATCCTGAACATGCCCAAGATGTCGAGCAACCCGTTGTGGATAGTAAGCATCAACTATGTCGAAAGCTTTCAACGTATGATCGATCTAGGCCACGTCGCAGAAGGGGAAATCATCGCGGATAACCTCGTATGGCATGAACCAGACCTACAACATAATAAATAAATGATTGATCAACACTAAGTGGTAATAAAATATTTTATTTAAATAATAAATAAAAATAAAGACAATGTAACTTACATTATGCTCTCCCAATGAAGACAATGTATGACGGGTATTCATCTGAGTCTCGTCATCCACGCGAAAACGTGGAGGCGCGTATCTGCACATGGTAGGCATAAAAACCTCGTACAGACTGTTTCCTGTGGTCACAAATGGGGGGAAGTAATCGTATATCCACGTCTCCAACTGAACAACAAAACCAGTAAAACTTATGGTGGTGCGTATGGACGATTTGCCTAAATGGTGATACAGTTGAGCTAATAAATGTTGGCCTCAGTTATATCTAACTGATGTCCTATAATGCTCGACAAACTACAAGAAATCTAACAAGATACTTTTCTCAGTTTTTTTGGTCACAATACAACAATCTAGCATATGGAGCAAATATCCCCTAGTGGCACACGCCACCATTTCATCAGAATTAGAATCGTCCATAAAAAAAACTCTGGATGTAATACTCACAAAGAAATTGTAGCCTAGCAGAACTAGAACTACCTGTCCTGTTACTCTTTACCTCCTCCCTAAGAGTATCGACAAGTATACCTAGTGAAAAAGAATACCAAGCTAAACGTTGTCTATCACTAGGAGAAGTTTGGAGGTCGAAACCGTCACTTATAACTGATAGACTAGTGATAGCGTGTACCTAAAGTGATTGTCATCTCCCTTAATGAGAAGTAGAAGGTGTGGGTCTCCGAATGCCACTTCTCTATAAACGCGTCGACCAGGTGCGCGTTGGTATCCCAACGCTCGAAGAAATAGATGAAGGGAGCAAAACAGGACATCATCACCTGGTCTCTCACCTCGCTCTTATCGGCGAGATCCCATGCACGATGGGTACAGTACATCGCATAACATCGGGTGGGTCGACGACCTTACACAATATTTAAGTAAGTTAGACAAATTATAAAAAAAAAACATTTACTATACGTTAAACAAAGCCTAACTTACCTCGCCCTTAAACACGAAATACGCCTCATGAAGTCTGTAGTCCGGATATTTATCGGGCACATGGGGGTTCACTCTCTGGAATCGCTGGTTAAGAGTCCCACGCACAACCGAAACCACAAGCGCACAAATTTTGGGGCGACGTCGATGCCTGACCGACCGTGAAGTAGGCTCATGCTCGGTATCAATGTCATAATGGTCAGATCCTGAATGACGAATAGGAGTACGCTGGCGTCGAGGCATGCTGAAAATGAAACAAAACATTGTTATATACCAAAACAAACCCAAAGAAATTACCAAACACCCTAATATATGTTTAAATGCAAGATATAGACTAGCGATATGAATATGCAAGTGAATTTGGGGTCGAAAATGCAAAATTTAATAAAACAAGGAAAAAAACAAACACAATGCCCAATCCTAGTGAAAATTCAAACAGGCTGTTCGGAATTTCACCAGGGAAATCGCGAACAGACACTACCCAATTTTAAGCAAATCGCGAATAGGGTACTCGCGATTTGCCCGAATTTGGGCACGGTCTGTTCGATAATCGCGCATAGGTGGAAACCCTAGCCTCTAAACTCTCAATAACCCTAATCCTTCAAATTTAACCCAAATTCAACAAACAACATACCAAAACGTCGACAATCAATAGACTAACACATACCCAGAATTTACTTTCCAAAAAAACAACAACATTTAGATGAAAAATTGACCTTTTAGACAAAACCTAAAACTCTAAATATCACTAAAAACACCTAACTAAATTGCAAACAAATTACACCAATAAGTATATGATTGATACCTTAACGTGTTTGTAACTTCAGATTTGGGAAATCTGGACTTTTGTTTTCGCCGATCTTGAGAGCTTTTAGGGTAGCGAAGAGAGAAGAGAGGAAGTTTGGGATGAAATATAGCTTTTTCATCAAGGTTATAAAGGTCATTTTCAGAGTCTCATTATAATGGGGTCTCACTATAGCCAAAAGAGCTCTTAAAATAGCCTTGCCCTAAATTATACCGGATATCATGAATTATAGGGTCTTGAGCCACCAATTTAATTGTAGAAGAAGAAGTTTTATCCGCTGATGAAACTTTTGATTTCAAAATTTTTGTTTTTTCTTTTGATGAAATTTTTTATTTCGAAAATTTTATTTTTTAAAGGGTTTCAATTACTTAGTATCAACACTCTTCTTCTCAACTTCATCATCATACTCATCGTAGATTGAGTTATCATATTTGGGCTCAGATATTGTTTTAGTGTCAAAACTAAGATCCGTAGATGGTGCAGTATGAGCATGAAACTCCTTATTTGGTGGTGGTTTCGGAGACACTACTCTAGATGGCACCAATATAAACTTGCAACCATATTTCACAAAACTGTATCGATTCATTCTACCATCATATGTAGAATTCCTCTTAAATCACCATGGACATCCTAAAACTAGATGACAAACGTCCGTAGGAACTACGTCACACCATGTTGTATCTTTGTAATTACCAACATGAAACTGTAATTTGGCAGCATTTAGAAACTGTTACCTTGGTGTACTCTATCAGTCCTGAAAATATGTACGGGTATGGAAAAGCTTCCGTTCAAATCCAGTTTCCGAACAACCTCCTTTGAAATCAGATTTTCGTAGCTATCTAAATCGATTATAAACTTGCAAATTCTTCCTCCAATTATGCAGGTAGACTGCAAGATGTCATTCTCTATCATAGACCTCAAATCAAGAGGTACCCAGAACATGATTCCTGTATATGTGCATAGCAGGAATTGCTGGGCTCTCATACCAACTGATGGCGTGACGGAAGATTAGAAGAAAAAAATAAGGATAAAACCCTAACCCTAGGTTAGAGAAATAAGGAGACTCAGAGAAATAATTCCTAAAATTTAATTAATTAAAGTTTGGCGGCAAAACAGGGTATATGATGTTTTATATAGCACTACCAAAAACCCTGATTCCAAATAAAGAAAATTACATAAATGTTTTAAAATAAAATAAATATATAAAATTAACACTAAAATACTAATTCTGATACCTTAGTAAAAAAACAATCTGTTTGCAGTCTTCCAAGGTCTCGTTGTACTAGGTCCTGATGTGACTCGTCTATCACTTTTTTTTGCTTTTCAAACTATCACAACAATTCCAAAAATATTGGTATCAGATGTTTGAGAGTACAAAAAATAGAACATATATAACAAATGAGACTAGAGGAGAGACATATACTTAATTTTTTGTTTTTTTCATAAGAGAAAGCTACATACGATAGATATCAACAGACCACCTGTACGCATTGATTTTTCTTTTGCATTCCATTCTTTGACATAAAACTGATCTCCTCTTGAACGTGACCGTATTATTTGTTGAGATATCTGTTACCTCGATATAGTTGAATCATTCTTAAAGGTGGTTACAACGCTCTCCGAGGAGGTTGAAATCTTCTTGGAAGGTGTTAGAGTCTTTATTTGTTGGTGGATGGAATCCCTTAGGGTGGAATCAACATCAAAGTCATCTTTGAACCCTCTTGTTTCAATTGAGGATTTTTGGGTTGGGGTGGTTGGTGGCTGTCTGGGATGTAAGGGCCTTTGGTTTAGTTTTGTTCATACATATTTAGTCCTTTTTGTAGCCCTTTGATCGAGTACATGATTTGGATTCTCACTAGTTTCATCCCTACCAAATGCTCTTTTTC
Source organism: Limnanthes douglasii subsp. nivea (assembly GCA_036936605.1). NCBI lineage: Eukaryota > Viridiplantae > Streptophyta > Magnoliopsida > Brassicales > Limnanthaceae > Limnanthes > Limnanthes douglasii. The sequence continues at coordinate 102,443,205 of JAUPFV010000005.1, read as the reverse complement.
ACTCGCGGTCAGTGTTAAATTACCCTTCAAAACCTAAGTAATGATAAACAACTGAGTAAAACATTCGTGACTAGTTCAAGGTAACATGGGAGATTAATAAAAAATTCAATACGATTCCGACCGACCATGTGATTCTGGTGTGGATGACCATGTGAGTCTTATGATACTGACCATGTGATTGCTACTAACAATGTGATTCTAATACTACTAACCATGACCATGAGATTTACATGCTACATGCATTGCAATTATAATGAAATAAACACCATGCGAGGCTAATGGTTTTGACCATGCGTTTCTACTAAAACATAATGTTCGAGGGTAAATATTAGATACCTCATCATCTTTAAGTTGGTTTAACTTTTAAATCATATCCATGGTTAATAATTTGGACTTTAATCCCCACCAATTTGTAGCATCTTGGGATCAATTTGGGCCTCACATATTCTTGCATAACGATTGTGTGCTCCATGATGAATGGCTGTATAAAACAAATTATCAGCATCATTGAATTTTTTAATTATGTAGAAATATTCTTACCATTAAAAAGGAAACACATCCGATAATTCTATCTAATTTGTCGGGGAAACACATTCTAATTAACCCAAGAAACTTCTCTTTTATTTCTCTCGATCAATCATAGTTGTTTATTTTTTTCAATATCTTCGACATAATAGACAGTTTTCTAACCCAATATATCTCCTGATACTAAATTAGAGAAGGTAAAACACAAAAAGATGATCAATAAAAAAATCTTCACAAAATGATCCCTCCCACCCTAATGGCTCTATCTATTTCGTCCTATAAAACACAACACAATATGAGACATTAATATTGCTGAACATTTGACCTTACTGTAATATAAACACAACGTAAATCTAGTACTACAAACCATGCAATTCTAGTGATCATGCGTTTCTACTGAAAACAACCACCATGCGATTTTAATGTTACTGAGCATGCATATCTAGTGCTAACGAGCATCTGTTTCCACTATAAACAAACATGCGAGTTTAGATCAAACAGATCATGTGTTTTTAGTTATTTTAACCATGCATTTCTACTGTTAACAAACACCATGCGATTCTAACTCTACTGAGCATGCATTTCTACTTTATCAATGTATTTGATATTGATTTTATTTTGTTTTTTCCAAATTTTCTAGAACTTGCGTCCAAAAGGTATGTTCTCATAATCCTCGACTCTGTGCCCTCACTATCGATGTAGTGAAGTTTGAATCCTCTACCTGAGTTTAAAGACATTTCTTCGTTGTCATATTTCAGCTAAAAACAGTTTTCACGTCATTGGTCTTCATTTTGACCACTTTAGACCCAATTCTGAAAGTTGCATCTTCCATCGAGTATGTTTGCATAATATTATTTATAATCTGATAATGTTTTATCATAAAAAAAAATCTCCTTCCGAAACTCATTAGAAGCCTTCCATATTGTATAAAAAAATTGTTTCCTTTGCAACCTCCATATGTTTGGTATTAATTATATTACTTTTTTATTTCATCAGATTCAGGATGCTAACTAAACTAGATCTGTAAACATAAGCTTTAAAAGACATTTTTTCTGTAAAAAAACCATGCAGAACTGGTTGATTAAACATGTGACATTAATGCTGATGAAAAATCGACTTTACTACAAAATAAACACCATGAGATTCTCGTGCTACAGACCATGCGATTCTAATGTAGTAGACCTTGCTATTCTAGTGTAACATGCATATTGGATTACACAACCATGCAATTCATGTATATGAAAGATGAAGAAGATGTGAGACGTGGTAAGTAGAGCACATTCACAATGAAAGCAACCAGAAATGGATTTTTAAAACATCAAATTGGGATTCCAAACAATACATTATAACATAATTATAAAATATAACACATTATAAGAAAATACTACAATCTACCAAAACATAAAATACGAAGGTGATCAACGATACCCTAAGAACATTATGAGTTTAACTTAGAATTTAGCTACCAAGCACCATCAAAATACCAACAAAATAGAGAACCTAATTGCCAAGGACTAAAAAAACAGAGAACCGTATACCTGATACGATGAATACTTATATTTTGATTTTACTGGAGATCCAAAAATACATAATCTATCTCAAATTCACTATTACAGAATGATGAATCGCACCGTAAATGTATGTTAAGGTTCATCGGAGTTTGGTTAAAGCCTCGTCATAGTTCGTCGTCGATTTCAGGTGTTTTAGATCTCTGACTTTAATAAGTCTGAGAGGGAAGTAATAGGTAGGACGCTGAAACGTTTTGAGAGATAATAGGATTATCAATCTACAACACTCTATCTATATTAATAGAGGTATTAGATGGTAATGAGCTACTTGGTTGGTATAATTTATCATTTATTTTTATTTTATTTTAAAAAAATATATATTTTATAATTAAATATGAAATTGCTACATGAGAAGGTTTTTTCGTTTAAGATAAAAAAGTTATTACATAGCCTGTTACTTTGAGAGACAGATAAATAGTTATAATTGTTAATACTAATGAGTGATTGAGCACCGACCATATGATCTTCAAGACCTGGAGAAAATTACGGGACTTGCTGCTTTTGATAATTTTGAGTAGGGTTGTCAACGGTTGTCCAGAACCGACCGATAAGGACCGGATCGAGAATCAGATCGAATCTTAATGGTTCGATTCGCGGTTCCATTTTAAAAACCAAAAATCGATAAGGAACCGAAACAAAAAATCGGTTAGGAACTCAACCGATAAAATCGATAGGACCGATATGGAATCGAACCGATAAAACTGGTAGAAGCGATACAGAATCGAACCGATAAACCGGTAGAACCGATAGGAAATCGGACCAATAAAACCGTTACAACTTATTATTTATTTATTATTTATTCTTTTATAAATTAATTACCAATTTTGTTTTATCAAAATCAAAAAATTAACTTATAAACTTTAGTTTTTATATCATTTATTTCAAAAAAAATTAAAAATCAAATTTTAATTAGAATTAATTTTTTAAGTGGACCGAACCGGAACGAAACCTGTTCATCATCATTGCATTACGTAATTTGTTATACATGGGTTTCACAAGACATTAATAAAACTGGTATCAATATGTTGTAAAAATTATTTTGTTAAGGTTAGTAACCCATTATTTAGCAACTACATTAATTCTTGATTATAAAAGTTGTGTAATTACCTCACATGACCAAAGATAACTATAAACACTACATTTTAAAATATATTTAACAAACGGGTTCGCACATGACATGAAAATCTTGAGGACGCAGCGTAATCTGAAATTGCACCTATACATTAACTAGTAACCTAAGTAATTTGTCGACGAAATAAAAAAATTCCATACATTGCGGCTTTAATTTGGCACCTAATATTATTTTTAGATTTTCACATGGGAAAATTATACATAGTTAATAAATATTAAAAACAAATTCCAATACAACGCCGAATTATTTTATGCCATTGTAACCACATATCTTTTGGGTTCTTAGAACTCATATAATTTTTGGTGTCGTGGTAGCAAAATTTAGAAGAAAAAATCACTTTAAATGCTTGTTCATCTCGTTTTCCAACTTGGACCATGAATACAAAAATATACGATATTATTTGTGAAATCTAAGTAATTATAAATGTGAACCATTGAATAAATTATATGTGAAAACTTGTAGTATAGTTGATGCATAACAAAGATGACCTCATTTATGTTGTACAAAACTTTCAAAACTATTTTCACCGTATCCAGACCGAATTAAGCTAACTAAATCGTCATCTCAACGACGAATTATATGCGCCAATTCCAACCACGAATCTCTTGGTTTTTTTAAGACCCATATGTTGGTTTGATGTTGTAGTACCAAGATTTACGTGAATTACAAACTTTAGATGTTTGTTCTTATCATTTCCAACTGATTCCACGAATACGAAAATGAATGACAATGCTTGCGAAGCACATACACCCTATATAAATTTGTGTGCAAGACATGAACAAATTATGATGCGAAAGATAGTAGAAATAACATATGTGAAACCTTCGTATTTGATTTTGCTAACTAGATGACGAATAAAGCTAATTACGTCACTAATGAAATCATAAATTATTTTCAGCAATTCTAACCACAAATTTGTTGGGTATTTAAGGACCAATATGTTGTTTTGGTATCGTGGTAGCAAGATTCGGGCGACATATTCACTTTAGATACTTGTTCTTATCGTTTTCCAACTTAAACTAGGAATATGTTACATTATTACTCGTGGAACTACGTAATCGTAAATGTGAAACATTGATTGGATTATATATGAAATATGTTGTTGTAGACCTTTACCAAATATATATAGTGCATGGTATAGATACAACCAAGATGAATAATATGGTTGGCTGTTACTAGTGTGCACAAGGATTGCAATATTTTTATAACTTTTAGCTGGAATAATTAAAAAATGACGGATAATTTTTATTTTTATATTGAGAAACCTTTTTAATTATTTTGCATGGGCCATAAGTTATATTGAAAAACCATTTTCTAAACATTTATTTTATCATTTAGCAAAACTAATAGTTACTATGTTATACTTGATAAGGGCATAAAATACCAAGATTATTAAGGGGCTCAACTCATAATGTAAAGATACATAGAGACCTATTTGTAAAGATAGAAAATGTAAGAAATAAGTATAAATATGAGGGCTCATATGTAATTAGAGGATCGGTGTTCTGAAGAGCAGTTTGGTGATGACGACCAAAGTAACTAAGGCCGAAGCAAACGGTCGACCCTTATCATGACCAGGCAGCAGCTTTTGGACGACATTGATAAGCTTAACGCTAAGAAAAAGATGGCTTTGGCTGAAAAAAGTATCGATTTCATGGCCGAGGAGAACGGTCGTGCGAAGATGGAAAAAAGGCTAATCGTGTTGTCGATCGGGATGAGGCTGATTTTTACAAAGGCAGAAATCGAGTGCGGAAGCACGACGAAGTTGCAAGGAAGAAGTTTGGACTCCGAACCAAGCGTGGATATGAATATTTAACTAAGGAAGATATGTATGAGTCCTTTTCTCTAGACCGGGATGTTCGATGCTTCAAGAAGGATGAAAGAATGATTAGGGAGCGAGAAATTCGAAGATGTAAATCGCAGCGGGCTAAGATAGTCAAACTTCAAGGGTACAACGTCGACAAAGTGACTCCCACTTCTATGGAAAAAGGTATAATCAAAGTTAACAGAGAACAGCAAAACATCCTACAGTTTCAATTTCCGTCAGGGAGCTAATCTTATGGTTACATGGTCGGAAGCCAATTTTCAAACCCACTTGAAGAAGGGATACATGCAACTCATGCAGAAGGGCTAGGAAGCAAATTTTTTAAGTTCAGGCATAATTGGAGGTCGTCTCCCTTTTCAGATGAAATTTTGTCGGAACATCTCCTAAAGCGCTTTGATATCTCAAAAATTGAAAAATACGATGGGAAAAAAGACCTTGACAACCACACGGAAGCATTTAAAAACTTAATGTTAAGCTTTGACAATGACGATAAATTGATCTGTCGAGTGTTTTTGATGACATTCAAAGACCGATCATCAAAATGGTACAATCGATTGCCACAGGGATGCATAAAAAACTTTGGTATGTTTTGGCTGATGTTCAGGAAACAATTTGTAGGAGAAAGTCTAAGGGACTATAGTCGATGCTTTGTAGATACAAAAACCGATCTTGACTATTGCGATGAGAGTGTGGATTTTGCTGGTTATAGATTGGGTTTGTTACATGGTCCGATGAAGCAAGCGGTAACGAAAAAGTACGCTTTTACTTTTTTGCCTTGTTAGTTCAGGTAAAGAAGCAGATCCTTATTGAAGAGACTGAAGTGTCAGAATTGGCAGCGCAAATCCAGTAAACTGCGCAAGCTTCAATGGTATTATATCAGAAGACTCCGCAAAAGACAGCTTCGCTTTCTCAGCCATAAGCAATAACTACAGTGGCACCAACGACACAACATTCGAATAGAAAAAGGTCGGGGACTCAGACATAGAGAGTACGTAATAACTACCAGAAAATTCATATCGACCCATATCGAATAAATGGGTTCAACCGGATCACTATGCCGATTTGACCGAGTGTGTTGCGACTATCTTTGATAAATCAAGGAAAAGTGTGTATTTCCGGAAGCCTTTTCCGACCCGTGAGAGCCAAAACAATTGATATTGTAGGTACCACGAAGACATAGGCCACGAAACCAAGGATTGTATTGCGCTCAATAAATAAGTGCAGGTGCAAATTGACAACGGGAAATTATTAGAATACGTGAAGAAACAAGCTCAACAAAAGTAGTCTGTGAGTTCGAAGGTGTGGTCCAGCTTGGACGATGACCTTTCAAAAAGGAAGTAACAGTTCTGTTTATAGTGGTAGACGCTCCTACATCACATAACACAATTTTTGGCTGATCTTGGTTTCGAAGGATGCATGCCGTAACCTTTACAGTTCATTAGTGCTTGAAATATGTAATCGGGAACAATGTTGGTATTGTCAGAAGCAGCCAAAAGACAGCAAGGGAATGTTACCGAGCAACATTAGTGGTAAAATCGGATAAGGAAATAGTTGGTGCAAGGGATTAGCAATTAGTGGGGTCGGCCCCTGAATCGGAGCCTGCAGACGATACGAGGGAGACCCCATAGCTATTGCTTACCGACGGGAATTGTGAAAGTTATGAATTTTACAAAGGCAAGGTTTTAAAGATTGATGTAAATCTATCTCCCTTTTTTCGGAAAAAATTGATTGATTTTCTTATACATAAGCTACATTTGTTTTCCCAGTGCTCAGAGGATGTTACAGGGGTTCCTGAGAATGTTATTTATCATTAATTTTCCATAAATCTAAATGTTAGACCTACTCAAAAACGCCAAGGTTTCTCCCAAGAAAAGGCAGAGGTGATTATTTCAAAAGTTGAAAGGTTAACAAGGTTAGGACATATCAGGGAGTCCTAATATCCACGATGGACAATAAATCCAGTTTTAGAGAAAAAGACGAGCGGGAAATGAAGAATGTGCGTGGACTTTACAGACCTTAATAGAGCTTGTCCTAAGGATCCATTTCCCATTCCAATCATCGACCAGCTGGTAGATTCAACGTCAGAGAACCAATTTTTATAGTTTATGGACGCCTACGCAGGTACAACCAAATAAAATTGGATCCGAAAGATCAAGAAAACACCACATTTATCACAGGGAGAGGTTTATACTGTTATAAGGTTATGCCTTTCGGTCTGAAAAACGCAGGGGCCACTTATCAGAGGCTGGTTAATAAAGTTTTCGAAGGGTAGATTGGGGGGGGGGGGGAATGTTAAGGTCTATATTGATGACATGCTGGTCAAAAGTGTTCATGATGAAAACCATTTTTCCGACCTTGAGGAAACATTTAAGAATCTCGGTCAAGTGAACCTCAAGTTGAATCCAAAGAAATGCTCATTCAGATTTCGATCCGGAAAATTCCTAGGGTTTGTGATCCGCGAGAAAGTGATAGAAGCAGATGCGATCCAGTTAGACGCTTTGAATAGTATAGTGTCTCCAATGAATGTTAAAGAAGTACAGATTTTAACCGGACGGCTTGCAGCACTGAACAGATTCATCTCGCGATCTTCTGATAAATGCACACCTTTCTTTCAATTTTTGAGGAATGCTAAGAATTTCAGTTGGATGCCTGAGTGTACCGAGGATTTTCTCAATATCAAAAGTTACTTATTATCCCCAATACTATTGACAAAACCATTACTCTGAGAGATTTTATTTCTATACATAGCGGTTTCAGAGCATGCGGTAAGCGCGAATTTAGTTTGAGAAGAGGATAGGGTCCCTAAACCTATCTACAATGTGAGTAAAAGTTTACTGGATGCTGAAAACGGTATTTGAAGCTTGAAAGGTTAACATTGGCCCTAGTAACGGCTGCTAGAAAAATGCGACCTTATTTTCAAGGCCATTTTATTATGGTTCGAACTGCCTTTCCCCTAAAAAGTGTATTACAACGACCTGATATTTCTGGACGTATGTCAAAGTGGTCAGTAGAATTGGGGGACTTTGATATTGATTTCGAACCAAGAACGGCTATTAAAGAAAAAGCTATAGTAGATGCTTTAGTGTAGTTCCACTCCAGTAGACCAGAGGAGATAACAACCGAACCATAAAAAGATTCAGATGAGTGGATAGTCAGAACCGACAGTGGGTCAAGTATTAATGGATGCGGGGCGGTGTCCAGGTTTCTACACCCTCGGGGATTGTAATGCATCAAGCGTTTCATTTTGGTTTCAAGGATTTGAAAAATAAGGCCGAGTATGAGGTAGCACTGGCAGGCTTAAGGTTGGCACGAATTTGCGGAGCCATGAACGTTCGGTTGCTAAGCGATTTGTAGCTAATGATTAATCATGCAACAGGTCAATCCGAGGCGAGAAAAGAACATCTAGTTCAATACTTAGTAGCCTTAAGAATTTTGGCTTCATCTTTCAAAAATATTACTTACGAGCATTTCCATAAGGAGGATAATACAATTGCCGATTCGTTGGCAACTACAGCATATGTTGGAGAATACCCTTGCATTCTGATTCAGGAGTATCCATCTATTCTGAAAGGGAAAGACCTAGAACACCTACCAGATATGGCCTGTCAAATTTCAACAGCTTCGAGTGTTGACTGGAGGAGTAAACTTATAAAGTTCGTGGCATATAAAGTATTGCCCGATGACAAGACATTGGAAAAAAAGGTTCGATATAAAGCGCTAGGTTTTGCTTTATTAGGAAACGTTATTTATAAAAAGTGTGCAAGTAGACCTCTATTAAGGTGCTTGGGACATGAAGAATTGCAGATGGTGTTATCCGAGCTACACGTTAGGAACCGGATGAAGAAAGACCATTGTGGTTGCACTAGATTATTTCTCAAAGTGGGTCGAAGCGGAATCACTGTTAGGAACCAGAGCTAAAGATGTGGTAAAGTTCATATGGTCAAACATTTGTTGTCGGTACGGGTCCTTCAGAAGATAACCATGGACAATGGCCCCCAGATTGACAGCAATGAAATGAGGAAATTTTGTTCGAACCACAATATACAACAGTGTTTCTCGGCTCCATTCCATCCTCAAGCTAACGAGAAGGTTGAAGTAACAAACATAATAATCATCAGTGGACTTAAGAGAATTTTGGAAGAAAAAGCTGGAAAGTGGCCGGATGTTTTACAACGAGATAAGGCTCACTTAGGTTCCTTGCATTATCAGACCCTGATGAGAAGCGGGTACGCTTCAAAAGTTCGAAGAAGAGAATTCAAAGTCGTGGAAAAAGTCCTGCGAAGAGTATTCCTTCACACCAAAGACAAGCATCTGGGAAAGTTGGCACCCAATTGGGAAGGACCATACCAAGTGATAGAAAAAGTGAAGTCAGGGCCTTATCGGTTGAAAGATAAATTCAGTCGACCTCTACGTCTCCCTTAGAACATCGAATACCTTAAGTTTAACTTAGAATGATTGTTTATTTTCACCGTTTTCTTTCAACTTCATTGTAAGATAATTTTAGTCGGGGACATACTATTTCCTACCCTGGTGACACAGGGAGGTTTTAATGAGGTGTCTATATAAAACAATCCGTTTAGTAAATTTTTAGAGTCTTAAAACAATTTTACTATTGTTATATTGTCGAACTTGTTAAAGGGTTTCTCAACATTAAAGTTAATCAACAACGTCGAACCTATTAAAAGGTTTTTCAACATTAAAGTTGATAAAAAACGACGAACCTATTAAATGAGTTTTCAACATTAAAGTTGCTCAACAACATGGAACCTATTAAAAGTCTTTTCAACATTAAAGTTGATCAACAATATCGAACCCATCAAAGGGTTTTTCAAAATTAAAGTTGATCAACAACGTCGAACCTATTAAAGGGTTCTTCAAAATTAAAGTTGATCAACATATTCGAACCTCTTTAGATGTCTTTTCAACTCTAAGGTTGATTAACATATTCGAACCTAATAAGGTTTTTCAACTTTAAGGTTGATCAATAAAGTCGAACCTGCTACGAGGTTTTTCAGCTAAAACGTTGATCTATAAATTTAAACACAATAAAAACCCATTAACTTTGGCGTCGAAAACATACCACTTTCGATTTACAAAAAAAAGTAGGACATTGAATAGAGAGTGCAAAAAACAGATATGAATGAAAATATGTAACAAAAACAACCAAGTCAAGTCTTAACTTTTAACAAAAAAAACATATCTGAGGAACGCAGTTCAAGCATCAGAGGGGTCTTCAGATGATTCAGTGCATTCAATATCAGGATCGGTACAATCAATGCCTTTAGGACGATCTTCTTCAGGGACGTCTAGCCATATCGACCCAAGCGACATTCGGGGAAACTGTGCATGGAGATTTAGAACATAGCCGGCCCTTGCATCGACGATTTTATTCTTTACTTTTGTACTTAGTGGAAAAACGACGGTTTTATTCTTTACTTTTGTCGAGGGTCATTTGAAGTTCGTGAAGTTTCGTAGCTAATTTTATCGATCGCTAGCGAATGTAGCCATTTTGAAGCTTCTGGGCAGCCTATTATTCGACAGTTTTGGCACGATCTTTGTTGTGTTGAGAAATAGATTTTTCCCACTCTTTCTCTTTCATATCAAAAGCTTGGATTTTAGCTTCAGCGGTGTCAGCTCGGTTGTTGGAAAGATTAACTAAGTCCTGTGATTCCTTGGCTTTGGACGAAATGATTCTTTTGAGCTCAATAAGTTCTTTCTGAAGTTTCATTACTTCTCTTTCCTTTTGGGATATGGGGGCGAGCATGTTCTACAGAGAGATGGTTAGGGCATCTAAATCTTGAAGGAAGAAAGAGTTTGAACTCTGAGCACAAGCAGGCAAAAATGTCGGATGAGGATGCATTGAATCTCTTTGGCAAGAAGTATGATCATTCTGGGCTAACACAGCAAGACCGACTGAGTGGTCCGACGCTTTAATTTTACCTACATAATGCATTTTTTCCGATCCTATTTTGCTTTCACAAAGTTCGACGAGTGTATATGACTTCACACCACCAAACTGTTCAAACATGGTGGGAATAGTGATCAATTATGCGGCTGGGTCGCAATGCACTTCATCTGCAACAGTTTTCCCTTTGGATTTCTTGTTTGAAGTAGGGTTCCCCTCGTCAGCTGCGACATTCTTCTTCCTTTTTTCACCACTTCCTTTTTTCCCCCTTTGACGACGATAAGAGATTTATCCTCGCTTGAAACTGAGTCATTGAGAATGAAAGTGGTTTCTGGTTATGAGGGTGGTACTTCAAAAGGTTTGTCTACTGCAGTACCAGCGACATTATCTTGTTCGTTTTCTGGATCAGACAACTCCTCCGATTTCACACCTTTTCAAGGCGCCCGATCCCTTTTGGGAAAAAACACTTCAAAGTCTAGGGCCTCAATCCTCCTCATGAGGTTGACAACATCAGGAGGAGTCCGTAACTATTCTATACCAAGAATATAGTTGGAGCAGCGCCAAATATTTTTGTTGATGAGATTGGTGTTCTTAAAGCATCGACAAAATTACTGACCCCAATTCTTCATGGCAAACTCTTGAAGTTTGGCAAAGATCGTCGAAGGTTTTTTAAAGTGGGCTTTTCTAAACTCCTGAATAGCTACCATGCAAGCTTAAGAAAGAAGGGCGGTCATTTAAAATAAATATATATATATATATACCTTCAGGAGTCCACTTGTAGGGAAGACGCCTCAGATTTTCCATGCTATAGGGCCGACCGTTTTCTCAAGCACCGCTGATAAAGACAAATCGGTATTTCCACGATCTGTCAGCCCCTAGATAATTGTTCACTATCTTTTTCAGATTAGCAAGCAAATAATAGAAGAAAGGCAGCTTCAGAGACTTTTACAACCCAGATATGCATATGTATTCATCCATGGAGATTGGGATCCCAGCCAATCGAGAAGCCATAATGGTCGACATCAAAGTTTACCAAGCGTTAGGAGTTAATTAGGTCGTACAAATCTCAAGGATCTCGAAGTATCTGACAATTTCAAGATCAAGGGGAAGTCATAGACCCTAGTTAAAAAGTTCGGTGACGAACACTATCTCTCGAGCTTGTACTGACAAAAGAGTCTCACAGGGCTTCGGAAAACAAACGTTTACACAATCAGGAATCCCCCATATTTTCTTGAAGTTGGCTTCTTCGTCGGGAGAATAATATATGTACTTCCCGTTAAAAAGAGACATAATATGCTCATTGGGAAAGCGAATATGGTAGCCTTTCACAACATCGACAACTTTAGGAAGTAAAGGCTCCCTTTCAGCTTCACCAGCTTCAGGAGTATTTTTAGCTTCTGGATTTGTTGGAGCGTCTGGCTCAGCACTTTTGTCCCCAAATCTTACCGTATATGCCATGGTTGAAGATTCGGGAATGGGTTCCTCGGTAAGTTTGTCTTTGACCTCGCCGATACAGATGCCTTGTTGGGAGGTTTATGACTAGTTTTCTTAGCGTTTCTATCTTCGACTTTCATCGATGCAGAAGGCTTGGTTGAAGGTTTACGAGAGATTCTTTTAGCAAATTTTTCCTCGACCCTCATTGACACAGACACCTTGGATGAAGGTTTATGAGTAACTTTTTCAGTAGGCTTATCTTCAACCCTTGTCGATGCAGGTACTTTTGAAGATTTAAGAGCTAGCTTCTCAGCCTCAGTACTTTGTACTTTCTTGGGCAAGGGCTTATCAGCAGATTTCAATCCTTTGGAAGAAGGAGCCGCAAGAACAACACTTGAGTTGCTATTAACTCGAGTAGGACCAGGCGCTGGGACCTCTTCTTTTTTAGAAGCAGCTTCTTCACGTTTTCTTCTCTCCTCATTTTGTTGGACCACCCACTTAGGAGTGGTCGCGGTATTATGGCTGGTTCAAACTCTTACAATAGTTGGAGTCAGATGGACATATTCGGGAGGGGTAGATGAAGAACTAAAATCACCCATAGTAAAAAGGAGGTTTTGGGTCGGTCGACGGTTTCCCGAGGCTTTGAAGGAGCATGATGAGTTTTAGCGTCGGTTTTCTGGCTTTTGAAGAAGTAGAACGAGTAGCAGCGTCAGGATTTTTTGACAAAGAAACCCTCGGGATAGTCGGAAGGCTTGGGTTAAGAGAGGGTTTAGATGGGCCCAGATTTCTAGGTCTTGGAAAAATCAACGGTTCCAAACTCAACGATGATACATCGCCTTTGTGAATTAACCCGGCGACTCGATATTCTTCAGCTCTGTCGGTAATGTTGAGGTAGTCGATGAAACCAAAAGCTGGCTTCTCAGGAGGATCAGTTTTTTTCTTAGGTTTCTTATGAGAGGAAGGTTTTCTCATAAACAAAATCAGAGTTTCTCTCTCTAGAAAATAGGGAGTAGCTAGTATTTATCTCTCTATAACTCAGATAAAATGTGAAAATAGAGAAGTAGAACAATTTATAGGCAAGTAAGCATGGCAAAGGTTTGTTCCTTGGAGAAGCGCAATCGAAAAGAACTTCGGGAATATCAAGAGTCGCTTAACAAAATGCTAGTTAAAATGTAATCCAATTATCACGAGACACGTGTCCATTCTAACGGCTACAACAGACGTAGGGGGCTAGACTTATGATGCACGTGTGGGGCAGCTCAACAGTTGAGAACTGCGAATACAAGCGACGAATTGTTGAGTGACACGTGAGCAAACTGATGAGTGACACGTGGGCCCTTCGAAAAAATAGTTTGACCCAAGGCCTGTAAGAAATGGGACAAAGAGGGTGAGTCTAATCTTGATTAGATCCAACGCACCGTAATATAACAGACCGATAGGTCAGCCCTTAGCAGACAGTCTTGAAGATTGGTAGATCAACCTACCGAACCAATAATGAAGGGTCGGCAAATAACGCATAAACCGCAACATCAACATTGAGGGGGTCGGTAAAGAAACTAACGCAAAATCTCGACCAGAAGATTCAACAGTCAAGTAGTTTTTGCTCGATTCTCTGTAAAACTAGGGGGCAACTGATAAAGGCACAATATACCAAGATTATTAGGGGGCTCAACTGATAATGTAAAAGATATATAAGGACCTATTTGTAAATATAGGAAATGTAAGAAATAAGTGTAAATATTGAGACCAATATGTAAATAGAATAAACATAGCATGTGAGAGTGGAGCCCACCATTAACACTATATAAGGAAATATACCTTTTTGGGAAAAGGGTACTTTCTAATCATTGAAACTTTATTTTGACTACTTTCTCTCTCTAAATTTTTGTACTTATTCACCTGACACCATATCATTATACACGTTATTAGATAATCAATCTTAGATATTCTAAGAACTATCAATATTTACAATATATTGTTGGCTAAATATTTGCGCAACAAGTTATAATGGCTACAATATATGTGAAACCGCATGTTTTAAGTGGTTGTATCTAGTCAAGTTATAATACTGAAATTGCAAAAACTCCATTCATATAAATGTGAATCCTGATTTAATAGAGATTTAGAAATAAATTTTATGTGCGAACCCCTACTTTCACTACAATATAACTAATGTAAAATTAATATAAAAAATAAATTTAAGGTTTTGAGATAAAACTCTTTCACATGATAGCATGACAAATTATAGATTTCCAAATAACAAAAGTTCTAGATTTTTCAGAAATAAAAACTTGATTGATATGACATGAGAAACATGATTCAAGACAAACGTCATGTGAAAAATCCTACTTTTATGTTGTATGCAAAAATACACATGTAAATCGTATGTGAAACCACACACGTATATCGTATGTGAAACCTAATTAAATTAAGTTATAAGTAAAATTTTAAAGTATATTATATCTAATATGAATACTTTTAATTTATAATTAATATATCTTTAACTCATGGGGATGAACTAGAAGTCCGACGGTTTTTGGCAATATCAATATGCCTCTCATAATCTCTATCTCTCTCGAACATGTGAACCATTCTCAGGCATCAATGTCTCTCTTTTCTCATTTTTTTCTTCGAGTTTTTTTGGTATTCAGTTCATATCATGAATAAGGTTTGTTTTTTTCATTAAATTTTGTGTTTTCCTCATTTTCATATATGTCATTGTTTTACATACCCTAATTTATACAATAATAATCTTTTTCGATAATAGTCTACTCATACGAAAATCATTTAAACAATTTTTATTTAAAATAAATTTTTAAGTGTAGTTCATATTCATAAGCTATTTGATGTATGCATGTTTTTAGTTATATGTTGATTATTATTCGCACGTCTAATATTTTTCAAATTAGTATATCGTAATCTTTCACGAAGTTTGATGTTTGGCATGTTTAAATTAGTATGTGTTTTACATTATATAATAAAACAATATGAATTGACACGTCGAACTCATACAATAAATACTATTGGTTTTTCATATCATAAACATCACTTATTTCATATAAAATTAACACTATTTGTTTCGCATATGATTCACAATGTGGTTTCATAAAAAATACAACATTTTTGGATTAACGGAAACGTAGTACTATCTGCCAAGTCTCCCAAATCTGCCAAGTCCTACGGAAATATGACATATCGATACGCCCTCAATGGCGACTGTTTACCTTAGAGAAATATATTCAACATGCAACGATATAGGCACACCATATTGAGCATTTGAGGACCACGTCATTCTACAATATCTTTAAAGCATTGTATGATAGAAAGAATGATGGTTTGCTTGTAAAAAAATACTAAGACTTAATGAATGAAGTTATTAAGAGGTACGACCTAAGGCGAGCAATGTTTAGATTTGTTAAAAAAATTGAAGCTCACGAACTTATATGTCAAAGTAGTTTTTGGTATAAAATGTGATATTAAACAAATTCTATTAAGTGAAAAGAGCTTAGTTCAGGATGATGTACACCGAAGACGAGAATTCTCATATAATATCCACATAATTTGATGAAACGTTGCAACAGACTTATAAAGTATTAAAATAGTGCATTTTGAGATAAAAAAGAAAGAAAGAAAAATGCAATAAATCCAACTTAATTAATTCTATGTAATTTTATTTAAAGCTCTATAATTAAACTTAATCATTTGTTTAGGATGTAATATTGAAAGTAGTAACATTAGGAGATCATACTAAAAGTATACGTTATACAGTTGTACTCATATTATTAAAATAATATAACTTAATCTTCTGTATTTCAAGGGATATGATGGCTTCAACCTTGGTTCACTACATTAAAGATTTAGATAAAATAAGAGACTACAACTGACTTAATCTGAAGTTAAATTAAAGGCATAAGCATACAAGTTGCTAGATGAAGAATTTTTTTGATTTGACACCCTTAGATCATCAAGAATTTAAAGTTCTATCATTCTTCTTAAGCTTCAATTTTCTTCAATGTACTTATATATTTAAATGATTTATTATACTTAGGATGTACTCTTTTCTATCTCGGTGGCGCGATACAGTTTTAAAAAGGCACACATCTTTAATAATTGTTTATTTTTTCATTACACGAGTCTTAATTTATTTTTCATCACATTAATATTATACATCTTATCGAGAAAAAAGTCACAACAAAACATAAGAGATGAGTGAACAACTAACTCATGGACTTTATGACGTCCCTAAATATCAACTAGCCCACATTTTAGGTATACAAAGATTCTTTACCCCCAAATGAGCTTCGAGAATCATCTAAACAACAAAGATAAATTCAAAGGATAAGTCTGAACATAGTATCCAACCCTCAAGGAAGCTTCAAACACCATCTAAACAACAAAAAAATAGCAGGGATAAGGTTGTACATTTTCTTTAGACCCCATAGGAGCTTTGGCCCTCATCTGAACAACAACGATAAATTAGGAATAAGTTTGAACATAGTCTTTAGCAGCAAGGGGAGATTCGACCTTTAGCCAAACAAGAATAAAAATAAACAAATCAAGAAAAAATGATCTAAGTCTAAGTTATTTTCTAACAAGTAATCCTCATCACTTTAGAGGAGTTCATGTACCCTTCATTGAGCAAACGTTGAATGTATGGTTATAAAACATGGTACTAAAGGGAGTCATGCACCCTTATATCAACAAACAGACGAATAAGGTCTGGTTATTGCTTGACATATCCAAACAAGGATCCTATATGGTATTTGTTAAGGTCCTTGTCTTTAAATTGACCATTTCAACTAGAAAAATATAATACATGATCCAAATATCAATGCTTTGTAAATAAGATATTTGTAGCATAGGTTGGATGAAATCTATAGGCATACATTAATGACATGATAGTCACAACCAAACAAGATGAGGAACACCTAACTGACTTAGCCGAAACGTTTTTCAACCTTAGTAGAGCAACCTAAATCCGAACCTGGAAAAATGTAACTTTGGTGTGTGATCCGGAAAATTCCTAGGCTACATGGTCAACAATAAAGGCTTGAGGTCGAATATGAAGCAACTATTACATGTATTCGACTATAAAATATTTTTCTAGTCAAAAGAGTCTAAGGTTTCCCATATTCTGGATTGGTGGTCAATTGAGCTTGAGACCAAGCCGAAACCAATAAATACAATAACATACATTATTTAGAAAGGTTTTAGGGCGAGAAAACTCATTTTGAATAAGTTTTTTTAGGAGAGTGTCGAGAGTAAAAAATACAGATGATGATACTTTAATATTTTTGGTGTATACCGTAACTGTATCATGAATCATTTTTTTAAGAATAAAGAATAAATCATACTGCCCAATCGTATCCTTAATCATGGACTCCATTGTGATGATAATTGAGGGATAATAAGAATAATAATGTTGAAGAACTCATATAAAGAGATACCTGCTGCATGAAAATTTTATGAGAACAAGGTAAAGGTGAGAAAAATCAAAATGAATAAACAAAGTTTGTATGGATATGTGACATATGATACACAAAATACTTAACCAAACCTTTTTTTTAAATATCTTGGCCCAGACGAAAACATTTATAGATAAAGGTTTATATGATGGAGAGAGCAACCCAAATTATGGTTACAAAGACTTATAAAAAAAATCATCCTTCAAGGTTACCACAAGGCCACAATAATAAAGGATTCCAATAATAATGTTATATTAATTTATTGTTCAATAGACATTAATATTGATTTTAATCCTTCATAGAGATAAGATAAATATAAAAAAGTTAAGTCTGAGATGAAATGTAGTTTTCAACACCTTCAAGGATTGGACATCCCCTAAAGTAATCAAAAAAATATAAGATAAAATGTATTCTTCAATAAATTCAAGGATTCGACTTCCCAAAATAATAAAATGATAACAAAAAGGGTAAATTTGAAATGAAAGATAGTCTCCATCACCTTTATGGATTCGACTTCTTTACAAGTATTCAAATAGATGAATATTCTAAAATAGAAAGTATTATTAATCACCTTAAAAGACCACATAATCCATCAAAAAATAATTTTAAAAAAGAAAGTTTAGCATTTTAACAGCTTCACCATCCCTCAGATACTAAACCTAAAAAAGGTTTTGCTGACCGATGTCCATGGACACCGATTAACAAGCATTAAATAACCTATTTTTCCTTAGTTTAATGTACTTTTGATACACATATTAATATCTTTATTTATAAATATATAAAATATGTCAATGGAAATTTAAAAGTTATAAATGTTTTGAAGACACCGCACAACTATCTTTATATATATATAATCAAGACAGTGAATCTAATTCTCCTATTATACAAGGGAAATCAAAAGATGTGTCTATGCCTGCAGATTCTGATGTCATAGGTGCTCTTCAAATGCTTGAACAAGGGTAATCTTTTGAAAAACAAGGAAAAACTAGCACTGCTAACTCGCCTCAACCTGAAAATATTGGCATATATATATATATAATCAAGACAGTGAATCTAATTATCCTATTATACAAGGGAAATCAAAATATGTATCTATGCCTGTAGATTTTGATGTCATAGGTGCTCTTCAAATGCTTGAACAAGGGTAATCCTTTGAAGAACAAGGAAAAACTAGCAATGTTAATTCGCCTCAACCTGAAAATATTGGAAGCATCCCAGAAACTCCCATTGCCAACAATTCTGACTCCATTGATCCAAGTTTTAGTGTAATCCTGAAAAGAAAGCTCAAGACAGTGAAAAAGAGGAAACCAAGCGAAGTTATAATAAAATCTTTGAAGTTCTCAGAGATCAACAAGAATCATAAGTATTTTTCTTATGAAGATACAGATTCTTAGTTTGAATCTGAGAGGCACTCACAACAGTTCTACGATTAATAGGCTGCTTTCAATTATCAAGAAGGAAAAGATAAAAGTGTTGGCTATTTAGGAACCAATGGTTAGGGAAGAAATTAGAGAAGACATTGTTCATCAACTGGGTTTTAACAATTATGTCTCTAACTATTCTAATAAGATTTGGATGGCTTGGATGAATGACATTAATCTTGTGATTCTTAAAAATCATGAGTAATGTATCCACTGTGATATAACTGATACTTGCTCTAATAAACAATTTTTATTCACTGCTGTGTATGCTAAGTGTAACAGGGCCAACAGACGTTACCTTTGGAAAAAGTTAAGGACCATTTCCTCTGTTGATAGAGCCTGGTTAACTGATGGGGACTTCAATGTTATTGCATCCTCTCATCAACAACTGGGATGCTCCACTCTTTGTCAGAATTGCATGGAAGAGTTTAATGACATGATGATTAGTTGTAGCTTGGAAGATGCTGGCTTCGTTGGATCCAAATTCACCTGGACCAAAACAAACAAATGGAAGCGATTAGACCGTGTTCTGATTAATCAGAAGTGGTTTGACATTTTTAATGATATTCAAGTCACTCACATGGTCAGAACTTGTTCTGACCATGCTCCATTACTTATATCTGTTAATTTTCTAACTAACAATCTTAATTACAACAAAAATCACTTTAAGTTTATAAACATGTGGGTTACTGATGCTAACTTTTTAAATGTTGTGAATACGAACTGCAATCTCAGGATTGAAGGTCATCCTAACCAGGTCTTCTGGTACAAGTTGAAAAGACTTAAAGCCTGTCTTAAAGAGTGGAATGCTTCTCATTTTGGTAATATCTTAAATAAAGTAAATAAAACTACTGAGAATGTCAGAAAGATGGAGGAAAGGCAGATTGATGTTAATGATTCTAACTCTAAGGCTGATCTTGCTAAAGCTAACAGCTTATATATCCAGGCTTTAAGGAAGAGATATTTTGGAGACATAAAATGCTATAATAAATTGCTAAGTGAAGGGGATATAAACACCAAAGCTTTTCAGGCCTATGTTTATAAGAAAATGAGGAATAATAGGATTCAAGGTATTAAAGTAAATGATGCCTGGCTCCAGGATAATAAGGATATTGGGAATTCTGCCATCAATTACTTCAGAGACAGCTTAACTAAAGAGCCTTAATATTGTAAATATGAAGAGAATATGTTGTTGAATGATTCTATTTTGGATAGCATCCCTTGCTGTGTAAATAATGAGGATAATGACAGACTCCTTTAGGCCATTGAAGAGAAAGAAGTTTGGCAGACTATCACTTATATGAGTGTGGATAGTGCTTCACGGATTGATGGTTATAATCTTCTTTTCTTCAAGGTGTGCTGGGATATCATCAAAATTGATCTTTGTATCGCTCTAAATTATTATCTGAATGGCTATAGTATCTCTCAAGGCATTTTTGCCACTGGGATATGTCTCATTCCTAAAGGCCCTAACCCTATTAACTGGAGAAACTATAGGCCTATCAGTTTATGTTCAATCGTCTAGCAGAGATTATGCCTAAGATTATTTATGATTACCAAACTTCCTTTGTTAAGGGTAGATCTATACACGATAATATTCTTATTAATAGAGAGATTTTTCATGATATTAATAAAAAACCTAAGTCTGGTAATGTTGTTATCAAATTGGATATGTTGAAAGCCTTCGACAATATGGCCCATCAATTTATCCTCAAAGTTCTTTCTCTTTTTGGTTTTTCTGACAGATTCATTAAGCTTATTAAAGCTCTTATTCCTAATATCAGTATCTCTATCTTGATTAATGGTGAGGTGATAGGTTATTTCAAACCCCAGAAAGGTTTGAGACAGGAGGACCTTCTGTCCACTAGTATTTTTATCTTGGGTGAAGAGGTCTTAACTAAAGGCCTCTTACAGCTTTTTAAAAGTAATAATAACATGAATTACTACTCTAGAACTGATCTCACTATCCCTTGTCTGGAATTTGCAGACGATGTTTTAATTTTTACTAAATGTAAGCCTAATTCTATTAACAAGTTATACCAATTTTTAGATAGGTACCAAGCGGTCTCTGGTCAAGCTATTAATAATCTTAAAACTAAGCTGATTACTTCTAGCAAGTTGCAGCTCAATAGTATCCTCAACTTGGAGGGTCAAACTGGGTTCTGAGCTAATACTTTTCCTACTACTCACCTTGGTATTACGAATAACAACAATAACTATGCCAAGAACTACTACAACATTATAGACAAAGTAAAGTCTAAAATCAAAGACTGGAATGGGAAGAATCTTACCTTTGGTAGCAGGCTCAAATTGATTGCTTCTGTGCTCATGTTCATTCCTGTCTACTGCCTTCAAAACTCCTCAATTCCCAACTGCATTATCAAGAGATTAGAGCTTATTTTCAATAAGTTTTTATGGAGAGCTAATTTTAATAATAGAAGTGTTCACTGGTGTACCTGGTTGAAGGTTTGAAGACCCTTTAATGAAGGGGGTCTCAATATCATATCCCTGTCTGATTTGCAGCTTATGTTCTCTTTGAAACTCTGGTTCAACTACAGGAAAAAAGAAAGTTCATGGTCAAGAGTTATGCATAATATTTATAGCAATAGTAAGCATCCTTTAGCTCCTAACACTTACAAGAACTCTTCTATTACCTGGAAAAGGATGAATGATATCAAAGACATTGCTGAGCATAATATTAAGTGGCTTTTAGGGAAGGGTGAAGTCGACTTCTGGAGAGATTGTTGGCACAATCAGCGCCATATCTTGGATCCCTTCAAGAGGAGCTGGTTTTTGGAAGCCAAAGTAAATTTGTTTTGGAGTTGTGATGGTTGGAACACTAAACAGATGAAGAGCTTCTTGCTTGCAGACATAATTATCTACATTCAAAGGGTTGGAATTGACAGTGCTAAGGACGACAAGATCATTAAAGCTTTTTCAACTAATAGTAACTTCAACATTAAGCTGACTTGGGACAAGTATAGAAAGCATCTTCATAAGTCTTGTCTTTTTAGCAATATGTGGAATTGTCTCACTCCAACGAAGTATTATTTTTACCTTTGGAAACTCTTAAAAACTACATTTCTACTGACTATAACTTACAGAGAAGGAATCTGAGTTTGGCTAAAAAATGTCAATTTTGCTCAAACTCAGAGGACTCCAATCATCTGTTCGTTAACTGTCATTTTTCTTGGAACATTTGGAACCATTACAAAATTGGTCTTGATATTTATAACAAATTAAAGCATAAGCAATGGTCTCAGGTAACTAAAGCTGGTGTCAGATTAGGATGTACATCTGCTGTTAGGAAATCCACCAATATTGAATACATCAAATGGCTTGCTCCTGAGGATGGAAGATCGAAACTGAACAACGACGCTGCTTGCTTCAGTAATGGCGAATCAAGCGGTGGCATGGTCATTCGTAACAGTAAGGGCGATATCATACATTGCTCTGGAAATACGTATGGCAAGTTGTGTCCGATGTTAGTTGAAGCCATATCATTGCTCGATGGCTTATTAGCGTGTGCTAAGAACAATTGGAGCCGAGTCGATGTCGAATTGGACTGCTTGCTGCTAATCAAGATTCTTGCAGAGGGTTCTTCTCCTTGGTATCTCTCACCTCTTATCAAAATCTGCAGAAGCTTGATTTCTTCTACCATGAAAATCAAATTTTCTCGAGAACTCAGAATTAGGCGGCTGATTTCATGGCCAAATGGACGTTTAATTCTTCAAATAAGATAAAATCTTCTATCCTCGAAATTTCTAATCAGCTTTTAGCCGTTACTTTTCTTGAGAGCTTAGGGATTGGATACCTAAATCTAAACTCTGACTAAGATTTAGCTGAAATTTCGGCAGATGAAGAAGATAAATGGGTGAAGATTTGAAGTGTGAAAGGCTGTTGGCTGAAAATCATTTTGGTTAGAGTTTTTGGTGTTTTCTTCAATGTGAGGTTTAGCCTAGCATTGGCGGTGTCGTCGTTTTCAAATTCTTTCTGAGAGCTTCTGGTTGCCATGGTGGATGTTAGCTGATAGGCGACTTCTTATCTATCAGTGGGAGTGAGGCTTGTTGGTGGTGACTGGATCGCAATTTAGGATTCTGGTTTAATTTAGGAATTGAGGAGATTTTGGTTGCTAAATTTAAGCTAAAGACCTCTTCTTTTGTAAGGCTCTTAATTAGAGCTAAGCTTGTGTAAAACTTCCAATTTAATAATATATTTCTCGTTTGCTTAAAAAAAAAAGTTTTGCTGTCCCTTAAATACTAAATAAAAATAAATAAACCCGAAATAAAATATAGTAATATTCAACATTTTAATAGTATTCCGCATTTCCAAAAGTACATACAGTTTTTATAAGAAAAATACAAAATAATTCTAAAAAATAATCCTAAAAGATCCATATACCTTAAAAAGTACATAAACAATCAAAGTTTAAGCGAATAGCATCACTTCATTAACAATACAAAGTAAAAAATAAAAATTATAGCTGGGTGCGGTGCATTAAACAAATGTATATATATCAGATCGACCTCACTCGGAAAACTGTAAATACAAAATATCAATGTATAAGTTTCACATGCTCTCTAAGTTTTATAAGATGACTCGTTAATAAACAACAAAAGTGGTTCAACACAGGTCTTTATATGACGATTTTTGATAAATAGAAACTCTTTCATATTTGTTTTCTCAAATTTTATGTATAAAGATAAACAGACAATGGGAACTATACGTCCAGTCCGTTCCTAATTTCAATCGGGTTAAAACATTTGGATGGGACGTTTTTTAAGTAAGACAAATTAAATCGTTACAAAATTCCTTACAAATAGGACTTAATTCACAAAATAAATCCAATAGGCTTATATCATATCTCATAGGCATCATTTCATTTGAGATATATAAGCATCATCTTTGCCTACAAAAGCATCAAGTGCATTTTCAGCCGAAGAAGCAACCTCATTTTTTGAAGCGGTGGATGGTGGTACTTGATTTCATTCACCAGGAAGCACAACTACTGAAGTTGTACCAACATTATAACCTTCTTTTGTTGACTTCATAAGAGGCTCATGTCAAGTGAATTATTCCCAAGTACCACCATTATAGGAGGTTGTTTTATCACAACCTTTAGGAAGCAAAGCAAAAACATTCACCACAATCTCCAAGATCAACAAGTTTACTAAAAAGAACAAAGTATTCATATATTAGATACAATAAAAAGAGGTATCTAATGAGTGCCTCCAATCTCAAATTCATTTATCTCTAAGCTAACTCTAAGGTATACAAAAGAATAGGAGGCTTCCTCTTGCTGGTTGAAACAACAAAGTGGTTAAGTACTTCATGAATTTGATTCAGAAAATATTTTTAAGCTCTAACAAGAGTAAAACATTCAGCTGAAACAATATTAGCAATAACTACGTCATCAAGTGTATTTATGCCAGATGCATCAAATACAAGGGCGAAAAGGCTTACAGCTGAAGGCAAGTTCCACCTCTGCAAGCTGCTCTTTTGCAATCCCGACTGAATCACCATCAGCTAAACCATCTTCTGAAGCACATGGGAAACATGCTGGAAAAAATTCAAGCCAACGGTATGTTCGTCAGTAACAACTGCACCATCTATGGATTTTTCCTCTTCGACAGTAGCCATTGCATCACTAGCACAATTTCCAATATTTAATTGCTTATTCTTCCCAACTGCATTAACCGCAATGTCCGAAATATTAGCAGCCAAATTTGCTTCAGTCATAACCGCCTAATTTTTCATTCACTTTGGGAGCATCAACTGTAACCTTTAGTTATACTACAGATAGAACAGCTTCGAATGCAACCTTTGACATCGCAGAAGACAAAGATGCAGCACTTTTACCAACAATGGTAACATTGGTCTCCTTTTCACTCATTAACTTTCAACTTTTTTGGCTTGGGAGGATTCGACATAACCATACCCTTTTTTCTTGCTAAGAAAATTTTACTTTCAACTATCAGATTTGGAAGAAAATATCCCTTTAGCTTCATCCCTCGTGGTATTGAAGTCCAGCTTCAACAATATTTACAATAACAAACTTTTTCATTTTCCAGTGCGGGCATGAGCATCTTGCACAAGCCGAGTACAACATTACATACTCCTTTAGTGCTTACATGACTCTTCTTATTCGTTCAATAAGCTTATTTCTCAGTGTACTATTTTCTAACTGTTGCAAACTTTACTCCCCCGGTTTTTAGTGGCACTTTTGGGTCCAAAGCAGCTACAATATTCATTTCAACCAAAACAACGATTTCAGCACCTTACTGCTCGCTTGGAAAGGTAAACCTTTTTTCTCTTCGGTCCAACATCTTCGGCCGATACCATTTCAGCACCAACAAACTTGGCATCCAACTTCCTTCCACTAGAGCGCTTCATCCCATCCCTTTTCATAGGGGAGGAGCCCTAACTTTAGCAGCTTTGGAGGTTACTTTCTTTTTTTTGGTCTCTTAACATGAGTTTCTTCACCAAAATTTTGTTCTTTATATACAAAGTAGCTACCAGTGGACATATGCCACTTTTTACCACTTCTATATAAAAATAGTAAAATTAGTTGTGATGCCGCAGCAGAAATAGAAGAAGAATCAACGGTAAATGAAACATGAAACTCTAATTCAAGTGTAAGATGAGGAAATCTAATCTAAAGGTGACAAAAATTAAAATTTTCAGAAATAAAAATATATTATTCCAATAACTTAAAATAATTTAAGGCTAATACGAGCTCAAAACCCTAAATTATAATACAAGGAAATAAAATAAAATAAAAACTTTATAATTAAATTTGATTTAAATAACATAGGATATTTGAATAAAATAAGATTAAATTAAAAAGGTTTATGTTTGAATTTTCTGGACTACATCATCCTCTCTTGATTGAATTCGTCCTCGAATTCACAGCACCATCACCCTCAACAACCAAAATTATTATTTTTTTATTTTTTTTCGATTGTTACATTGGGAATTATAATTGTTGACCTTATCAGTATAAGATAAATGCTTCTCGAGTGTTCCTTATTTGAAATCACATTTACGTCATCCAGTTGATGAAAAACAATTGGTTTCGAAAACCTTTTCATAGCCTGAAGACAACATTCTCATGTCCAGTAATCAAGATGATTGGTAGCCAATTTAAACTCCTTCAGTAACCGGTCAATACGATCATCATTGAAGCAGTTGGTATGCCCCCTCATACTCAAACGATCTTCCCGATCTTCATGATCATATGTGTTGTTCTCTTCTTTAAACCTTGAATCAAAATAGTCAGGCTTTAGAAACATGCTTCCCCATAGCAGGAACTGAGGCTCTGATACCAAACTGATGACACGGCAGAAATAGAAGAAGAAGCAACGATAGAGAAACCATAATTCAAGGGTAACATAATGAAACTCTAATCTAAGGGTAACACAAATTGAAATTTTAATATTATTCCAAAAACTTGAAATAACTTAAGGCATATGAGTTTATATGAATTGTATATAATAGTTGCTCAAAACCCTAAATTATAATACAAATAAATAAAATAAAAATAAAATCTTTATATAATTAGATTTGAAAATCGCTAAAAATAGTAAAAAAAATCGCTAAAGAACAAAAATGAACAAAAAAAAATACTAGATGGAAAACAACAGTCAAATCCGTAAGTATTCTTGATTTTCTGTTTATTCATTAGATAAATATAAAAAAAAAAATTATTTTTCTACAATTTGTTATAATTGGTTATATATTATTTTATACGATTTCGAATAATATATAACAAAACTCAAAATTTATCTTCTCGTTTCCATACCTGAAAGAAAATTGGAACCGCTTGTTTGTATATCCAGGATGCCATGTTTCATCTAACATGTAGATGAAAAATTTAAAACTTATGTCACATAATGTAATGAAAATGTATTATTTTTTGTTACCACAGGGAGTAATCGTACTTACTCGCCCAGTTGGTCTTACATTTTTGTTTCACCAATTTTTTAGAAATCAAGTAGACTCACAAGTCACAAAGCAATAGCTGATAATCGGAATCGTAAAAAAAAAAAAAATTAAAATCTAAAAGATTCAATGTGTGAGTACACAGATGTTAAAGCTATAACAAAGCTAGGATAAAACAATAAAGGGTAAACAAATGCTTATTTAGAATAAAATGTACAATAAATTATAGTCCTTGAGATTTTAAGTTTAACGGCTTAGATGTTTTGTAGATTATGGTTCAGATGGATGGAAAGTGAATGTTTTTAGATGCAAGAATGTGTTCATGGTTGCACGGATGTAATTAAATACACTTAAACACACGTTTAAAACTCGACAGAATTTTTTAAAATTAATTATATTTGGTCATCCAATTATCTCGTTAGTTTAGTACGTTACGTATCATTTTAACAATTTTAATATATATATTTGAATGTGCATCTAATAGGATCATAAATAATTTTAAAGCAACGATGTTTTGGGCTAGCCGATTTCGAAAGACAAATATTACCTCTTATCTTATTCGGTGATAATGATGATATTCACTAGTATTTTGAGATGAGTAGGGTTGTTCTCTCTGTTTCATCATAAAACCAGTACCAAAAATCTATAAATTTAGTCTTTGCGCATGGTTTTTGCTGTAATGCTGCCACGTGTCACTATAGTTAAATGGTTTGCGTTCCACATATAGTCCTTTGATTTTTAATTCCATTTTTACCTTTCAAATTTAATATTTTTTATTTTATTTTTTTAATATTTTTTTAATTTTTTAATTTTTCTGAAAAACAGAGTATGACAAAAGTTACAATACTCTATTTTTTTCCTTCGTTTTTTTCTCTGTTTCTGAATTACAAAATGTAAAAGCTCTCCGTCTCGTGGCTACTTTGTTAAGCATGTCTTCTTTATCTTATTCCAAATCCATTTAATCGTTTTATCAAGGGTTTGTTTAGGTTGTCAAGAACTCAAATTCATTACTAGTATGTGCAAGTCTTACTATGCTGAGCTACTTAATATGTTCATTTCTGTACCACTGTTTTCTGCAACAATGCCTTCATATTGAGTAACTAGCATCTGATTACATTAATGTTGTGCTTGTTATATGTAATTGCTCTGATACTGGCTTTGTTGATTTAAAAATGCAGGGTGGTGATAATGATTCTAAAGATGAGGAGAAGAGGAGTAGCTACAAGCATCAGCACCGCAGGAACTATGATGACGAGTGATTGAAATTTATGCTCTGTTGTAAACAGAAATCATGCCTTTATAAGCTACTAAATAAAGGATAGCCATGTTTATATATTATATGTCAATGTGATTGTGACTGAGTTTGTTCCATCTATGAATTTCCAATATTTTGGGTTTACTGCTTAATGATGTAAAACTATCCGGAATCCGCCTTCGGTTTTTTTTACCAAGTTTCTCTAAATTACAGTGTGCTCTTGTTTTGTATGTTACTTTTGTGAGAACAATATAATCTATGTTTTTTCTGCAGCTATTTGCTCCTGTTTTGGCAATTTGATGCTGGTAAAGTTGAGTTCAAGGACTGTCTTTGATTCTGTTATTATGAAGACAATTCAAAGAACAATTTAGTTCAAGGACTCTGTTTGTTTATGTACAAGAAATGTTGTTTCTGGTAAAATGTTGTCACAGAAACTGTTCAAAAAGCTCAAGAAGCTTGCACATGCTACTTGTGATTTCTTCAGCTAAAAAATGCGCGATTCCTGGTTGTATATTGTGCATTGCGAAAAAACATTCATACCCTTCCCTGATGCATCACTTATGTTTGTTGCATGCAGTTAAAAGAGCAAGAAATGTCACTCTTGGTGATATATAAGAATCCAACATGTAATTGAATGGTATAGAGGTATTGTAATTCAGAAAGAGAGACAAAAACGAAAGAAAAAAAAATACGGAGTATTGTCATTTTTGCCATACCCTGTTTTTCAGAAAAATAAAAATAAAAAAATAAAAATAAAAATAAAAATATATTTAAAAAATATTAAATTCGAAGGGTAAAAATGGAATTAAAAGTCGGAGGACTATCTGTGGAACGCAAACCATTTAACTATAGTGACACATGGCAGCATTACAGCAAAAACCACGCGCAGGGACTGAATTTATAGATTTTTGATAAACGAGGGATTCTCAACCGTAAATTTTTTGTCGAGGGACTAAATGACACAAAACAAAACGTAATAGTCGAGAGACGAAACATCGATTTAAACCTTGATACTAATGTTGTGGCATCAGCTAATGCTTTAGTCAATCTAAGTCCTAAATTATTCACTTTCCGTAGAGGTGATTTGTTTACAGCTCTTCTTGGGATTGCTTTCTAGCCATGTAGACTCCTTAAATCGAGTGAGAGCTTCGGGTACACTTGGCTCGTGGGTTACTCCGCCCCGCTAGGTTTGATCGGTGGGATAATTCTTGCTGATTACTACCTAATCCGACGAAATTTTTTGAAGACTCAAAATCTATTGGTACTACTTGCGATACTCTGTTTTAGAATTATAAAAAAAATAACAAATGTTAAAAGAAAGAAATTAAACAGTAAAATGGTATCAAATATACGTTAGACTCACCATTTAATTATAGGGACACGTGAATGAACCAGAAAATAGATAAACATTTATAAATTTTGAATCAAATATTTTGGGTATTATGGAAAAATTGAAATATTCGTAGATGTACTCAAGAGATTTAAAGACTTCAGACTTATGCTTGTTTGTTTTTTAATTGAATGTAGTAGTATTAGAGGTGTTGAAGAGAGTTTAAGACTTCAAACTTTTGCTGACTTGTTTTTTTGATTGAATGTCGTAACATTAAAGTTACTGAAGAGATTTTACAACTTCAGACTTATCATTGCTTGTCTTTTGATTAAATATTGTAGCATTATAGGTGTTGAAGAGATTCTAAGACTTTGGACTCGTCCTAACTTCTTTGTTGATTGAATGTCATGATATATGTCTTACCCTGAATATATCATTTATTATAGTAAATAGAAAATTTGTATATGTGAAGTAGGATTGTATAAATTATCGTAGTATATATTATAGGATAAAAAATGTCTATCATTAATGTTGAATTTGAAAACTTTATGTTGTAGAATTATTCGCAATAAATAGTTTGTATCTTTTGTCGAATCTAGAGACTTATTTTCACACTATAAAAAAAGAACATGTTACATTACGATGAAAACATTTTATGGATATTAAGTGCCTCGTTAAAACCTTAATCATGCATGATAATAAACCATAAAGTGCTCGACATTCCAATGATGCATAATCTATTTCCTTTCCGCATCTAGAAAACGGTAGGTTGCTGGCTTGACCTTTGAATCCATAGTAAATGGTTCTTTTCAATTTGGGGTGAATTTTCCTAGACTCCTCTTCTTTGTATGGATGAATACCTTTCTGAATACTTTATCTCTTGGTTCAAATCTACAGAATTGAACCTTTGATTTTTATCTATTTTATATGAGGTTGTTAATGTGTTCAGACCAAAGATAAGCCTTCTTCTCTTCTATAACATCATGTTTGCCAAGTCTCAGTTCATTATTCATTTATTCCTCATAGTTAGAGATTATTTAAACCTTTAGGTTGGGACAACCACCTCCATTTCATACACTAGAGAAAAAGAAAATTTGTTTGTTTTTGTGTGTGGAGTTGTTCTATACAACCACATGATTTTTGGTAAAAACTTTGGCCAAGTTCTCGGTGCTCCTTCAAGCATGTTCTTGATTATTTTGGATATGGTTTGGTTTTTCACCTTCATATGACCATTACATTATGGGTGAAACTATGATGAAAATATTTATTTGATACCATTCTTTTAGAAATACGAGGTTACCTTCTTATACTGGAATTAAGTGACATCGTCTGTTGTTATAACTTGGGGTATTCCAAAATGACAACATAGTTGTGAGTCTACTAATCTAATTAATTCTTTGATTATGATGTCAGCCAGTGTTTTTTACTTTGCCCATTTGAAGAAGTGATCAACTGCTAGGAGCAGATATTTTCTTCTTCCAGATGCCAGAGGAAAATGGAGGGCGGGATCAGACTCACTCTCACAATATCTAAACCCACATATCGAATTTTATTGCTTTAGTATGATTTCTAATAAAATTGTTGTGACTTGGATTGAAATTAAGATATGATGGCAAGTGTCACAGTGCTTAACTTTATTTTTACACCATGTATAATTGTTGGCCAATAGTAGCCTTAGAGCATGGTTTTTTTGTGCAAATATTTCTAACCATAATGTTCACTACCTTCCCTGTAATTCAGTTTATCACCAAAAAAATATGGTTCGTCTCTCATAAACATATGAGTAATGGTTTTCCAATCCTCACTTTATAGTATGATAGAGAGAAATACATATTGTGGTGCTTTTATTTTAAGTTTTCTTGCTTTTATCACATTTTTCAGTAATGTACCTTATGTTAAGTACTATGTGATTGAAGTTTTCCAGGCATTCTCATCTTATTCCCCTTCAATTATCATAATTCCATATTTTGAGATCATTTTAATGAAATTTTTTGGAAATGTGATGGATGGTTCATCTTGGACAATAACTAATCCCCTAGTATTTTGCGTACCGAATATGGTAAGGAATCTCCTTTGGCATTTTTCACTCTTGGTACTTGCTCAAAATCTATTTGGTCGAAGAAGTACAACTGCTGCCAAAGCTCTTACTCGTATTGAATGATGTTCTCTTTATTTGATTCAACTTGGTGCATCACTTGGTTAACTACGAAATATGATCTGTAAATAAATGGACTCGCTCTGCCTCACAAAGGTAACCTAATTGTTAATCATGGAAGGACATATTCGTATTTGGCTTCATCATTCGAATCAGGAAAACCAAAGTTAATAAGCTGCATTAGAATTTCTCCCATTGGAGATACAATTTTTATTTATGGGTTAGAACCCTTCTGTTTCTTCCTCTATCAATTTTCACTAGCCAGTGAACTCTGTTTGTTGTTTTGAGGGTATCAATCATCCAGACGCAAATTTCGGGAGAAAATCAAGTTCAAGCCTTGATTGCGGTTGTGGAATCATATTGAATATCATAGTGTCCCAACTCGACATACCATTTTGTTAATCGTCTTAAAACATATGGATTTTTTTATGATATTTATTAAGAGAAATGAATTTTGGAAGATGATGGTATGAGCCTAGAAGTACATCTAAATCTTTCTTCCCACCATCAAGAGTATTAAGCCTAACTTTTATGGTTGCATATATTTTGTTTCAAAGCTTATTAGATATTTACTAGTGTAGTATACCGACTTCGTTTACGCTTTTTATTCTCGTATTAGAACGATGCTAACGACGTATTCTGAAAATGTGAAGTATAAATACAAACACTCATTTGGCTTTGGTTTGGTTAGTATTTCTGGAGATGCAATGAATTTATTTATATGGTGGAAAGTTTCTTTACAAGATTGTGTCCATGCGAATTTCCTTACTCCTCTCAGAATTTGAAAGAATGGTTGGCACTTATCCGAAGACTTGAATATGAATTTGTAGAGAGATGTTAATTTTCATGTAAGTACATGTACTTTCTTAGTATTCCTACTACTTGTAAATTTGGTGGGGTCTTCTTCAATACATTTCTATTGACCATGTCACCTAGGAACTTTCCCGATGGAACGCCAAAAATACATCTATATAGATTTAGCTTTTAAGTTGACCTTTTATGAGATTGAAAAAGGTTTTCGTTAACTTGGCTACATGTTTATCGTCTTCTTTTCTTTTGACTACCATATCGTTTATGTAAGCTTGTAAATTTTTTCCCAATTGGTTTACAAATATCTTGTTCGCCAGTCGCTCATAGGTTAGCCTTGCATTTTTTAAACTGAATGAAATTAATTTATAATAATAAAGGACAATTTCAGTTATAAATGTTGCACGTTCATGGTCATTCTTGGGAATTTGAATTTGATTGTATCTGGAGTAAGCGTCCACAAAGGAAAACATTTGGTTTCTAGATGTAGAATCTACTAGTTGATCGATTCATGGTAGTGGAAAAATATTTTTTGAACATGTCTTATATCGTTTATGATATCTATGCACATTTTTCACTTGACGTTCTTTGTTTTCACTAGAGCCATATTTGACATTCGAACTAGGTAGTTAGTTTTTTAGATGTTCTTAATGGTGGTCATCTTGTCCATATCCTGAATCATTAACTTCATTTTTTCTTGGGAAAAATATCACTTTTTGTTTAGTTGGTCGAAGTTTCGGGTTGACCGATAACTTGTGTCAAATCACTTTGTTCGGGACTTCTATAACATCCTGAGAATTTTAGTCAAATAAGTCAATATTATTGTATAAATAGTCCACTAATTTATTTGACAACTATAGGGATATCTATGCCGAGTCTGAGAATTTTTTACCATCTATTCATATACTATTTATTTCTTCTTTCTTTCTAAAATCTATTAGATGAGAGGTTTCACGAAGAACGTACATATCATCAAGAATGACCGGGTCCATTATTGATGGACAATAGAAACGATGGCGTGTATTTCATCCAACCAAGACCACCTTACAATCATGGTGTATGATGATGAAGCCTTTACTATTATAAAGAAGAATCAAATCCTCTTCTCAATTCTTATCTTCCAAAGATGATGTCCATGTTTAATTATTCCCATACTTGTGCATTTGTACTTGTGTAGCCTGTTAAGATTTATTGTGAAGAGCTTAATTATGGGATGTATTATATATTATTGTACTTGAATAAAATGTTAGAGAAGCTTCTCTATTGTTCATTATTTTTTCACATCCATGCGAGACAATTCGACGTTGATAACTACTGCATAACCATGAGATCCTACTATTCCTCTAAGATCATGATAAGAGAACTGTAGGATTAGATTTGGGTTTTGGTACAACTGTGGTGATGTATGTCCACGGTGTTATATTTATATTTTTTAAATTATTGGTAGTTCCTGAAAAATGGTACACGCTAGCAATGCCACATATAGATTATCAATTGAGGTCATAATTCAAGTAGTGTTATGACTATACTCAAAAGATGGTATTCTTTTGAAGTGCCCTTATCTCATTGTCTCGTTCTTGCACTCGTTGTTGTTGTTGTTTTTGAACAACTTGTATACCATCTTCCTTGGTTAGACTACTTTGGCTTGGATGATTCTTTGTAATAGTTTATTTTGGTAATATTATGATAAGGTTTGGAATAAACTTTGGTCACGGAGAGTGACTCGTTCTTACGTGCTAGCGAATGAGTTTTCGGATAAACCATTGGGGTAATCGTGTCTCCGTCTAATATGGCTATTTCTATTACATCGATCTTAATGTGGTGTTCTACTTGAGTCAATAGATCTTTGAATATATAGACTTTCTATTTCATAATATTCTTGGACAAAGGTTCATGTAATACATATTGTCGGTATGCAAGAAATGCTACATTTTTAAGGAAATCTTATAATTCATCTTTGGTTTGATAGTTTGTGAATGCTCGCAAACAATCAATGGGTTTGTGCTTATAATTGATGATAGATTTTGTGTCTTTTTTGATAGATTTGGAGCTAATGTAGTGGTTTCAGAAACTCTTTTGTAACATGCTAAAACTTTTAATATTATCCGTTGGTAGACTCTTGAACCATGTCAGAACAATATTTCTTAGCATCGTGACAGATGACTTTCACCTTAAACTAGCATCCACTCCCGAGTAGTTTAACATCTCATTCCTGAAATGTTTCACATGGTGGTTAGATCTTATTTACTAGTAAATTTAGCTATCTTATGGGTATTAAAGAACTTACGTAGAGGTCCATGTTTCATTTTGGTTTCCATAGGTAACTTATTCAATGCTAATCATAGTTATCATAAAAGACACTGAATTTATTTATACTTGTATTCCCCTAGGCAAGATGCCAATGGTAGAACTCACTTCCTTTATCGGTTGTAGCCTTGTTTATATATTGAGGAGCGTATATTTTTTATTGGTATAGTTTCATGGAGGGATAAAAAAATTGGGGATTGTTGTCCCATATGAGGTTAAGTAACTACATATGGATTGTTTTCGTTGATTGTTACCGAATCTTCTAGGTATCCCAGTTGTATAATTAGGTAAGAAAAATGTGGAGATGGATAGTATTTTGGATATAATGGATATATGGAAGGCGTTGGATAATAATGATTACCGAAATTGATCCATGATTGGGCTATTGGAGTCTTATAATTGTTATGGTAGTTTGCTTGACATACACTTGTTTGAGCCAATTCGAATTGTAATGGAACATGTTGTTGGTTTGGGTACACCGTTGGGTTAATCCTCAGATAGTTTTTGTTGATCCCGAGAGGTTCTTGATGGTTGAAGAATTCCTTGATCATTTTTTTGTAGGAGGTTTCTTACGTTCCGAGCTATTTTTTCTTCCTTCTCGTTATAGTGTGCTGGCTGATCTGTTTGGTCATGCTCCTCTTTTTATTTCCCAATTTTATTTGTGGATTTGAGGGTTCAGCCTCTTTTTTTCTTGTTCCCCCTATGATTTCGACGGTTGTTGCTTTTATAATATAATGCTTGATTTGACTCGCTGGTATTCGTTTAAATTCTAAAAGGAATGTTACATATGTTGGTGACATAAAGATAACGGTATTTAACCATGTAAATGTCAACATCATGTTCATCATCCTCTTTTCTTTCGATTTCCACCTCAGGTCTTTATATCTTGGATTTCACCTTTGATAGATGAATCAAATCTATCATGTCCTATATTTTCTTTAGCATTTGTATCTGTTTTTTATGTTATTCTATTGGAATTTGACGAAACTTTATGTTTAGAACTTCTCAGATGATAGCTGACGGATTTTGTTCTTCGTCTTACCAGTCATCGTTTCTTACCTCACTGAATGAGGATTTTCTCTTCATCTGAATCAGCTGTGATTTATTATGTTCAGTCTATCATTTTTTAGTTTTTTAATTAAATATCCCGAAAACGTTTTATCGCCAATGGACTCACTAATTTGCTAAGGTAAAAAGTATATCACCTTACCCTTTATAGAGAAATACATAACATCTTCTTACATTTAAACAATATCACTTGACTCATTACTACTGAATGGTTATTACCTCTTATAATTCTTTTGAGTATTAATATATTTATAGTTATTTTAATAATTTTGGTTTTCTAAATTATGAATGAGATGTCCGTTAGCGATTTCATAATTCACTTGTTTTTGATTTAACCTTTAGAATATTTTATTATGGTTTTACTGTTTTGGCTTAACGTACTTCATTTGCTGAACGGAACAGATTTAACATCTGAATAATTTTCAAACTTATATATATATATATATATTTGTAAATGAATTTTTTAAATAACTTTATTTAAAACTAAAAAATAACGCTTAAACATACCAAATAAATTGAATTATAAATCTATAATATTTAAAAAATAAATTGAACAAATCAAGTATAATATATAAATGTATAATGTTTAATATATAAAAGTGACTACATAATTTTTTAACGAATATAATTTTATATATTATGACACAATAGCTTTAAAGTATAATTTTTTAAATAAAGCTTTAAAACACTTAAATAAAATAAGTGTTATAAAATTGTGAAATAGATGTATTTGCAAATTGTGAAATAAAGATTATATATAAATTATAAAATATTAATTAGTTACAGTTTTCCAAATTTTAAAATGTAGGTGTTTAAGAGAAAATGAATGTGGTTTAGATATCACCTTTCATGAACTGCTTAAGAAAAAACTAAGAGGATCTTTTATGAAGATAATTATATTTATTTTAATTTAATTAAGGGGTGGGTACTTAAATGTTTTTTACTAGATTTGATAGTACAAGTACTACTCACTCAATAGTCCAAAAATTGGTTATTTAAATAATATTTCACAACATCTAAGTCTTGTCTTCAAGGTTTCTATTATTTCCTTCCAATGTTATTTACTAAAGAAATATGTTTTATAAAGATACATAAAAAGCATTCATATCTACCATTGATAAAGATAGTAATAATAGATAGTTTTATTTTTTATATTTCTTATATACAAATTATGATTTGCAAAATATATAATACATTTTATTTACCAATTGTAAAACATGATTTATGATGATTTACCCATTACAAAACATGTTTTTATTCTAGAGTTGTGAATTACAAAACATACCTTATGCTAATTTGCTATTTTTGAATTTTTGATACATGCTCATTTATAATTTTTTTATTTGTAAAATTTGAAATATGCTCATTTTCTAATTTTTTATTTGCGAATTACAAAACATGCTTATTTTGTATGGTTAATTTATAAAAAAATAGAAACTGTTTTTTAAAGTTCGAGGAAACTGTTACATTTTAAAGAATAGTTATATCTCGTTTTCAGGTAAAGAATAGTTTTTCTTTAAATATATGCATAATACAAGATAAGAAAATAAGTGTTCATAACGAGAATAAAATCTTACTGGTGTGTATGGAGAATTTATGCATCAACTGATACTTACACAAGCCACATGGTTATTAATAAGTATGTTAGAAATATTATTTGTCAGAGACCAACTATTTGAAAGTTAGTAAGAAGCATTTGATATAGAATTTATTGTTATAGAGATACATGATTGTATTAGATCCAACTATATTGACGAGCAAAAACGTACAATCGTTGGTTGAAAATGACTATGGCTTAGATATCCTGTATCGCCTTTCATGGACTACTTTAGAGAAAACTAAAAAGGTCATTTATGAAGATAATTATATTTATTTTAATTTAATTAAAGGGTATTTAAAGTTTTTTACTAGACTTGATATTACCAGTACTATCACTCGAATAGTCCAAACATTGTTTATTTTAACAATGTTTCACACCATTTAAGTCTTGTCTTAAAGGTTTATATTTTTTCCTTCCAATGTTATTTACTAAAGAAATAGTTTTTACAAAGATACATAAAAAGTATTCATATCTACCATTGATAAATATAGTAATAATAGTTAATTTTATTTTTTATAGTTCTTACTTACAAATTGTTGTTTGCAAAATATATAATACATTTTTAACTATCAATTGTAAAACATTTTTATGTTGATTTACCCATTGCAAAAGATGTTTTTATTCTAGAGCTGTTAATTACAAAACACACCTTATCCTAATTTACTATTTTTGAATTTTGAAACATGCTTATTTATGATATTTTGATTTATGAAATGTGAAATGTGCCTATTTTTTTGATTTTTTTATTTGTGAATTGCAAAACGTGCTTAGTTTTTATGTTTAATTTATAAAAAATTGGAAACTTTCATTCTTTTAAAAGTGGAAACTTTCATTCTTTTAAATTTGTATGTTGTGAAACAAAATGACAACTGTTAGTTGTGGAATATGGTTTAGTAGTGAACTGCGAAACATTCAATATTTCATAATTATGAAATATGAAGCACAAACGCAAGATTTAATTTACAAAACATAATTTATTCTAATTGCGAAACATGCATATTTTTGTTATGAATGAGTCGAATAATGCCTTGGCAGTGTATTGTGTCCGGTAGTACAGTTTTGTGTCTGTGATAGTGATATTGTGCCTTGACAATGTACTGTGTTCGGCAGTACAAATAAGTGTTGTGACAGTATCGTGTTAGTCTTGTGGTATGAGCTCATTAGGCCCATTGTCTAGTAAGTCAATTGATTCCCTATAAAAAGACTACTAGGACTACACAAAACACAATCTGAAATCTGTAACCTTTTCTATCATAGTGAAACTCTTTTCTCTGGCGACGCCCGTGGACGTAGACAATTATCGAACCACGTTAAATCTTATGTTCATTCAATTTTGTCCTTCACATATGTTTTGTGCTTTAACCATTTTGATAATTGCATAGTAACTTAATAACAGAATTGGTATCAGAGCCACGTGGTGAAATTAGGGCTTTTGCAATTAGGGTTTCACAATGGAACCTACAGCAACAAAATACATGATTGAAAAATTTGATGGGGGATCCAGCTTTGCGTTGTGGAAGATTAAATTGAAATCTTCATTGGTACTGCAAGGGCTGTGGAAGGCTGTGGAGAATAAGTTACCAGAATAGATGAAAGAAGAAGAGAAGCAAGATCTTCAAGAAATGGCTTTGTGCTGGATTTTAATGAGTGTGAAAGACAATGTGCTTCGCGAGATTAGCGGTGAGAAGACTGCTGCCTGCGCATGGAAAAAGCTAGGATATCTTTACTCAGAGAAATCAGTAGTAAACCTATTATACTTGAAGAAGCGTTTGTATGATTTCAGATTGAAAGAAGGTATGTCCATAACAGAGCACCTAGATAATTTTAAATCAATTATAATGGAGTTGGAGAACATAAATATCAATATTGAGGATGAGGATCAAGCTTTGTTTGTATTGAGATTATTACCAGCTCCCTATGTAAAGTTCGTAGATACCATTATGTATGGTAATGATAAGTTATCGCTAGCAGATGTCAAAGGGGCACTGAAATCAAAAGAGATGAGACAGTTGCAGCCAGACAATCAAGCTGAAGGGGAAGGTCTTATGACTAGGGGAAGATCTAGAAGCAAAGCGAGTTCTTTAAGAAGGAAGAACTGGAGGTCCAAGTCAAAAGTAAAGCACTCAAATTGTTATGAATGCGGTGAGCAGGGTCATTATAGGAGAGATTGTCCGAAACTGAATAGTAAGAAGGGAAATCAAAAGGAAAATGCAGCAAACATTGTTGAAGGTGTGAACGATTCCGACGATAGTGAAAACAGTGGTAGAGAAGATGTATTGTCCGTGAGTTCAGACTTTGGGAAAAACTCTTGGGTACTCGATACTGGCGCTACATATCACATGTGTCAGTTCAAGAAGTGGTTTGATACTTACAAGCCAATGCAAGGAACTGTCTATTTAGGGAACAATCATCCGTTGACCGTTGGTGGTATTGGTAACGTCAGAATCAGAATGTTTGACGGGGTTGTTAGAATCTTGACGTGCCGGCATGTTCCTAGGTTAAAGAGAAACCTGATTTCTCTTGGGACTAGACTCTCGGGGTTACAAGTATCGTGCAGAAGACGGTGTAATCAAAGTGACAAAAGGCTCAATGGTATGCATGAAAGGCTGTTTTCAGAAGGGTATTTACATTCTCTAGGGGAGTGTTGTTATGGGCGATGCTGCAGTAGCATCATTAGGGAGTAATAGCCAAAGTGGGAAGGATTAAAATAAGTTATGGCATTAGCGTCTTGGTCACATGAGTGACAGAGGATTAGCTGTTTTGGGAAATAGAGATTTGTTGAAAGGGTATAAGGCAGAATCATTGGGATTTTGTGAGTACTGTGTTTGGTAAACAAACTAGAGTCAAATTTAGCAAATCGACTGTAAGAAAGACTAAAGGGACAGTGGACTGCATTCACTCAGATCTTTGGGGTCCAAACAGAATTCCATCCAAGAGCGGAGCCATATACTATATGACTTTTATTGATGATTATTCAAGGATGGTGTGGGTTTACTTTCTGAAAACGAAAGATGAGGAATATTCAACCTTTGTCAAATGGAAGACGATGATTGAGAAGCAAACAGGAAGAAAAATGAAACGTCTTAGGACAGATAATGGGTTAGAATATTGCAATTGTGAGTTCAACGAGTTCTGCGAAGCTGAGGGAATAGTGCGCCATCGCACTTGTTCTAGAACACCACAACAGAATGGAGTCACAGAAATAATGATCAGAACACTTTGTGACAAGGCACGAAGTATGCTCTCGCATTCCGGTGTAGGAAAGGATTTTCGGGCTGAAGTTATCAATACAACGTGTTACTTGGTGAATCGGTCTCCATCAATGACTATTGATTGTAAAACTCCTTTTGAGATTTGGTCTGGATCTTCAGCTGATTATGAACATTTGAGGGTGTTCGGTTGTCCTGTGTATGCTCATGTGAGAGATGGTAAGCTTGAGCCGAGGGCAAAGAGGTGCATATTTCTAGGATATGCTACTGGAGTGAAGCGATATAGGTTATGGTGTACCTCTCCAAAGTCTCCAGGTTTTCTCATCAGTAGGGACGTTACTTTTAATGAGTTTGCTTCGATAGAAATTCAGAAGGAAGTAGGAGAAATGGTAGAATCAGGATCTGTTGTGAGTAAACAAGTGGAGCTTGAAGTAGAAACAGTTCCTAGTAGGTCTAATAATTCAAGTGGTTCTAAGGTGGATCCATAATCAGGAGGTAAAGCGTCAGCATCGGATGATAGTGACGATGAAGTGCCTAAACCAAAACAACATCCTTATAGCATAGCATTGTGCAGAGAAAGAAGAGATATTAGACTTCCAAAAAGGTATGCGAATCTAGTTTCATATGCTCTCTCCGTTGCAGAAGAAGTTGAGATGCAGGAACCTAGTAGCTACAGAGAAGCTATAGCGAGTTCAGAGGCAGATAGATGGATTGGTTCTATGGGGGAAGAGATTGAATCTCTTTATAAGAATCAAACATGGAAGCTTGTTGACTTGCCCAAAGGACAGAAGATAGTAGACAGTAAATGGGTGTTCAAGAAAAAGGAAGGTAATCCAGGGGTTGAGGCATCTCGATTCAAAGCAAGACTGGTCACTAAGGGTTTTACGCAAAGGGAAGGAATCGACTTCAATGAAGTTTTTTATCCAATGGTGAAGCATAGTTCGATTCGAGTTTTGTTAGCCATAGTAGTTTTGCAAGATTTAAAGCTTGAGCAGTTGGATGTGAAGACTGCGTTTCTACATGGTGAATTGGAGGAGCAAATCTACATGAGACAACCAGAGGGATTTATCGAACCTAATATGGAGGACAAAGTTTATCCGCTGAAAAATTCATTGTATAGTTTGAAACAGTCACCTAGGGAATGGTACAAACGTGATACATTCATGGTGTCAAAAGGGTTCACGAGGAGTCCATATGATAGTTGTGTGTATCATCAAAAGATGTCAGATAATTCTTATGTTTACTTGTTGTTGTATGTGGATGATATGCTTATTGCTGCTAGTAGTATGTCACACATTGTGCAGTTAAAGAAGCAGCTTAGTGACGAGTTTGAGATGAAGGATCTGGGTAGAGCAAAGAAAATTCTTTGTATGGAGATTATCAGGAACATAAATTTAGGATCATTACACTTGTCTCAACGAAGCTATATTGAGAAAGTGTTACAACGATTCAACATGTTTGATGCTAAAGCAGTTAGCATTCCATTTGCTACTCATTTCAAGTTGTCTGCAGTAGGAGCGACCAAGGACGATGCTGAGTTGGAACAAATATCAAAGGTTCCATATGCAAGTACAGTTGGTAGTATCATATATGCTATGGTATGCACACGTCCTGATATTTCACATGCGGTTAGTGTAGTTAGCAGGTACATGGGATGTCCTAGGAAAGAACACTGCCAGACAGTGAAATGGATACTTTGGTATCTTAAGAATACTGTGAACGTTGGCTTAACTTTTAACAAGACTGATATTGGTGAATCGCGGAATTATGTTGCAGGATCATTGGTTGGTTTTTTTATTCTGATTTTGCAGGTGATATGGATAAAATAAGATCTCTGACGAGATATGTATTTACTCAAGCTGGGAGTGCGATCAGTTGGAAATCACAGTTGCAAGATACTGTAGTTTTGTCTACAACAGAGGCAGAGTACATGGCGGTAACGGAAGCCGTTAAAGAGGCAATATGGTTGCAAGGTTTGGTGGCAGATTTGGGATTGGATAGGACTACTACAAAAGTGTTTTGTGACAGTCAAAGCGCCATACACCTTATATGGAACCAGATGTACCATGAGTGTACAAAGCACATAGATGTCAGGTATCATTTTATTCGTGATATAATATCAAAGGGAATTGTTGATGTAAGAAAGTGTCTACACACGATAATCCAGCAGATATAATGACCAAGGCAGTATCAGTTCGAAAGTTTAGGGAGTTCCTAAACTGGATTGGTGTTCGCAGTATATAGTGAATGCCTTAGGGGAATTTGGTGAGTCAGAAGAATAGAAGTTTCTTTGTTGATAGTGAATAAATGATATTCGCCTCAAGGGGAAGATTTATTAGGGTGGCGATCAAAGTCCCACATCCCATATCGGTTAAACATGGGAAGGATCAGTGGTATATAAGTAAGAACATACCTCAACTAGTGTGAGGCCTTTTGGTAGTGGACCAAATGCAAAGCCGCGAGGACCTTCGGGTGCCAAAGCGGACAATATCATACTAGTGTTGAGATCTGTTGTGTTCTTACTTATATACTGAGGTGGAATATATAGACCGAACACGCATATTCACAATAATTTTGTAATTGTCCAATGCGAAATTGTCTTTGCTAGTGACGAGTTTTCCATAATTGTGTAAGTATTTTTCCGGTTTATAAAACCTCACTTATTTTTTATCATTACTATCATGTGTAATATATTTATCCTCAAACTATGAATTTAAGTATGCATTGAGTCATACCTATATAAACTTTAAAACAAGGATAATTTAAAATTTAACGAATTTTCTTATCTCTCATCAGAACCTTTTCAATTTATATATGGAACAATTTATTGATGAATTTGGTTCAAAAGTTGTTAATTTTTGCAAAAGAAATGTCTCAAGTCAATAATGATATTTTTAATTCTATCAAATAATACATGTGCATATTCAAAGTTAAACAATATGTTTTCATAACCTCTAGTCCATCAAAGTATTTTAATCATCATATTAAAGAGTTTTGTAGTGTTTTTATATTGGAAATAATTGACCAGATTAAAATTTTACTTATGAGTCAAATATCAAGGTGATAAGCGGAAGGTCTAAGTTGGACTACTACTTTAATCGACATTATTCCAACATGTTGAGTTGCAGGTATACAAAATCATTTTTATTAAGAAACCAATAAATAGAAGTATCATAATCCATGAAATGCGAAACAATGCTAATGTCATATGCAAAATATGAAACAAAGAAAATATCAAATGTGAAATACGAAACAAGGTTTAATGTCAAACATAAAATATAAAACAATGATAATGTCAAGTGCAAAATGCGTAAGAAATATAATACCAAATGTGAAATGTATAAAAACAATTATGGCAAATGCTAAATGTGAAACATATTGTTATTTAACTACAA
The DNA here is from genome assembly GCA_036936605.1 of Limnanthes douglasii subsp. nivea. Lineage (NCBI taxonomy): Eukaryota > Viridiplantae > Streptophyta > Magnoliopsida > Brassicales > Limnanthaceae > Limnanthes > Limnanthes douglasii. The sequence goes on along the minus strand of JAUPFV010000005.1, from coordinate 102,398,863 downwards.
AATACAAAACATATTGTAAAACAATGCTAATATCAAATGCGAAATGCGTAAGAAACATAATATCAAATGTTACTTTATAGTTAAGTTCGTTTTTATTGACTAGCTTTATCATGTTACTCATAGTAATACAAAAGGTTATTTTTAGAACTGTCCATACAAATTGATTAACCTGTATTCCCCTCATTTGAATCTTTGCTAATTTGTTGGTTTCGTTGACCTTAACGAATTGATTTTGTTTCTTATCAGTTTCCTAATTAGTACCCATGCAACATAACTATCAAACACTTCCTCATCATATTATTCACGTAAATCCTCTTCATTAATTCTAATATTTGTATTTGGTGCACCTGCGATTTTACCTTTTCGCATTGGTATAAGTTGTCTTTCTGCCTCATGCTTTAAAAATAGAAGTACACAATTGTGAAATAAGACAAGTGATTAATGTAAAATAAGGTTAATTTCAAATAAAAAAAGAGAGAGAAATCTTATTATCATTTTCAAATTGCAAAATAACACCAATAGAAAATATGAAATACGAAACAATGCATAGCTTAGATGCAAAATGCAAATATAAACGTCAAACTAAATACATAATATGAAATACTTACACATATTAATTACATGTTTAAATGTACAAAACATGAACATTTTATAAAGAATTTGTGAATTACGAAATGAAAGTTAAACATAACTGCAAAATGAGAAATAAATGTGTTAAATAAATGTGTGAAATAAAGAGTTTTACAAATACAAAATATTGACTTGTACACCTACATATAAACTTACCCAAAATAATGAAATATGTCAAATGCATAATATTTCTAAACCTATTTTATTTCACTTATATCATTCTATTGGTTCGAACTTTATGTTGTATCAACTCTTCTTTTTTATCCTTCAACTCTTATTATATATCATTCGCCTCGTTCTTTTATTTATCCTTCATCTCTATGGTTACATCATTCACCTCTATTTTTTTATATTTCAGCTCCAGCTCTACATCTTTTACCTTATCCAATACAACCTTCACCTGATGGTTTGTATTTTACACCTGATGTTTTGCATCATTGAGATTTAATAACGTTCTTATCATATAATGTGGAACACCATTCATCACCTAATGTCGAAGGCATATATTTTATTTGCGACTGGGTCAGATATTTTAATTGCAGTGAACAAACCAAGTCAATTTACTAGTAATCAAAATACAAATAATTGATGGAATGGCTATTTGAAATTTGAATATGACAAAAAATATGTGCCTTCAACATTCTAATTTTCTTGAGGCACTTGAGAGATACACAAACACAAGACAGATCACTAGTCTATATGATAACAAATCGACTAAATTGTGAATGTTCACTTTTACAGGATGCGTTATTTATTGGGTATACAAAAAATAGACGTGTATATCTCATTCAACTATGAACAATGAGTTCACATCATTGGATACAACGAAAAATAAAATTGAATGGTTGAAAGATTCTATTATTGAAAATATCATTCAATCTTATGTCTTGAGGGATATGGTCTATCTTAGGTCCATAAAATACCACAGATTTTGGTGTTCTATGATTCACCTCTAAGTAATGAGTAGGAAGTTCGTTCTTTTTTATTCGTCTCTTTATAGTAAACTAATGGAGGGATGCAAAGCAATAAGTCGAATTACTATAGATAGGAATTCTTGTTCGAGTAGGAAGATTTCTGTTTTTATCGTTCATTCTCTTTGATAAGACTATGTATTTGAAATGATACAAATTCCTCTTCATTTTGTTGTACTAAAGCGAAGGAACTTCCTAAGCATACTTTTTCGGATCCATATTGTTTTGTTCTTTCTAAGTCTTTTTGTTGCATAGAAGAACACAACTGTTGAAAAAACCGGGATTTTAGTAGTAGGCGGCATACCCTCTTAGTTTTGAGTAGGTGGAACCATTCGGTTTCGGTTCATCTCCGCATTTTTACCTGGTAATCCAGGAATTTTCCTACGAACCAGAACAATGTCCAATCTTGTTTCCGGATTTAGTAGAAATGGGATATATGAAGTTCGTTCTCCTTCTATGTGCATCCCTGTGATGGGTAAATCTCCATGAAAAGGGGAAACTTTCGTGTAGTTTGTAATTGGTTATACAGTTAAGATTCTCTCTCGTGTAGTTTTTAAGTTCTTTGATCCGAACATTTCCTAAAAGTAGACGAAAAGCTTTAAATCTTAATGTAGGCAATGTATATCTTGTTGAATGAGTATTTTTTGCCACATCACATATAATGGGAATCGAACCCCCTCTGCTATTGGCGGAGGGATGTTGAATGTTCTACTTCGATCCAACAACTTGTTAGGAGTAGCTTTCGGCTTGCCCCTTTCTATGTTATTATTAAAGCGCTAACAAAATCCCTTATTAATGTAAAGGCAAGACGCTCATTTTGTTGCTTGTTCGGCCTACTCTTGCCGGGGATTTCTCGGTTATACGTAGGTACATATGAATTCAAAGGTAAAAACGAAAAAGCGAAGAGGGGAACCAACTTTGTTGCTCAAACCGTAGAAGTGATTCATATACAAGGAAATTATATTTTTACAGTAGTGTAAGGAAGGTACGCAACAGGAGAAAGTCGTGAGAAAAAGTCATGGTCTCGCAAGAGATGCAGCATGAAGAGCCAGAAGTGGTATACTATAAAAAAACGTTTCGTACATGACGTAACCCTTATGCCCATTGGGAGAAGGGTTAGTTTGATCGGTATTGCGAAAATCCAAAAAACAAATTGTTTAACGCACTTTAGTATGTTTTTTTCCTTGCTTTTGGGGCTGCTTGCTTGCTAGCTGTCACTGACTTATCGATCTCAATGCAATTCGTGCGGCACTTGTGCTGGCCTACTCGTCCAACTTTAATTCAACTAACTCAGCTTTGCCGCTCAACAGAACAATCACCCAACTATTTGATCTTATAAACTCATCTACAAAATCCACTACTTTAGATTTAATGTATGGTGGGTTTAAACATATTGATCGATTATTTGAGTTGTCTATAATATAGATAAGTGAAGTGTTTCGTTTAGTTTATATCCCAACAACTCAACTCAACAACTCAACTTTTATTGTGGCTATGATATTGTCATTTTTCAATTACTGACTATTGTAAGGAACCATTTGTGGTTCCTAATCTAGTCGATATTCCTTCACTCCCTTATCTTATTTTATTATTTTCTTAATATATTTTTCAAACTTAGTGTTTTAAAGCTTAAGACGATCTATTTGGTTCAAGATTGTTGTATCCAACAGTTATAACTATGTTTGTAACTCTTTCTTCCATTCGAAAGTAATCAAAACATATCCATTAATACAATTGTGAGATGAGAAACATGTTTTAAAATAAAATTCAAAATGTGAAATGTGAAATGTGAAATACGCTTTAAGTGCATTGCAAAATATGAAACATGCTTTGAATTAAATTTTTAAATATACGAATTGATATATTATTTAACGAAAATATGAAATGTGAAACAATGTTTAACAGAAATGCAAAATGCGATACATTATTTAAATGAAACACGAAATATGGACATAATGATTATATTTTGTCTATTTTCAGTAATCTTTCCAAACATTTAATCTCTATTTTGAAACGGTAGAGTTTGTCAATCCTAGAATGAGAATGTTTTTTCAAATTCTTCCACAATTATGTACCGGTTTCTTTAAATACTTATAAAAAAGTTGTTCTTCTTCATCGTTTGAGTCGTAACCTATCTGGATGCTCTTCTGTAATTAAAGAAACATAGTCTTTAGCTTCTTCACATACATGATAAGTTGGGTCATATCCACTACCTCATAAACTACTTTTTACAACGGTCCCGCTTTTACGGTTGCCAATCTGTTGAAATTATAAATATTTTTACAACACGGACTGCTTTGATCCATTTAGTGAAAAGCGGATCCATTTTTACAAAGGAATTGGTACAAATGTATTATTTCGTTGAACAACCTTTTTGGTAGAAACAGATTTACAACCATATTGTTTTAAGTCTTATTTTTAATTAAATAATTTGGATTCGTTTGAAATACTACTTTTTTCTTCAAATAATTGACCAAAACTATAAACGGTCACGTTTCCTCGTTGTTATTTCCCAAATATTTCTCTACAAACTTAACACAGAAACACCAATCTAAATTCATTTCTAACCTCTAAACTTTTCATTTCTAACTTTTTTTCCTCTATCAATTAGGGTTTCCCTTTTTATAAAAGGAAAGAAACTGCAAACTCCTCCCTGGTGGTGCGACGAATAGAGAAAATAACCGTTTGAGTTGGATCCAAAAAATTATAGTGAACCCTAAATCGCACACAAATTCATTCTTTGCCGCAACACTGATCTCACCTTTCTTGAAGCCCTTGCTTTCCTTTGCTAATTCTAGTGATGCATATTCCACATACCATTAACAACCAACCCTAGCATTGCAGCATTACAAAGCTTGTTAACAATGCCTGGAGCCATAGGCGGAGCTGCAGTGGGTTCCATGGGTGTCAGGAACCCACGAATTTTAGTATTTATCATTTATAAGCAGTAAAAAATACTGAAATCCATAGATCGTGGGTTCGAACCTCAGCTCCTAACCTTTCTTCTCTTTCTCGGATAACACTAACCTACAGCTCCTAACCTATTGGAAAACGCTGAGGTAGGAACCCATAGATCGTGGGTTCGAGCCTCAGCTCCTAACCTTTCTTCTCTTTTTCGGAACCCATAGATCGTGGGTTCGAACCTCAGCTCCTAACCTTTAAATATAATTTTTGGAAAGAAGGAAAACATAACTAAACATTAATTTTAAAATTAATAAATATAATATTAGAAAGAAAAAAATATAATTATAAGTAAGTTAATAAATATAAATAGAAACGAAAATATAAATAAACACTAATCTAATTAAGTTAATAAATATAAATAGAGTTAACTTAGAAGATTGTATATGCCCGTTAGAAAATTTCAAGGATTGCTTAAACTTTTTCCATGAATATTTTGTCCTTTAATAATAACCTAATTTCAACACTAGTCAAAGTAAATTAAATTTGAGTAAGTTAAATTCGAAAATCAAAGTAAAATGTTGACTATATCATAGATTTGTCTCCAACATTTTCAAGAACATTGATTATATCATAGCTTTGTCGTCTCTAGAAACATTGTCAAGCTTGATAACCTTGATGTTCATGATTATAGATTGACAAAATACTGAAGAAAATAACCAATATATAAGGGATTCATAAATAAATAAACACTAGTTAACCAAACAAACCAAAAAAAAAAAACAAGCATGGTGGATAAAAGCCTAAAATTCTTTATTTTTTGTTATTTTATTTTTGGACAATAACCAGAACCCCATAAGGACCAAATCCTGGCTACGCCACTGCCTGGAGCCTTTCAAGGTAACATAAGCTAAGGACCAAATCCTGGCTACGCCACTGCCTGGAGCTTTTCAAGGTAACATAAGCTACTTCATGGGTAGCCTTATATACACATTTTGTTATTCGCTTTGTTCTCGACACAGATCGATCATGGTCTCAATCTCGTTTCCATATCCTAAAATCTCATATTCCCATACACTTGAATCCACTAACGTGAATTTGAATCACCAGATACGGATACAGAAGATTTCGTTTCCGATTGATGGATATCAGGTTACAATTCACGATACAATGTAACGTTTTTGCCAATCTTTTTTACTAGTATCTTGTGTTTTACATTCTTTTTTCTCATAATCCAAATACTAAGTAGTATGTCTAGACTAGTTGATTTCCCATCTAACATGTGAATGTGATGATAGATGATTGGTTTTTATTTTGTTTAGTTTCCATTGTAAAGTTGATAATTAGTACGGTTGTTGTTGTGGATGGTGTATCTGTGTTTATGTTGAAACCTAGAATTACGTGCTTAACAATTCATCGATATAACCGAATGAGAAAAGAATATGAATTTTAGTTTATAAAAAACATTTGAATGTGGGAAATGATGCGATATTTTTTTTGTGATTCAAAACTTTAGGCAAATGGGCATAAACTAGGAGATTCAAGTAATTGAATATTTGTTGTAGGGTAGTTTAAGTGTAATCCTGAAAACATTAAAGTGTATGCATAAACTGTTTTTTATGTTTGTATTGGCACCGTCCTAACAGGAAACATTCTGTAGTTTGGATGCAACATGCACAGAACTGTGTTATATATTGAAGGTTGTTTCCATTTCTGCATTGATCGCTGAATCATCTAATGGCAAAGCAGCTGAGTTCAAAGGAAACAGAAGCACTAATATAAACTGAATAAATTTTATTACTAATATAATAAACTCGTAAATTTTATTCAATGAATTTTATTGACAATGAGAAAAGTATAACAACTTAAATTAAGTAAAAAGAATAATTGGACTCCTAACATTATGAACACCGTCAGACCAAACAAGGGATTCCGCCATCCCATAAGCAGCTTCATCCAATGGTCGTCCGGAAACAGTCACAACAAAAGACAATTTCTCTCCGACGGACTTAAACGAGAGAACTTTAGGAGCCACATCGATACCAAACTTAGGTCTTGATGAAATTTGGACGGTGTAAGTAGACCTTGCCGGACCAACATTAGTGACCGTCCTATTGAAACTGATCTTAAAGCTATCGTCCACTGAAACTCGAGCTGCTAACGAAGGATAATTGAGGTTGCTGACAGCGGCCGTAACCGTTCCTGTAGGACAAGTAACTTTGGTTCCTGTTATTTGTGTGATTGTCTCTTCAGTATAACCAATGGCACATAGAAATTGTATGTATTCTTCTGTAGATGATTCGTAAACAAGACCCGGATCAGTAGCTTCTACTGGATCGATATGTCCCGATCCGTATGCGAATTCGCCATCAGGGTTTTCTGTTGACTTCATTGGCCAAGCTACAAGAAGAAGAAGAAGAAAAGAGGCTCAGCTCATAAATCAAACGGTTAAAAACCAAATAAAAGATAATCTTACAAGTAGTCATCAGAGCAGATTTGATGGCCGAAGGTGACCAGTCGGGGTGAAACGATTTGACATACGCGGCAGCACCGGCGACATGTGGGCAAGCCATGGACGTTCCTGATAATATACTATAGTCAGCATGTCGGTTTTCTCCTGGCGTTTCCGAAACCGGTGCTACGATAGGATAAGCAGCCAAGATAGCAACTCCTGGTCCAGTTAAATCCGGCTGCATTGCATTACCCATTTTCGATAATCAATCAAATGTATGAATTGAGAATTGGGAATTGAGAGGGAGTGATGTACTATTTCACCCTACCTTTAGAATTCCAGGAACAATAGAATTCGGACCACGAGAAGAGAAATAAGCCACAACGGGAGCAGTTGAGTCAGTAATCACCTCAGTCTTCAATATAGATCCTGTAGGATTCCTGTCAAGATAGTCCTACTGTTTTTAGTTTTTATTATCCAAATTATTGTACTTTGTCTAGAGCCAGAAAAGACATACCTTGTACTCTCTACGTATGATACTACTGTGTCAAAGTCGTCTGCGCCTAAAACAGATTTGGGCAATGGGGCTACAGACGAGACTTTATTATCTCGAAGAGATTTCGTGATTACTCCTGTGGCACCATCACGAATAGCTGTACCTGTTCCCTCTTCGGAATCAGTTACAAAAATCTTCCCTTTGATACCAACTTGATCCGATATAAAGGGAAATTTCTTTCCCTTTAGATCAAAGCTATTGATAGAAGAACCCTATAGGTGTCAAGAGTATTATTAGTAAACTAAGATTGTTATCACTTGATTTTGAGTTCTTGTATAAACAGAAGTGAAAACTTACGGTTAATATCTGTCCATTACCGAGAACAACCTTATCCACGAACAAACGATCTGTAGTACTTGCTGCTACAGAAAGAAGCCAAGGAGCCACACTAGCAGTAGTTCCGGGCTCTGGACCAGCATTTCCAGCCGAGTTTGTGACAAGAACTCCCCTATCAGCTGCATGAAATGCACCAATGGCGATTGGGTCTGTATCAAAAGCTATAGCACTGCCTCCTCCTATTGAAATCGAGATTATATCAACTCCATCTGCAATAGCGTCGTCAAAAGCAGCCAAGATTGCGTCATTGGCGCACCCTTCACTACCGCAAACTGCATAAGTGGCAAGTCTAGCGGATGGTACACCTCCTCGTGCTGTTCCTTCAGCTAAACCAAAGAAGCTTGCTGATTTGACCGGGTTTCCGGCTGCTGTAGAAGCTGTGTGTGTCCCGTGGCCAACAACGTCTACCGTGGAATCTGTTACATAGGCTCTAGCTCCAACAATCTTACTACAAAATCAAACAAGTTGATTGAGAGTTAGTTTCCTTGTTGCACAAGCAAACTCAAACCTGCTAAAAAGAATCGGAGTGACCCGACATAAAACCCAAAAGAAGCTTTCAAAATCATGAAGAAAACACCGGAAAAGTGATTACTTATTGCAAGTGAAATTTGCCCCTCCTTCACAAACACCATTCCATTTCTTTGGAGGAGGACTAAAACCCTTATCATTCAAACTTGGCGACTCAGGCCAGACTCCGGTGTCGAGCATTCCTATAATTATATCGCTCTCTACAGTCGGATGTCGAGTCACGTTTTCGGTTAAGCCCATGAAATCCCAAGACCTTGTTGTTTGGAGCTGGTAGTTCCTTCTTGGAAATATAGAGACTATCCCTTTTTTGCCTGAAGATTTCAGATTTTCAAATCATAAGGATCATATCGAGATATTAGTAAAGGATAAATTTGTAAACTAAAATTTATACGAGTTTTGTTATTTTCAAACAAAAAATATACTATTTTCTATATATATAAAAACCCATGAATAGATAATTTTGGATATATATATATATGGTTTGGATATATATAATAATAATTAGATAATCTTAAAGTTTTAACCAACAATTTTTAATTAATATAATCTAATGGTCTTTTAATTTAGAAAAACTATTATAATTACGTTCACAAATGAGAATATAATTTTGTCCAAAATCAGGGTATTTGAGATCAAAATTCATGGTATAATTTTAGAATTTAAATTTATTATATCGGTCAATGAGGAAACTAATCATCACTTACTTTCCAATTTTTGCCTCTCAGTTTCAGTAAGCTTGGCTGCAAATCCATTGAAACTTTTTTTATAATTTCTTACCATCACATTTTCCACCGGGCTGTAAGAAAATTCATAATTTGTTAACAAAATATATAAAAGATAATTAACATAATGATTTTATATCTATACGTATAGATCATAGAATAATATAAAACCATTCGAAGTGAATATAATTTAAACAAAATATTAATGTAATAAATTACATGTCCTCGACAACTTCTTGAAGAATGCTTTGATGGTGCGACTCAGCCATGTAGTCTAGAGAAGGGAGCGATCCCATATACACAATATATACCTGCATCATAGATCACTAATATAAGTAAATCATATACCTTAAACCATGTATCTCAGCATATTTTTAAATCGAAACCAATACAAAACTCAGCATATTTTTAAATCGAAACCAATACAAAACGCTTACATTTCTATCTTCAATATTTGTTGAAGATGATAGGTTTAAGAATAAACCTAATAAGAAAAGAGAGAACAAAATATATCCCAACTTAACCATTGTTCGATTTTTTACGATGATAATCATAGAAAAGGAATGACTATTTATACATACAAATAAAATCAATCATTACTAATGAAGTAATCTTTCAAACTTTACGTTTTATTTTTTAATTAAAAAATATTCGTTTCCATTAATATTCACCTATAATTAGCATATATGGAGATACGTTTTTTTTTATACCTAACAAAGTTCAATAGAAAAACTTCAAAACAAATCTAGATTAAAAGATCTTGATATTAACGCGGTCACGGTGTGTTAGGCTATTTCTAACCATTCATTTTTTCGTTCTAATTATTATATATGCCATCTTATTTTTAGCTAATTTTAATATAAAAAAATTATGAAAAATGAAATTTTATTAATAAAAGAAACAAAGCAGCACAAACAAGATATATGTTGATATCCACTCCAAAAATATTAATATAAAAGATTAAAAATTGATTAGGCGCCAATTTTTTTTTTAAGATTTCGAGTTTCTGGTTAAATTTGAATTCATTTGGATGAAAATCATCCAACACAAAACTTAGTCTGAGGATATGAATCACAAAATTTCTTCCATCAACAATGGCTTGAAGAATAAAAAACAAGATGAAACGGAGAATTCCTTCCATCAACAATGGTTTTAAGAATAAAGAACAAGAATTTGAGCTGGTTGTGAGTTCCTCTATGAAGAGAAGAAAGTTTCCAACCACCTGGAAAAAAAATTAAGTCTGAGGACTTGATTCTCCGAAACTAATAAAAGCAGAAGAGGCATCTCAATTAACTAGTTAGACGATTCAAGGCTTGAAAGAAGACTAGAGGAGTTTTTGCATATGGTTTATGAGAATACAATGTCTTGACCTTAAGATAGAAGCAAAAAGAGAGTTGAATACTCCGCTAGGAAACACCGCCACAAGATGGAGATACAACTTGAGAGCAATGGATTCGAGGAAAATCATTCATCACGAGGAACATGAAATGCTCGATAAAATGACTCTAGACAATTCAAATCATCCCTAATCAATTGGGCACAGAATAGACAATCATTAAGGAGACAATCATCAATTCAATTTAGACTAATTCCATGATAATTCAGACCCTTAAGAATAATTGATTTGATGTCCAATGATGAACCTTCAATTTATAAAACATCTATGCACAATCTTGTCAGATTTTGTACATCATCATAACTAAAAAATTGGGAGGATTAGTAAACAAGTAATTATAATAGAGGACCTAGAAATAAATTCAACAATGAGTTAATGATATATGATCTATTTTCATCTTACACTTCAAAGTCCACCTAGCTAGCCAATCGACAGATTGATTTCTCTCTCTTAAGATATGATGGAGAACCATAGAAGGAGAAATCAATTGTTTGGTATTTTTAAGAATAGTCTCCAAAGTCCATTGAGTTTTACCTAAATAGAGAAGAGAAGTTAATATCTCACTATTAGTTTCAATATCAACACTGACTAAACCTTTTATTTTACAGATGTAAAGATCATCATGAAGGGATTTGGCTTCAGCTATAATCAGAGAAAACTTACCATAGAGATTGCTATAACTGTGGAAAATTTACCATTACAGTCCCTTATTATGACTCACACACTGGATTTTCCCGAGTCAAGACAACAGACATTTGTATTCAATTTGTGTATACCATCGAGTGGAAGAGACCATGTAAGATGTGTAGCTTTTTTTACATTTTAAAGATGATTACAACACTCCATTTCAGATGCTGCATACTCTACGTGGTACTAATGCTTGTTATTTAATATGTTAGATTGATCAAGGCTAGTAATGATAAATTTAATATAGTTAATTGAAGAGATAGAATAAATTGAACTAACCTTGAATTTCATATTTTTTCTAGATTGCCAGATTACCTAGTTAATGATAGTTGGTAAGATTGTTTAATGTGAACCTTCTTTTGAGATGACCAGAACCAATTGCTGGTCATGTAAGACTGAGTCATGAATTAACCAATTTGAATCTTAAACAAAGCTGCAAATTAAGACCAAATTGACCAAACATATATACAAGCGAGAAATAGATGATTTAGAGTCTTCATGTTGCAACAAAATTGGCACTTAGAGACTAAAATCATATGTTTTTTTCTAGATGATAGAGTCTATAGGGAGAATATTGTTTAACAACTTCCATATAAGAAAGAAGCACTTTTTAAGAGTTATGTGATTCCAAATTTTTTAAAATAGATTTGATTTGTTATGCTTAGCTCTTATGTTGTTCCAGGTCTCCTTGGTAATAAATTTACTTTCCTTAAATAGCTTCCAAAGAATAGAGTCTTCAACCTGATCATTAATAGAAAGCTTAGCAATTAAATACAAGTTATAAAAATTAAAGAGAGGCTTGATTTTATTCATGTCATAGTTCTTGTTAGACCATAAACTGATGACCTAATTTCCATTGAACCAACTATTATCAGAATAGTCATCCAATTTGATTAATGAAGGCTTACCATACCAGTTAGCCCACCCAGAAGTCCATGGTTCATTTACCCAATTTTTATCTAATATTAGCTTTAACCAAGTTTTTTTAGCTAACATTTTCCATGTTTCAGAGCCATAATTTGAGTAGTTAGCTTGGAGAAGGTGCTTACATGATTATTATTCTCTCTAAATCTAATCCAGAGCTTACAGGAGAACCTATATTGAATATAATTAAGATTCCTGATGTTGAGACCATATTCTGTGAAAGGCTTACAGATGTTAGACCAGTTAGACCAGTGGATTTTATTGATATAATTAGAGAGCCCCAAATGAAGTTTTTAAACAATCTTTCAATCTTAGCAATGGTGACGTTTGGTAGACAACAGCTTTGCATCCGAACACATGGATAGACATTAGGACAGATTTAATGAGAGTTAGTCTTCCACCGTATGATAATTTCTTGCTTTCTCATTCATTGATCTTGTTTCTAATCTTGTCAATTAAAGGATCAAAGTTAATTTCCTTGTTATTAAATTTGAGAGTGAGTCTAAGATAGCATGTAGGAAGATAACTAGTGTTGTAGTTGATCAGATTAGTAAGAGAACATATTTTGTCTAGAGATAAATTGTTGGCCGTGATGATCTTTGTTTTCTCTTTGTTGATAGTTTTCGCTCAAATGTATTGGTAATTCTGTAAAAAAGAGGCAAAAGTATTCATTATAGAATTAAGACCATTAATAAAATAAGCAAATCAGTAGCGAATCCAAGGCATGAAATGATGATGTTACTGGTGAAAGAATATTTCATATTATTATTGGTTTGAAAAAACATGATAAAACCCTTAATTTATACTTTTTTCTTCTAAGATGAATAGATCACGGGACAAAAAAATTGTCTTGTCTAATTCATCTTTTAGTATTAAAGAAACCTATAGCTTTTCCATTAATTAGAATAGATACATTAACTAATCATCTCGTTAACTAAATTTATTCAAATTTGTAATTAAAATCAAAATATTGAAGGACTTTGATTATAAAGCTGTAAGAAAGCATATCGAATATTTTAGTCATATCTACTTTGATTACTATGTTACCAGTTTTGGTTTTCCTACTCAAGTCATGGACTAGCTCCTTGGCTAGCAGGATGTTATCTTGGATTGACATATCCACCACATAAGATCCTTGCACATCAGAAATAAGCTTTGGAAAAAGATTAGTTACTCTAGTATTTGAAATTTATTGACATTATCATGTTCATAATAGTACAAAGACTAATTACTTTAAAATTGTTTCATGCTGCTGGATTGCAGGTTTTAGGGTTTAGACAAATTCCACTAGCCATGGTACCTTTGGGGATATCTTATCATAAGCCAAAGGAAGACATTGCATCACAAAATTCATGTTTGATAATGTTCCACAAAATGAGGTAGAAACAGCTATTGAAGCCAATTTATTCCTTCTACACTTGTAGGATTGATGCTTTGGATGATGCTGAGGATTTCTTCTTCAGTAAGAGGCTTCAATAGGGACTTGTTCTCTGTATCCATGATTATCTTTGGAATATTGTAAAATAGATAACCAATAAGCATGTAGATTCATAAGAATTATTAAGATAAGGAGAAGTAGATAAAATATCTTTAAATTAAGCTTCTATAGAGGAACTTAGGATATTTTTGTTAGTGATCCAGACGTTATCTTCTTTTATACTAGTGGTTCTGCTTCTTCTTCTCTTTTTCTTGACATAATTGTGGTAAACCTTGGTATTTTTCTCCCCATTCTTAATCCATTTAGTGTGGCATTTTTAAAACCATAAATCTTATTCTATAGCTATAGCATTTAGTTTGTCAGCATTAACCTTAACAAGATTAATTTTTTCTTCAGTGTTGTTGGAGCTTTCAAACCGTTCTTTCATTTCTTTAACAAATTTTTCAGACTCTAAAACTTTATAAATATTTTTTCCAAAATGGGTTATGTTCCAGATCTTCAAAGAAACTTTTAATCTCTTGAGTTTGTTCCAAAAAATAATCATAGAATACTCATTCATCTGCTGAGTCTAATTAGATTCTACAAATCTGAGGAAGTCTTTATTATTTGTCCATACATTCAAAAATGTAATACCATTGTTAGACTTGATCCTGTTTTTGGTTATTTTGATGCAAGGAGGGGTGTGATTAGAGCAAGTCCTACACATGTGAACCACTTTAGTTTCATATAAATATCATACCAGTCTTGATTATAGAGAGCACAAACCAATTGCTTCTATTTACTTCTATTAGACCAAGTAAACTTAGTCCTAGCATAGCTAGCGTCTTCAAAGTAGCAGTCACGAATCATATCATTAAATTCTTCAAAGCTTTGATTATAAAACATTGAACAACCCAGTTGATTAGATGTAGAGTAGATAGAATTAAAATCACCTCAAACTAACCAAGATTTAGAATTAATAGATATTTTCCTAACAGTATTCCAAAGATAAACCCTATTACCTCTCTTGCATTTAGTTTAATCAACAGTAACCGAGAAAATATTATCAAATTGAATGTGCTTAATCTCAAAATGAATACATTGAGTGTGATTAATTACCATATTAACCATCAGATCATTCTTCCGGAAAATTCATAGTTTGTTAGTAATATTGGAAGCATAATGATTAAAACCAATAATAGTAGCAATAACCTCATGGCAATCATTACAAATTTGAGGCTCTTGAATGATTAGAAGCTTGACTTTGTTTTATGAACAATAGATTTAAGTCTTCTCACATAGGCCTTATTACTGATTCCACGAGTGTTCCAGTTGAGGACCTTTATCATTATGGACTTTTAAGAATGGCTCTTTTGGGTTCTGCAAATTACAGAGACTTGATGACCAAAGGTTTTTGTTTTATTTTTTCTTCTTTCTTGTTTGATATTTTTGTTCATAAGTTTTTGAAAACTTGTATCAATCTCTTTTCTTTTAAGGATATGAGTTGAAGGTAGGTTTTCTATGTTTTCCTGGTTTGGAGTATGATTACCAGAAAGAAAGTTCTCATAGTCCATAGTTGGAGAAAGATTGTAGTCGTAATCAAAAGCTTTTATTGCAACAATAACCTTTTCATCATTACTTGCAAGATCTTTCTGATTTGGAATATAGTGAGTTTCATCAGAGCTAATGATGTTTTGGAAAAAAAAAATCCTTTTGTTGCAGGAAGATATCAGTAGCTTTTGGAACGGAGGAAATAGAGGTGATATTGTCTTGATTATGATTGTTGTCTCTGTTAGAGGTTTAATAATGATAGACTTCACTTTAGGATTCTTTTTTTATGAGAGATCTTGATCTTTAACCTTGATATATCTTGGTTTCATATCTTCTTCTAAATCTTTGCTGGTTGTTGGAGTGTTCTTACATTTATCGAGACTATTACCTAAATACTTGTATAGATGACAATACTGAGGGATATTTTGATAACTTATCTCAAGCCAACATCGCTCATTATCACCAAATCCCACCCATATATGATGTTGGATATGCTTGGTAAGATTGAGTTATATCCAAGAATAACATGAATTGTAAAGGGATCTATTTTTCTCAAGAACATAAGTTTTGATAGGGTGGCATATAGAAGCAGAAATATATTAGATAAGTGAGTCATCGAACAAAACTTCTAGCACTTTATCAATTGTGATCCAAACTTGAGTAATATGACTTTCAACTTTCGGGTTGAAAGATGGAGTCCATTTAAGTATTCTCATGAAAAAAGGGCCAATAGTCCAAACGTTTCTTCTCCAAATTTTGCATAGGTATTCCTGTGGAGAATTTTCCAACAACTGTGAATCTTAAAGTGACCATTAGTTGTTCTTTGTCCTGTTTAGAGAATTGAAGTGATATGTGATCATTTGTTTGCAGTATAACAGTAGGAGTGTAGTCATTCCGTTTGATAGTTGGTTTGAATAAATCTGTCAAAGGCTTTGTAATGCGTGGAGTATCAATTATAGAACCTTTTAGATGATTTGAAGAGTTTTAGATTTTTGGTAAATCAGCATCTTTGAGACCTCTATTTTGTTGATTTTCCATTGCAATGATTATTTGATATTGATACTTTAGATCTTTTATTGCAAGAGCGATGAGAGAAAACTCTTCAATCAAAATCTTGACAAGAAGTAAGAGATTTACCAAACTTTGACATCAGAAGATTAATAGATAGAATTGATGGAGTAATCAATTATTGTTGCAGATGAAGGAGACAAATAGATTGTTGAATGATTGATAAGACTCGATGTACTTAGAAGGAAGGAAAAACTTTCTTGAGCGTTAAGAAAGAGTTTATTGAGATAGAAGAAATATCTCCTCTTCCATTCACTTTTAATTGATAGAGAAGAAAATTTCAATCATTATCCTTTCAATTCACTACTTTCAGTATTATAATATCATTCTACTATTTTGTTATCAATTCATTTATATTATTCTATTTTAACTCATTAATATATAATAATAATAATAATTTAACTCATATATATTATTAAGCATTTGCGGGCAAAGAATGATGAAAAAATATAAGCTTGTCTATTATATTTTTTAAAATTTGTAAATTTTAATTATATTTATGTATCTTTTTTTAAAAAATAAGTACTAATAGTTTTTACGATTTTTTGTATGTTTTATTTTTTTGTCGACATATATTAAAGTAACCATTCATTTTTATCGTTATAAAAATAATTTTGGTGTGACATTATTTTATGTCTCATTCACTTACTATCTCTCTAATGTAGTTATTTCTATGATCATATTCTATAAGTGTAATATACAAGATCTTGCAAATATGAAATTTAGCTAGACTATTACATTGCCTATTTATATTTTGCATGCCACATTTGTTTTTTGAAACTCCAAAATAATCTTGGTATCTGAGTTCAAGAGAGATATTTTTCTGTAGTTGTTCCACTTTCAAACTCAGAAGTTGGAGAACTTAAATATTGGGTTTAAGCATGAGATGATCCAATGACGAGATTAAGATTGCGGCTATCTACTAGTTCCAGATTTGCATAAATACTTGATTGTTTTCTCTTCAAGTTCTTTCATTGTGCACAAGTACTCGGTCAATAAACGGATCCAGAATATATATATATAACCAACTTAGCTTCAAAAGATACAAACATGTAAAGTTTGCAAAAAAATATTTCTTCGTTATCATTTTGGAAGACAATGCACCGATTTTACATATATTACTTAGCAACATTAATATATATATATATATATGGTAAAGATTTTGAAAGCATGTTTATAGAAGTTAGTATTCATGCCTAGGTTGGAAAATAATAAAAACAAGAGTTAATATTTCACTGAAAACTTAACTCCAACATAAACGCACCACGATTGAGTGAATTCCCAGATCACGTAGTATATATTATGTTGCGAAATTATGTATGTGTTTGCCTAGATTTTATAGTTAAATTATGCCTATGGAGAGAGCTTCAAAAGTTTATAGAGAAGATGAAGAGTTTTAGAAAAGAAAAGTTAAATCTGATAACTATGTTTAGTAATTATATATATATATGATGATTTACGTCGAAGGTTATTATTATCTAAAACTATGACTATGAATAGTAAAACAAACCTTTTTTTTGTACCATTAGAAATAGTAAAAGATAATTTTATAGCGGCACCCATGTTTATATTGATAAGTGACATTTGATTTTATTGTTAAATATTTATTAGGTCTAGGTCTCAAATAATTTTAAAAAAATAGTATTTAGTTTATTAAAGTTAAACATGTAAGAATTGTTTTTTACACTTAACAAAAATATATTATTTATTGTATATGGAACCCCATAAATAATATAGGAAAATATGAAATAGTAATTGGATGAACAATTTTAAACTGAAATAATCTTAAGTTTTATAAATACGTTCGGAAGTGAAGACACGTGTCCATGCACAATATATTTTTTGGGATTTTTTCTTTTTACCGTTGGCGATTTCTATCAATTGTGGGATCATTTTTTCTGGATGTATATGAGCTATAAATACCAAATATAATTTCCTTATTTTTTTATAATGTAGATTTTTAATTTCCATCCGAACCCTCTTCCAGAAAACAAGTTTTTTCATTTTCTTAGTGAAACGTATATACTCGCAAGTTGTTCATTTGGACTTTAAAGCATCAAAATGAAAAATATTAGTTTGTAACCCCCCAATGGTTGATGCAGGCTATAGTGGATGAATGAGTTCCAACAGCAATCAACACGTCTCATATTTCAATTGAGGTGCACTCCAATCCCACTTCCCCATTTGGTTTTTCATCATTGAATAGGTTCAGATCCCATTGTGTTTGTATGATCTGGACAACGATACCGTAAAATAATTTTTGGCACAGACCGACTATGGCGCCTGAAATAGACATGGGTACATTTTATTTTCTTAATTTATCTTGTTATATAACTTTTTGAAAGTAAATATCTTTTAAACCATGACTCCAAAAAAATGTAAAAGTACCATTAGTTTTGTTTGCTCTCTAGTTAGTCCTGGTTTTGCATTTCACATTTTCATTTCTGATTTTGCATTTCACACTTAGATAAAAAAAATACACTAGTTTCACATATAGTATCTAACTTTAAGAATTTTTATTTTACTCTCGGCTTGAATCTAGCATCTAGCACCCGACATCTCGAGTCTAGCATCTCTCGTCTTACATCTAGCATATAACGTATCACATATAGCATCTAGAATTATCATCTTACATCTAACATCTCTCGTCTCACATCTTGCATCTAACATCTCTCGTCGTGTATCCAGCATCTAACAATTTTTGTTTTACCCTAATCTTCCATCTTGTAACTTCCGTCTCACATATAGAATCTAACATCTAAGTTTTAGATTTATTAAGTCCATTAGAGATATTAAGCTCATTATCCTATATTATTATTTTATAAATACTGCTTAAACCTATGTAATTTTATCTTCCAAAATAATAATAAAACTCTAGTCGATTTCTTTGTTTCTCTTTTTTACATGTTATTAGAGCGTAGGTTCAAATCTTGAGTTTAGGTTTTCGTGCTACCGTTATATTGGAGGACAGTTATTTCAAACTATCCACCAGAAGAAATGTATATAAAAAAGAATATTAGGTTATTTCAGTTTGGATTTTGTAATAATACTTTCAATTTGTATTTTTTGTAGAGATTTTGATTTTGATTTGTATTTGGATTTGTATTACGAATTATATTTATATTTTATTATTTTTAGATTTCATTTGGTATTTTTTGTTTTGATTTTGTTCAAATATTTGGCGTTTGGATCTTATTTGATATTAGGATTTTGTTTGGCATTTGAATCTTGTTTAATGTTGGGATTTTGTTTGGCATTTAGATTTTTTTTGGGTATTTGGTGTTTGGATTTCGTCTGGTGTTCGGATTTTATTTGGATATTGGTGATTGATAACGGGATTTGGCATTTGGTATTTCTATTTTTCTTTTGGCGTTTCGAATTTGGTTTTGGCCTTCGAGTATGGTTTTGGTGTTTTGCATTTGGATTTTACGTTTGGCGTCTCATTATATTTTTGGTTTTGGGGTTTGGCGTTTTATTTTGGTTTTGACATTTATGGTTTAGCGTTTCGATTTTAGTTTCAGGGTTTGTCGTTTAGATTCATATTCGATTTTGGTTTTGGATTTGGAGTTCAATTTTTGTTGATATTTAAAATTTAACTTTGATTTAGTATTTCAATTTGGTTTTCCATTTTTTAAATTAGTTTCGTATTTAGGTTTTTTTGTTTATGTGTAGCAAACTCGTAATGCAATTTCATTGTAAGTTTAAGAATGGTGTTAGAGTTATAAATCCATTAGAGATATTAGGCCAATTAGCTCATACTATGATTCAATAAATATTGCTTAAACTCAATGTAACTTCATCTTCTAAAATTATAATAGAACTCTAACCAGTTTTTGTTTCTTTTTTTGTACATCAATATCTAACATTTAGCATTTAGCATTCTCATTTTACTCCGGTCTCGCATCTAACATCTCCCATTTTTCAATTATTTTAATCTGATCTCACATCTAGTATCACACATTTTCAATTTTTCATTTTACCATGGTCTCGCATCTAGCAAAATACTAAATACGGGACACAACCCATCCACTTTTAAAAACTTAAAAACTCAACCCATCTATTCAAAAATTCAACCCACTTATTTTGGAAACCTAAAACATCAACCCATCCATTTTAAAAATAGTTTATCTAATTAACAATAAACCATGATCATATAATGTTACTAATTTTATTATTCAAGAAGAAAAAGATCATATAGAAACAAAATTCTCATCTGAAGAAAAATACATACTCATATCCAATTCAAAATATACTTTGACTCGAAATATTTTTATGGTAAACAACATATAGATATAGTGTTGAATTTTCTACGTAATGTTGGTTTTGTAAGAGAATTCAACCTATCTATGGGATCCAAGACATGTATTAATTGAATTGGATAAACATGTTTATTACACTAAGATGTGGATAAACATGAGAATCAACCTATCTACGTAATTGTATTCAACTCTACTTTAGAAAAAGATTTTTTGGTTACAAGTGTATATTCTAAAGGTACAAAGGATCAACGAATTCTTCTTTGATATAGTTTAAGAAATATTGGTTATAATTTACAATGGGTGATTTTAAGTTTTATTTCGAATTTCTAAGAGTAACTAGCTTGCTTAACCTTGTGTTTAAGAAGTATAAATGATTTTTAAAATGTTATTATAGATTGTCAATTAGGTAGGATTTTGGGTTCTAGATTTACTTGGATAAATAATCTTAAATGGAAGAGGATTGATAGAGTTTTATTCAATTCATCATGGTTGATTTATCTCAAAATTACGAAAGAAAACATATCTCAAGAATATGCTCAGATCATTCTTTTTTGGGTATAAATATACTTGACCAAAATCGTATCAAATCTTTATTCAATTTTCAAAACATATGGCACTACATCCTAATTTTTTAAATATAGTTGAGCAACACTGGAAGGAAGAAACGCAGGGTTCTCCAGTTCAAGCATTCTGCAACAAGCTAAAAAAAACCTACACTCTGATTAAAAGGCTGCAATTGGGATAATTTTAGAAATATTTTGACATTATTGCACAGTCTGAAGAGGCAGTTAAGCACTTTGAAAATGGTTTTTAAGGAAAATTATTGTATAGAAGACAAAATTAAACTCTCCGAGGCTTAAGCAATACATCCACAACTAACTAAAATGGAGGAATCCTATTTGGAATAGAAAAGTGGAAGTAACTCGATGCAGAATTGAGACAAAAATTCTAAATGTTTCCATAAATATGTTAAAAAGAAAATAAAAGTAAACAAGATCCATGGTATTTTGGGTGGAGATAATTGGATTAGTGGTTAAGAACATTTAGGCAAGTCAACTGAGGATAATTTCAAAAATTGTTCAGCTGGACAACAACATCAATAGGAATTCGAATAACTTCAAAATATCATACCAAAAATGGTAATTGACCAAGAAAATAAAAGTATAATAAAATTACCATCTAGGGAACATATACACAATTGTGTAAAATCTTTGAGTTCCAATAGTGTTGCTGGTGTTGATAATATTAATGTAAAATATTTCCAACATTGTTGGCCTATCATCTTAATGGATATTTGCGCAATAAAAGTAGTTCTTTCAAGATGATCGAGTTCCTCAATGAGTATTTTCTAGTGATATTTTCTTAATACCTAAGGGATTAACCTAAAACGTGGAATGATTATAGGCCAATTAGTTTATGTACAGAAGAACAAGGAGGCCTTGTTAAGGGAAGAAATATACATGAACATGTATTATTGAATCAAATGTTAACTCATGATCTAAATAGAAAAGTAAGATGAGGTAATGTGATGCTTAAGATAGAAATGTCCAAGGCTTTTAAGAGAGTATCTTTCTATCTTAAAAATCATGGAAGTTTTTGCGTTTGATAAAATATGCTTAAATGGATCAAGAATTGGATTAACTATAATTGGTTTTCTATAATTTTAAATAGTGAGTTAAAAGGATTATTCAAGTATAGCAAAGGCGTTAGATAAGGATCATTTTTCCTATTTATTCATCATAACTAAAGAACATATAATAAGGAGTGTGAATAAGCTTTTTGAGCATAGCACTGGAACGAGATTTTAAACAAGCAGTCAAATGACCATACCTTGCCTTGTATTTACAAATTATTTCATCATATTTATGAATGGTCATCTCAAAACCCAAGGAGAATTAGTGAGTTCCATAAAAATTATGAAGATAGATCAAGTCAAATGATAAATAAAGACAAAACTATTTCTATTACTCTTTCATAATTGTCGCAATCTAGAATCAATTTAATTGTAAACTAAACTGATTTTAAACATGGATGACTACCCCTTAAATACCTTGGAATACATAATTCTACAAGTAACAAAGATGGAAACTTTGATGAACTTGTAGCTAAAATGAGGTTAAGAATTCATGACTATGATGGTAAATTACTGTCCTTTGGTCGAAGACTTATCCTAGTTCAATCTCTATTGATGGATATTCCTATATATCATTTAAAAAGTTATCTACTACTAAAATCCGTGATCTCTATGATACCAAAAAATTGTAACAAATTCTTATGGGGTACTAATAAAGCTTATCAAGCTATGAATTGGACTGAATGGATTAATTTATGCAAACCTTATTATGAGAGGGATTAAACATAACAAGACTAGAAGATATGAATAATTCATTTTCTTGTAAAATGTGGTTCAAGTATGGTCAAAATATATGTTATATTTATATTGTTTAAATTTGCATCTTCAATAGTTTAATTAAACAAAAAAACGTTATAAAGTTTCGAAAAGACATTACTATTATAGATACTACATATTATTTTACTTGTTAGCAAGTAAAAGAGGAGATATAGACTTCTGGCTGGAGAAATGATGTGATAAACAAACATTCATTCCATTATCTAACTTAATTCTTTTGGAAAAGATCAATAGCTACCAGACTCTTGGAGAGTGGGATATTGATAAATGGAAAACTTATTGTTACAGAAAAATATAACAAAGTAAGACAAGAAAAAGAGTTTTATTATTATTATTTTGTTTTGCCAAAAAAGAAGATACAATTCTTTAGGGTTAGCCTCCATTTTATACATTGCTTCCCCTTAATTATTACTCGTCCATTCTATTCAAAGTTTAGACTGTCATTTATGATGTAAGTCCTAAATTTATGATAATCAATATGGTCTTTTATCATTAACACCCGCTGACTCATTAAATCCTTGAAGTTTGAATTGACCTCCTTGACTGCACTTTACATTACTATCACCTCAGCTCAGTCGGGCCTGCTCTTCTCATCACTTGTTTGATTCTTAAACGAGTTGCGCTGCAATGCAGCTCTACTCAGCGGTGAAGCTTGGCTCCATAAATAACTCTGACCAGCAAGGAGCCCTGCTCTGGAAATGAGCTATGATCTGTTTGAAGATTGTATGTAGATCTTGCTATTTTGTTCATGTTAGGCTTGTGATGAAGGAGCTCTGTTGTGTCGCAATCTTTGTTATATTTGATTGTAGTGGTTGGTCTTTAGTTATAGCGCCCTGCTCTTCCTGGTGTCCTTATGCTTCTTAGTTGGCCCTCGGATCCAATGCTCTACTCGGTCTGGAATCTTGTCGATACGTTTCTTTACCTCGTTGCTTGCCTAATTAGCGTTTACGTCCGTCTTCTTCCATTTCCCTTTGTTCAACCATGTAAGATGATGATCATTCCCTCATCAGGGAACCCCCTAGATTAGGGATTATGTGTAAAAATACAAAGAATGCGTGAATTAAAACTAAAGGACGCTAACTGGAAAAATATTCATAACAGAAGGATTGGTAAAAATAAATAAAGGTGTGACGTAGGATGGGTAATTATAATTATACTAGCGCGTCAGGTGTTGCTGGACACGAATCCGATTTGTAGCAGTTTTTTTTAACAACGAAGCCGTTTAACCTTTCAAAACGACGCTTGGAGAACAAGCAACTTGTCGATTTGTAAACTTGATAGTGACAACTGCTGTCCCATCATGCGTGGGGAAGTTTTATATTTGAAAAGTGCAATTAAAATTGTGAACTGATTTTTAAACAAATAAATCAATAACGAAGGGAAGTACCATATCATTTGTTTTTAAAGAAACATCTGTAGGTGAAAGAATCAAGTTCTTACTCTCTCATCCAAGCTGTGTTTTTCATCAAAAAGGTAATTCAGTTTCTCCTTTTAATACTCCATCTTTATCCCTTTCTCGTAACACTGGTTAATGAGAACCATAGTTTCATAGTTGTATGACTTTGAAATCTAAATTATTTCCTTGGGAAAGCACCACTGGGTTGGGTATCATGATTTTTCCTGAAGTACTTACCAAAATGCTTTACACTTACCCCTTCATTTGGCTCATTGTAGTCGAAATGGCCCAGAAAAAGGTTGCAAAGAGGCTTAGGAATTCTGTGAAGGCTGTGAAAAAAGAGTTTGAAGATCCTTTGGATTTAAAATGTTATTTCGATCGACTAGCACCCAAATATAGGTGTTTGGATGAACCAGGATTGCTGAGTTTTAGGGCTAGATATGGTATTTCCAGCGACGTAACTATTAGGATCCTAGAAGTTGGTGAACACCCATATCAAGCAGAAGAAAATGAAACTTACCTCTACACGACTATATTTGATTGGGGTTTAAGATTATCCATGCCACTACTTATACGAGATTTCTTTAGCTTCATAGGTTTATACCCTACTCAATTGGCTGCCAATGGATGGAGAGTATTACTTAGTGTAGTGTTGAACGCCTAACTCTTAGGCATCTCAATATGTTTAGCCAATTTATTGATTTTAGTGGATGTGACAAAGTTAGCGAAATCCTCGTTCTTCTATTTATAGTTGAATGAGTGTTGAAAGATAGTCGAGCTCCCCAAATCGGACAAGAAATGGAAGAACTTCTTTATCTCGGTATATAGGAACTGGGAACATGAGAATGCATTTATGAATCTAGAATTGGAACGACAATTGAAGACTAAGTGTAAGAAGGATACTCCTAAACTTAGCGTGTGGCATAGCGAATGTATGCTGACCAAGTAATATTATTTGATGCATGTGAAGGGTGACACCAGGAGTGGTGTAAGAAAGGCTTAGTTGAGGGAGCAGAAATTCTATTTATTCAAGTTGCTAATATAGCTAGCGGGACGGGGCTTCAGGAACCCCGCGTAGCTGTTCACGCATTTCAACTATTTGAAAGCACGTTTTTGGCATATTCCAGAGTTAATAATCTCAAAATACGGTAACATGACAATGGCCAAGAAGCGGAGCATAGGCAACTGTTGAACGCCTTTGCACATTAATAGAACAGAGGTACAAAAACTAGATATATTTTCGGGGTATGGCTAGCAGTTCCTCAGAATCGCAAGAAAAAAGAAGCATGGAACTCATCATACATGCTCTGTTAGCGTGAAAACGAGAATGAATCGACGATGGCTCACGAAGCAGGAGAGGTAAACCAAAGATTTATGGATGATGCTCCCTCCCAAGATGAAATATATAAAGATCATACCAATTTGGTTCAAGATGATGAGGGGGGTGTGGAGGATTAGATGACCCTATTACAGAATAAAGCACAAGTGATGGTTAGGAGGCTGCAGTTAGTAGATAATGATGAGATTGATGATGCTTGTGGGAAGGGACACCAGGAGAAAATAGCCATGGTGCCAAATGCAGATAAGGAGCTTAGCAAGGCTCCTGAAGTAATAGTCTTGGATGACAGCCTTGGAGAGGCTCATTCAAACAAGTATTTTGATAAAGACAATGGGAAGCGAAAAAAGTATATCCCATCGGAGATATCAAAGAGGATGGATAACTGGGTGAAAATGGCTGGTGTGCGTCCTTCATGCTCACTAGTGCAAGAGGTAGGTTCCGGCTCAGCCACCATCAATGTGGTGATCCCGGAGCTGTCGTCGTGGAAAGGAAAAGAGGTAGAAATTCCAAAGATTCGGACCTCTACAGAGGAGTTTCTCCCTCCTTGAGTAATGATGCCACCGCCGTCAATGTTTATGTTTGAGCAACTGAAACGTGTGATAGAGCTCTCATTTTATGACCATTTGCTGATGAGTGAAATTTTGTAGAGGCAAATGGAGCTAGCGATTGAGGTACGTGTATTTAGATATATATTTCTTTATGTAAAATTGTTGAGGTGAATAAACCCTCTCGTGCTTTGTGTGCTTGGGTATGCAGATGCATCATAACTCAGTGGTGTTGTTTGATCGGAGGATGTCCAAAGCATATTATTTGGTGATGGAGAAGTGTAGGGCAAAGCCCATGCTTTTTGGGTCGGTGAAAGGGCGAACGACCGAGCTGGCGCGATTTAAGAATGCATTTGGAACTACCAAAGCGAAGAAGGGTAAGGCATTAGAGGAGAATGAAGGCTTACGCCAAAAGCTGACTTCATTCCAGAATTCATAAAGGGCTGGCGAATCGGCGTGTAAGGAGTTGGCTGCTGGTAATACGACACTGTTAGCACAAAACAATAAGTTAGTAAAAAGGAATGGCATGGTAATAACGGAGAGCAGCACGTTACTGTCTCAAAATGAGGCTCAGGAAAATAGGGTAGAAGATCAAGCGGAGCATATTGTTGCGCTGACTTTAGAGAATGAACGGTTAACCATTGCGTTGGAGGAGTTTAAGACCAACAAAGTAAGACAAGAAAAAAAGTTTTATTTTTATTTTGTTTTGCCAAAAAAAAGATGATACAATTCTTTATGGTTAGCCTCCATTTTATACACAGCTTCCATTTAATTAATACTCGTCTATTCTATTCAAAGGTCAGACTATCATTTATGATGTAAGTCCTAAATTTACGACAATCAATCTGGTCTTTTATCATTAACACCCGCTGACTCATTAAATCCTCGAAGTTTGAATTGACCTCTTTGACTGCACTTACTGTTACTATCACCTCAACTCAGTCGGGCCTACTCTGCTCGTCACTTTTCGTTAGTTTCAGTAACTCTGACCTGCAAAGGAGGTTTGCTCTACTTGAAGCTTGTATGTAAACCTTACTATTTTGTTCATGTTAGGCTTGTGATGAAGGAGCTTTGCTCTATCGCGTTATTTGCTATCTTTGATCGTAGTGGTTGGTCTTTAGTTATAATGCCATGTTCAACCTGGTGTCCTTGTGCTTCTTAGTTGGCCCTCAGATCCAGTGCTCTGCTCGGACTGGAATCTTGTCGATACATTTTTTTACCTCATTTCTTGCCTAATTAAGGTTTACGTTCGTTTTCTTCCATTTCCCTCTGTTCGACCATGTGAGACGATGATCATTCCCTCATCACTTATCATCTTCCATCTAACACTGAGAATATAAAGAGAATAAGGATAATAAGGTTAAAGATAATAAAATCAAATGGTCCCACTCTTCTAATGGTGATTTCAATTTAAAAGCTACTTGGTATAAAATTAGAGACCAAGGTGGAGAATTTAAATTATTCAAGATTTTATTGAATAACACTACTCCTAAAAAATATTTTTTCCTATTTTGAAGACTATTGAAGAATTGGATTCTAGTAGACTATATTATGCAAAAGAGGAACTTTTCTCTAGCTTCTAAATGTCAATTCTGTAATAGTATAGGAACATTAAAACAACTATTTGTGGAACGTAAACTTGCTTGTAAAGTTTGGAAGTATTTTAAAGGATTATTTGGATTATATATTGCTCATCATATGGCCTTAGTTTTCCTTATAAGATCCTATTTTTGTTTTTCTAAAAAGGATGTCCACGTCAAAACTATACTACCTCTTATAATATGTTGGGCTATTTGGAATGCTCGAAACAAAGAAAAATATCAAACACAAAATATATCAGTTGAATTAATTCTAAATCATATCTATTACATAATCTCAAGGCTCGATATTGCTAATATACCTAAGAGAGTATATTAGTAAAAAGATATACATGTTGGTCCTGAACTAGGTTGTTTTAACATTTAAACAAGCCAAGAATATGTATTTCTCTTAAGTGGACTCTTCCAGTTGGTAATATAAACTCAATACAGATTGAGCTTGTAGTATGTCGGGAGAATCTAGTGGTAGCAGGATATTACGAGATATCATGGGACATTTTTTCTTAACATTTGGGAGAACTTATGGAAATCAATCTCTTATATTAGCTATATGCATGACACTATTAGATGGTCTTCTAATCTGCAAGGAAAGAAACTTAAACAATATTGCATTGAAACTAAATCTTTCGAACTTATTGAAATATTTAAGAAATGGAAAGATCTTTGGTTTTTTCCTCATTTAGTTGAATGTTGCAAGAAGTTTTTATCAAATAGTATGAATATTATTCATATATTTAGGGAACAAAATAAAACTTCATAATGTATGGCGAAATTGACTTTAAAGAGTAGAAACATATTATATTTTACTCATAATGAGGCTCCTGATTATCTAAGAGCAATAACGCCACTTGAAACCCCAGAAGTTCGATATTTAAGATTGAAGAAATGTTAATTATTTAAGGTTATATTGAGGACGTTGAAAAGGGGAAATACGAAAAAATATTCTAACCAATGCTTTTTGGACACTCTTTTTCTATCGATACTCAAGAAATTTTGAAAACCTTCTAAACTAAATTTTATGAGTCTATAAATGGAAATTTCTAGATGATAGATTACCTGTTATATGCCTTGGAAGACCAATTATTGAATCTATTGTCATCATGTTTACAAGCTCTTTGGTAATACCAATATGATAATTGGTAAGGATAAAATCCTTAATAAAATACCTAAATCATCTAGAGAGAAAAAGAGAGAGAAAATAAATAAAAACGTATACTATTATTGTGTAAAATCTGATCTCTTTACATCTCAAGCTCAACTCCTATTTATATGAGTCATACAAGACCTTTCGTTTGTCCTTATTTATCTCTGCCTATTATAGAATTTAAATAATAAATGTGCAATGATATCACGTCTAATTAAATTATAAACACACTTTAATATTATTCATATATTATATACGGAATATAACCTTATAAGGAGTCTCTCATAGTCTTTGAGTTGGAGTGTAGTGAAACTTAAGAACTATACCATGATCGAATATAATCTCCCGATGGTGTAATCTCCTAAGACTTCTTTGTCTTTATTTATGTTTTTATGAGGCGTAGTTGACCATGCCGAAGTAATTATGCCAACCATGTCGGATAAACTCCAAAAATTATCAAGGTTGTGTTATGTTGATTTTCCTAGTAGAACTTTTATTAGAGTCGTCTCCAACTTGGTTCATACTTAATTATTCATGCATGGTTAAAAACCTTTATCAACCAAAACCTCATTTGATGATAAAAATTTCTATTTTGCCAAAGAAAAATAGTACAACTAACTATTAGTAGGTTTATAGGATGTTACATGATTATTTGGCATGCTTTGATTCCTTGTTAGAGATGGATGAGTGCCCCCTAGTCTTTGTTGAATGATGGAGTAAGCACTATATGTAGTTGTACTTATTTTGTGTGAGTATCTTAAGTTGTAGATGTCGTGAACCTTCTATTGGAGAATTTACCAAATGTCATAGGTGTGTGTAGATTGTAAGTATATAGGCAGCATAGTTGTGTTTGTTTTTATTTTCGTGGGGGTCGCTATTTACAAATGACTGGAAGTAAAACACATGAAAACGCGAAAATAAGATATGGAGATGAAGATCACTTGGCGTATAGTATGGAGATACCTAAGCCGAAAGCTTATCTATCATGGATATAAAGATCATTTGGCCTATCACATTTTTTATTATAGAGATAGAGATTGCTTGGCTTATAGCCATTTCTATCATGGAGATGGAGATCACTTGGATTATATTCTTTTGTACCATCAAGATGATTTTTCGTATATTATGGAGATCACTTGGCGCATATCATAGAGATAACTTGGCTTAAATCCTTTATTTTATGGAGGTGGAGATTATGAAGATGGAGATTACTCGTCCTATATATTCAGTGTTCGATATTTACCTGTTAACCTGCTGCGTGTTTGCCACTTACTAATTCACACTCGGCATGAAGGGTAGCTGATTTGGAACTCTTGTTCGAATACCGGTCGGTGGATGTTAGATCGCTACAGGATATTGCTGGTTTTGGTCGATCTGAGTCATAGAAACGAACTTCGTTGCCTAAGTCTCTTCCACCAAAATCTAATTCCTAACCTGGGACAATAATGACCCAAATGTAATGGCTTGTTTTTTCACAACATTATCTTTCAAAATACTAGCGATAAGTCCCATTCTAAACGATGTCAGCGCCACCTTGTCTTCACACCTCTGAAACTTGGTTTTGGTCTTGACGAAACGCCTGGTGTACTCCTTCAGGCTCTCCTCAATTTTTTGTCTGCAATAGATAATTGTATCACAATTCGCGCAAAACATTTTGCTTCTCACAAAACACCCCTGCGACAAACAGTTATACCACTTTGAGGTGCCATTTTTAAACATTTGACAGAATCCCTACACAACCTCTTATCTTCATCATCCTAGTTAATCATGATATTATTGATATGATCTATGTGGTTATTGAGGTTGCGAGTCCCATAAAATATGTCCAATCTCGAGATGTCAAACTGTTTTGGCATATGCCCAGACATGGTCTCTACACACAAAGGAGACGATCTACAATCGTTCCCGACTTTGTACATACTGACCTTGGGGAATTCATTCACAACTATGTACAAAGCTTATTCGAAAAGTTTCATGAATAGATCGCTTATGAGGTACCCAAGTTTTAGCTTCCCGAAGGGAACTAGACACGAGGCATAGTCAGATCCCTTCTACAAATGGGTACTGATCTATCTCGTTCATCGGCCCAGGTGCCCTTTTGTATTGATTACTTTTTTGTCTCCTCGAACCCCTACCTTATTGAGATTTTTAATGTTTGTCTTTGCGTCTCGTCGATCCATTTTTATTATTATTTCTCTCACTTTGGTTTTCCATCTCTGGAGAGGAGGAGTTTTCCGAATGGTATACAGAGTAGTAATTAGATTCAATAGAGTTATACCGACGTATGGGTTTTATTTCTCTCTTCGAAGAGTAACGGCCCTTATCATTTGTAGATTTCGGGCTTGCCACTAGTCCGATAAGCCTCCTCAACTTCAATTTCTTCAAACAACTTCTCTCTTCGAACCTCTAAACTAAGCCTCTTGGCAGTCAGTGCTCAATCGTAATCTGTGTTTAACTTTGTAATATCTTCCATGAGCCATTTTCTTATAATTACCAATGCAAACTGTTCGAGCTGCTCCTCAGTGTAGTAATCTTCATAATTTTGTTCCTCTATATGCTTCTCATCGAGACGGTGATCTTCGGACATGGCTCCCTTAACCATGTTCTCCATACTAACATAAGGTTTTTTATAGTATTTCCATATTCATCTCCCTCAAAGAACTTGACAACAAACGACTCGAATGATAGTTTCAAATATTTACATGACAAATTATGAGTCTAAAATATTTTTGAGACTCATAAATTAGATAGAGAAACACTCGATAACTAAAGAGAGAGAAAGTATGAATAACGTAATAAATGTTCACCCCTGCCCATAAAGGGGGTCTGTTTATATAGTATTGATGATGGGCCTAAATGCCACATTAATAGTATATTTAAAGCTATTCCCCACCATTATTTCACTAATCTCAACCATAGTACTACTTATTACACAAATACCCTTAATGTTACACATTTGTTGGACCTATTTTACAAGACTTATGTGAAGCCAAACTAGCCATATATTTAACTGTTGGACCTATTTTACAAGACTTACGTGAAGCTAAACTAGCCATATATATAACCGACCCGACCTATAGTATGAATAATTCTCACCCTTATCATACTTGAGATACCATTTTCTTATGTTTTTAGATTGAACAATATTCTAAAAATAACTTGGCAAATTATATTTTCTATGGTTGTGGCAGATAAGGAATATATGGTTGCATACAAAAAAAACAAGACATTAGTTGGTAGGTAAAGAGTTGGAAACTGTAATTCTTTTGAATCCACATATAGCTCACTTAACTCTTCCACTACCTCTATTGTGTCGCTATAAATTGTAGAAAAGATTTGAAGGTTTCCAAAACCCACAAACACGATAATTTCTCAAATCTATAAACATGACGAATTTTCTAAAACTACCAAACATGATAAATGTTTTAAAACCTAAAAACATGAAATTTTTTCTAAATTCTACAAACATGACAAATTTTGTAAAACCTGCAAACACGATAGTATTTTTAAAAGTAATGTGAGATGTCAAATTGTTTTTAAATATAATATAGAATAACAGATTTTTAAAAGTAACTTACTAGGTAAAAAAAATTAAATAGCGTGATATGGAATGTTTTTAAAAACCAATGTGGTAGGTCAAAATTGTTTAAAACCAACGTGGTTGGTCAAAGAAAATTTGGTCAAAGAAAATTTAAACAACATGGTATCTTAGAATCAAATACATATTATGACATAGATTTTAAAAACAATTGAGGAGGCTAAATTTAAAAAGAAATAATGTGACAAGTTAATATCTTTTTAAACAACATTGTAATATATATTTTTGTAAAAATAAGATGGTAGGATATAGTTTTTAAAATTAACTTGACATTATAATTTTAAATTTAAACAACGTACAAAATACTTTTAAAATAATAATAACATAATATTAGAATATTCAGTGTATTAAGTTTCTTTGTATAGGCCTCTAAGTTCTCTATATATTGAGAGCCTTACTATTGAGTTAACATCTCTAATGCATCAATAAAACAAAAAGGAACATTTTCTAATAAATACAAAATCCTAGCCGCATCCTGCGGCTACTTCTCTCTTTATTTTTTAACATAGTATCAGAGCACGTGTGATTCTGGGAATTCTGAACATCCTCAACAAAGATGGCTGGCAATGAAGTCGTGGTCAATCAAATCCCTGATGAATTAACAATGCAGATTGCTGCCATTCTGAGAAATGGTCTCGGAACACAACAACAAACAACTAACCCCGAGAATTTATCCCTAGGGATTAAACTCGGTGGTGACAACTATGCCTATGGGCAAACATGATGAAGAAATCAATTGGGGGAAGGGGAAGAGGTTCTCATATTATAGGGGAGCCGACACCTCCATCCAAAACTGACAAAACATATACAAGGTGGGAACAAGATGATCAATGTGTTTTCATGGATTATCCATAATCTTGAATCTAGCTTGGTGAATAATGTCTCACAATATCCCACTGCAAAAGCCCTCTGGGATGGGTTAGCCACCACATACGGTTCTGGCACAGATTCGTTACAGGTGTTTGACCTTCATAAGAGAGCTAATTCATTAAAGCAAGGGTCTGATACACTAGAAGACTTATGTAACAAACTACAAAACATCTCGATGTCTATAGATAGAAGAGATCTGAACCCTATGAAAGACCCAGAAGATATTCAGATCTACAATAAGAAGACTCAAGAACAAAGACTCTATCAATTGCTAATGACGATTAATGACAAGCTGGAACTAGTCAAGAGAGATATCTTGAAAAATGATACCCTTCCTTCCGTGGAAACAACATATGCTACAATACGAAGGGAAGTGGCCAAGCTTAATATACTAAAATCAAGTTCTTCTAATAGTGACTCGATTGAAATTGGAATGGGTTTGGCTGCTAAAGATTCTGCACAGAAGTTTAAATTATGATCCAAAGAGAAAGAAGATAAATCCAAGTTGTATTGCACTCATTGTGGGATGAAGAAACACACTAAAGAGACATATTTCCACCTGGTTGGCTATCCAGAATGGTGGGAGGACGGTCATAAGGAGAAAACTAACCAGTGTTTCAGATCTAATGTCAAACGGGCTTCGTCTACAAGTGACGGTGAAGATCCGACTAAAAATGAGCAAGGAAGTGGCACTGGTTTTGGAGGAATGACGGCGAACTCCTATGAAAAACTTGGAGGTAAAGGGTTTGAGAAATCAATGAATTGGATCTTTGATTGCGAGGCTACAGACACCATGTCTTATGATCCTAAAGACTTTGGTGACATGTCATCTCCAAAGAAGTCCCATATTGAAACTGCTAGTGGAGAAATTTGTGAAGTCAAAAAGGGAGGTTCAATTATTTTTTTGGAAAAAATGGAAATTAAAAACTGCCTCTACATTCCTTCACTATCCTTAAAGTTATTATATGTTAGTCAAGTGACAAAAGAACTACACTGTGTGGTTCTTATGTATCTATTTTTTTGCATTTTATAGGACATTCGTACGAAGAAGATCATTGGGCGTGGTACTGAACAAGGAGGTCTCTATTATGTCGATGAGGTAGTTCATAAGGGACATGCCATGCTTGCTCACTGAACAACCGAAAGGAAACTTTGGTTATGGAACCGACGACTTGGTCATCCTTCTTTTAGCTATCTTAAGAGTTTGTTTCCTAGTCTTTATTTGAATAATTCCATTCATGAAATATGTGAAATCTGCATTCTTGTAAAAAATCGTAGGGTCTCATTTAGTCAAAGTAATACTAGAGTTGATTATGCTTTTTCGCTAATCCATTCTGATGTTTGGGGTCGAGCACCGAATTCCACTAACAATCAAATCAGATACTTTGTTTTATTTGTGGATGATTTCTCAAGAATGACTTGGATATACTTCATGAAACATAAATCGGAAGTACCATAAATATTTGTTTGTTTTTACAAAATGATTTTGACTCAGTTTGAAAAAAAATACAGATTCTCCGTTCTGGTAATGGAACAGAGTTTGCCAACCAAACAATGCATAATTTTTTCAAAACAAATGGTCTTATCCATCAAACCACTTGTCCAAATACACCTCAACAAAATGGTACTTCAGAACGAAAAAATCGTACTTTACTTGAAAAAACTCGTGCTATTATGATTGAATCTAGAGTTCCTCATTCTCTTTGGCCAAAAGCTCTTGCTATAGCCACACATCTTGCAAATCGTCTACCAACCCGATGTCTAGGAAATAAAACTCCATTACAAGTGCTTGCCATCCAAGTTACAATTCTATCTGTTATGACCTTACCACCTCGTGTCTTTGGTTGTTCGGTGTTTGTTCATATCCCTAAAACTAGTCGAAACAAACTTAATTTGTGTGCTAAAAAGTGTGTATTCGTTAGGTATGGTGTCCATCAAATGGGCTATCGGTGTTATAATCTGGTTACTCGTCGAATCCGGTTACGTTATAACTTATTATGTTTTTATATAGTTTACGTATTTTATTTCGATTACTTATATTTTTGTCTTTTGTGTTTTTAATTTTTGTTATATGTAATATATTATCTATTTTAATGATGTCTATTATTAAAAGCAAGATAGATTTTTATACCGGTGTTCGAATAATATTCGTATATTTTATCATACTTTTCAAATACTATAAATTGTTGTAGGTTCAATTTTTTATTTAAAAGACTAAATAGACTTGATTAAATCCACTATTGTCAATACGACATTTTAATAGTTAAATAAGATTTGAAACATGTGGTTTTAGATTTAAAAAAAATGTTAAGAACCCTCGAAATCATATTTAATATTTTTTTATGATCTCTATTTTTCGTGAGTTCAGATGTGCCTTTTATATTATTTTTGAGCGGTCTGGTCTGTCATATCTCGCAATCGATACAATGGTGGAAAGACTTGACTTGTGCATTAAAGTATTATTCTTTATTGAAATATGGGTCAAAGCTAGTTCCCCCGTCATATTTATTATTTCCTCTATCATTTGAAATTTCTACAATACTTGAAACTTGTTATTACTAGATTACCCTTACTTTGTCTTCAAATTTAAAATTACGTGTCATTATTCAAATAGAAAGTCCTACAGTGAAAAAACACATCATTAACCCATTTTTAATCCTACGTATTTGATTTTTCCTCTAAAATTAACCCTAAAATAAAAAACTTCAGTGTATGAATTATAAATTAGTCATGATTTATACAATCAACATGAAAATTCACAAACCAAATTCATGTTTCAAAAATAAAGAACAAACTCAAACAAAATCCAATTAAAATGCCATGATTCATCCATCGTCACAACTTTTAACCAAGCACAAATGTCAGGTATTATGAATCATAAGTCATTTTTGGTGTACTAAGTTATCTGCTATTTTTTTTAAAGAAGCATGTGTTTACGAGAGGCCATCTCAGAATCACATGCTTTTTTTAACTGAAAACATGTGATTCCGAGATGATGTCTCGAAATTACATGTTTTCAGTTTAAAAAAAAAGCATGTGTGATTCCGAGAAGGCCTCTCGAAAACACATGCTTCTTAAAAGAAACAACATAACAAAATAGAAACAACCAAATCGAACCAAAATCGATTGCTTCTTAGAACAGAACAGAATGAAATTCCAAACATTAAGCTAATTAGACAATTTCCTGAAAATATATGAAATGTAAACTACACTGTGTTTAACATGACTGTGTTCTGGAGAGAGAGCACAGTAAATCAATGAAGACGCTTATTCTTTGTATTGAAAACCGACGTATAAAAATTGTATTAGCTTTGTCTGGGTGGTGGGGTAAGAAGAAATGGTCGTCTTCTTTGAGTAATAAAGGTAATCAAGCAATTATGTCTTAATCAAATTTACAATATAACTTTACTTTTAGGAATAAAGTTTAAGAAAAAGAAAAAAGTTTTTCTGGGTGAAAGTTTATTATGTTAATGTCTCAAATCTGCCAAAAGAAAAAGTGTTAGCTTGGATCCCGTGAGTACTTTCACAATAAACACATTTCTCCACGCAAGTTGTGGACAGTCTCCACGATTACTTTTACTATTCCCTTTAAAAATTGGTAGGAAAGCTTTTAACATATCGGTTTTGGAGGTTACTAGTAGATGGCAGAGAAGAAACAATCATTGTTATTGAATATATTTTTTATTTGAGTTTTATTACTCACCTTGAACTTCTCCAACTCATAATTCACAAAGCTTTAGTTTCAAGAGAAACATTACAAGTTCGTCGCATTACTATTACTCTGATACAAACTGCTTGCAAATTAGTGACTAAAAACGAACAAGACAAAGAAATTCAATAAAAGTACAAGAAAACTAGATTAGACATTTTCATCTGTAGAAGGGAAATTACTGGATATGTTAATAGAGGGGGAGAATAAGGTACGAGTAATTTAGAAGGTGGTGTAGCTAGGGTTAATTTAATGGGGTTAGGTTGGTTGATGGAATGTAGGAAAGTGAGAGTTAATGGGTTGATGGAAGAGTTAATGGTGTTCTTGAAAATAAAAAAGGTAGAAT
This sequence comes from Limnanthes douglasii subsp. nivea, assembly GCA_036936605.1. Taxonomy (NCBI): domain Eukaryota; kingdom Viridiplantae; phylum Streptophyta; class Magnoliopsida; order Brassicales; family Limnanthaceae; genus Limnanthes; species Limnanthes douglasii. Next base: position 102,361,510 of record JAUPFV010000005.1, on the reverse strand, counting down.
AAATGGGCAGAATGGTAAATATATCATATCCTTTGTGGAGGAAATAACATGATTTTTTTTTCAAATCATGGAAGAAATAAAAAATATGATGGAGGAAATAGCTTCACCCTTAACATATTTCATGCAACCGGATTCAACACAAATCTAGCTTCATTGCACAAGTAAACAAATATGTAAGATGAAATGAAGAACGGATCATTAAAATTGAAAGAGATTTGTTAAGAGAACATATAATAAGTTTATACCATACGAATCTTCATAATTTTTTTCAAATGTGATAGAAGATTAAATAATTTTCCACATTCAATTTCTCGATAAAAATGTTGTTTTAGGAAGTAATGATGATCATCATGGTTTTATTTTCTAGAGAATTTTAGGATTTGTATGGTGCAATTCTCAACAGGACATTTGAAGAGTTTCAATTATGTGAGCCAAAATGGAGAGTGAAGTAGTCTTTTCTCTTATGACTCTCATTGATATTTACTATTCAAAATAATTTAATGGTCATTTGTTTTGTCATACACTTTACTAGTAGTGTTTCACTTATTTAGTACCCCAATGGTCACGTACCTAAATAAATTTCAATTCTTTTACTGGTTTCTACTTTTTATATTGAAATTATCTTCTATTAGAATAAAAAAAATTAATATATAATTTTTTTTAGATCTGAATCTATCCCGATTTATTTAATTAAAAGAATATAATTTTACAATTTGTTTTGGCCTTTTTTTTCACACGGCTGACAATTATCTCAATTTTTCTATTTTTTAGTTTGCTAGAATAACAGTTGAAATTTTAAATCTCCATATTTGTAGTAAAATAATTTTGGTTTGTATAATTTTTGAATTTGATATAAAGATAAATAATTTATCTTTAATAATCTAATGGTTGTAAATTACAGATTTTGGAGTTCGTTTGTTTTTATGTTGTTCGTTTGGCGTGTACATGTTAATTTGTAAAAACATATTCGTATTTAGAAGATTATGTTAAATTTTTATGAGTATTTAGATCATTCATTAGTCATGATGTTCATGTTAGTAATTTTATGTTTTGATTTTTTTTTTATAATTTTTTATTTTATAGTTGTTCATATTATACAATATAGTGTCGTACATTCATGAATAATATTTTTTTCATATGATCATGTTATACAACACTGTATAACAAACTATGATAAATGATAAAGATGTTAAATTATATCAATCCTAATATGCTTATCAACACATATTCTCTTTTAGAATTGATTACATCCATAAATGCATAATATAATACCTATATGACGTAGACGGTCTCGTCTTTCTTTAGATTTATTTTTATTATGCCTTTTGCTTATCATCTATTAAAGATCTTAGTAGATCATTATATCCACTAATCTATTGAAGACCTTAATGATTTAATGATTGTATTCATTAATCTTTTCAATTCTTTTGTGAATCATTCTATATGTTGATCTACTGAGTTGTTGATATGTTTTATGCTCCTGATTGAGGATCTTAAAAAATCTATTTAGTTTTATGTTTTTAGGACTGTAACCAATGTAAATCTATATGTAGGTGCGAAGAGAAGGTGGCGCTGAAACTTATATAATTAATCATGAAAAGATAAATTGCATATGAATAATCTTTATAAATAGAGCTTTAGAGGAATAATAAAGGGACACTTGACTTGATTACAATTTTCTTTCTAGATTAAAAACATTTATCACTTTGGCATATATTTGTGAGGAATGTTTCCTAACAAATCTGGGACTGTATGGGAGAAGGATTTGTCATAAAAAGCTTAAACCTCAAAATTTACAATAGTGGTAACTAGATCATGGATCGAAATTGAGGCTTTAGAGGTGAACCTTCAAGGTGGAAGTCAGGAAATTCACCTTAGTGTTACGGGAAAATTGCCTGCCGTCATGAACGAGCCATAAACCAACCCAGTGCCTGACCTCGTGAACCAATTTCATTACAAGAAAAAAATGTCACAAACCAATGTATCTCGGCTACTCTCTCTATTGTTGATCTTCTGCAATCTCAGATCAAGTAGCTAAAGCAAGAGAAGCTCATGTCACTTCAGCTGCAAGAGGTAAATTATTAAGAACCCACGACCATGTTGGCCAAGATGATTGATGTATTGGAGTTGTTGACAGATATGGTGCTAAATGATGATAAAACTAAGCAATGACCACCCAATAATGCTAGTAAAATTATTCGAGCCGAAAAACTAAATGAGTGAGCGAAGAACGACGAAAGAAAAGGCGAGAATGAAGACAAGAAGAAATTATCCAAGGCCCATGAGCATGGAGTTAGGTCAAATACGGAAGAAACAAAAAGGCCTAAGGAAAGGGGTGCAGTGCAATACGATAAGGTGCAATAAAAAAATGTCCGCATATGTTCTCAAGAAATCCCTATTCGTTAGCAAAATTCTAAAAGCAAAATTCCTGTGAAAGTTTGACCCTTACCGGATGAAGGATTGTGAGGAGAGCTAGAGAAATTTATAACCATAATGATGGTATTCAACTCCAAAAAAATGTCATGTTGTGCTGAGCGCTCTCCATAAATCTCAAAAATTAAAACTTTAGATTGGCTTAATGGGTTACAGAATGGGTCGATCTGTAACTTCGCAGGTTTTTAAAGTGCCTTTAGAGGCCAGGTCGATGGTAACAAATAGTATAAGAAGGAAAACTATATCATCGATTTATATAAGAATAAAGGGAAGTTTCTCAAGATCTACATTTAGAGGTTTTTCCATGCGATGAACGCCCTATTGGATTCGGAAGAACCCGTGACAGTAGTGTTTCTTAAGAGAGGACTCGAAATAAAGGGACCCAAGTGCGCCAATCCGATTAGATTTCTGTCTAAACAAATGGAGGATATTCTCGTATGGGCACACCAATTTATCAAAGTTGACGACACAAATAAAGAAGATTCATCATACCCCTTTGAAGTTAAATCACATGAATTCAAGAAACCATTGATTGATCGGAGGCGAAACAATGACACTGGCGCTGTGAAAGCACGAGTGACCTAGTCAGTAGACCGAAGGATTCGTATTACGATAAACCGGTATGAAAGTTCACTCTACTGAGAGAGACCATATCCACTATCTACGATAAGACTAAGCGGATAGCCTAATAACAGCCGCCATACAATATGATGGCTCTTGGGCACAAGAGATCAAATCGCAAATTATGTTCCTTTCATAATGACCACGACCATCCGACCAAAGTTTTTTAATAGCTCAACGAAGAGATTCAACGAATAACTAATAGTGATGAGCTAGTTTAGTTTTTTAGGTGCAAAAATGATGGATAACAAGATGAAATAAGTGACGAAGGCCAAGCGTACGGGGGGAAGAAGAAGAGAAATGACGATAAGGGAACTTAACAATAGTTTTTCACCATCTCTAGTGAGGATACGTTATCAGGAATGAACCCCGTGTACCTAAAGCAACAAAATCAAATCTTGAGGTGTAGTCGGTCGATGATTCGTCCTATCACAATTACCGAGACCCAGTGGCTGAGTTGCCATTTAAGGAAAATGATTTGCGTGGAGTTGCAACGCCCCAACATGATTTTCTGGAAATCAATTATAACATGATAGATGTGATAGTTACATGTGTCCTAGTGGATTTTGGGAGTTTTGCGAACATATTCTTCAAAAAAAAGCTATGGCATTATGTTAAAGGTGCCACCATAAAAGTAAACTAAATGGAAGATATTCGAGTACGAGGGAAAATCATCCCAGTGTGTGAAGGAGGTCGAGCTGATGGTAACCGTTAGCCAGGGTAATACTAAAAAATAGTTGAAAACGCTCTTTATGATATCAGATTCCCCAAGCTCCTATCATGCATTAATTGGCAAACCGAGGTTGCACCAAATGGAAGTGATGCCTTGTATATTTCAACAGTTTCTGAAGTACCCAGTTAGTGTCATAGTTCGAGTCATCGGAGGTAGTCAACAAAACTCAAATAATTGTTATTTAATCTCATTGGATCTATCGTATCTGTTCAGATAGTAATTAACTAACAATGGGGAGGAGGGCCAACAACGAGATGCCAATCCATTGCTAGAGGGGGTAGATGAATCCTTAAAGGATGATCAGATTAGCAGTACTAACGAAAACATGGTAGAGAAGGCCATATCTGAGGGTAAAAGGGTTCGCATCAGTAAAAAAGTTGAGTCTATTTTTAAAAATAGTTTACTTACTTTATTGCAACAAAATATGGACTCTTTCACGAGAAGCGCAAGCGGCATGTCAGGGGTCAGCATGTCAGTTATCTGTCATGACTGTTAATAAGCGAAAAATACCGATCCCTAGGGAAATAGACAATATCCTCCGCTTAAGGTACATTCGAAAGGTAAAATACCCATTATGGGTAGCAAATCGGTTTAGAAAAACATAAAGGCGCCCAATGGAAAATGTGTGTCAACTTCATCGATATTAATAATGCCTGCCCCAAAAAATGTTTTCTTTTTTCCTTGCTTCGATCAGTTGATTGACGGGACGTCGGGCTGCGAGCTTCTTTTGCTTATGGACGCGTTTCTAGGTATAACAGATCTGGATGCATCCCAATGATTAGGAATGGAGAGGGGCATGTAATACTATAAAGTCATATCGTTTGGTCTAAAAAATGCATGGTCGATGTACCAAGTCCTAGTCAACAAATTTTTGGGACATAACTCAGTAAAAACATGAAGGCTTATATCGAATTGTTAGCCAATGTCTTTTCCACCTTGCCAAAAATCAACCTCAATCAAAACCCCTTAATATTTTCTTTTCGAGTAAATAGTGGTAATTTCTTGGGCTATGTCATCAATAAAAATAGGATCAAGGCCGCCCTAGATAAGTTGGAGGCTCTCCTAAAAATGGAACATCACGGGAACACTAAGGATGTTAAGTGTTTGATGGGTCGATTGGTTGCCCTTTCGCATTTCATATCAAGGGCTTCAGATAAAATTTACGTGTTTGTGAAAGTTCTCCAAGGGCCAAGAAATATGTTTGAAATCAGAAGTGTAACGACGCGTTCACAACTCTTAAGCATATCTGACCTCCTTTCAGCCTCAACTCTTTGTGAGCCATTTTACCTTTATATGTCTATCTTTGATTGTGCTGATAGCTGGATGTTAGTCAGAGAACCTAGGATGGGAAGGTGCATTAACCTGTCTACTACATAAGCAATACTCCGCTGGATACGAAGACCAGATACCTAATCCTGTTGATGTTAGCTTTATGTCTAGTCGTAGCAGCGAGAACGATACGACCTTACTCTTAAGTTCACACCATTATCCTAAAAACTTCATTCTCCATGAACAGTGTGCTAGAAAAGCCAGATATTTTCGGTCGGCAAACTAGATAGTGTGTTAAAATCGTTGAGTACAAAATCATTTATGAGTCTCGTACCACAATTAAAGGTTATGTAGTAGAAGATTTTATAAATTAATTTAGCATAAGTAGAAAGCTCAAAGAAGGATGCGACGAGCTCGATGAAAATATACCAATGGAGTGGATAGTGGAAAATTATAGGGCTTTAAGCATGCAGGGAGAGGGGCCGATATTATTTTAAGAATACTAAGTGGTAAAGAAATAATGAAAAATGTCAAATTTGGTTTTTATGTAACCAACAACACCACGGAGTACGGGGAATTTTTGGATGGTATGAAGTTGGTCCACATTTGTGAGGCAAAAGACCTCCGGATTTTCTCAGTTTCATAGTTGGTGATAAATCAGGCTCTCTATGATACAAAACAAAAGATAATGCGTGGGTAATTAAAGATACTCATATAGTAGGAAAGTAAACTGAGAAGCTGATGATTCAAGACAATGATACTCTTTATATCTATGCAACCACATTCTTCAGAAAGGCAAGATAGAGCGTGCGCATTGTAACTGCGAGCAACAAACTATACAGTGCTTGATAATGTCCTTTACATAAAAATCTCTACCCGTCTTTTATTGCGTTATCTCAATCAGGGTGAGCCCTTCATCGTTCATAGAGAATTACATGAGAGGGAGTGCGAGACCCACTATGGGCGTTGCAGCTTAATACAATATTTTTTGTTGTTAGTCTACTACTGCCCCAAAATGGTAGCTGATGCCGAGAGGATCGTGCAAAGATGTTACCCCTGCCAACAATTTTGGAATACTTGTCGAACGAGCCGATGAGCGTCACCCCAACATCCTGGCCCTTTGGAAACCAAAGGATTGATATAGTAGAGCCACTTTCCATGACTAGGGCTAAACGACAGCAGTTAATTAATAGCGGTGGATTATTTTACTAATTGTGCAGCGATTAAGTATATGTAACGAACACAAGCACAAGAAATATGCGATTTCAAGAATAATTATATTTTATCTCGTTTCTGAATTCCACGTATCTTAATGACTGAGAACGAGTCTCAATTCTAAAATGTCGTCCTAACAACGTTTCACAGACGGTATGGAAGAAAGCAATATTTCTCAACACCGTATCACCCACAATCGAATGGTCAGGTCAAGGTAACCAATATAACCATCTTGGAAGGTATAAAAAAGTAACTAGAATGCGCAAAAGGTAAGTGGCCAGATAAGCTCGCGTAAGTCCTTTGGGAAACATGACTGATGAGATAAAAGTGATTAAAGTAGGTATCTTGGATTTTAGGGTGTGATGTGGCTAAATGATAAATTGTAAAGAGATAAATTAAAAAGGGGAGGGGGCTCCCTTACATAGTGGGTGAGGTGGTCCCCATCTCTTTTTCCTTTGTGGTTTTTCTAGTTTTATTATTTACTTTTACATCTTAGTCGTTTACTTTCTAATATTTGGGGTTATATTTTCCTCAAATTGTTGTTACAAATTAATAGTAGGTTGAATACATTTATTTTATTTATTCATTTCCGTCTCAAGACTCGAGCATGGCGATTTATAGCCACATCAGTAGCCCCCCTAGTCTTCAAGAGCGTGAGAGTGAAGACTATTTCATGTGGACTCGAGTTGCCTCTGGTTTGCTGCTGCGTTGGATATAGCCCAGTGTGAGGAAAAGCTTCGGGTTTATCACTGCATCGGGTCTGATCTAGCACAAGGAAGCGCCTCAGGTTTGTCTGTGGTACGTAAGTAGGTTCTGGTTCGACGGTCCCGCGGCTAACGGTCCGCACATGCGTCGGATCTTCGTCAGACCCTATCGTTCCATTTATGGTGCTTGAACAAAGTATAAGGCCTGTTTCTGCTTTGCTTGTTCTCAGTCTTTTATTTTTTAGAGTTCTTCTTGATGGGCCTTATCCGAATTTTGAAAAACGTTTTCCAGCCCATTTAAAAAGATGAGATGTTATGCTCTTTTGTGTTGGTGTACACGTGAACCTTGCTTGAAGGCCACACATATTTGATGCCTCTACACGCCTACTGAGCTAGACTAATCATTTTCTAGCCCTTTTGTAGCTGTTGATGATTGCCACTTTTCGTATTCTTACTCGAAGCGTGTTTGAGAATGCGTTTCTCTAGGCGACTCTGCATCTTCCCGCGACTCTTTTCGGTTGATCTTCCCCATACAAAAATTCTTTGATGAAAAAGGCTCCCTATAAATACATCTTCCTATCATTCACAATTTGCTTCCACAAAGAAATTTGAGTGAGAGAAATTCCCACTCTCGCTTTTTTAAGAGAGAAACTGCCTTGTGTTTATGAGAAAAAACGCCCTCAAGAGAAATAAAAAGCCCAAACCGAAAAAGAAGCTTGTCTTCAGGTTAACAGATTAGGCGAGTATCACTGAAAGAGCTGAAGAGTACATAGCTGCGGGATTGATTTAAGACTCTGCCAAAAATCTTCATGCGTCGGTTTCCATTCCTCACGATCCTGTTCAGTTATCACCGTTACCCGTAGAAGACCTTTTGTCCTAAGAATTTCCTCCTGTCTTGAATCGAGATCTGATCCTTATTTCTTCGACCGATCCTACCCAAATCCTTCTCCCATCCCTTCTCGTAAGGCAAAACATGACCTAACGACTCCCATTCGTGATTTTGCCGATCCTTCCGTCACCGAGGCCCTATTAGCGACAAAATCCTGACCTCAATTCATCGTTATCGGTGATTCCAGTGCTTCATCTTCACCTGAATTGGTCTAGTTGACCAAAACTATAGTTGGTGTTCGAACCGGTTACATACCACTGCCACTTCTCGAGGCGTCGTTCAACGGGACGTTGAGCGTCAGAGAAAGGAAGAAGTGCCATTAAAAAGTTTGAAAGAAAGTGAGTCACACCATAAATGTGTCGGTAGTAGCTCAAGCTTTGTTAATCGTGCTTCGATTGCGGCCGACCCTGCCCAAACTTCAAAAGACGACACGACGCATAGAGAGAAAATCCCCACTTCCATTACTAAAGTTTGTATCAAATACGATGCCCCCCAATGTCAAAAGGGCGCTGCCACGACCAAAGCTAACATTTCAGTTCGGCCAAATGTTCTGGAGGAGGCCGATCCTGTCGGTGTTGAAGAAAGAACAACCGATATCGACCCAGCTCCTGGAACTTCAATCGACGCTGATCCTGAAGAGGGACACCAAGAAGGAGAGGTTGGTATGGTTGAAGATGAAGGTGCTGCCAATACCGTTCCTAACGAAGAACCTCTTCCACCCGAAGTTGATGCGGTAACAACCAACTACCACCGGGGTTTATCCAGGGACAACATTATTACCTTTTTTGCTGGTAAGTATTTGTATTATACCCCAAAAGAACAGCTTGATTTAGAGGTCAGATGGGGCATACCGAAGACTGTAACCGTTCGTTTTCCCATTCCTAAGGAGACGCCATTGTCTGTCAGGAGTTGAGAGATAATCATTTTTACCGATCTCTTCAATTGGGGTCTTATACTTCCTCTAGATCCCAACATCGTGAGGTATTTTGGGATTATCGATATTTTCCCATCTTAGCTGATCCCCAATTCCTGGTACATGCTGATGTCCTGCATCACGGCCTCCTGATTGTCTGGTCAGCGTATGCCAATGGAAGAGTATGTCGCAAGGACTAGCATTTCTAAGTCATCTAAGTTTCCCTTCTTTTACTCTTCTCTGGGCAATAGTTGGAAGATAGTGAATGAATTCTTGGACGATGACAAATCGTGGAAGCATCGGTTTATTTTTGTTAGCGGTGCTTGGGAAAACGAGCGACCTTACTCAGCTGATAATCTGAGGCGATTATTACGCAAATGGATCCATAACGGTAAGTAATTATTGTTATATATATTTTACGAACTGTTTGATTCAGTGTGCAAGTAAAACATTTAGGAGATAAATGAAAATTACTTTGAGTCTGCTAAGGTGACCTTCCAGAATATGAAAGACTGCGCTCGAAAGAACTGGGGTCGAGCGTTCCATTGGTGCTTCAATAATAAATATTTTATAAGGAGTAATCTATGGCGCTTCTTAGACGAGCCTTTGACTGCTGACCAGTTACGTCAGCCAGCCGACTTGGTGGATTTGGTTTCAAAGACTGATGCACCTGATGCAGAGTTGTTTATGCCCAAGCGTAACTGGGCGCCAAGAAAACGTTTTAAATTCGATGAACTTGTCGAGCATGAAAACAGGGTTGAAGCTGATGTTAAGGGGAACAATCCGACGGTGGTGACGCCAAGAGGTCTAAGGTAGTGAATAAAAAAGTTGGTTATAAGACTGGAGAGGTCAAAACGGCTCTGTCGGCCGTCGAGAAAGCTACTATCCCGACCCATTTTGAACAATATGAAGGATGTGCTAAATCTGGGGACCCTATCGGACCAGAACTGCCTCCAGCAGAGAACGCCACTGTTGTGGTGATTGCCGATGAAGATGACACTGATGAGTTTACTTAAGAGAAGATGAGGGTCAGCCCTTTTGATGAGAAAAAGGTTGTTGGAGCACCGTCTAGCGGGGTGAATCTACCCATGTTCTCAGTTTCTCGCAGCTGGAATACGTTTCCCTTGGAGTGAGTTAGCATGTCGGATGTCCTTTCTCTGTTGTTATATAGCATGATCATGCCGTTAGTTATGAAAGAGAGACGGGGGGGGGGGGGGGGGGGCAGCTGACTCGCGAATTGTCAGATAATAAAAAACGTGTAGCTAACTTGAAGAGAAAGCTTAAGGTGAGAAACAAGGACCAAAAGTGTCTGGAGAAGAAAGCAGAGGATGCTGAAGGGAAGCGAGGAAATCTGAAGCCGAGTTGACATCCCTTCGGGCGAAGAAGGTTTCTATGAGTAATTTTCTTTCGCAAGTCAAAAACGATCGCGACGATAAAGGGCGTAACTTGGCTGCTCTGAAACTCCGAAACCAATTTCTGCGCCACTTAATGACGAAGAAGACAAAGGACAATGATAATCTTCGGGCCCAAAGCAAGGAGGAAAACACCCGCTTAGCTGCCTCGTGCAAAAAAGGTGATGGAAAGATTAGTGGCTGACGCTAAAGCCGCCTACGATCTGAATTTTCATAGCTAATTTCTCGACCTACCCTTGGGTTCGATGTGGTTGGATGTTCCTGAAGAATATCGCCTGGCTGACATCATTTGAGAAGACGAAGAGAACGATGACGCGAGTATGTATGATATTGATCTCGACGGGGAAGACGTCTGATCTTAACAAAGTTGTGTTTTTTCTTTCGGTGTTTTTTGTACTTCCCCCCTATGCAGGCGTGTTTGTTTGCAATTTTAGTTGTTTTGTATTTCGTGTTTTGAAATACCATTTTAAATATGTAACCCGCCGTTTTGTGCATTTATTTGATCTTTATGGTTTCTTCGTATGTTATCAGTTGTCGATAGACTTGATAATTAAACATCCTTTAACGGTCGGGATAATATGTAGATCAGTTAAAACTGAAAAACCCATTGAGGTTCGGGATTACACGTAGATCAGTTAAAAACTAAAAATTCTCATTAAGGTTTTGAATAATATGTAGATCAGTTAGAAACTGAAAATTTCCATTAAGATTCGGGATAATATGTAGATCGTTAAAAATGAAAAACCCATTGAGGTTCGAGATTACACGTAGAGCAACTAAAAGCTGAAAATTCCCATTAAGATTTGGGATAATACGTAGATTAGTTAAAACTGAAAAACCAATTAAGGTTCGGAATAACATGTAGATCAGTTAAAACTGAAAAATTTGTATTGTTGAGCTCAAAGATTGTGTCTATCAATTTGTCAATTGATGAACTTTTCAGGAGATCTTATATTTTGGTATCACACTTGTTATTTAAAGGCAAAAAAATGGGTAGATTAAACAGATCGGTTGCTATGGATGTCTCGTTAAAACCTCATCGCGCCACCAAAGTAGGAAAGAGTGCATCCCCGATAAAAAAATTTACATAGTTATAAACACGAATAAAAGAGAACAAGCCTAATCCAAATAGATTTTAAGATGCTCGATGTTCCAAAGAAGTCGCAAGAGTCGTCTGTGTGTGTCTTTAGTCTCTAGGTGCCGTTCTTTACTTTTTCAACAACCTGGTACGGGCCTTTCCAATTTGGTTATTAGATTTTAAAACCATAATAGTATTTTTTAAACAATATATATTAATAAAATATTTAATATTTAATTAGATATTTTGTCTTTAACTAACAGACTTTGACTTGAAAGATTACGTTTTTATATTTAATATCATTGACTAAGTTCATACATATTTATCTCAGTTGTTGCTCGTGCGTGGGTTATAAATTTCACCACCAATCAATTTATATTTTTATGATTTTATCAATTATTATTATTTATTTAGTGATATATTTTATTATTCGAATTAAATGTGAAGTCATATAAAGAGAAATTAAACTAGATTATAATCAGAAAAATATATATTTATATAAATTATAAATTTATTATAAAATAAAATCTAATCTAATATTATTTAGTTTGATAGTATGACCCTAAATTAGACCATTCATGATCAATTATTTTTAAATAATTTAAAATTATAATAAATAGACAATGATGTCGATTTGATTTTAAGGTATTTCAAAATTACAGCCTATGTTAGATCCCAAATTATATTAATAAATAAATTGGTATAAATAAGTGTGGTCCAAAATCAATTGGTGCATTTATATAGAATTAATTTGACTGTATAGGTGTTGGTGATTGTTGTCTCATTCGATGAGCGACCGAATAGCCGCGTAATCACGCGAAAATGGGACCAGAACCAAAATTAGAATAAAATACGTAATATATCGCGAGATCTCCGTTTGGAGATAGGAGAGTAGTAGGAAGTTTCTTGTTCAAGAGCGTTTACTAATCAACGGTCGTGATTAGGACACGTTGGTCTTGGCTAAACTACGGTTTCATTGACAAGTGTAGAAGAAGTTAGGCATCAGTGGTAATAAGTAGATGTGTCTAATGGTTCTGGAATTACGGTTCAAAGCTGACAACCTGTTTAAGAACGGGCGGTTTATCTGCGAAACTGATCCATTAAAACTGCAAACTGGCAGGACCGCAACCCGTCAAGACCGCAATCCGCCAGGACTGCATAAGGAGCAATCTGGCAGTACTGCAACCCGGACTGCGAAACCACGGTTTATTTGTAAAAAACCGCGGTTTATTGGTAAATATTATGCTGATTTTATTTATTTTATAACCAAAATGTTATATTTAAAATATATTGAGATATTGCATATTATTATAGAATTATTATTACATTTTTGTTAGTATTAATTTGTTTTGGTTATTAATATTTTAAGTGTTGTAATTATTATATAGTCCAAAAATTTAAATATTACTTATGTTATTATCACATTTTGAATATTATTATTATGTTTTTAGATCTAATACAAACCAAAACTATATCTTATCATGTTAAAATATTACAAATTCTATGGTTATAATTTTAATATTACATTTTGAATTTTATTATTGTGATTTGGTTTTGAATATTACAAGTGTTATATATTATTTTTTAAACCAAAATCATATTTTATCATGCAAAAATATTACAAGTTATATTGTTATAATTTTAATATTACATTTTGAATTTTATTATTGTGATTTGGTTTTAAATATTACAAGTGTTATTTACTATTTTTAAGTTATATTGTTATAATTTTAATATGACATTTTGAATTTTATTATTGTGATTAGGTTTTAAATATTACAAGTGTTATTTATTATTTTTAAATTATATTGTTATAATTTTAATATTACATTTTGAATTTTATTATTGTGATTAGGTTTTAAATATTACAAGTGTTATTTATTATTTTTAAGTTATATTGTTATAATTTTAATATTACAAGTTTGAATTTTATTATTGTAATTTGGTTTTAAACATTACAAGTGTTATTTATTATTTTTAAGTTATATTGTTATAATTTTAATATTACAATTTGAATATTATTATTGTGATTTGGTTTTTAATATTACAAATGTTATTTATTATTTTTTAAACCAAAATCATATTTTATCATGGTAAAAGATTACAAGTTATATTGTTATAATTTTAATATTAAATTTTGAATTTTATTATTGTAATTTTAATAATGATTATAAAATTATTATTACATTTTGGTCAGTATTAATTTTTTTTGGTTATCACAAACATCATTCATTACAAGTGAAAATTAGCGGATTGGTGACTATTATTTAAAACTTAAAACAACGTTTTTTTTTAAATATGCAATAAAATACTAATCGAAACTAATTAATATCGCAAATAATAAAAACTAAATTTATTCTAATACCAACTAATACAACTAATAACAAGCAATAACAACTCACATCAACTAATAAAATTAGAATTAAAAGAACTAATTTAAATTACTATAAGTTATAACAATTAAATAACTTGTTAAAATTTATAAAGCTCTTAATTGAGCTATTATAATGTTATTCCAACGTTATTGAAGTGTTTTTATCAAATAGAAACAATTTAATTTTTATAATTTTAATATTAAATTTTGAATTTTATTATTGTAATTTTAATAATGATTATAAAATTATTATTACATTTTGGTCAGTATTAATTTGTTTTGGTTATCACAAACATCATTCATTACAAGTGAAAATTGTGAGTATTAGTAAGTCTACAATTAATAGGCATTTTAAAACTTAAAACAACGTTTTTTTAAATGTGCAATAAAATACTAATCGAAACTAATTAATATCGCAAATAATAAAAACTAAATTTATACTAATACCAACTAATAACAAGCAATAACAACGCCCCCAAGGGGGTAGCCGAGTTGGTTGAGTATGGCATTCTTATGACCAAAAGGTCATGAGTTCGAGTCCCTCTACATACGCTTTCTCGGCTGAGTCTGTCACCTTGTGTGGTTTACCTTCTGGCCTGGTTTGCAGGCTATCGCATCAGACTGAGGGTTTATACTGTGCGCACTCATTGCACTCTGAGTAGCGGCTGCGGGTTCCCTCCGAAAAAAAAAACAAGCAATAACAACTAACAACAACTAATAAAATTAGAATTAAAAGAACTAATTTAAATCTTAAAAAACAAGCAATAACAACTAACAACAACTAATAAAATTAGAATTAAAAGAACTAATTTAAATCTTAAAATAAGAAGTTTGAGTTTTCTATAATATTTAGAACAAGTAGAGAGATTTAGAGAAACATAGAGAAGAGTATATGAATTTATGAGTTTGGATTTGGGGTCTCCTCTATTTATAGAGGAGACAAAAAAAACGAAAAAAAAAAATCGGAACCCGGACGTAATCTCCGGACGCCCGGACCGGAAATTCGGACCATCTGGAGAATGGTCCGGATGGCCCGGACTTTTGATTTTATTTTTTTTATAGAATTTTTTTTAAATGTTGAAAACCAAAACCTTTAAAAAAATTAATTCAAAATTTTTAACTATTAATCACCATGTTAGGCATTCAAGTAGTTGCCCAAGACTTGGTAAGTGAGAGGGTGTGTTTGTGCCTCCTTTTATATAGATTGACACTTGACACTTTCATCTTCAATGGTAACTATCGATTTGAGATTCTTTTAAACAAAACTCCTCGTAGTAACTATAGATGTGGGATTCTTTTAAACAAAACTCCAAATCTATAGTTACCATTGAAGAGGAGTTTTGTTTAAAAGAATCACACCAAGTAATCTAAGATTATCCACATTGTCAATGATCATATATTATTTAATTATTGATTATTCGGCTTTTATATTTTATTATTTTTTTATGATTGGTTTTGATATTAAACGTTTAATTATTAAAGACATACTACTACTACTAACTTAGTTATTAATATTTGTTGAAAAAAAAACTTAAAAATATATATTTCATAAATTAATCTCTTATAATTTAAAACAATTTTGTTTGTTAATTACAATCGCAGATTTATTAAGGCATAATATTTAAAATACATTAGTTTTAGCAAGTTTTTAATAATTTTTTATTTCGATTCCGAAAATCGGTTCTAAGCAATATACAAATCACCTAATAATTTAAAATTATAATACAATTATATGTCTAATAGGTATATATTATTTAATATGTACATAATATTAAATATAAGTTTTAACATACAAATCATTTTACAATTATATTGTTTACGATATCTTGTTTAAGACAATCAAATTTTTATTTTTATAATTGTAAAAGAAAATTATTTTTATATTTTTACAATTATTGAAAGTTGGAATCGAAATACAAGTAGATGTACTTATTTTATTTAATATCTACATAATATTAGATAAAATATCTTAAATACATAAATATAAATATATAATCAAACGTATCAAAATCAAATTACAATTATTATTTTAGAATGTAACTGATGATTATAAAATTTGGATTAAAATGATAACATATTTAAATTAAAATACATGAAATAGAATAATTAACTCGTATATATGGTACATATCTCAATTATTGAAATTAAATTCAATTAACACTTACAAATTAATTTTAAATAACATTATAAAATATTCTGATAAACTGTTTTTAAATGGTTTGGATGATGGTTTGAACTGATAAACGGTGATGGTTTGAACTGATAAACGGTTCTTAAATGGTCCGTCTGGTGGTTTGAACTGGCGGTTTAACTGTGAAACTGGCCCAAACCGCATAAGAGCAACTTGGCAGGACCGCCAGACCGTCAGAACCGCATAAGAGCAATTTGGCAGGACCGCAACCCGCCAGGACTGCAACTCCAACCCGACAGGACTGCAACCCGTAGTTCTAATTTAAACGGTGACCCGTTTGACACCCCTAGTAATAAGGGGGAGAGGAGAGAACACGGTGAAATATTATTGTCTACTGCTGACTACTCCATTACTATTATGTCTCGTTTATTCAAATAAAATAATATTATTATTTATAGTTATCCAATTGAAAGTACCGTTACAGGTGGCGATATAATTATTTTAATATTCTGATAAAATTGTTTAAAAATTAAACTGTACATATGTATTTAATGTAAAATTTAAAATATAAATTATAAATTTATAACTGTAACGGAAACTATGAGTTATAAGTTTACAATAAAGAATGAGTCAAATGTGTTTACGTTAAATTGTAATTGTGTTAAATTATGTTCGATAACAGTTAGAAATAATTGTGTTAAATTATGTTCGACTACAGTTAGAAACTATCGATGATATTTATTATTATTATTATAATTATAATTTTGTATTATAACCCTTTGAATTTTAATTAGATGAAATGATTGTAAAATAATTGTTCGAAATTGGATTCGATTATAAATATAAATCGAAGTAGAATAAACGATACTTAATATTAATATATAAATAAAATTTAATATATATTTAACAATACTTTTTATATTAAGTACTAAACAGTCTTGTGATGATAGAAAAGCATTGCATAAGAGATATGTAATTTTTTATAGTCAAGTCAATTAAGAGATTCACGCGTCACACCCTCTGTCTTCACTAGCATCTCGTGATATTGTGTATATATATACTCCTTTGTTTTCACAAGTTCTCCTTTGTTTTACCCTCTGTCTCACCAAGATGATATTATATATATATACTCCTTTGTTTTCACAAGTTCTCCTTTGTTTTCACTCGAACTTGTGATACTGTGTGTATACTTATAGAAGATGTTAAAGGCTTCCAGAAAAGTATACATGCAGCTATCGTCTTTGTTTTTACTGGATTAGAAATTAAAAGCCAAAAAATATCTTTCAAACTCTGGATTATGACCATGCTCATGGATGAAGCTGACGGGCTTCATATTCTCTTCATAGCTAGCTCTGACATAATTTCATCCTTGTTGCAGCATGGGGTTATCATTCTGTTTAGTATGAAGATATTTTTTGGCTTTTAATTACTAATCCAGTAAAAACAAAGACGCTAGTAGAAACTGCATATATATACTTTTCTGAAAGCCTTTAACATCTTCTATAAGTATACACACAGTATCACAAGTTCGAGTGAAATCAAAGGAGTATATATATACACACAATATCACGAGATGCTAGTGAAGACAGAGGGTGTGACGCGTAAATCTCTTAATTATGCCATGCTTTTCTATCATCATAATTAACTTTGACTCTTTAGTACTTAATACGACATATAATTATACTCCTAATTATACTCTTTATTTTTAAGATGATAATCATAGAATAGGAATGACTATTTATACATACAAATAAAATCAATCATTACTAATGAAGTAATCTTTCAAACTTTACGTTTTATTTTTTAATTAATATGGAGATACGTTTTTTTTATACCTAACAAAATTCCATAGAAAAACTTCAAAACAAATCAAGATGGTTAACCATTTTTTTGTTATAATTATTATACATGCCATCTTATTTTTAGCTAATTTTAATAAAAAAATATAAAAAATGAAATTTTATTAATAAAAGAAACAAAGCAGCACAAACAAACGACCTGAAGAAAAATTAAGCGAAACTAATAAAAGCAGAGGAGGCATCTCAATTAACTAGCTAGACGATTCAAGGCTTGAAAGAAGACTAGAGGAGTTTTTGCATATGGTTTATGAGAATACAATGTCTTGACCTTAAGATAGAAGCAAAAAGAGAGTTGAATACTCCGCTAGGAAACACCACCACAAGATGAGATACAACTTGAGAGCAATGGATTCGAGGAAAATCATTCATCACGAGGAACATGAAATCACGAGACAATCATGAATTCAATTTAGACTAATTCCATGATAATTCAGACTTTCAATGAGATAAGAATCAACTTTCAGACCCTTAAGAATAATTGATTTGATGTCCAATGATGAACCTTCAATTTATAAAACATCTATGCACAATCTTGTCAGATTTTGTACATCATCATAACTAAAAAATAGGGAGGATTAGTAAAAAAGTAATTTTAATAGAGGACCTAGAAATAAATTCAACAATGAGTTAATGATATATGGTCCATTTTAATCTTACACTTCAAAGTCCACCTAGCTAGCCAATCGACAGATTGATTTTTCTCTCTTAAGATATGATGGAGAACCATAGAAGGAGAAATCAATTGTTTGCTATTTTTAAGAATAGTCTCCAAAGGCCATTGAGTTTTACCTAAATAGAGAAGAGAAGTTAATATCTCACTATTAGTTTCAATATCAACACTCACTAAACCTTTTATTTTACAGATGTAAAGATCATCATGAAGGGATTTGTCTTCAGCTATAATCGGAGAAAACTTACCATAGAGATTGCTGTAACTGTGGAAAATTTACCATTACAGTCCCTTATTATGACTCACACACTGGATTTTCCCGAGTCAAGACAACAGACATTTGTATTCAATTTGTATATACCATCGAGTGGAAGAGACCATGTAAGATGTGTAGCTTTTTTACATTTTAAAGATGATTACAACACCCCATTTCAGATGCTGCATACTCTACGTGGTACTAATGCCTGTTATTTAATATGTTAGATTGATCAAGGCTAGTAATGATAAATTAAATATAGTTAATTGAAGAGATAGAATAAATTGAACTAACCTTGAATTTCATATTTTTTCTAGATTGCCAGATTACCTAGTTAATGATAGTTGGTAAGATTGTTTAATGTGAACCTTCTTTTGAGATGACCAGAACCAATTGCTGGTCATGTAAGCCCGAGTCATGAATTAACCAATTTGAATCTTAAACAAAGCTGCAAATTAAGACCAAATTGACCAAACATATATACAAGCGAGAAATAGATGATTTAGAGTTTTTATGTTGCAACAAAATTGGCACTTAGAGACTAAAATCATATGTTTTTTTCTAGATAATAGAGTCTATAGGGAGAATATTGTTTAACAACTTCCATATAAGAAAGAAGCACTTTTTAAGAGTTATGTGATTCCAAATTTTTTAAAATAGATTTGATTTGTTATGCTTAGCTCTTATGTTGTTCCAGGTCTCCTTGGTAATAAATTTACTTTCCTTAAATAGCTGCCAAAGAATAGAGTCTTCAACCTGATCATTAATAGAAAGCTTAGCAATTAAATACAAGTTATAAAAATTAAAGAGAGGCTTGATTTTATTCATGTCATAGATGTTGTTAGACCATAAACTGATGACATGATTTCCATTGAACCAACTATTATCAGAATAGTCATCCAATTTGATTAATGAAGGCTTACCATACCAGTTAGCCCTCCCAGAAGTCCATGGTTCATTTACCCAATTACTATCTAATATTAGCTTTAACCAAGTTTTTTTATTTTCGCTAACCTTTTCCACGTTTCAGAGCCATAATTTGAGTAGTTAGCTTGGAGAAGGTGCTTGCCATTGTAATAGATATACTATGTAAAAACTTATCCCATGGATAATAATTCTTTCTAAATCTAGTCCAAAGCTTACACGAGAACCTATCTTGAATATCATTAAGATTCCTGATGTTGAGACCATATTCGGTGAAAGTATTACAGATGTTAGACCAGTTAGACCGGTGGATTTTATTGATATAATTAGAGGAGCCCCAAATGAATTTTTTAAACAATCTTTCAATCTTAGCAATGGTGACCTTTGGTAGACATCAGCTTTGCATCCGAATACATGGATAGACATTAAGACAGAGTTAATAAGAGTTAGTCTTCCACCGTATGATAATTTCTTGCTTTCTCATTCATTGATCTTGTTTCTGATCTTGTCAATTAAAGGATCAAAGTTAATTTCTTTGCTATTAAATTTGAGAGTGAGTCCAAGATAAGTTGTAGGAATATAACTAGTGTTGTAGTTGGTCAGATTAGTAAGAGAACATATATTGTCTTGAGATAAATTGTTGGCTGTGATGATCTTTGTTTTCTTTTTGTTGATACTTTTCCCTGAAATGTATTGGTAATGTTACCTTTGGGGATATCTTATCCTAATCCAAAGGAAGACATTGCATCACAAAATTCATGTTTGATAATGTTCCACCAAATGAGGTAGAAACAGATATTGAAGCTAATTTATTCCTTCTACACTTATAGGATTGAAGCTTTGGATGATGTTGTGGATTACTTCGTCAGTAGGAGGCTTCAATATTGACTTGTTCTCTGCATCCATGATTATCTTTGGAATATTATTAAATAGATAATCATTAAGCATGTTAGATTCATAAGAATTATTAAGATAAGGAGAAGTAGATAAAATATCTTTAAAGTAGGCTTCTGTAGAGGAACTTATGATATTTTTGTTAGTGATCCAGACGTTATCTTCTTTGATTCTAGTGATTCTGCTTCTTCTTCTCTTTTTCTTGACGTAATTGTGGTAAAACTTGGTATTTTTCTCCCCGTTCTTAATCCATTTAGTGTAGCATTTTTAAAACCATAAATCTTATTCTATAGCTATAGAATTTAGTTTGTCAGCATTAGCCTTAACAAGATTAATTTTTTCTTCAGTGTTGTTGGAGCTTTAAAACATTTCTTCCATTTCTTTAACAGATTTTTCAGACTCTAAAACTTTATAAATATTTTTTCCAAAATGGGTTATGTTCCAGAGCTTCAAAGATACTTTTAATCTCTTGAGCTTGTTCTAAAAAATAATCATAGAATACTCCTTCATCTGCTGAGTCTAATTAGATTCTACAAAACTGAGGAAGTCTTTATTATTTGTCCATACATTTAAAAATTTAATACCATTGTTAGACTTGATCCTGTTTTTGGTTATTTTGATGCAATGAGGGGTGTGATTAGAGCAAGTCCTAGACATGTGAACCACTTTAGTTTCATAGAAAGATCATACCAGTCTTGATTATAGAGAACACAAACCAATCGCTTCCATTTACTTTTATTAGACCAAGTAAAATTAGTCCTAGCATAGCAAGCGTCTTCAAAGTAACAGTCACGAATCATATCATTAAATTCTTCAAAGTTTTGATTACAAAACATAGAACAACACAGTTGATCAGATGTAGAGTAGATAGAATTAAAATCACCCCAAACTAACCAAGATTTAGTAGTAGTAGATATTTTCCTAATAGTATTCCAAAGATAAACCATATTACTTCTCTGGCATTTAGCTTAATCAACAGTAACCGAGAAAATATTGTCAAATTGAATGTGCTTAATCTCAAAATGAATACACTGAGTGTGATTAATTACCACATTAACCATCAGATCATCCTCCCAGAAAATTCATATTTTGTTAGTAATATTGGAAGCATAATGATTAAAACCAATAATAGTAGCAATAGCCTCATGGGAATCATTACAAATTTGAGGCTCTTGAATGGTTAGAAGCTTGACTTTGTTTTATGAACAATAGATTTAAGTATTCTCATAGAGGCCTTATTACTAATTCCACGAGTGTTCCAGTTGAGGACCTTTATCATTATGGACGTTTAAGAATGGCTCTTTTAAGTTCTGCAAATTGCAGAGACTTGATGACCAAAGGTTTTTGTTTTATTTTTTCTTCTTTCTTGCTTGAGATTTTTGTTGAGAAGTTTCTAAAACCTTGTATCAATCTTTTTTTTAAAGATATGAGTTAAAGGTAGGTTTTCTATGTTTTCCTTGTTTGGAGTATGATTACCAGAAATAAAATTTTCATAGTCCATAGTTGAAGAAAGATTGTAGTCGTAATCAAAAGATTTTATTGCATCAATAATCTTTTCACCATTACTTGCAAGATCTTTCTGATTTGGAATATGGTGAGTTTCATCAGAGCTAATGTTGTTTTGGAAAAAAAAATCATTTTGCTACAGGGAGATATCATTAGCTTTTGGAACGGAGGAAATAGCGTTGATATTGTCTTGATTATAATTGTTATCTCTGTTAGAGGTTTAATAATGATAGACTTTACTTTAGGATTCTTTTTTGCTGGGAGATCTTGATTTTTAACCTTGGTATTTCTTGGTTTCATATCTTCTTCTAAATCTTTGCTGGTTGTTGGAGTGTTCTTACATTTATCCATATTATTACCTAAATACTTGTATAGATGACAATATTGACGGAGATGTTGATAACTTATCTCAAGCCAACATCTCTCATTATCACCAAACCCCACCCAAATATGATGTTGGATATGCTTGGTAACATTGAGTTTTATCCAAGTGTAACATGAATTATAAAGGGCTCTATTTTTCTCAGGGACATAAGTTTTGATTGGGTGACATATAGAAGCAGCAATATATTAGATAAGTGAGTCATCGAACAGAAATTCTGGCACTTTATCAATCGTGATCCAGACTTAAGTGATATGACTTTCAACTTTCGGGTTGAAAGATGGAGTCCATTTAAGTATTCTCATGACAGAAGGGCCAATAGTCCAAACGTTTATTCTCCAAATTTTGCATAGGTCTTCCTGGGGAGAATTTTCCAACAAGTGTGAATCTTAACGTGACCATTAGTTGTTCTTTGTCCTGTTTAGAGAATTGAAGTAATATGTGATCAATTTTTTGCAGTATAACAGTAGGAATGTTAGTCATTCTGTTTGATAGTTGGTTTGGATAAATCTGTCAAAGGCTTTGTAATGTTTGGAGTATCAATTATAAAACCTTTTAGATGATTTGAAGAGTCTTGAATTTTTGGTAAATCAGCATTTTTGAGACCTCTTTTTGTTGATTTTCCATTGCAATGATTATTTGATATTGATACTTTAGATCTTTTATTGCAAGAGCGATGAGAGCACACTCTTCAATCAAAATCTTGACAAGAAGTAAGAGATTTACCAAACTTTGACATCAGAAGATTAATAGATAATATTAATGGAGTAATCAATGATTTTTGCAGATGAGGGAGACAAAGAGATAGTGGAAGGATTGATAAGACTCAATGTACTCAGAATGAAGGAAAAACTTTCTTGAGGGTTAAGAAAGAGTTTCTTAAGGTAGAAGAAATTTCTCCTCTTTCATTCATTTTTAATTGAGAGAGAAGAAACTTTCAATCATTATTCTTTCAATTCACTACTTTTCAGTATTATAATATCATTCTGTTATTTTGTTATCAATTCATTTATATTATTCTATTTTAACTCATTAATATATAATAATAATAATAATAATTTAACTCATATATATTATTAAGCATTTGTGGGCAAAAAATGATGAAAAATATAAGCTTGTCTATTATATTTTTTTAAAATTTGTAACTTTTAATTGTATTTATGTATCTTTTTATTAAAATAAGTACTAATAGTTTTTACGATTTTTTGTATGTTTTATTTTTTTGTCGACATATATTAAAGTAACCATTCATTTTGATCGTTATAAAAACAATTTTGGTGTGAGATTATTTTATGTCTCATTCACTTACTTGATAAGGAAGGATATTCTTTAGGGACTAAAGTGATAAATTCTGTAATTATAGGATTAAATTAGGCTTTAGGCGAAACTGAAGGGTTAAATTGTAAATATGACAATATGTAACCGTTTCTCTAACTAACTCACCTTGCCTATTTAAAGAGGCTGAAAGAGTTATTTTGACCTATGAAATATTCAGAGGTACTTTTCACTATTTGAAATTCTCACTGTGGATTCTTTGTTCTTAATTCACTCATTACAACTTAAATTCACACCAAATTGGCGCTAGAAAGAGGGGGAGAGGATACCTTGATCAACAGATCAAAAATCAACGTTCAAGTTCTCGTTTTTTAAGTTTTTCGTTCGAATTTTCATATTTCGTTTGATTTTTCGCTGTTTGAAGATGAATCCAGAGGAAGGTGACAATCCATCTGTTCGCAAGGCGATAGAGACGCTGAAATCCGATTTGCAAGAGGTAGGTAAATCTGTTCCAATTCAATCAGTCCAATTTGACTTTGAAGGAAAAATGAATGAAATGATTAGGAAGGTGGCTGAGCTTGACGAATTGGTAAAAAAGAAAGGAGATGATAACGGTGCTAGGCTTAGGTCTAAGATAGCAGGAGGCGATCGTAATGATCAGTCTGATCAGTCGATGGATGAGGGTGATGATCGCTATGAGCAGCGTAGGGCACGTTCTGAGCAAAAAAAAGAGTATAGCGGGATAAAGAAGAGGAAGGAAAAGTTACAAAGGCGACTGTATGAAAACTCTAGTGATGAGGAGGATTTTGAAGATTCTGAATCTGATGAAACACCGAGGTACGAACGTTCTCGAGGCCGTTCAAGAGGAACAGAGCGTGAGTTCCGGCCAGCTAAGGCGTTTAAGGAGGGAAGGAAGAAGAAAGAGAGGCGAGTATACTCACCTCAGAAATACTCGCCTCGGAGGTGTTCGCCTCGGAAATATGAAGGTGAGTCCAGCTTGTATGCAGCTGTGGGGATGAGAAATGAGGACCAGTATGTCCAGGGGGTTGATTGGAGGGACTCACCACTGGTCAGGGAGATCAGATCTGTACCGCTACCGAGGCGGTTTGATATTTCCAAAGTTGAAAAGTTCGATGGGACTCAAGATCCCGATGACCACATAGAACAATTTAAAAACTACATGACTAATTTCGAAGATGATGATAGATTGGTGTGTAGAGCTTTTTCTCAAACGTTTAAGGGAACTGCGCTAAAATGGTTTAATAAGATTCCTAAGGAATCGATTGCAAATTTTAGAAGTTTATACACTGCTTTTCGGAGGCAGTTTGTGGGAAGCAAGGAAATGAGAGCCAATGGAGACACAATAATACAGTGCAAGCAGGCTGTGGGAGAGAAGTTGAAGGATTATACCAAGAGGTTTGTGTCAACAAAGGCTGAATTGGATGACTGTGAAGAAAGTGTGGCTATGGCATCGTTCAGGCAAGGGCTGTTGCATGGGGATTTAGCCGATGAGACTACGAGGCGCATGGCATTAACTTTTGGAGCTCTTATGGCCCAGGTTGAGGATCAGATTAAGGTCGAAGAATCGACGAGGGTTCGAGGAGGTGCTAGTACTGTTCAGAAGGGGAGTGGACAATCTAACGTCTCAAACAACAATACCTCGCGTCCAAAGAACAATCAAAATGTTTCTAACCGAGGAACCTCGAACTCGTATCAAGGGGGATATAATCAACATAATTCTAACAATCAGCAGCAATTTAGGTCCAGGTCGAATGTGTGGGTAAGGCCGGATTACTATGCAGATTTAACTGAGAGCGTGGCTTCAATATATGAAAAAACAAGAGGAACAATCAATTTTAGAAAGCCACCAGCTATCAACAGGCCAAGAGAGGAGCGCAATAATAAATTTTGTAGGTATCATGAGGACATTGGCCATGATACAAATGATTGCATTGCTCTAAAGAAGGAGATGCAGATTCTGATCGAAAATGGAAAATTGTTGGAATATGTCAGGAAGAATGCTAAGGCAACAGCTCCTAAAGGAGGTAATCCTAATTCCAAGCAGGAAACTGCGTTAATGATTTTAGATGTTGCAGGTGAGGCAGATGGTTTCGATGTAGCCTCGGAATATGTTGAACCAGACCCCAGTCGACTTTTGTTAATGTCGATAGATGAGCCGATGCGTCAGGGACGTGTTCGAGATTTATGTGCCTTTTTCGAATCACTAACTATATTTGGAGGGGATTCGATGACGAATAACACCAATAATTCGAGGAAGAGGCATATAGTAAACTTAACACGACAAATTGAGGGAGGCGCATCGGCACATCTAAGCAGCAGAAAGGATGTGCCCTTTATAATATTCGATGGAGATGATTTGAGGGGCATTACTGGGCCACATGAGGATGCGGTGGTCATTGGAGCAGAAGTATGCGGGGTGGAGATTCGACGAGTGCTGATTGACACAGGAAGTTCTGCTAATGTTCTTTTTAAGTCAACGTATGATAGGTTGACTGCACCACCTCGAATAGAAAAATCAGAGAGGACTATCATTGGGTTTACCGGCGCATCAGCAATTGTAATAGGTGAATTCGAAGGTGAAATTTCCTTGGGAAAAGGGACTTTCAAGAAGAAAGTACAGGTACTTTTTGTGGTGGTGGATTGTCCATCAAGTTACAACGCTATTCTTGGGAGGTCATGGTTGGCCAAAATGTACGCTGTAGTTTCTACAGTTCACCAGTGTTTGAAGTATGTGGTCGAGGACAGAGTCGGCGTAGTCCGAAGTGACCAAAAGGTGGCAAGAGAATGTTATGCTGCTGCATTTAGGTTACGTGGTAAAAGTTCTGATGATCTCATGGAGAGTTAGCAGTTTGGGGGGTTGTCTTGTGGTGAAACGGACGAGGGAATTGATGATCCGAGGTCAACCCCGAGTTCTGTAGTGGTCAATGAAGAAATAGAGGAATTTATTTTTAATAATGGCAGGGTACTTCGAATTGGCACTCTGTTATCTTTGTCGATGCGAGAAAAGTTGTTGAATTTTTTGTCTGAAAACTTGGATGTGTTTGCCTAGAGATCCGAAGATGTAGTAGGGGTCCCAAGCAACATCATATGGCATAGCCTAGCGGTTGATCCGAAAGTCAAACCAATTATCCAAAAAAGAAGGGCTTTTTCATTGGAGAAATCTGAGGCCATAGTTGCCGAAGTGGATCGATTATACAAGATGGGGCACATTAGGGAGGCCAATTATCCGAGGTGGACGGCTAATCCGGTGGTAGTAAAAAAGAAAAATGGAAAATGGCGAATGTGTGTGGACTTTACAGATTTGAATAGAGCCTGTCCAAAAGATCCTTTTCCGGTGCCTCGAATAGATCAGTTAGTGGATTCCACTTCGGGAAATAAAATTCTAACTTTCATGGTTGCGTTTTCGGGGTATAATCAAATTCGAATGAATCCAGATGATGAAGAAAGCACAACTTTTATTACTGATAGAGGTTTGCATTGCTATAAAGTAATGCCATTTGGATTGAAGAATGCTGGATCAACATATCAGAGGCTGATGAATAAGGCGTTTGCTTCACAGATTGGGAGAAATATTGAAGTGTACATCGATGACATGCTTGTTAAAAGCAAAGGTGATGATGAACATATTGATGGTTTAGAAGAAACGTTTTTGAATCTTAGAGCCATTCAATTGAAGTTGAATCCAGAAAAATGCACATTTGGAGTCCGATCTGGCAAATTTTTGGGGTATATGATTAGTGAAAGAGGAATCGAGGTGGATCCAGAACAGTTGAAGGCCCTGATATCGATGTCTTCACCTCGGAATATCAAAGAAGTGCAAATGTTAACAGGCAGGTTAGCAGCTCTGAATAGATTCATTTCTCGTTTTTCAGATAAGTGCTTGCCTTTTTTCCAGGTGCTGCGTAAACCCAATAATTTCGAGTGGACTTCGGATTGTGAAGAAGCTTTTTTGAAGATAAAAAATCTTTTTTCCTCTCCTGAAATATTATCAAAGCCTCGGAAAGGAGAGCAGTTATTTTTGTATATAGCAGTGTCGGATTATGCAGTGAGCGCAGTTTTGATCAGTGAAGACACAAAAATTTCGAAGCCTGTTTACTATGTCAGCAAAAGTTTGGTTGATGCTGAGAAACGTTATTTGAAGCTCGAAAAATTGGCACTGTGTATAGTAGTCGCAGCAAGAAAGATGCGCCCTTACTTTCAGGCACATACGATTGTAGTTCGAACTTCATATCCATTAAAGAATGTTTTACAAAAGCCAGACATTTCAGGAAGAATGACCAAGTGGTCTGTGGAATTGGGGGATTTCGATGTGCTATTTTCTCCTCGAACAGCTATCAAAGCTCAAGCTTTAGCAGATTTTTTGGTGGAATTTCACTCAAGCAGATCCGAGGAGAAAGATGCAGAAAAGGTGAATGAGAATCTGACGTGGACAATTCGAACTGATGGGGGATCCAGTAGTAAAGGGTCAAGTGCAGGAGTTGAATTGGTGGCACCAACGGGGGAATTTATGTTTCAAGCTATAAAATTTGGCTTTCATGCTTCAAATAACGAAGCTGAATATGAGGCTGTGCTAGCAGGGTTGCGCTTGGCGAAGATTTGTGGAGCAATGTTTGTACGCTTGGAAACAGATTCACAGTTGGTAGTTAACCACGTTAAAGGGGTGTCAGAAGCTAAAAAGGAGCGTTTGGTTTTGTACCTACAAGAGCTTCGGGGGATGATGGCGCAGTTTGAAAATGTCGAAGTGGAGCATATTCGAAGAGGGAACAACACTATGGCTGATTCTTTGGCAACAATGGCTTATTCAGAAGAATACCCATGGATTGTAACACAACCATCGCCTTCGATCATACCAAATTCTGAGCAATGTGAAGTTCTTGATGAGGTGGTAAATAATCCGATGTGCGCTCGAGGAGACTGGAGGTTTGACTTGTTAAACTTTATTTCAAATGGAATACTACCTATGGATAAACACTTGCTCAAGAAAATAAAGTACAAATCCCTTGGCTATGTGGTACTGGATGGAGTATTGTACAAAAGGTCTGCTTCGAGACCTTTACTTCGATGTTTAAGCAAGCATGAGTCTCAGAACGTTCTGTCCGAACTGCATGATGGGGATGGGTCAGCTCATTGTGGGTTTAGAGCTTTAACGCGTAGGGTATTGTTGGCAGGGTATTATTGGCCTACCATTTTGCAAGATGCCAAGTCGTTAGTTCGAAGTTGTGACACTTGCCAAAGGTATGCAAATTTAATACACAAACCAGCTGTACCCCTAATGACAATTTCAGAGGCGGTTCCTTTCGACAGGTGGGGAATTGATTTAGTGGGACCATTACCTATGGCTTCTGGTGGAAGACAAATGATTATTTTGCGGTTGATTATTTTTCGAAGTGGGCAGAAGCAGAGCCCTTAGCTGGGACAAAAGCTAAGGATGTAATCAAATTTATTCAAAGTAACATTTGCTACCGTTTTGGAGTACCTCGGAAAATAACAACTGATAATGGTCCTCAATTTAATAACAAAGAAATGGATTCTTTTTGTTCTTCGAAAGGGATACAGCAATGTTTTTCCACTCCTTTTCACCCCCAGGCAAATGGACAGGTAGAAGTTACGAATAGATCTATTTTGGATGGCTTGAAGAAAAATTTGGCAGGAGCAGCAGGGAAATGGCCAAATTTTCTTCAAGAAGTATTATGGGCATATAGAACAACTCCTAGAGAGGCTACAAAAGAAACCCCCTTTTCTTTAGTATATGGGATGGACGCTGTGTGCCCTGCTGAATCTACGTTGCCCTCTTATAGACTCCTACAATATTCCGATGCAGATAACGATGAGGCTAGAAGGGTGGAACTTGATTTGTTGGAAGAAAAAAGGGTTAAGGCACATTTAAATGTGATCCATTATCAAACGTTAATGAGAAGCAGGTATGATGCTAAAGTTAAGAGAAGGGAATTCAAAATTGGCGATCTAGTGTTGCGAAAAGTGTTTCTTCACACTAAGGATAAACACCTCGGAAAATTGGCTCCGAATTGGGAAGGTCCTTACGAAGTTACAATGAGGGTCAAACCAGGTTCTTACAGGTTATCAGATCGAGAAGGGAGGATGCTCAAGCACCCTTGGAACATAGAGCACTTGAAATTGTACTGTGAGTAAAACTGAACTTTGAATTTTTGTAAAACAGACATACTCTTTCCTTATCTGTTGGCCCAGAAAGGTTTTAACGAGGTGTCTGATTAATATTGAATTTTTTAATAAAATTTCTTTTGGCCATTGGTTGTTTGTTATGATGTGTGATTTATTATTTTGGTAATTTGGCAAGGATTGATCATCTTTGAAAGTTGACCAAGAATAATTTTCCGAAGCGATAGCTTTGAAGAAACAACCAAATTTTTCGAGGTGCCACGTCTTATGAGTGCATCTATTTTTCGAGGTGCCACGTCTTATGAGTGCATCTATTTTTCGAGGTGCCACGTCTTATGAGTGCATCTATTTTTCGAGGTGCCACGTCTTATGAGTGCATCTATTTTTCGAGGTGCCACGTCTTATGAGTGCATCTATTTTTCGAGGTGCCACGTCTTATGAGTGCATCTATTTTTCGAGGTGCCACGTCTTATGAGTGCATCTATTTTTCGAGGTGTCATGACTTAAGCATCTATATTTAAGAATAACCAGTTGAAACAAGTACGCCAGAAATTTAAGATATAAAAAAAAAAGATAAGTGATTTCCTCGTGGAATAAAATACGAATTTTACAAAAGGAAAAGGAGGGAGAACTTAATCAAATACACAAAAAACAAAAACAAGTTGCTTAGCCTATTAAGCATCATCTTCTTCTCCTTCTGATGATTCCTCTTCGGAACTATTCCTTCTTCTGAGGAGGAGCTTGGTGGTGCTTCGAAAGCTTCCTTGGGGCGCTGATCTTCTGGAACTCGTTTCCAAAGGTCTGATAAGTCTAGTCTTGGACAAGCAGCATGAACTTCTCGAAGAAGCTGAATAGATGTATCAATTTGAGTTTTCTTCATGCCTTCGAGCATCACAGAACTAACTTTGGTTTCAGCCTTTTTGACTGCAGCTTTCTTTTCTTCTTCGAATCCTGTTCGAAGTGTAGTAATCTCATTTTGGCTTTTTTCTAGTTTGTCTTTTGTTTCCTTAATAAGTGCCGTAGCATCGGAGATGGCAGTAGAATGTTCAGCCTTCAGACTTTCAAGAGCTTGCAGATGAGTAGTTTTAAGAGTTTCGACTTCCTCCTTGTGTTTTTTAAGAAGCTGTTCTTTCTCAGCTTCGAATTTTTGGAGTGCTTCATTTTTCGAAGTCTTTTCAGACTCTGTTTCTTTTCTGCTTCTAACTAACTCTTGGGCAAGACGCTCCAATTGGCTTTGAGATTTGCTCACCTCTTCGTATAATTTTGTGACTGCAGTAATTAAATTTGGGAAAGGTTGAAGAATCGAAGTTACCTCATCGGATTTCTCTGAGTGAGGAAAGACCAATGGCTGATGAACAGGAGCGAAGGGGTTAGATGCTGAAGCTGTAGCAGCCTCGGTAAAAATTGGTGGAACAACGTTGGCAGGTTGAGAGCCAGAAAGTACAAAATCTCCACTTGAGTTGAAATCATCAAAGTTTAGATAATCATCTACTTGTTTATCTCCAAGGGTTATTCCTCCTTCAGGATTTTCCTCAACAAAAGTTTTACCTTGTGCTTCGGAAGCTAGCACAGCTTCTAGTATATCAGCCTCATTCTTTTCATTGGGCTTTTTAGACTTATTCTCTTTCTTTTTTGGAGAAGTGTCCCTTTTCTTTTTCTTCTTCAGGGTAGGTTGGTCTTCTTCGGTTATGGTGGGAAGTGAAGGTGCAGACGTTTTTCTTTTCCTTGTACTCTTCGAAGTCAGGGAAGGCTTAGCTCTGCTTGTGCTGGCTTTCTGGGTCATTTTCCTTTTCTTTTTCAAAGGTAGATGGCTGTCACTTCGGTTCCGAAGGGAAGATAGCATTTCCCATCTGGTGCAAGAATCCTCTCAACTGCCAGAAGGGGATCTGGTGGTGTCATCGGATCCTGAGGGAAGTCGGCCCCTAAAGATATGCGCCAGAGATGGCTATTAACGAAGTTGATGGGCTCGAATGCTGAATGAAAACCATTGCCCCAAGATTTTTCAGCCCACTCAGCCATCTTTTGGACGATAAGCTTGGCTTCCTTTCGACGACCCTTAAACCGCCTCGGAATTTCTAAAGAGAGAAAAATAGTTAGCTAAGTAGATCGATTCAAAAACAACTAGATAAACAAGGGAAGGTATCACTTACTACTGTCTCTCCAAGTAAGGGTGAGTCTGGAAGGATTGGCATCGGAAATTTCTTTGCCATTTTCCCAGGCGCCTGACAGAAAGACAAACCTTTGTTTCCAGAATTTATCGGCTTCGAGGAGGTCGTCGATAATTTTCAAGTCATCTTCAAGGGTTAAATAATAAAATGGCAGAACAGGGCCATTTGACACTTTGGTTACTGAGATGAAGTCCTCGATTTCGAGGGGAATACCTCCAAGCCTTGATACCATAATCGCTGAGAACAAGGTGAAGAGCAAGTTGGGAGTAACTTGTGTTGGGCATAGTCTGTGGATTTCGAAGAACTTTACGATCATCGGATCCAGGGGAAACCGAAGTCCCCAGTTAAAGAGCTCAGGGTACACTACCAGCTCATCTTTTTGGCAGTTCAAGGGTGTCTCTCCTTCCACTGGTAGTCGAAGTGTCATATTATCAGTTAACCCCCATAGCTTTCTGAGGTGCTCTTTCTCCGATTCGAGGTAGTAGCTGTAAGGTACATTCTTCAAGGCAAGAATGTACCAAGCAGAAAGAGGCTTGAGATTTTCCTGAACTAAGGAGGCAACGTTCTCAGGCAGTGTAATGAGACCTTTTTTCCCTCGAGTTTTCTTTGGAGGAGCTACACCATCAGCCTCAGATTCCTCCTCGGCATCAGATTCAGTAGCTTCTGAATCGTCTTTTTTGTGACTTTCCTCGGAGTGACTTCGAATTTGTGTCTCTTGTTGAGTCACAGGAATTGGCTGACTACATTCTGGTGTAGTATCATCCACTTCTTGTGGGGGAGGAGGAGAGTGTTGAGGAGTAGAAGAGGTTTTTGCTTCTTCACCCATTACTAAGAAAGGTGATTTTTTGGAACGTTTAGCTCTAATAGCCTCGAATTGAGGAGGAAGTGTTTTGGAATGAGAGTTTTTTGTCTCTTCGACTTGAAGGACAGGTGATTTGAGTTGTGGTTTGTTATAAGTGGGTGGCTTGTCTAAAGTAACTACTTTAGATTTTCGATGAGGTCTTAGTAATGAAGATTTGGCTGGATTTTGGAGAAAAGAGGTTGTTGAGCTATTTTCTGGGTTAGAAGCTAGAGGTGAAGACGAAGTGGCAAGGTTTGGATTGAAGTTACCGTATTTAAAAGTGGTGCAGGAAGAGTGAGGACCGTTATAGATCAACCCAGCAGCTTTGTATTCTTTGGCTCTTCGAGAAATACAAAGATAATCGTAGGCCCCGAAGACTTGGTTACTGGAACCAGGAAAAAGATTTTTCTTTGATCTTACTGGTCTTCTTGGTTTAAATCTATTGTATCTAGGGTATCTTCTCATACAATGGGTTTTGGTATGAGAGATTGCTTGGGTAGACAAGAAAAGATGAACAGGTTGAAGATGAACAGGTTGAAGATAGACAAGAGAAGATGAACAGGTTGAAGATGAGCAGGTTGAAGATGAAGAACAGATGGGAGATGGTTCAAAAGGTGGATTCTCTAAAAAACTCTTACTGAATGAATAGCTGAGTATTTATAGGGTAAAGAGTAACGTCGAGAATGTGAAAGTGTGGAACAAGTAATCTGTTTTCATTGGGTGGAATATGGAACGAAAAGGAAACTAGTGATGTCACAGGTCTACTACTAGAAGTCTAATCAGTCCATCAAGTAGGGTTTAGAGATTTCGAAGTGTTATTAAACTATGTGTGAAGTAATAATGTTTGAAAACCCAAGGCAAAGCAGTACCACAAGAAGTCAAATTCGATGAAGAGTTAAATTCGAGGCAGTTGAGAAATTCGTTTACACTTACTCACCAATTCGAAGAGAGTCCTAGTTCATTGAATTTAATCGTAATAAAGAGGTAAAACGATGCTGATCCGAGGAAAGATTCGAGGAGCTAATAGTTCTTATACATTAATATATAAGAACTAGGGGGGCTACTGATAAGGAAGGATATTCTTTAGGGACTAAAGTGATAAATTCTGTAATTATAGGATTAAATTAGGCTTTAGGCGAAACTGAAGGGTTAAATTGTAAATATGACAATATGTAACCGTTTCTCTAACTAACTCACCTTGCCTATTTAAAGAGGCTGAAAGAGTTATTTTGACCTATGAAATATTCAGAGGTACTTTTCACTATTTGAAATTCTCGCTGTGGATTCTTTGTTCTTAATTCACTCATTACAACTTAAATTCACACCAAATTCAGAGTTAAATTCTTGCAGTTTGGGGGTTGTCTTGTGGTGAAACGGACGAGGGAATTGATGATCCGAGGTCAACCCCGAGTTCTGTAGTGGTCAATGAAGAAATAGAGGAATTTATTTTTAATAATGGCAGGGTACTTCGAATTGGCACTCTGTTATCTTTGTCGATGCGAGAAAAGTTGTTGAATTTTTTGTCTGAAAACTTGGATGTGTTTGCCTGGAGATCCGAAGATGTAGTAGGGGTCCCAAGCAACATCATATGTCATAGCCTAGCGGTTGATCCGAAAGTCAAACCAATTATCCAAAAAAGAAGGGCTTTTTCATTGGAGAAATCTGAGGCCATAGTTGCCGAAGTGGATCGGTTATACAAGATGGGGCACATTAGGGAGGCCAATTATCCGAGGTGGACGGCTAATCCGGTGGTAGTAAAAAAGAAAAATGGAAAATGGCGAATGTATGTGGACTTTACAGATTTGAATAGAGCCTGTCCAAAAGATCCTTTCGTGCTACTGTTATACTGGGGGGACAATTATTTCAAACAATGAACCTGAAGAAATATAAAAAAAAAAAGAATATTAGGTTATTTCAGTTTGGATTTTGTAATAATACTTGCAATTTGGATTTTTTGTAGAGATTTTGATTTTAATTTGTATTTGGATTTGTATTACGAATTATATTTATATTTTATTATTTTAGATTTCATTTGGTGTTTTGATTTCATTCGGTTTTTTTTGTTTGGATTTTGTTCAAATATTTGGCGTTTGGATCTTGTTTGATGTTGAGATTTTGTTTGGCATTTGAATCTTTTTTTATGTTGGGATTTTGTTTGGAATTTAGATTTTTTTTTGCGTTTGACGTTTGGATTTTTTTTAGGTATTTGGTGTTTAGATATCGTCTGGAGTTCGGATTTTATTTGGATATTGGGATTTGGCATTTAATGTTTCTATTTTTCTTTTGGCGTTTCGAATTGGGTTTTGGCCTTCTAGTATGGTTTTGGTGTTTGGCATTTGGATTTTGCGTTTGGAGTTTGATTATGTTTCTGGTTTTGGGGTTTGGCGTTTTATTTTGATTTTGACGTTTATGGTTTAGAGTTTCGATTTTAGTTTTAGGGTTTGTCGTTTAGATTCAGATTCGATATTGGTTTTGGATTTGGAGTTCAATTTTGGTTGATATTTAAAATTTAACTTTGATTTAGTATTTCAATTTGGTTTTCCATTTTTTAAATTAGTTTCGTATTTAGGTTTTTTGTTTATGTGTATCGAACTCGTAATGCAATTGCATTGTAAGTTTAAGAAGGGTGTTAGATTTATAAGTCTATTAGAGATATTAGGCCAATTAGCTCAAATTATGATTCAATAAATATTTCTTAAACTCAACGTAACTTCGTCTTCTAAAATTATAATAAAACCTTAACCAGTTTTGTTTCTTTTTTTATACACCAATATGTAACATTTATCATTTAGCATTTTCATTTTACTCTGGTCTCGCATCTAACATCTCCTATTTTTCAATTATTTTAATCTAATCTCGCATCTAGTATCACACATTTTCAATTTTTCATTTTACCATGGTCTCGCATCTAGCAAAATACTAAATGCGGGACACAACCCATCCACTTTTAAAAACTTAAGAACTCAACCCATTTATTCTAAAATTCAACCCACTTATTTTGGAAACCTAAAACATCAACCCATCCATTTGAAAAATAGTTTATCTAATTAACAATAAACCATGATCATATAATGTTACTAGTTTAATTATTCAAGAAAAAGAAGATCATATAGAAACAAAATTCTCATCTGAAGAAAAATACATACTCATATTCAATTCAAAATATACTTTGACTCGAAATATTTTTATGGTAAACAACATATAGATATAGTGTTGAATTTTCTAGGTAATGTTGGTTTCGTAAGAGGATTCAACATATCTATAGGATCCAAGACATGTATTAATTGAATTAGATAAAGATGAAGATTACACTAAGATGTGGAAAAGGAACATCTAGACCACTAGGTAGCATACTATGAAAATTCCAAAGTAGAACCCTTTCTTCAACCGTCGTATTCAATCATCTATCACTCCTGTGCGGATTACTCCCCCCTAATCTATTAGAATTATGTAAAATAAGGATTTTATTTTTGCTATTTTAAATTTTATTGGTAAACCTCAAAAAGTGTGGGTGCCATCCAAATATAGAGCTAGGATAGACAAGATTTGTATCCAAAATTTCCAAGTCATCTGATATGTTAAATAAAACACATGCTGATATAGGTTGTAAAGCTTCTATAATTTCCAATCCTTTATCAAATGAGCTTATATGTTCAATTTCATTTACTCTCTGGTTTGTCTTAAACCCGTGGTATTATGTATTATTTTCATTTTTTGTTTAATAATATTTGAGTCTTTTTTTTAATGATAACTGATTTTACTTTTGGAACCCAAACTTCTACTTGATCCAAGTATTTCTAATTGTGAATGGTAACATGTTGAGATTCTATATGTTTTTTTTATTTTGTAGCATTATCTTCCTTTAAAGATATTGGTTTCTTGCACGCCAAAATATTATGACCTAAGTGCTTACCTTCTTTGCAGTAGGATGACATATCCCCAAATAAAATATCCAGACTTTTTGAGAATATGTGTTGATAAGCATATTAGGATTGATATAATTTAACATCTTTATCATTTATCATAGTTTGTTATAGAGTGTTGTATAACATGATCATATGAAAAAAATATTATTCATGAATGTATGACACTATATTGTTTAATATGAACAACTATAAAATAAAAAATTATAAAACATAAAAAAATCAAAACATAAAATTACTAACATGAACATCATGACTAATGAATGATCTAAATACTCACAAAAATTTAACATAATCTTCTAAATACGAATATGTTTTTACAAATTAACATGTAGACGCCAAACGAACAACATAAAAACAAACGAACTCCAAAATATGTAATTTACAACCATTAGATTATTAAAGATAAATTGTTTATCTTTATATCAAATTCAAAAATTATACAAACCAAAATTATTTTACTACAAATATGGGGATTTAAAATTTCAGTTGTTATTCTAACAAACTAAAAAAATACCCTCGACTATCGTGTTTGGTGGCAAATAGTCCCTTGACTTTCAAATGTCCGTTGACAGTCCCTGGAGTATCGCATTTGGATAAAGTTAGTCCACCAGATCCTCTGATCCATGAAAGGCTGCCACCTGTCACCATAGTCCCCAGATTTTTGTATCACCACTAGTCCCTTGAGTTTAGTTTTCCGTAATATTCTACATTTTGGGTTTGACCTAAACTCAAGGGACTAGTGGTGATACAAAAATAGGGGGACTATGGTGACAGGTGGCAGCCTCTCATGGATCAGAGGATCTGGTGGACTAACTTTATCCAAATGCGATAGTCCAGGGACTGTCAACGGACATTTGAAACTCAAGGGACTATCTGCCACCAAACGCGATAGTCGAGGGATGATTTACTGTTCAATGCCTCCAGTTATAGGTACTATTGAGAAAGGAAAAACATTTACATAGGTTGTAAGTAAATAGAAGAAGAAGACCAAATCTAAATCTTTTGAGGACTAATATACTAGCAAAGCAGTGAACTTTAAAAAGGTTATCTTGGAATTTTTATGGAATTATCTAATGAAAATCACAATCCTTAATTAGAATATGAGAAGAGTAAAAAATAATGGCACTATCAGAAGACTCTAAACTATTAAAAGGGTTGAAAAATGGATTTCATAGTTATTCAAGAACTCTTGATCTTGGTGGATAATTTAGAAAATGTCACTAGGAAAATTGGTTTTAATTATGGATCTAAAATATTTAGTAACAAAATCTGATTTTTTTAATGAGGAATTTATGGTTGATATCATTACTAATCATTACCAATTCATCCCCTTAAAAGTCTATCACTCTACTTTAGAAAAATATTTTTCGGCTACAATTGTATATTCTAAAGGTACAATGGATCAACGAATTCTTATTTGATATAGTTTAAGAAATATTGGTTATAATTTGCAATGGGTGATTTTAATGCTATTTCGAGTTCCTAAGAGCAACTAGTTTGCTTAACCCTGTGTTTAAGAAGTATAAATGATTTTTAAAATGTTATTATAGATTGTCAATTAGGTAGGATTTTGGGTTCTATATTTATTTGGATAAATAATCTTAAATAGAAGAGGATTGATAGAGTTTTATTCAATTCATCATGGTTGAGTTATCTCGAAATTACGAAAGAAAACATATCTCAAGAACATGCTCAGATGATTCTTTTTTGGGTATAAATATACTTGACCCAAATCGTATCAAATCTTTATTCAAGTTTCAAAACATGTGACACTACATCCTAAATTTTTAAATATAGTTGAGCAAAACTGGAAGGAAGAAATGCAGGGTTCTCTAGTTCAAGCATTCTGCAACAAGCTAAAAAAACTTAAACTCGGATTAAAAGGCTGCAATTGGGATACCTTTAGAAATATTTTGACATTATTGCACAATCTGAAGAGGCAATTAAGCAGCTTGACAATTGTTTTTAAGGAAAATCATAGTATAGAAGACAAAATTAAACT
The DNA here is from genome assembly GCA_036936605.1 of Limnanthes douglasii subsp. nivea. NCBI lineage: Eukaryota > Viridiplantae > Streptophyta > Magnoliopsida > Brassicales > Limnanthaceae > Limnanthes > Limnanthes douglasii. The sequence continues at coordinate 102,322,876 of JAUPFV010000005.1, read as the reverse complement.
TTCTGGAGCTTAAGCAATATATCCACAACTAACTAAAATGGAGGAATCCTAATTGGAATAAAAAAGTGGAAGTAACTGGATGCAGAATTGAGACAAAAATTCTAAAATTTTCCATAAATATGTTAAAAAGAAAAGAAAAGTAAACAAGATCCATGGTATTTTGGGTGGAGATAATTGGATTAGTGGTTAAGAAGATTTAGGCAAGTCAACTGAAGAGAATTTCAAAAATTGTTCAGTTGGACAACAACATCAATAGGAATTCGAATAACTTCAAAATATCATACCAAAAATGGTAATTGACCAAGACAATAAAAATATAATAAAATTACCATCTAGGGAACATATACACAATGGTGTAACTTTGAGTTACAATAGTGTTGCTGGTGTTGATAGTATTACTGCAAAAGATTTCCAACATTGTTGGCCTATTATCTTAATGGATCTTTGCGCAACAAAAGTAGTACTCTTTCAAGATGATAAAGTTCCTCAATGAATATTTTCTACTCATATTTTCTTAATACCTAAGGTGGATTAAACTAAAACCTGGAATGATTATAGGCCAATTAGTTTATGTACAGTGTTCAATAGAATTCTGACAAATTTTTTAAATAAAAGATTGGGAAAATTACTTCCAAAGGTTATTTCAGAAGAACAATGAGGCCTTGTTAAGGGAAGAAATATACATGAACATATATTATTGAATCAAGAGTTAACTCATGATCTAAATATAAAAGTAAAATGATGTAATGTTATGCTTAAGATAGAAATGTCCAAGGCTTTTAAGAGACTATCTTTCTATCTTAAAAATCATAGAAGTTTTGGCGTTTGATAAAATATACTTAAATGGATCAAGAATTGGATTATTTATGATTTGTTTTCTATAATTTTAAATAGTGAGTTAAATGGATTATTCAAGTATAGCAAATGCGTCACATACTGATCATTTTTCCTATTTATTCATCATAACTAAAGAACATCTAATAAGGGATGTGAATAAGCTTTTTGAAAATAGCACTAGAACTAGAGTTAAAACAAGGAGTCAAATGACCATACCTTGCCTTGCATTTACAAATTATTTCATCATATTTATGAATGGTCATCTCAAAACCCAAGGAGAATTAGTGAGTTCCATAAATATTATGAAGATAGATCAAGTCAAATGATAAATAAAGACAAAACTAGTTTTATTACTCTTTCATAATTGTCGCAATCTGGAATCAATTTAATTGTAAACTAAACTGATTTTAAACATGGATGACTACCCCTTAAATACCTTGGAATACAAAGTTCTACAAGTAACAAAGATGGAAACTTTGATGAACTTGTAGCTAAAATGAGGTTAAGAATTCATGACTATGATGGTAAATTATTGTCCTTTGGTCGAAGACTTATCCTAGTTCAATCTCTATTGATGGATATTCCTATATATCATTTAAAAAGTTGTCTGCAACTAAAATCCGTGATCTCTATGATAGAAAAAATGTGTAACAAATTCTTATGGGGTACTAATAAAGCTTATGAAGCTATGAATTGGACTAAATAGATTAATTTATGCAAATCTTATTATGAGAGGGATTAAACATAAAGAGACTAGAGGATATGAATAATTCATTTTCTTGTAAAATGTGGTTCAAGTTCAAGGAAAACTCTACTATATGGTCAAAATATATGTTATTTTTATATTTTTTAAATTTGCATCTTCAATAGTTTAATTAAACAAAAAACGTTATAAAGTTTCGAAAATACATTAATATTATGGATACTACATATTATTTTACCTTCTAGCAAGTAAAAGAGGAGATATAGACTTTTGGCTGGAGAAATGATGTGATAAACAAACATTCATTCCATTATCCAACTTGATTCTTTTGGAAAAGATCAATAGCTACTAGACTCTTGGAGAGTGGGATATTGATAAATGGAAAGCTTATTGTTACAGAAAAATATAGCAAAGTAAGACAAGAAAAAAAGTTTTATTCTTATTTTGTTTTGCCAAAAAAGAAGATACAATTCTTTAGGGTTAGCCTACATTTTATACATTGTTTCCCCTTAATTATTACTCGTCCATTCTATTTAAAGGTCAGATTGTCATTTATGACGTAAGTCCTAAATTTATGATAATCAATACGGTATTTTATCATTAACACCCACTGACTTATTAAATCCTTGAAGTTTGAATTGACCTCTTTGACTGCACTTTCCATTACTATCACCTCAGCTCATTCGGGTCTGCTCTTCTCGTCACTTGTTTGATTCTTAAACGAGTTGCGCTGTAATGCAGCTCTGCTCAGCGGTGAAGCTCGGCTCCGTAAATAACTCTGACCTGCAAAGGAGCCCTGCTCTGCAAAGGAGCTATGCTCTGTTTGAAGCTTGTATGTAGATTTTTCTATTTTGTTCATGTTAGGCTTGTGATGAAGGAGCTCTGTTGTGTTGTAATCTTTTTTATATTTGATCGTAATGGTTGGTCTTTAGTTATAGTGCCCTGCTCTGCGTGGTGTCCTTCTGCTTCGTAGTTGGCCCTCGGATCCAGTGCTCTGCTCGGTCTGGAATCTTGTCGATACATTTTCTTACCTCGTTGCTTGCCTAATTAAGGCTTACGTCCGTCTTCTTCCATTTCCCTTTGTTCGACCATGTGAGACGATGATCATTCCCTCATCAGGGAACCCCCCATAGGTCAGGGATTGTGTGCAAAAATACAAATAATGCGTGAATTAAAACTAAATGACGCTAATTGGAAAAATATTCATAACAGAAGGATTGGTAAAAATAAATAAAGATGTGACGTAGGATGGGTAATTATAATTATACTAGCGCTTCAGGTGTTGCTGGACACATGTCCGATTTGTAGCAGTTTTTTCTGACAATGAAGCCGTTTAAGATTTCGAAACGACACTTGGGGAACAAGCAACTTGTCGATTTGTAAACTTGATAGTGACAACTGCCATCCCATCATGCGTGGGGCAGTTTTATATTTGAAAAGTGCAATTAAATTTGCGAATTGATTTTTAAACAAATAAATCAATAACGAAGGGAAGTACCATATCATTTGTTTTTAGAGAAACATCTGCAGGTGAAAGAATCAAGTTCTTACTCTCTCGTCTAAGCTGCATTTTTCATAAAAAATGTAATTAAATTTCTCATTTTAATACTCCATCTTTATCCATTTTTCGTAACACTGGTCAATGAGAACCATAGTTACATAGTTGTATGACTTTGAAATCTAAATTATTTCCTTGGGAATGCACCATTAAGTTGGCTATCATGATTTTTCCCGAAGTACTTACCCAAATACTTTAAACTTAACCTTTCATTTGGCTTATTGTAGTTGAAATGGCCCCGAAAAAGGTTGCAAAGAGGCTTGAGAATTCTGTGAACACAGTGGAAAAATAGTTTGAAGATCCTTTGGATTTAAAATGTTATTTTGATCGACTAGCACCCAAATATAGGTATTTGGATGTACCAGGATTGTTGAGTATTAGGGCTAGATATGGTATTCCCAGCGACGTAACTATTAGGATCCCATAAGTTGGTGAACACCCATATCAAGCAGAAGAAAATGAAACTTACCTCTACACGACTATATTCGATTGGGGTTTAAGATTAACCATGCTACTACTTATACGAAATTTCTTTAGCTTCATAGGTTTATACACTACTCAATTGGCTGCCAATGGATGAAGAGTATTACTTAGAGTAGTGTTGAACGCCTGACTCTTAGGCATCTCAATATGTTTAGCCGATTTATTGGTTGTAGTGGATGTGACAAAGTTAGCGAAATCCTCGTTCTTCTATTTATAGTTGATTGAGTGTAGAAAATAGTCGAGCTCCCCAACTCGTACAAGAAATGGAAGAACTCCTTTATCTCGGTATATAGGAACTGGGAACATGAGAATGCGTTGATGAATCTACAATTGGAACGACAATAGAAGACTAAGTGTAAGAAGGATACTCCTAAACTTAGTGTGTGGTAACATAGCGAATGTATGCTGACCAAGTAATATTATTTGATGCAGGTGAAGGGAGGCACCATGAGTGGTGTAAGGAAGGGTTTGATGAGGGAGCGAAAATTCCATTTATTCAAGTTGTTAATCTAGCTAGCGGGACGTGGCTTCAAGAACCCGTTCAGCTATTCACGCATGTCAACTATTCTAGAGTTAGTAATCGCAAAATACGGTAACGTGACAATGGCCAAGAAGTGGAGCATAGGAAACTGCTGAACGTCTGTGCACATTAATGGAACAGAGGTACAAACACTGGAAATATTATCGGGGTATGGCTAGCAGTTCCTCATAATCGCAAGAAAAAAGAAGTAGGGAGCTTATCATCCATGCCCTGTTAGCGTGAAAACGAGAATGAATCGACGATGGCTCACGAAGTAGGAGAGGTAAACCAAATACTTAAGGATGATGCTCCCCCGCTAAGATGAAATAGATGAAGATCGGACCAAGTTGGTTTGAGATGATGATGAGGATGTGGAGGATTAGATGACCCCATTACAGAAGAAAACATGAGTGATGGTTGATGCAGTTCCACTATCGGTTAGGAGGCTGCAGTTAGTAGATAATGATGAGATTGATGATGCTCGTGGGAAGGGACACTAGGAGAAAATAGTCATGGTGCCAAATGCAGACAAGGATCTTGGCAAGGCTCCTGAAGTAATAGCCTTGGATGATAGTCGTGTAGAGGCTCATTCAAGCAAGTATTCTTAGAAAGACAATAGGAAGCGAAAAAAGTATATCCCATCGGAGATATCAAAGAGGATGGAGAACTGGGTGAATACGGCTAGTGTGCGTCCTTCATGCTCAGTAGTGCAAGAGGTAGGGTCCGGCTCGGCCACCATCAATGTGGTGATCCCGGAGCTGTCATCGTGGAAAGGAAAAGAGGTAGAAATTCCAAAGATTCGGACCTTCGTAGAGGATTTTCTACCTCCTCGAGTAATGATGCTACCACTGTCAATGTTTATGTTTGAGCAACTGAAACGTCTAATAGAGCTCTCGTTTTATGACTATTTACTGATGAGTGAAATTTTGTAGAGGCAAATTGAGCTAGCTATTGAGGTACGTGTGTTTAGATATATATTTCTTTATGTAAAATTGTTGAGGTGAATAAACCTTCTCGTGCTTTGTGTGCTTGGCTATGCAGATGCATCATAACTCAGTGGTGTTGATCGGAGGATGTCCAAGGCAGACTATTCGGTAATGGATAAGTATAGGGCAAAGCCCATGTTTTTTGGGTCGGTGAAATGGCGAACGACTGAGCTGGAACGATTTAAGAATGCATTTGGAACTACCAAAGCGAAGAAGGGTAAATCATTGGAGGAGAATGAAGGCTTACGCCAAAAGCTGACTTCATTCCAGAATTCATTAATGGCCAACGAATCAGCGTGTAAGGAGTTGGTTGCTGGTAATACGACACTGCTAGCACAAAACAGTTAGATAGTAAAAAGGAATGACATGGTAATAACGGAGAGCAGCATGTTACTGTCTCAAAATGAGGCTCTGAAAAGAAGGTAGAAGATCAAGCAGAGCGCATTGTTGCGCTGACTTTGGAGAACGGACGGTTAACCATTGCGTTAGGGGAGTTTAAGACTAACAAATTAAGACAAGAAAAAGGGTTTTATTCTTAATTTGTTTTGCAAAAAAAATATATAATTATTTAGGGTAAGCCTTCTTTTTATACACAACTTCCCTTTAATTAATACTCGTCTATTCTATTCAAACGTCAGACTATCATTTATGATGTAAAAACTAAATTTACGACAATCAATCTTGTCTTTTATCATTAACACTCGTTGACTCATTAAATCCTCGAAGTTTGAATTGACCTCTTTGACGGCACTTTCTGTTATAATCACCTCAACTCAGCCGGGCCTACTCTGCTCGTCACTTTTCGTTAGTGTCAGTAACTCTGACCTGCAAAGGAGCCCTGCTCTGTAAAGGAGCTCAGCTCTGCTTGAAGCTTGTATGTAAACCTTGCTATTTTGTTCATGTTAGGCTTGTGATGAAGGAGATCTGTTCTGTCGCGATATTTGCTATCTTTGATCGTAGTGGTTGGTCTTTAGTTATAGCGCCCTGTTCTACCTCGTGTCCTTGTGCTTCTTAGTTGGGCCTCAGCTCCAGCACTCTGCTCGGACTGGAATCTTTTTGATACACTTTTTTTACCTCGTTTCTTTTCTAATTAAGGTTTACGTTTGTTTTCTTCCATTTCCCTCTGTTCGACCATATGAGACGATGATTATTCCCTCATCACTTATATTTTTCCATCTAACACTTAGAATATAAAGAGAATAAGGATAATAAGGTTGAAGATAATAAAATCAAATGGTCATACTCTTCTAATGGTGATTTCAATTTAAAAGCTACTTGGTATAAAATTAGAGACCAAGGTGGAGAATCTAAGTTATTCAAGATTTTATTGAATAACATTAATCCTAAAAAATATTTTTTCCTATTTTGAAGACTATTGAATAATTGGATTACAGTAGATTATATTATGCAAAGGAGGAACTTCTCTCTAGCTTCTAAATATTAATTCTGTAATAGTATAGAAACATTAAAACAACTATTTGTGGAACGTAAACTTGCTTGAAAAGTTTGGAAGTATTTTAAAAGATTATTTGGATTATATATTGCTCATCATATGGCCTTAGTTTTCTTTATAAGATCCTATTTTTGTTTTTCTAAAAAGGATGTCCACGTCAAAACTATACTACCTCTTATAATATGTTGGGCTATTTGGAATGCTTTAAACAAAGAAAAATATCAAACACAAAATATATTAGTTAAATTAATTCTAAATCATATCTATTACATAATCTCAAGGCTCGATATTGCTAATATACCTAAGAGAGTATATTAGTAAAAAGATATACATGCTGGTCCTGAACTAGGCTGTTTCAACATTTAAACAAGCCAAGAATATGTATTTCTCTTAAGTGGACTCTTCCAGTTGGTAATATAAGCTCAATACAGATTGAGCTTGTAGTATGTCGGGAGAATCTAGTAGTAGCAGTATATTACAAGATAGCATAGGACATTTTTTCTTAACATTTGGGAGAACTTATGGAAAACAATCTCTTATATTAGCTGAATACATGTGACTATTAGATGGTCTTCTAATCTTCAAGGAAGAAACTTAAACAATATTGCATTGAAACTAAATCTTTCAAACTTATTGAAATGTTTAAGAAATGGAAATATCTTTGGTTTTTGCCTCATTTAGTTGAATGCTGCAAGAAGTTTCTATCAAAGAGTATGAATATTATTCATATATTTAGGAAACAAAATAAAGCTTCAGAATGTATGGCGAAATTGACTTTAAAGAGTAGAAACATATTATATTTTACTCATAATCAGGCTCCTGATTATCTAAGAGCAATAACGCCACTTGAAACCCCAGAAGTTTGATATTTAAGATTGAAGAAATGCTAATTATTTAAGGTTATATTAAGGACGTTGAAAAGGGGAAATACGAAAAATATTCTAACCAATGCTTTTTGGACACTCTTTTTCTATCGACACTCAAGAAATTTTGAAAACCTTCTAAACTAAATTTTATGAGTCTATAAATGGAAATGTCAAGATGATAGATTACCTATTATTTGTCTTGGAAGACCAATTATTGAATCTATTTTTATCATGTTTACAAGCTCTTTGGTAATACCAATACGATAACTGGTAAGGATAAAAACCTTAATAACATACCTAAATCATCTAGAGAGAAAATGAGAGAAAAAAGAAATAAAAGTGTATGATATTATTGTGTAAAATTTGATCTCTTTACATCTCGAGCTCAACTCCTATTTATAGGAGTCATACAAGACCTTTCGTTTGTCCTTATTTATCTCTGCCTGTTATAGAATTTAAATAATTAATGTGCAATAATATCACATCTAATTAAATTATAAACACACTTTAATATTATCCATATATTATATACAGAATATAACCTTATCAGGAGTCTCCCATAGTCTTTGAGTTGGAGTGCAGTGAAACTTAAGAACTATACCATAGTCAAATATAATATCCCGATGGTGTAATCTCCTAAGTCTTCTTTGTCTTCATTTATGTTTTTATGAGGCGTAGTTGACCATGCCGAAGTAATTATGCCAACCATGTCGGATAGACTCCAAAAATTGTCAAGGTTGTGTTATGTTGATTTTCCTAGCCAAAATTTTATTAGAGACGTCTCCAACTTAGTTCATACTTAATTATTCATGCATGGTTAAAAACCTTTATCAACCAAAACCTCATTTGATGATAGAAAGCTCTATTTTTCCAAAGTAAAATAGCACAACTAACTATTAGTTGGTTTATAGGTTGTTATATGATTATTTGGCATGCTTTGATTCCTTGTTAGAGATGGATGAGTACCCCTAGTCTTTGTTGAATGATGAAGTAAGCACTATGTGTAGTTGTACTTATTTTGTGTGAGTATCTTACGTTGTAGATGTCGTGAACCTTCTATTTGAGTATTTACCAAATGTCATAGGTGTGTGTAGATTGTAAGCATATATGCAACATAGTTGTGTTTGTTTTTATTTTCGTGGTGGTCGCTATATACAAATGACTGGAAGTAAACCTTGTTGTTCTTGTAAATGATTTGGTCGACTTATGTATTGTCGGGCGATTTGGAATTTTTGTATGTTTGCTATATATATATAAAAAAAATTCTCCTAAAATCGGAAGCTCGATGTGGCCTATTGCGTAGCCTCTAAGGGCATGCCAATTGGTTTGTTCATGGAAGAGACCGATTCAGCCCATTGCATATCCTATAAAGGCTTGGTATATTACCAGCTTCATTATAATACCGGTTCCATATATTAGGCTCAGTGTGGCCCCATTACGTAGCCCCATAGGGCGTGGTCTATCAACCCAATCGGATAATGGACTCAAGTGGTGCAAGCTTACTATGGCCCATTGCGTAGTCCGTCGGCATGGCATGACCCAAATCGATTTTTTTATGAGAAAACAGAATATATAACAAACACATGAAAATATAAAAATAAGATATGGAGATGAAGATCACTTGGCGTATAGTATGGAGATACCTAAGCCGAAAGCTTATCTATCATGGATATATAAATCATTTGGCCTATCACATTTTTTATCATGGAGATAGAGATTTCTTGGCTTATAGCCATTTCTATCATGGAGATGGAGATCACTTGGCTTATAGTTTTTTGCACCATCAAGATGATTTTGCGTATATTATGGAGATCACTTGGCGCATATCATAGAGATAACTTGGCTTAAATCCTTTATTTTATGAAGGTGGAGATTATGAAGATGGAGATTACTCGTCCTATAGCCTTTTCAAGCATGGAGATTGAGATTATTTGGCGTATACTCGTTTCTATCATGGAGTGGATTTGACGTATGTTATGGAGATTACACGGAGAATGGCTGGGGCGGATCTAAGGGGTGGCCATGTATGCCATGGACCACCCTAAAATCTAAAAATAAGTTTTGTGTAGTGGTAAGAGTGTTTAGTTTTTAACCTTGAGGTCAAGAGTTCAAACCTTGGACCACCCTAAATCGTTCTTTTTTTCCTTTCTAATTTCCCCCCAACTAAACCCTAAATCTACACAAATATAAAATAATCTTTTATTTTTTTATTTTTCTTCCTTCTTTTTTTTTAATTTGTTTTCCTTTTTTTCTTTATTTCTTTTCGTTCCTTATTTCCCCCAACTAAACCCTAAATCTACACAAATAGAAAATACGGTAACCCTCTTTTGTCTCTCTCCTCAAACGCAACAGCCTCCTCTACCCTCTCCTTCTCAATCAAAATCACATATTTTCTTTTCGTTCTTTATTTCCCCCAACTAAACCCTAAATCTACACAAATACAAAATACGGCAGCCCTCTTTTGTCTCTCTCCTCAAACGCAACAGTCTCCTCTACCCTCTCCTCCTCAATCAAAATCACATATTTTCTTTTACAAACATAAAAGACGCAGCACTAAAGTAGTAGAATCCGCTTATCTCTTTCTCTCTCCTCAAACGCAACAGTCTCCTCTACCATCTCCTCCTCAATCAAAATCACCTATTTTCTCTTATAAACACAAAAAATGCATCACTGAAGCAGTGGAATCCTTTGATTTTAGGTATGTCAATGTACTTTTAGTACTTTCTACTATGTTCGTGTATGTTAATGTGTTTTTAGTATAACCTACAAAGTATGTTAAGAAATCAATTTGAGAATTAGTGGAATCCTTTGATTTATAAAGAGAATTTCAGGTTTTGAAATCAATTTCAGGAATGATTGTTTCTTACATATCATAGATTGTGTAAATGCAAGAGTTGAATGATCGATTTACACCCGAAAATGTTGAGTTGTTGAATTGTGTGGCATGTTTGAATCATTGTTCTTCATTTCAAGGTTTTGACACTAACTCACTTGTGAGGTTGGCAAGATTATACCCAAATGACTTTGTGGATGTTAGTGATAAAGAGTTGTCTAGCCAACTTGAGACTTATATTGAGTGTGTGAAGATGGACGATAATTTTTTCGATTTGAAGAGTATCTCGGATCTATGTAGGACTCTTGTGCGTACAAAAAAGCACAAAACGTTTGGATTTGTGTACAAGCTTTTAAAGCTACCTTTGTCTTTATCGGTGGCTACCGCAAGTGTTGAGCGAGTATTTTCTAGTATGAAATATGTGAAGAATGAGTTGAGAAATCGAATGTCCAATCCATGGCTTAATGATAGCTTAGTGACACTTGTGGAGAAAGAAGTGTTTGCTACAATCGATGATCGAGATAACGCATTAGTAAGAGAAGAATTCAATTACGTTTAGACTAGAAATATATTTTCATTTTTAGTTGTAATAGTATATTAATGTATTTTGACTATATATTAATCGGACATTTTTTAGTTCAATGATATTTTTGGCACACCCTAAATTCTAATCCTGGATCCGCCCCTGGCTTGACCATTCTTTTTTAGGTTGAATTCTTAAGAAGTTCAAGTTATAAAGTGAAGTCATGGACGATGACTAAAAGTTATTTTAGTTGAAGTTTCTCGTTGATGACAGAGAGTTGTTATATTTTTATTGTTGAAGTCTATCGTTTGAAATTGTTCCTCATTTGATGTTTGATATTTGATTTTGTAATTTTCCATTGGAATACGCCAGAGTTCTAGAATCAAAAAATTTCCTGCTTTCTTCGACAAATCCCAACATCAATTCCAAATTTATTAAGCCCTTTATAAATATTTGGTAATCGCACTCTTTTTCATCAACCAAAACGTTATCTCCTAACCATCCTCATGAATGCAGCTCGTTTGTCCATTTTATCCGGAAACGAATGTATAATAGTAACATGAAGAGGCTAAGTAAAAAGATTCTATTTTCTGCCACCGATTTCTAAGAAATGTGGACCTGTATAGTTTCCATTCTTTTCAAAATCGTGGATAAAATGCATGATGACTGGCTCTGGTATCACAAACCCAATATTTTCATTATCTTCTTGTTTGAGTGACTGAAATGAAATTCCAAAATAGTTTCTTGTATCGTTGAAGGCATGTCCACCAGAATTCCCAGAGTTTATAGCAGTATCTTTGAGTGTAGGCATATCACCAAACTCGATAGGAGAGACTCCTTTTAAAAAATCATCATCATCAACAGAAAGTGTGGCGATGTCTCATTCCTGTCTTGATAGCAAGTATGGTGCCCAAGTACTGTGCGTCTGAGCCACGCTTTTTAAGCTTCACCTACGTGTAATGTTCAACTGAGTATGAATTATAAAGAACCATCTTCCAAGTGGTAGCAAAGCCACTGCTACTCGAGTTGTACTATTACTTCATCTGCCACGACAACGACAAGTTGGGCTCCATGTGGACGCAAAACACCTTCTCCACTACACCCATCTTCGATAACACGCTTGATGTCGTCCTAGAAACAATAATAGCCAAGTCTCCATTCTCGAGCTCAAATCTTATTTATAGGATTTATACAGACCTTTTGTCTCTCCTTATTTATATATGTCTGTTACATAATTTAACTAATAAATGTACAATAATATCATGTCTAGTTAAATTACAAATACATTTTATTATTATCTAGATATTATATACAAAATATAACCTTATCAAAAACACTAGATAAGTAGAAGGTCTTCGTGACTCAAGAATTATAATTAACTAAACAAGTTATATTATAATATGATTATTTAATAGGAACCAAATTAAGAACTACTAGATTACCTGAAGAATGTATTGAAAGTCTGGTTTACGACTCAATTGTTCATAAGCTCTTAGTTAAAGAGATGGTGTACTACTTTATTGGGACAAAATGGAGTTTTGTTAGTCTCTTAAATACGTGAAAATCGACCTGTAACCATAAACTTTACCTCCTTATACAAAGTACTTGTACTTAAAAAACATTCAGCATGCAAGCATGTTTTGTACTTGAATGATAATACAAAATTGAGTTATGAATTGCCAAAGATCTAGTATTTCTCGACTCTGATCTAGTATCAACCAACACATATGGATGACTAAGATCCACAATTGCTCTCGGCTCATTTAATTTAAAATAGACAAACTAATGATTACAGATGTGCCCAATAAAATCTTATCAACTGCGAAATCAGACGGGTATAAGGATCTGGAGCTAAAAAAGATGAAAATGCAATCTAAGAACATACATTTTTTACTTTAGAATAATTCTACTTGTAATATTGGCTGTAAATAATAAGGGAACGTTGTAGAAATTGAAAATTTATTGATGAAGCTGGTACTGGAAAGCTACTGCTAGACTCCAAAAACATCAAAGAACTATATAAAATGAGTAAATGAAAAGAATGAGCAATATTAATGGTTGAAATTCAAATCTAAAATAGATTTCAAGTAAAGCCAAAATGTATACCCGGAGGATGTCAGAAAATATTTTTAGTTTTCATGAAATTGAAGGTTTAGATGATGATAGATGAAGTGTTAATTTTTCTGGAAAACTAAAGACCAACTGAAAATAAGAATTAAATGCTAGTGGCAGTCCTAAAATAAGAAGATGGTCTTTTGTATATTTTTAATATGCGTTTTATTTTTATTTAAATTTTATTATTTTCTTTCTAATTTTTATTTAAAAAACTTAAAGATACAACTAACCATGATCCTACTTAATTTTCTACCATCAATCGAATCTATTATTGTATACTAAATTAATATATGACCCATGAACGAAAAATTCATAACTTTTTTTTTAATTGACAGTTGCGGTTTATGCAATTAGCAATTAATATAATCATACCTAATTTTACAACGACTAATATAATGTATTGTAATTGAAAAATGTAACACACTATTCTCCAACCAAGCGATGTCCAACTATTATACAACAAAGTAATTTTTAAAATAAAATAAAATTATTACGTGAAGTGATACAATAAAAAAATCAAAGTTATTATGTGAAGTTAGTATTTTTGACATTTTTACCGTCGATCTAAAAAATACCGTACATATATAATTATTTTGTGGAGTTACTATTATTGTTTTAGAATTTTTTCTTCTTTTCCATTCTATCCATTCACCCTATTTTTCTCTCTAAACATATTTTGTTTAATCTAAAATTTAAAAAATTAAAACTAAAAAAAGTTAACAATAACACTATTAATTAAAGTGTCACTCTTTACCTTGAAAACCACTTAATCATATCTCTTAACACTTTATAACTTACTTACAAAAAAAAATTGTATCTTAGTTATTATAAAGGTTTCTCAAAATCACAATAGTTATTTTGTTTTATTGTAAATTGATATTGTTTTTAGTTAATATTCGTCTTTCGTAAGTGATAGCATACTAAAAATATAAAAAAAAATACAAAACAAAAAAATAAATATTAAAAATAAAAAAATAAAAAAGCGATACACATCCATCAATGCTACGGCGAGAGGACTTGAGCATGAGGGCTATTGACGTAAAAACGTTGTTCCATCGTCGGACGAAATCAATCATTTTTTTTTATCGTCGGACGAAATCATTTTTTTTTGTTATTTTAAATCATCTTTTCAAAAATGTAAAATATAAAAAGGTGTTAATCTCTTCCCTATCCATGTTGATCGGAAAAAAACATGCTTTGTTATTATTATGTTTATAAATTTTATATTTTACAAGCTTTAAAAAAAATGGATTAGTTTAGATTTTGGGTTTAGGGCTCCCAAATCATGGGATAGGGACGAATAATGTCATTACGTTTTTAACTTTTAAAAGAAAATTGAGAGTTTTTTTAAGAACGACAACTTTATAAATATTGTCAAACCAAAACATACAATTTTACAAAATACTTTTAATTATTCTTTTTAACATTTTTCAATCACGAAAATGATACCAATTTTTTTTACATGCCAAAATACTCAACAAAAAACACAAACTCCGAATTTTGACAAAAATCCAGATGTTATATCTTCATATCCAAAATTAAAGAAAATTAAAGAATGAATATCTTACCGACAAAGTTGTATCTTCATATCCAAAATTAAAGAAAATTAAAGAATGAATATCTTACCGACAAAGAAAAATTATGAGTTTTGGTTTTTTTTTTATTATCTAAAAAACGAAATTTGTAAGAGATTATATTTTTGGTTCGAAAAGGAAAAGGAAAAAGTGAAAACAGATTTGTAAAAGTACTTAGATTTATATAGTCAATGGACATTTAGGATACTATAGAAAAAACTTATCGTAATTGATCTTCACAACAATAATACTATTCTAATTATAGTAGTTTCTACTTTTAAAATTCGACAAAAAAATAAATACAAATCTATAACTCTTTTAAACTCTTTCATATATAATAAAAAAAATATTAAATATAAATGATTTTAAATTCGATACCTATCAACACATCGCTAACTATCAGCATATAATTATATAATTAAATTTTTATTTTTAAAATTTTATACAAATATTTATAACTTTATATATTTAAAACATGTCAAAATATTTATATCTCATGTTAAATTATTAATGACCGATTAATCCGACTCGCATAACACTGTTTATAAGCTTGATCTCAACCAATCTTGTTTAGTTGTTGGATTTCTGGAATCAGTTTTAAGACAAAATTCCTGAACTGAACCTATTATGCTCGTGTGGTGTGTGACATACTAATTAATATATTTCAATCTTCAACGATAAAATCATAAAATCTACAAATACATGTCTGGTGGGTTAAAACACTTTTGGGGATTAAATTCTAAAATACATAAACAAAACAGCCATAGGTTCATAATTACATTACATTATATTATATTATATAAACACATTCTTGAAACAAAAAACAGTAACAACTAGTTAATCAGCACCACCGTAACCATAACATATCGAAAAGTGGATATACTTAGCCAAAAACATCCCTAATCCAACCCTTGAAAAAATGGCTGTATTAACTTAACCAAAATACAATTATATAAAACCAAAATCTAGACACCATAACCCTAATTAGCACGACCTTGACTTCTTGGCACCATACACAAAAAACAACTCTAGATCGGGTGGGTTAAAATACCCGTTTTTTGGTGGATCCCTCTTCTTCCCGTTCGAAACCGGCTTCTTCCTCGGCGGCGGTGGTGGCGGAAACATCGGCTGCGGTGGAATCCGACAATCCGCACGCGTAGGAGTTACACAACCTTCTTCCTCGAAGACACATTCTTGAGTCACCATTTTGTTTAACTTTCAGCTAATGAGAGAGAGAGAGGAGTATTTATAAAAGATTATTAACTTTAAAAAAAATTAGTAATGATGTTTAGCAGAAGATATTGGACTGGTGGTGTTCTTTCCGGAAGTGGCTAGGGGTTTATGAGGTTTTGTTAATTTTATGGTTTTATACAGAGACACGTTGATGCTTTTAGTGCCTACGTGGCGGCTTTCGGTTCAATTTCAATGCATTGAAAGATACGTGTCGATCGTTTGAGTTGTAACGAGTTGTGCGCGCCAAATGTCTGGCTCGTGAAATGAGCGGTCTATTTATTTTATTTGTTTAATTGAAAATAGATGAATTTATATGAATTCCATCGCAACTTGTGATCTAACTTTATTACGTATTAATTAAACCTATTTATCTATTTTAACTCGTTTTATAAGCAATAAATGGGTATCTTTATCTAGAGTAGACAAGTTGCCACTAAAATGTAGGTAATTTATAAATGATAAGTTTGGTATTTTCATTTATGTTAGGTTTGCGAAATTATTTTTAATTTGATGGTAAAAAAATAACTATATTTTATTCGCACAATTGAATGTTATTTTGGTTATGAAAATAGTGCTGAATAAATAAAACAAAAATAATTGCGTAACTAGAATTTTAATCGTGAAAACATTTTTTCAGTTGTGTAATTATAGGTAAATATAGGTTGTTTAAATATGAATAGAAAAGTTGCATAAATATTTTTGGTTGTAAAATAAATCGAGAAAAACCAATCGTGTTCTAATTAGAGAATTACGTGTATTTTACATACTAAAAAACATGTATATTGTTGCGTAAATAAATAAAACAAAAAATCTTCAAAAATACATTCTACATATTTTATTTATTCTATTTTGATCGTTTTTAAAACATCGATATATATGTTATATTAGAACAATTGCTTTTAGTTAGGAATTAAAAGATATAGATTCTTTAAAGTTAAAAATAACTACAAATACAACAATTGAAACATTAAAGATGAAATAAAATAATTTTTATTTGAAACGCGATTGACTAGTTACTTTATATTAAAATGCGTGCGATTTTTTCATTAAATTTTGTTGTTGAAAATTTTGATTTAAAAGATTTGTGAATTTGGATTTTAAAGCCAGGAAACTTATTCACAAACTAATTTTTATATACGTACGAGTTTTTATGTCGTATGAAATTTCCGATAAACCTATAAATTTAAATTATTTTTGGTATTTTTATTCTTTTTCACGTGGTTATCTATAACTTTCTTTTAAACAATGTATGTACCTATTTAATACTCTGTTTTCAGCTATGGACCAATCTGACATGTTTATGATCTAATTTCAAAACTAGATAACCAGGTATATTTGGATAAGTATTGGATACCTATTTTAAGTTAATTATCAATAAAATATATTATCAAATAATTAATTACTAAAAATATCAATAAATATTTAAAATATATTGGGATAAATAATTTTTTAACTTATAACTTAGGTGTATGGTCAAAGTTTTGACAAAAAAATATTTAATCTAATTATGTATATCTATTAAGGTAATTTTAATTTTAATATTCATAAAATTTCCTTTTTACATTCTATTGATGAATAATGTTCTATTCCAATCTTGTTTTCCTTGTATTTTTTGTTTTACTTTTTTCTTTTCCATACATCTTACGTTACAAAGCTTTGTGTTCATGCTTTCTCGATAACATATAACACAATTTCATGTAAGTTGATCTTGAATTTTTTGATTTTTGTATCTCAATTTTATACCTGGACTATGTTTGTGATTTTGATTTTGATATCCATAATGCAATGTTTACGGTTTTATTGAATCAAAACTTAAAATTAACAGTATAATAAGAAAAAAATTATGTGTAGATACATTTCTCAATCGAACTCAATTATGTTTTCGTGAAAATTGGACTTTATATTTTAATTTTTTGTCTAAGATATATTTATGGTATTTGACTATTTTATTTTTTGTGATTTATTATATTTGACTGTAATTTGATCGATTTTTTTGTTTATGTTTGTAACTAATTTGTTGAGAAGTGAATACAATTGTCAAAAGCTGAAAGTGCAAAAACAAAACGGGTGCGAGTTTTGGTCATAACAGATTGTTAAACGACATCTAAGTTATGATTAAAGGAATTTACCTATAACAACCTCGTTAAGGATTTCAAGTACGCGGTATAATTCAACAGTTAAAACACCATAGAACGAAAAATCTAAATCCAGACTTAATAGAAATGAGGATTAGTTTCAAAAAGTGAAGGAATATATCTGAAATTTCTTTTTAAATGTGTTTGAAAATGACTGATACCACAAATTGAACTTTTGTTGTTTTCTTAATGTACAAATAATCAAAGGTTTTCCACCGGATTTTGACAATCTTAGTTTATATGTATACTTGAAAAAGTAGGATGTATGTCTACTGTCACGGTCCTACTTTCCCAGTGGACAAGCTAGCATCTATCTCTCCGTGCAGATCATGATATGTTCCTACGATCTACCGATACTAACGGACATTTTTATATGCAGGTACTTATACTCGATCGCTCATATCCAACCTTTATACTGTTTGTGTGCCACATGAGAAAGGCTGGCTTGTGTCCTAAGACGTGCTCGGCATAGGTGCCACATGGGCGGAATAGCTAAACCCATGACAGATGGTATCATAACCGGAATCCGTCTCTGAGAGAGAGCTACGCTGGAGCCAAGCGTAACGTCCCGATGACTAAGACCAACCTGTAAGACCAACTCCCCTGTAAGACCCAAAAGAGGCATGTATGGAGACCGGGATGTGCGAAGATCTCTTCATCGTGGGGCCTGAAAAATTAGCGAGTGCGTGCAGAGATAGCTGTTACCCAATAAGACCCAAGAGAGCCATATTGAGTGAGCACGGAGTGCGTAAGGTGACTTGAGGTAGGCTGTAGGGGCAATGCGTAAGGCCATGAGCGGATGCTCATCGGAAAATTGGACAAACAAGTGTGGCGCAAGCATTGTTGGATGGAGGAGAAGTGCGCCAACGCAAGAGTTTCTCAAGAAGGTCAAGTGGGGACTAGAAACTTAAGAAGTCTCGTTGCGGAGTATGGCGAAGCAACAAGACTTGGTCGTGGCTATCCAGATCCAGTCGGGGTGGTCGTGACGAGGACGCTCGCGTATTGCAGGTGGTAGAGTGTCACGACCCGACTTTCCCAGTGGACAAGCTAGCATCTACCTCTCTAAGCAGATCATGGTATGCTCCTACGACATGCCGATATTAATATGCGTCTTCAAATGTAGGTACTTATAATCGATCCCTCTTATCCAACCTTTATACTGCTTGTGTGCCATATGGGAAAGGTTGGCTTGTGTCGTAATGCGTGCTCGGCATAGGCGCCACATAGGCGGAATACCTAAGCCTATGACACTAACTACTCAAGGAAAAATAGTTTTGAATAGAAAACTTAACTATAAAGAAAACTTGACACACTCTTGCTCGGTTTACATGACTAGAAGGGAACCGCTCCATTCAGTAAAATATAAAGGAAAACATTTATTATTGTATGTTGTTATGTTTGGAGTACCATATTTTTATTTGGAAAAGCACTGGGTGGATCTTACGCATTTGCTTCCTCTTACTTTAGAATAATTAGAGGAGGATAATAGTTCACGAAGTGGACTAAGAGATATAGTTTGACATAAAATACTAAATTTGTCGATTTAGAAGGTTTGTTTGAGATATAAAGTTGTCGGTAATCATGTGGCTCCAAAGAACCACAAAACCTATTTCTCAATCTGGCTACCAAGATAATGAGAAGACTATGATCGAGCGAGCTGAAAGTCTTCATAATATTATGAACCTTCAAAAGGAAGTTAAAGATCTTCACAAAGTTTTTGCTGAGGTATTGTGTGATACAATTTTGTTAGTTACGTTTAGAGAGGAATAATGAAATAAGATGAAGCGGATGAAAAATAAGATTTACGTTCTTGTTGAAATTTTAACATCCACATCTTATAAAATTATTCCAACAAGAATCATTCTCGAACACCAACAAAAATATGTCTATTTTAACTTTTGAATTTAAATTCTGTTATACTTGTTGTCAAAATATATGAGAATTGTTTGATTTAATTGTAACAGCTAGGTTAACATCAGAAATTGGAGCAAATTGTTTGATTTAATTGATAATTTATTTGATAGTTTAATGTTTGGGAGAAAGTTTGAGTCTTAAAGTTTAGTTAATATGCATTAGAATTGTTAGCCTTATGTTCTCCCACATGTTTTTGCTGGTGATTTTAGAAATATATATACTGCAAACTAGAGAGGATTAACATGTGACCTATCGATAAGAAGAATGATGTTTTTGTACTTTGATAATCCTAAATATTTTAAGGGGAGGGGGGGATTATGAGTCTAAGATATTTTCACGAGTGATAATCTAGAGAGAGAAATACGGGATAACTAGAGAGATAAGCTCACAAAATTCAGAATAAAGTAATATATATTCATCATTTCTGATAAAAGGGATCCTTTTATATAGTAGTGATGGTGCGCCTAAATGTCACAGTAATTGTCTATTTAAGGTTAGTTTCCTCTATTATTTCACTAATCTCAACCATAGTTACTAATTATTACACAAAATATCCCTCCATGTTACACATTTTTGGGGCCTATTTTACAAAACTTAAGTGAAGCCAAACTAGGCATATATTTAAGAGATCTGACCCATAGTCCAAATAATTCTCACATTTATCAGTAGTCCATTAGTCCTTACGAAGATATATATATATAAGTGAGGACTACCTTGGTGGACGCCTCATACGCGCCCGACCTGCTTTATCTTGTAGCCTTCATCGGAATGGTGATTATATCATGAGGATTGTTGACCTGGTGACATGCATACTTTCAAGAGTGACCTTTGGATGATCTGGCATGTCAAACAATTCTTCCACTTTCCCATATGTGTGCTCTGCAGATTATTGAAGAGGGTTATGGTAGTTTTCCAGTTCTCTAGGCTCTCAAAAACTGAGAGACATTTCGTCTGCTTGGCCTTTCATGATCGTTGGAGGCCCATATAGTTGCCTATAAATACACTTACACCTTTCATAAGCTATAATTGTTTTTTTCATAATCTAGAGAGAGAGACACCTTACAGAGAGAGAGAGAGAGAGAGAGTAAGTGCTACCCGTTGTTTCTTAAAACACCCCTAAAAGATTTTTCTTCTACCGTTTTTACTCCTCATATACCATTTGTTGAGGCTTACAAAGTCTACAACTTTAGACTATTTTTCCATAAAAAAAAGAGCTGAAGAAAGAAAAGAAGTTGGTCTACAAGACGAGGAGCCGAGACCGCTTACTATCAATTAAACCACGTACTACGGTATGTGGCTTCCGACCGAGAAATAATCTGAAGCGGCATCAACTTTAAATATCAGAAGCACAACCATCCCTTGTAGTACTTACCCCCTTGGTCAAGCTTGTCTATCACACGACAAGGGTAACCTTGGTACTTCAAGGAAAAAACCCCCAAGAGCTCATATATTATAATGGGTGGTAATCATAAAAAAGAGGAAAAATAAAAAGATCAAACTCCAAAGAGAAAATGGTCTCCTCGGCCCCTAGAGAAAACATAGGTAAAAGTTAAAATTAAGGAGCCCACCACTCCCAAACATACTTCTACTATACTTCCCAATGAAGCTAGGATATCCCTACGTTCGTCAACGTAGAAATACCAGGGCCTACGGTTGAGCTCGTAGAAACACATCCCCTCGAGCCAGTGACGGAGCAAAGGCCAAGAGGGTTGGTCGGTGAACTTACGAAGAATGAAGGTCAAATTGTTGACAGAGCTAATAAAAATAAAGGCCACACTGTTGCCGGCTCTGATCAAAACAAAGCTACTTCTCAATCCGAGGCGCCAACCCCCAAGAGAAAACTGATACTAGAGCATCTACAAAGAAAAATAAAACCTCGAAGTCAAAAAATAAAAAAGAGGAAGTCGAATTACCCTCGGAGATTGAGGCCATTATTGGGAACAATCATCGTGATGTAAAAAACAAACACCTGATAGCCGTACAAAAATTTAGTTACTAGTACTACAATACCTCCGAGAAAGAGAAGCTTGGGGACCGATGAGGTGTCCCGAACTCGATCACTATTTGGTTTCTCATCATTGGGAAACTCCTTTGTCCATTGGGGATGATGAACTGGTAGTCTTCCTAGAGATACTCAAATAGGGGTTTTGGTTCCCCCTTGACCGTACTATGTTCAGGTTTTTGGAGCTAGTGGACATGTTCCCCAGCAAAGCGAGACCAAACTTGTGGTTTATTATGATGCCCTGCATCATGATGTCAAGAATATCCAGGTTATATTCTCTATTGAACAATTTATCAGGTTGAATACCGGTCTTGAAGAACCCGTATGTCCCCTTCCATTCCCTTACTCTAGGGAATAACTTCAAGGTGGTCGATAATTTCTTGAAAGACGATAAAAAGTAAAAGTAGAGTGTTTTCTTCGTCTCGGGGTTGTGGGAAACCAGAATCGAATAGTCGACTGAAAAGTCGCATCGGTTTCCCTGAAGTGGGCCAGTAAAGGTACACTATTATCCGAACTGATTTTCCTTTTGTACATTTTGTTTATGTTTATATTTTTATAAGTTTTTCTTTATATTGGATAAAAATGGTTTGAAAGGGATGATAGAGGATTTCGAAGAGCATCGAGATGATGCATAAGTCATATTTTCTCAACTGAGGGAGTGGGCCATAACTACTTGGTCTAACGAATTTCATCGCTGCTTTATTCCGACTTATCTAGCTAAGAACCACCTTTGGAGGGCCAATTTTTTTAAAAATCGTATTACTAGAGGAACTTATGGTGCCTGCCTCAGAAGTCGACGTGTTGAAGCGGTTGGAAGTAATTGATGTATGTGTGTCTATTTACCGACACGATCTAGGGCTTGAAGCCACCAGTCCCAAAAAAAGGTGATAATATCCTAGAGAATACAAAGGATATCAAGGTTGAGGCTAGGGCGGAGGTTGGTTATGCGGAGGAAAATATTGTTGTTGAGGGGGGATGACTCCAAGAGGGCATATAAAAGATACTCCTCCAAAAAGAAACGTAAGAGCCCACCCCACGACGAGAGCGACAGAGGGGTGGAGAGATTGAGGTTTTGTCAGATCACGATGTTGCGGAATTCGATCCTCTATTTCTTGAAAATTTTATTATCATCAATTCTGACTCGCTTCGAATGTCGAACGAAGAGTCTACAAAGTCTAAAGATACTAGATGGGCATCTTAAAAAGACCAGGAAGATGATGTTCAATCTGCTGAGCACCACGGGGCTGGCTCTCTGGCCGGGTCTCCCAAACCACACTTAGATATTTTCGATCTCTATAGTGACGATATGCTAGCCTTTCGGATCAATGACTTTATTGCTCCCTTAGTATTTTGTGAAACAAAAGCCAAATGGCTAACAGAGCGAAAAAATTTCTATACGGGGGAAACTCAAAGGATGAGGAACAGGATGAAGAGGTTGGAAGAGGAAGCCATCCAACTTAAGAAGACTACAGATGAGGTAGAGAAATGATTCAAAATGGAGGAAGAAATATTTTACCGTGAGAGAGAGCATTTCTTGTTGTTGAATGCGGAGAATGGCGCGTTTATCCATGACTTCAAGAGTTACTTCATGCGAGAAATCAATAACCTAAGGTTGGCGTAAGAATATACTGAAGCTGACAAGGATGCCACTCACAAGTATAGGCCTGTGAGCATTTCATTGGAAATACACGGTGCGTCGTCTGAGAGCTTTGATAGATCGTAGGTATATTCATCCAACTCATCGAAAGATGGATCAGAGTACAATCCTACAACATAGGGAATACTTGTGTAATTTTGTTGTTTTCTTTTTCATGTGGCACTGGTTTTATCCATGTATTTTGTGTAAAGTCCTTGCATTGTCAGGGCATTTTGTACTTCAGACGTTATTAATGGACATTTTTTCTCTTTGACAATGAAAGAAAATTTTAATATTAACAAACTTTTAGTTGGAAAACCCCATAAATCCAAGAAAGTATTATATGAGTGTTAAACTACTTTTACCAGAAGACCCCTCATATCCAAGAAAAAAATTAAATGGCTGTTGATCAATTTCGGTAAGAGGACCCTTCAGATCTAAGAAAAAGATTAAATGATTGTTGACTAACTTTCGTTGGAAGACCCTTCGGATCCAAGAAAAAAAATTAAATGGTTGTTGACCAACTTTCGTTGGAAGACCCTTCGGATCCAAGAGAAAGATTAAATGATTAGAATGAAAAGAAATGTTGGCATTGATAAGGGAGTAACTTGTCTGTCTTAACAGAAAATGAGTCAATTGCAAAAAGGAGAAGAGAACTATGCATATTATAGTATTTATGGTTTATCAGAAGACAATTTGTAAATAAAGTATTTTCTAAAGGACTAATGATGAAATAATACAAGACCACCAAGGACATAAACGGGACCCACGTTCCCCCACTATAAAAGGGAGCCCATTTATTTTTGGTGGGTGAACAATTCTTTAATATATTCTCTTTCTACTTTCTCTCTCTACATTTTGAGCTTTAGTCACATCAGGTCCAAGATCCAATATTCTTCTTTCTTGTCATTTATTCTCTCATCATTGGCGCCGTCTGTGGGAACATGTGATACCAAAAAGGAATCTTTTTCTTTGAAAATCGTGATCTGATCTTAAAGAATGAATGACGAAGCAGTCGGGGAGAGGGTCGGGAGAGATGTGGCCTGAGCCGTTTTGCTGTCTGAGGGCGAGGAAGCTCCGGGTCGGGAGTACTACGCACAGGGTCGGGATAAGCGACCGACTCTTATCATGACCACGAGACAGCTGCGGGAAGACATCGCGAAGCTAAACGCTGAAAAAGAGCGAGCACTAGATAATAAAAGATTTCGGAAAGGCAAAGGAAAAGAACCGGTCGTAGAGAACCGCGGAGAAGGCTATCCGACTATTGACCATCGTATCGATGCCCGACCTGTTCGCTATTATCGGGAGTCCCGCCCAGAAGACAGGCAGGATGGAAGAGCAGAGCAATACCAAAAGGATAATCGGGGAATCTCCGCTGAGTATACTTCGGATGACTCGTCGGGAAGAGAGTACCGACGCAAGGAAAGGCTAAACAAACGCGCGCAGAAGAGCAATTCCCGACGGAATAGGGCACCTCATTCTGACTGTCCCATGTTCAAGAAGGGTAGCACTGAGTAGAGAACGCCAGTGTCATTCGAGAAATAAGAGATGCTGACGGGCAGCAGAGAGGAGCGGGTAGTACTACCCTAGGTCCAGTGGAAACCATCAAATAGCCTGACCCAGGGGTACCGGGTCAGTAGCCAGTTCATCAGCCCGGGAGATGGAGGTTTGTATGGGATTCAGACTGAGGGGATTGGAGGCGGATCGTTTGGATTCAGAATGAATTGTAGAGCTTCGCCGTTGTCCGACGAAATATTGTCGGGGCATCTCCCGAAGAGGTTTCACATTTCCAAATTGGAGAAGTATGATGGTAAGAGGGATCTGGATAACCATTTCGAAGCCTTCAAGAATTTTATGTTGAGTTTTGATAATGACGATAAGTTATTATACCGGGCGTTCTCGATGACTTTCAAGGATCGGGCGTCTAAATGGTACAACCGACTACCACAGTTGTATTAAAAACTTTGGGATGTTCTGGATGATGTTCCGTCAGCACATTCTGGGAAGCAAAATTTTCCGAGCCAACGGTGATACGATCGTTAACTGTAAACAAAAACTGGGAGAAAGCCTCTGGGATTACACCAGAACGTGGCTCTAACAGCATATCGCTTAGGGTTTCTTCAAGGACCAATGAAGCAAGCGGTCACTAAAAAGAAAGCTTTTACTTTCTCCGCCCTTCTAGCTCAGGTGGAAACGCAGATATTGATAGAAGAAACCGAGGCGTCTGAATTGGCTGCACAAATTCAGCAGAGCGCGCATACGTCGGTCGTTATAAAACAGGGTGCTCAATCTAGCTATGCTCAGCAAGTCAAGCCAGTAAGCACAATACCACGGACCCAGTCCTTACCAATCAAGCCTCTCGATTCCCAGGGCCAAAGAGAAAAGAAGACGAGCCAAGTGGTTTTGCGACCCATGTCTAACAAGTGGATCCGACCTCCTTACTTCGCTGATT
Organism: Limnanthes douglasii subsp. nivea; assembly: GCA_036936605.1. NCBI lineage: Eukaryota > Viridiplantae > Streptophyta > Magnoliopsida > Brassicales > Limnanthaceae > Limnanthes > Limnanthes douglasii. The sequence continues at coordinate 102,297,053 of JAUPFV010000005.1, read as the reverse complement.
TGACAGAATGCGTGTCTTCAATCTATGAAAAGACTAAGAAGAGTGGGATGTATCGGAGGCCTTTCCCCATACCAACGCCTCGGGAACATAGAAATAACCGATACTATCGATACCATGAAGATGTGGGACACGATACTAAGGATTGTATCGCTCTAAAAAAGGAGATACAAATGCTGATAGAACACAGAAACCTACTCGAGTATGTGAAAAAGAAAGCGCAGCAGGGCGCAGCTTCGAAAGAAATCATGACGATACAGAAGCCTAAGACAACCATGGCGATTTCCGAAGTGACCGACCTTTTTGATGTCTCCGTCGAATATCTCGATCCCGATGTAAGTCGTAACCTCATCGGGGTCATCGAAGAAGAAGCTGCGGAAAGTAACGGAATATCAGAAACCTCTGTTAATTTTTCGAATCATTGACTATTTTTGGGGGTGATTCTATGGCAAGGATCACAAACTCCTTCCGAAAGCGACATATTGTGAACCTTGCTACTCAGTTAGAAGCTCGGCCCTATCCACATTCAACAGGCATCCCTTTATCTATTTTTTATTTCGACGACGAAGACATGCGAGACATAGTCGGTCCCCATGAAGATGCCATCGTTATTGGGGCGGCCATTGTGGGGGAAGAGGTTCGACGCATCCTCGTAGAAACCGGAAGCTCAGCGAACATAATATTTGCATCGACATTCGCTAAGTTCAGGGCACCCCCGGTAATTACACGTTCAGACCGAACTATTGTAGGTTTCACAGGTACGGCAGCGGACGTGGTTAAAGAATTTGAAGGCATCGTTCAGCTGGGCCGCGGGCCATTCAAGAAGGAGGTCACCGTTTTATTCGTCGTGGTAGACGCACCAACCTCCTATAATGCGATCTTTGGCAGGTCGTGGCTATCACGAATGCACATGGTAACGTCCACTATTCATCAATTCTTGAAATACGTGGTCGAGAACAATGTGGGGGTAGGGCGAAGCAGCCAGAAAGCGGCAAGAGAATGCTACCGAGCGACTTTAGCACCAAAAAGGGATTAAGAGATGGAGCAAGCGCGGGACTAGCAATTAGTGGGACTTTTTTTTGGGTCGCTACCCGTCGACGATCCCAGGGAAGCTCCCAGTTTTTTAACCACCGACGAAGAATGCGAAAACACCAATTTACCGAATGAAGAATTTTACAGATAGGAATCAAATTGTCACCAGGCTTCAAGAAACAGTTGGTATCGTTGCTATAGGAAAATTTGAATTTGTTCGCGTGGTACTCGAAGGACGTGACCAGAGTCCGAGAGAACCATATAATTCACAAGCTAACTATCAATAAGAATATCAGACCCATCTCACAAAAACGTCGGGCCTTTTCCCCGGAAAAAGTAGAAATCATTCTGAGAGAGGTTGAAAGAATGCTCAGCCTCGGGCACATGAAAGAATCAAGTTAGCCACTCTGGACGTCCAATCCTGTCCTGGTCAAAAAGAAGAACGAGAAGTGGAGGATATGTGTGGACTTTACCGACCTTAATCGAGCATGCCCAAAGGATCCCTTCCCGATGATGAGAATTGACCAGTTGGTGGATTCCACGTCGGGAAACAAATTACTCTCTTTTATGGATGCTTATGCTGGCTACAATCAAATCAAGTGGCACCCAGCGGATCAGGAAAGTACAACGTTTGTCACGGGCCGAGGGTTATATTGTTATAAGGTTATGCCGTTCGGGTTGAAAAACGCAGGAGCGACTTACCAAAGATTGGTTAACAAGACCTTTGACTGCCAGATTGGGAGGAATATGGAAGTTTACATCGATGACATGCTAGTGAAGAGCGACACAGACGAGGACCATCTCGCTGATTTGAGGGAAACCTTTGACAATCTAAGGGGTATAAATCTCAAGTTAACCCGGAGAAATGCTCCTTTGGGGTAAGGTCGGGCAAGTTCCTAGGATTCTTTGTTAGCAAAAAAGGAACCGAGGCAGACCCGATCCAATTACAAGCTCTTACCGACATGACACCACCTAAGAATATTAAGGAGGTCCAGATCTTAACCGGGCGCCTAACGGCCTTAAATCGATTTATTTCTCGTTTATGTGACAAGTGCGCTCCATTTTTTGACGTCTTGAGAAACGCTAAGAATTTTGTTTGGACGCCGGCCTGCAACACAGCCTTTTTGGGGATCAAAACTTATTTATCATGCCCGAACCTTCTCACGAAGCCACTGACAGGGGAGATTCTTTTTCTTTACATAGCGGTTTCAGATTTTGCAGTGAGTGCGGCACTGATCAGTGAGTCGGGAACGACTCCCAAAGCGGTATACTTCGTGAGCAAAAGCTTATTGGATGCGGAGACACGATATTTGAAGTTGGAAAAAAGGTCCTTGACTTTGGTGACCGCGGCGCGAAAAATGCGACCATATTTTCAGGCCCACCCAATTGTCGTTTGAACCTCGTTTCCACTCAAGTACGTACTTCAGCGACCAGACATGTCAGGAAGAATGTCTAAATGGTCGGTCGAGTTAGGCGATTTTGATATCAACTTTGAGCCAAGAACAGCTTTCAAAGGCCAGGCCCTGGCTGATTCTATAGTTGAATTCCATTTCGACCGACCAAACCAAGAAGCGTCGCCCGAAGAAGACGAGCTAGTTGAGTGGGTTATCCGAACTGATGGTGGGTCAAACGTCAATGGATGCGGCGCGGGCGTACAGATAGTCACCCCTACGGGAATAAGTATGCATCAAGCAATCCGATTTGGTTTTCCTACTTCTAACAACGATGTTGAATATGAAGCTGCCCTGGCCGGTTTGAGAGTAGCACAGGTGTGCGGGGCTACGCACGTACGTCTTGTTAGTGATTCTCAACTTTTGATTAATCAAGCCTCGGGAGAGTCGAAGCTAGGAAAGAGCACCTTGTTCAGTACTTAGCAGCATTGCGAGTATTAGCGGCGTCATTTGTCAAAGTAACATATGAACATGTCCCCAGAACCGAAAATGTGATCGCCGACTCCCTAGCGTCGGTACCTTGCTCCAGCAGTTACCCCTGGATATCCGAACAAGAAAACCCGTCGATTATAAAGAGGACAGAGCTGGATAATCGACCAGAAATTGCTTTTCAGGTATCTTCGGTAACCATATCGGACTGGAGAAGGGATATTATAGCTTTCTTAGCCGAAGGACTACTACCAGACGATAGTATCTCGACTCGGAAGATATGAAACAAAGCCCGGGGCTATGTTTTGTTGAGGGACATACTATACAAAAATTCGTTTAGCAGGCCTTTACTGACATGCTTGGGGTTAAATGAGTCACAAATAATTTTATCTGAGTTGCATGATGGAGAGGGCGCGGCTCACTGCGGTTACAAAGTGCTCATAAGAAGAATTTTTCTCGCCGGTTTTTACTGGCCAACGGTAACGGCTGATGCTAAGCGGATAGTAAAAACCTGCGACACCTGTCAAAGATTCGCGAATGCGATAAATATACCCGCGAGCCCTTTAGAATCAATATCTGAAGGCCTACCCTTTGACCGATGGGGAATCGATCTAGTAGAGCCGTTACCGATGGCATCCGGTGGAAGACAAACGATTGTGGTGGCTGTGGATTACTTTTCCAAATGGGTAGAAGCCGAGCCTTTATCGGGAACGAGAACTAAGGATATCATCAAATTTATTTGGTCGAATATCTGCTGTAGATTCGAGGCACCGCAGAAGCTCACCATGGATAACGGACCTCAGTTTGACAACAGCGAGATGAAATCTTTTTGTACGACCCATAGGATTAGGCAATGCTTTTCTGCCCCTTTCCATCGCCAAGCGAACGGGCAAGTTGAAGTTACGAACCAAACCATCTTGGACAGACTTAAAAAGAATCTAGAAGGAAAAGCTGGCAAATGACCAGATTACTTGCAGGGAGTATTGTGGGCTTACCGAACTACACCTCGAACGGCGACTAAAGAATCTCCTTATACCTTAGTATATGGCATGGATTCTGTTACCCCAGCAGAGTCAATCTTCCCATCTTTTAGGGTCGGTATCTATGATGAAAATAAAAACGAGGATGACAGACGGCTAGCTCTCGACCTGATAGAAGAAAAAATGAGCCAAGCTCAACTAAATTCTTTACATAATCAGACTTTAATGAGGAGTCGTTATGCGTCAAAATTACATCGGCGAGAGTTCAAAGTCGGAGATAGGGTTTTGAGAAGAGTTTTTCTGCATACCAGAGACAAGAGCCTCGGTAAAATCGCCCCGAACTGGGAAGGACCATACAAAGTAGTGGAAATGATTAAGAGTGGGACATACCGATTGCAGGACAAGCACGGACGTTTGTTGAGGCTGCCGTGGAACTTTGAACATTAGAAGCTATATTTGGCGTAGTGTTGTTGATCTTTGTAACTTCTTTGTAATTATTGTTTATGTAAGAACCTTAGGTCGGGGATATACTCTTTTCCTACCTCGGTGGCGCGAGAAGGTTTTAATGAGGCACCCATAGCAACCGACATTTTTAATCCAAAGTTTTGCCCTTCAAATTCCGAGGTATTAAAAAGGAGTCCATTAGCTGACGAGCTGATAGACAACTTTTGACAATCTTATTTGATAAACAGAACCTTAATAGGTTTTTCATTGATTAACTGATCTACATTTTATTCCCGACCCTACGAGAAAATTTTTCAATTATACATTGATCAACAGAACCTTAATAGGTTTTTCCAGTGATTAACTGATCTACATTTTATTCCCGAACCTATGGGAAAATTTTCAATTATACATTGATCAACAGAACCTTAATAGGGTTTTCAGTGATTAACTGATCTACCTTTTATTCCCGGCCTATGGGAAAATTTTCAATTATACATTGATCATCAGAAACTTAATAGGTTTTTCAGTGATTAACTGATCTACATTTTATACCCGACCCTATGGGAAACTTTTGAATTATACATTGATCAACAGAACCTTATTAGGTTTTTCAGTGTTTAACTGATCTACATTTTTATTCCCGATCCTATGGAAATTTTTCTTTTTAATTAAGCATTGATCAACACATTTTTATTGTCTCCAGAAATTTCTTAACAATGAAAACAATCATTCTCGACCAGGTATCGCATTACAGAAGCATATCGGAAAAAACTTCAAAATTATGGGAAACTTATAAAGTGATCCGTTACAAAACAAGTCAAGAGGGTTCTACAGACCCATACGATTCATAATCTCAAACAAAAAAAAGGTGGGTGAGTTTAAGCGTCCTCCTCCTCGGGCTCAGTCTCTGTATTGTCCGACTCTTCATCCTCGCAGACCACGTCGAAGGGACGATATTCCTCGGGAACATCCAACCACATGGACCCAAGGGGGAGATCGGGAAAACAATTGTGAAATGTCAGCACATAAGCAGCTTTCGCCTCGGCAGACTCATTTTCAGATCATTTCTGACACTTGTCAGCAAATAGAGCGTTAGAATTTTTCAGATCGGCATTCTCTTTCGCTTTCTTCGCCGCGGAGTACCGAAAGTAACGGCTCTGAATCTTCGACACTACCAATTGTTCGGCTCGGTCGTCTCGGTCCCTTCTGACCCGCGCCAAGGTTTTTTCCACCTTCTTCAGTTTTTCCTCCAAGAGCCTTTTGGATGCCCCTTCTTTTTGCACTTCCTCTTCAAGCGCGGAGACATTCCTCTCCGCTTCCGTCAGCTTCTGGCTTAGCTCTCCTGCCCGCCTTTCTTTAATCGACAAAGACACAATCATATTGTACAAGGACAAGGACAACCCGTCCGTTATCCGCAACGGAAAGGTATGAGGACTCTGGGGCACTGACAGAACAGACAGCTTAGTGCCACTTGATGACGCCGCGGCATCTGTTGATACCTTTGAGGGACCCGCATCGTCATCATCGGGGATCACCACTACCGGAGCACTCTCGACCGGTACTGCTGCGGGATCGGCCACTATCCCACCCTTATCCTCCCCATATTGCTCAAACAGCGTGGAAATAGTTGCATTATCGACGAGAGCAGGAGCATCGACAGGGCCACTCTCCTTTTGCTCGAGCACCATCCGCCTCAGCTTTTTCCTTCCGTTTTCTGATCAACTCCTCAGATCGATGAGCCTCGCCATCCTCAGCAGCAACTTCATCCCTTTGTCCCACCGCGTCGACCTCTGCAGCCTCGGCATTCGCCTGCTCGGCCTCCTCATCCGATTTGGGACGCTTGCTCGGTGCCTTGTTACGTTTTGGCAAGAACAAGTGTGCGTCTGGCGCCTCTGTCTTTGCGACCAAATCCACCAAGCTGGGTGGTTGGTGCAGCTGTTCTACGGTGAGAGGTTCCAAAGAGCAACGCCAGAGGTTGTTCGTGATCAGGTTCCTATTCTTGAAGGCGCGATGGGTTGCCCGATCCCAATTCTTCCTGGCATAATCCTTCAAAATTTGGAAGGTCACTTTGCCAGGTTTGAAGTAGTCCTTCTTTAATTGCTGGATGAATTCCTTTGACACTGCACAAGGGTCGGACAATTTTCTAATATATATATATATATATATATATATATATATATATATATATATATATGCATGGTTACCATCAGGAACCCAGGTCCGCAGCAATTGCCTCGGGTTCGCCTTGGTATAGGGGCGGCCATTTTCCTAGCCGCCGCTAAGGAAGACAAACCGATGCTTCCAGCCTTTGTCGCCTTCAAGGAAGTCGTTTACAATCTTCCAAGTGTTGGCCAAGGAAGAGTAGAAGAAGGATGAGTTGGGGGACTTCGAGAGCCCCGGACATGGCTATATACTCGGTCATCGGCATGACCCGACCAGATAGGCGTGAGGCCATTATGCATGACATCAACGTATACCACGCGTTGGGCGTGAGCTGTGAGAGGCATATGCTTAGGGTCTTGAAATACAGAGCGATCTTAGGATCCAGAGGAAACCTGAGGCCCCACTTAAAGAGCTCTGTGAAAATGATGATCTCTTGCGACCGAACATGCACTGGCGTCTCGCCAGGAGCGGGGAATCGTACAGTTACACACTCCAGGATTCCCCACTAGATCAGAAGTTGTGCCTGTTCCGCGGCAGAGAAGTAAAGGTATTTTCCTTCAAAGAGGGAAATAACGTTGTCCCTTGGCAACAGGCCATGGTAAGTTGTAGTGATGACCGCCTCAATCTCCACGGGAAGAGGCTCTTTGGGAGGAGCAACAGCGTTGCCAACAACGACAATACCCGCTCCAGCATCCAAGACATTCGCCTCTGGCTCTTCAGTATCTTCTTCTCGGACCGCATCGGGTCTAGGGGCTGGCCGCTGGAGGGTCGTCCAATTGGGCAAGAGGGTCTGTAAAACTGGAGCTACTTCCGGTACGGGCGAGCTCCAATTCTTTTTTCTGTTGACGAGCACGCTCGATCTCCAGATCTTGACGGTCCAGTTCTTGTTGGGTAACGCCCAAATGGGTACACGCGGTATTGACGTCGGTCCGGTACCCTTGTATGAAAGGTGTAAGCTGAACCATTTAAGGAAAATTTCCCCCCGCACGCGAAGTCGAGGTATTTGAGTCTCCCATAGGAAGAAACCTAGCTTTTCCTTGGCGCCTAGGAGGACAAGGGGTCGGGATAGTATGAGAATTTACCGACGAAGGCATCGGACGGTCGATTTGAGTAACAGGGGAGTGTGGAGAGCTGTTGCTGGAGGGGATAACAATGGTTTCGCGGGTTCGAGCGCCTGACGGTTCGGGTACAACAAATAAATCACCGGGGATAGGATTAGGAAGGACAGGGTCGTGGGGAAGAGGCACGGGCGTAAAAGTCTTGGTGTCAGAACTCCAAATCAGTCCCGCAGCTCGGTACTCTTCAGCTCGGTCACTAATACTGGCCCAGTCGACAAATCCATACGCAGGCTCCTTATTCTTCTTTGATTTTTGCTTTAGCTTCGGGTTCTTACTTTTCATAAACTTGGCTCTCTCTCTAGAATAGTTCGGACAACACTTTCTCTCTCTAGAATTCCTCTAAGAGCGATTTTAGTGAATAGGTTATTTATAGGCAGCTCTACTTAACCGCTTTATGCATGGGGGAGTCCAAACGACGAAAAGAAGTGGGAAGTCGAAGAGCCTTTTGAAGAGATGTGCAGACAAGCACCCTTCGAATAAAAGGACGACACGTGTATGTTTAGGTCTGGCTAGCATCGTAGGTCTGTACCGACTAGTTCAGATGGATACGCTAGATGGGCCTCATATACCCAGTTTGTTTTCCAAAGCCTGATTACCTATTTTGGCCCATGGGAAATCTATCAATCAGGATCAGTGGCAGACCCATGATAAGGTTTTGTAAGCGTCAATGATTCATAGCCGTCCCAGAAGCTTTAACAAAACGTTTGGAGGGTCGATCATTATTTAAGAGAGCGGTCAGTCAGGGAACAGTTCCTTAAACCACTCTAATACCGGGGTAATACGGTCAATTGATACCGAAGCATAGAGGACAGAGGCGTTACGAACTGATTCATTTACAAGTCTTCATTCTCGACACTCTTGAAGACTGGGGGGCTACTGATAAGGGAGTAATTTGTCGGTCTTAATAGAAAAGGAGTCAATTGCAAAAAAGAGAAAGGAACTATGCCTATTATAGTATTTATGGTTTATCAGAAGACAATTTGTAAATAAAGTATTTTGTAAATGACTAATGATGAAATAATACAAGACTATCAAGGACATAAACGGGACCCACCTTCCCCACTATAAAATGGAGCCAATTTATTCTTGGTGGGTGAAAAAGTCTTTAATATATTCTCTTTCTACTTTCTCTCTCTACATTTGAGCTTTAATCACACCAGGTCCAAGATCCAATATTCTTCTTTCTGGTTATTTATTCTCTCATGAGGCATGACAATCTCTATGAGATTAAAATGGCAAAAATGGTTTATATTCATAAATCGGCTATGCGGGCACCTCGCTAAAACCTTCCTACACCGCTAAGGTAGGAAAGAATATGCCACCGAACTTTACACAAGTTAGACACCATATGGATACAAATTTTACATTCATTCTAAATAAAATTTTAAGTGCTCCATGTTCCACGGTTGCCAAAGCGCTCTCCCTTATCAATTTTAAAGCCGATACGTTCCCGATTTTCCATTTACAGTTACCGTGTATAGGCCTTCCCAATTAGGTCTCAAATTATCGATTCTTTTATCTTAAAGATATAATAATACTTTCCTGAGGACGATGTCTCCTACATTGAACTCTCGTTGCCTGAATCTAGGCGTATACCTGCTCCCCATCAGCGTTTGGTAGTACATAGAATTCAGTTGTGCCCGACCTCTTTTTTCATAGATCAAGTCTAAGTCATCATGCCTTCCCTCATCATTACCATATTCGAAATAATCATGCACTTGAAACAAAGGGAAGACTACCTCGAATGGTGTCATTAAATCCATCACATAGACTAATGCAAAGGGGGATTCTTGCGTTGTTATTCGAGGAGTGGTTCAGTAAGCCCATAGTACCTGTTTCAGATAGTCTGGATATTTTCCAACTTTACCCTCCAAATTTTTATTGAGCCTATCAAAAATTGTTTGGTTGGTTACTTCAACTTGAAATTTTCCTATGGGTGAAAAGGTGATGTAAACATTATTGTATGCCCCGGGAAGAGCAAAAAGCTTTTATGTTTTTGTTGTAAAATTGTGGGCTATACTAATTGTCAGCACCCTCAGGACAATAAAATGACAACATATGTTAGAAATAATGAATTTGATCACATCCTTTGATTTTGTGCAACCACTTGGAAACATAATCCACTGCAACCACTATTGTTTATCGGCCTCTGGAGGCCATCGACAATGGTCCGACCAAGTCAATACCCCATTAGTGGAAATACAACGCCTCAGATATGGACTCAAGAAGCACTCCATGCATATGGATGGTGTTAACAAACCTCTGGAAAGTTTCACATATTATGGACAATTATTTGGCATCAACAATAATTGTGGGCCAATGATAATCCGCCAACAAAAATCTTCTAGTCAAGGTTTTATACCCAGAATGCACGGCCCCTCGCCGTCGTGTAGTTCAGACAATATCATATGTGATTCTTTTTCCTCGAGGCACCAAAGCGATGGTTTTCTTAAATATTTATTATATTATATATATCGCATAACCATGCGCTTTAAATCGTATCCTCATAGCAATTGCCTTGTCAATTTGCAAGACTTTGTTGGCTGCAAACTCACTGCTTTTATGCCTCCAATAATTTTCAGCACTTGTTGAGATCTAGAAAGCCTCATATAAGACCACAATCTCCTTGGAACCTTTCGCAATCGAGGGACTTTCCGGCCCTGTGGAGGTGTTCATACTTCACTCTTTCATAAACGACTACCAAAACTTTTAAAGCTTTTAAATACCTTACTAAGTGATCCTTCATAACTTCAGATTGGCCAGATGCATGATTTACGAGGAGCTGCAAGTCACTTACCAATCGAACCTTTTTAGCTCCGCATTTATGGGCCATTCTTAATCTTGCTAGAGTAACCTCGTATTCCACTTCATTATTTGACACTCAAAAACTAAAACATATAGCATGATGCATTGGTGTCCCAACTGGGAAGATCAATTGAATCCCAGCCCTGCATCCCGAAGCGCTTGAACCTCCATTTTTTTCGAATAGTCCGCTCAATCTCTACTCTTTACTTATTTGTTTCCATATCGAGTCGATCTCAGTGGAATTCGCTAAAAACTCTGCCAAGGCCTGAGCTTTGATCGTTATTTGGGGCTCAAATTTAATGTCTCAGTCACCCAATTTCATAGACCATTTAGACATTTGACCCAACACATCGGGCCATTGTAATACGTTCTTTAAAGGAAAATACTTTCAAACTACAATCGAATGTGCTTGGAAATAAGACCTCATCTTTTGGGCTACAAACGAAAGCAAGGGCTAGATTCTCCAACTTCAAATATTATTTCTCCGCATCTAGAAGTATTTTCTAAACATAATACACCGGTCGCGAGAAATTATTGACCTCTTGTATCAGTATGGCGCTTACATCGTAATCATACACCGCTATGTAGATGAACAACTTATCCATTGGTTTATGCTTCGTCAAGATCTTAGAGGAAGAAAGATATTATTTAATTCATGTGGAAGCTTTAATGCACTCAGGGGTCCAATTGAAACAGTTTGCATGTCATAATACTTAGAAAAAAAGTGCATTTGTCTGGAGACCTGGATATAAACCTGTTTAATTGTCAATCTCCCAGTCAATATCTGCACTTTTTTTATGATTCGAGCATGATCTATATCGCTCAGAGTATTCAATGATACTGGGTCAACGTCTATCTCTCGTTCCCTGATTATGTAGCCCATAAATCTACTGGACTGCACTCCAAATATGCACTTTTCCAGATTCAGTTTCATGTTTATCCTTTTTAAATATTTGGACGGTTCTTCTAGATATGCAAATTGGTCTTTGTCATTGGTACTCTTTACCATCATGTCTTCAATATATACCTTGACATTACGTCTGATCTGAGCCTTGAAATCTTTGTTCACCAATTGTTGGAAAGTTGCCCCGACAATTTTAAATCCAAACAACATAACTTTATAGAAATGCAAGCCTCTTCCTGTATTGAACAATGCGCTCTCTTGGTCTTTCAGGACCATATTGATCAGTTTATACCTCATGTACGCATCCATAAAGGATAACAATCAATTTACCGATGTGAAATCCACCAACTGGTAGATATAGGGGACCAAAAAAGGGTCCTTCTGACAAGGTCTATTCAAGTCGGTGAAATCCACACACATCATTTATTTTCTATTTTTATTTTTTTACCAAAACATGATTTGTTGTCCTCAATGGGTACTGAGATTCTCGTATGAGCTCTATTTTCAGTAGATGATCTACCTCGGTCATAATCGCCTCAGACTTCTCTTAAGCAAAATATCTTCTTTTCTGGATAACTGTGCGTACATTGTTTCGAATAGCCAATATGTGGCAAATAATCTCAGAAGGTACCCTTCTGATATCTCCAGTTGACCACGCAAACCCGTGTAACCTTGTTGACAGTAACTAAACTAACTTATCTCTCACTTTCAAAGAAAACATTGTACCAATCTTTAAACGTTTTCCGTTCGGAAATACATAGTCCTCAAAACTTTTATCACAGACCAAAAATACGAGGGTCTCCGTTCAGTTGTCAACAAGATTAGACCCCAAAGTAAACCCCACTAACTATTACACTTTCTTTGGTTCGGTCCCTTTAATTTTCTTTGCGGAAATATCTATACGTTAGCACTCCCTCGCTATTTTCTAGATGCTTCCAATCGTTCCGATATTGTTTCCCACTACGTAGTTTAGACACTAGTGAATAATCGATGCAATTGCGTGCATTATGGATAACCAAGACCTTCCAAATATTGCATTATATGAGGTGGATATGTCCACCATGATAAACAATATTGTCTCCTCTTTTCGGAAGAGACCGCAACCCAGCTCCACAGTTCATTCGAATTGCCCGACCACCTCAACACTTATTCAGGTAAAACCTACAATTGTCTGATTGGATCGCAGAATGGTCGGTGGACTTTTTATCTGCTCTTAAGTCGTCATGTATAGAATATTAGTATAACTACCATTGTCTATCAGAACCCTTCAGATTTTGTCTATGGCGATTCCCACCATGATTACCACAACATCCTCGTACAATCCTGCCACTTCTCTAATATCATCATTCTTGAAACAGAGAAATGAGGATGGCTTCAGTATAAATATGGTGAGGCACCACTATTGGAGAAGTTTGTAGTTTCTGAAATGGTGTCACCCTCCAAAATTGTTAAAGATTCAAAGAAAGCACATAAATTCACAAATCTTCCCTTTTACTAGACGCTCTCCCACCATTATGACCTTATTCGTGCCCGACTTGGGGTCACAAAATTCTGAAGAGACGTCAAAAGAATCAATATGCTCCAAAATTATCAAAGAGTTATCTTATTTTGGAGGTGCAACAACATCCATCGCTATGGGATCACGCATTGAGTTCTTCTTAATGAATATCGTCAATTTTCCATTATCAATCAAAATTTAGTAGGTTTTCCAAACTATATGTGGTTTCGATTCTTATCTAAGATTGCAGCTACTCACTTGGTTAGTTCCGTGAAATGAGTAGGTCAGACCCACTTGTTCGATATTTACCTGCTAACCTGCTGCGTGTTTGCCACTTACTGATTCACACTCGACATGTAGGGCAGCTGATTTGGAACTCTTGGTTGGATACTGGTCGGTGGATGTTAAGTCTGAGGAATCTTCATGGGTTTTTGATGGTAGATTGCTACAGGATATTGTTGGTTTTGGTCGATCTGAGTCATAGAAGCGAACTCCGTTGCCTATGTCTCTTCCACCAAAATCTGATTGTTAACCTGGAGCAACAATGCCCCGAATGTAATGGCTTGTTTTTTTTTCACAACATTACCTTTCAATATACCAGGGATAAGTCCCATTCTAAAGTTTGTCAGCGCTACCTTGTCTTCACACTTCTCAAACTTGGTCTCCTCAATTTTTTGTCTGCAATACATAATCGTATCGTCATTCGCGTGGAAAATTTTGCTTTTGCAAAACAACCCTGCGATAAACAGTTATACCACTTTAAGTGTCATCTTTGAACGTTTGACAGAACGCCCTACAAAACCTCTTATCTTCATCATCCTAGTTAATCATGAAATTATTGATATTCTCTATACGTTTGTTGGGGTCGCGAGTCCCAAAAAATATGTCCAATCTCGAGATGTCAAGCCGTTTTGGCAGATGCCCTGACACAGTCTCTACAGACAAAGGAGACGATCTACAATCGTTCCCGGCTTTGTACGTATTGCCCTTGAGGCCTTCATTCACAACCATATACAAAAATGATTCGAAAAGATTCACGAATTGATTACTTACGCGATACCTAAGTTTTAACTTCCCTAAGGGAACTGTACATGAGCGTAGTCAACTCCCTTCTACCAATGGGCATTAATCCATCTCGTTCCTCGGCCCAGGTTCCCTTTTGTCTTGATTACTTCTCTCTTTGAACCCCTAGCTTGTTGAGATGTTTAATGATTGTCTTTGTGTCTCCTCGATCCATTTTTATTATTATTTCTCTCACTTCGGCTTTCCATCTCTAGAGAGGAGGAGTTTTTTGAATGGTATACAGAGTAGTAACTAGATTCAATAAAGTCATACCGATGCATGAGTTTTATTTTTTTATTCGAAGAGTAACGACCCTTATCATCTGTGGATTTCGGGCTTGTCACTAGTCCGACAAGCCTCCTCAAATTCAATTTCCTCAAACAACTTCTCTCTTCGAACCTCTAACCTAAGCCTCTTGGCAGTCAGTGCTTCATCTTACTCTGTGTTTAGCTTTGCAATATCTTTCACGAGCTATTTTCTTATAACTACCAATGCAGACTGTTTGAGCTGCTCCTCGATGTAATCTTCATAATTTCATTCCTCTATATGCATCTTTTCGAGGCGGTGAAGCCAAACTAGCCGTATATTTAACCGATCCGACCTATAGTCTAAATAATTCTCACCCTTATCATACTTGAGATAATTTTTTCTTATGTTTTTAGTTTGAACAATATTCTGATAATAACTTGGCAGATCATATTTTCTTTTGTTGTGGAAAATAAAGAATATACAGCTGCATACAAAAAACAACAACAAGACAGTAGTTGGTAGGTAAGGAGTTGGAAACTGTAATTCTTTTAATTCTTCTTTTAACTCTCTCACTACCTCTATTGTGTCGCTATAAATTGTGGAAAATATTTGAAGGTTTCCAAAACTCGCAAACACGATAATTTCTCAAATCTGTAAAATGACGAATTTTCTAAAAGTACCAAACATGATAAATGTTTTAAAACCTACAAACATGACAAAATTTCTAAAATTTACAAAAGTGACAAATTTTGTAAAATCTGCAAACATGATAATATTTTTAAAAGTAATGTGAAATGTCAAATTGTTTTTAAATATAATATAGAATAAAATAAATTAAAAATAAATTTTGAAGTCAAAAAAATTTAAATAACGTGATATAAAATGTTTTTGTTAACCAATTTGGTAGGTCAAGCGTTTTAAAAACAACTTGGTTGTTGAAAACAACGTGGTAGATCAAAATTGTTTAAAAACAACGTGGTTGGTCAAAGAAAATTAAAATAATATGGCAAGATAGATTTTTTGAAAACAACTTAATAAATCATTCTTTTGTCAAAAAAACATATTATGACATAACTTTTAAAAACAATTGAGGAGGTTAAATTTAATAAGAAACAGCGAGACAAGCTAATATCTTTTTAAAACAACATTGTAATATATTTTAAAAAAAATAAGATGGCAAGATATAGTTTTTAAAAATAACTTGTCATGATAATTTTAAATATAAACAACGTGACATAATATTTTTCTTAAAAATAATAACATAACATATTATAACTTATAATGTTTTTATATGGTTTACATATTTTATTTCGATTTTTATATTTTTGTTTTTTGTGTGTTTTTAATTATTTATTTTATGTAATTTATTCGGTGTTTTAATAGATTTTAATATCGGTGTTTGAATAATATCTGTATATTTTATCATATTTTTCGAATAATATAAGTTATTCTAGGTTCAATTTTTGTATGTAAAAGATGAAATAGACTTGAGTAAATCCACTATTATAATACGACATTTTAATAGTTAAATAAGATTCGAAACATGTGGGTTTAGGTTTAAAAAATTATGTAAACAACCCTCGCAATTATATTTAATATCTTTTATGATCTCTGTTTTTCGTGAGTTCAGATGTGCCTTTTATATTATATTTGAGCGGTTTGGTCCACTATATCTCGCAATTGATATAATGGTGGAAAGAATTTTTTTTCTGTTAAATTTTGGGCTTTTTATTTGTCCAATAAAATCAAACATACACACTGAGTAAACAGCTAGGTCAGTTAATATCGAAACAAAATTCCCAATTCAAAACCTTAGCCTTCCATCTTCTCTCACAGCCACTCTCTTAATGCAGAAAACTTTGATCTCAAACCACGCAAACAAACCAGAAACCATATCCAAACATTCGAACCATGCCAAAAAACCCGAATCAAAATCTATTTTGAACTAAAACTAAACCTTGCATGCATCCGGCGAAGAATATCGAGACAGAAGCACCAACATGAAAGAGTCTGATTCCAGGTATTGAATTCAAACTCTAAGTCTATGTGTTGCTCCTTAGGTAGCACAGTCCTAGACCTTCTAGAAACGTAATTTCTCTCAATCTATCCGCGATTCCATTTCTTTCGAAGTAAGAGTTTCTGTTAGATTGAAGAGAATGCTTAGCTGGGTAATCTGCTGCTTCATTATGTTCTCTGAAAACCTGAATCACTTTCATGGTAGAGGATATCAGTTTGTAGCAGCAGTTTAGAGAAGCTTTAAGATACCATGGAGCTCTCCCTGTGAGCAGCATTTGAGCAAGAATGCGAGAGTCGATTTCAATGTCTAGAAGATTAATACCCGTTTCAAAACATATCTGAAGACCATTAATCATTGCTCTGGTCTCAGCAATGATAGGATTACCCTTGTCATAGACTCTCTTGTAGCAAAAAATGATCACACTGGTATTATCTCTGACCAAACCGCCACCATAACAATCTCCTGACTCAGTACAAGCACCGTCAGAATTTATCTTGTAGCGACCCATCTTAGGACTATTCCAGCTTAAAGAGACATGAACATTTGATTTATTAAGATGATTTATGCATCCTATAGAAATCCCAAATCTGCCATCCTTACCCGAGTACTTTTTCTTCAGTAGACAAGCACTGTCTAGGTTTGAAAGAATGAACATGATTTGGCTAATCATGTCATCATATCTAATGATATAACCCTCCATCTTCCTTTTCTTTCTAGTCTGCCAAATCACCCACACTATAATCGAAGGAAGAATAATACACAGATGAATCTCCTTATTTGTAGACCAGTATCAGGTCCTCACTAAGTGAGGAAAAATCATAGCTTTAGTAATGTAGATTTTAAAGTGAGCAGCAAAGTAAACCCAAACTTTCCAAGCCTGATGGCAGTCTATAAAACACATGCTTTATACTTTCCGTATTATTTCAATTCTGACATTTTAATGCTAACTCCAAGTTTCTCTTTTGCAAGACATAATCAGTAAGAACCCAGCTTTTAAAAGTTCTCGAGAGCATGAAAGAGAACTTGAGATGAGTCACCTTATTCCACGTTCTAGCATACAGGTTAGACTTGTTCCTTTTTTTTTCCGAACTCATTCCAAGTAGCTTTAGTACAAAATTCCCCATTATCACTTAGAGTCCAATTAGTCGAGTATTTAGCTGAGGTGTTAAGAAAATTCTTGACAGTGTTTTGAATTTGGTCCTGGTTCAAGACAATCTCAAGCTTAGAAATGTTCCATCTGCTCTATTCTCATTACTCTTGAACCATATAAGTTAAATATAGGGATCTATCTTCATCATTATTAAAACCGATAAAGATATTACAAGATCACCATCTATGTATATTTATGTCCACTCTGCTTGCATTAACATGACAAATAATGAACTTTTCTGCTCTATCTCTCACCCTTCATAATCTTCTCCATATGTGAGAGCTTTTAGGATGTAAGGGAACCAACAGAGGATACTGATTTTTGAAATACATTGATTCGAGAAAGGAAGACCACGAAGAATCTTGCTTTCTTAAGTTAAACCATAGATTCGTAGAGAAGACATCCACCATATCCTCGAATCTCCTTAAATTAAGACCACCCTCCTCATAGCGTTTGCAAATAATAAACCATTTACACCACTTTGTAGTGGTTTTGATAAAATTAATTCCCCAAAGAAACTTGTTATACACAATTTCCAGCCTTCTTAGAATAGTTTTAGGGATTTCAAAGTTTTGGCAAGTGAAAAGAGGATATATAGTTAGGACAGTCCTTGCCAAAATCAATCTGCCACCAGCAGATAGGATTTAAGGATCCCATTTTGATAACTTATTTGTTGTCTTTGAAATAAGATCTTCAAAATCACCAACCTTCTTGTTTGTGTTTATTACAGACCCCAGGTATTTAAACGACAAATGACAGTGTTTAAAGCCCAGAAGCCTTTTCAGGTTTTTTGATTGATGAGGAGAGAATATTTTTGAGGTAATAATTCTAGATTTTTCACTTATTCACCAATTGTCCTGATATTTCTTCATACTGACTAACAATCTTCATGATCGTTTTGACAGAAACAGAAGACCCATTGTAGAAAACAAGGATGTCATCAGCAAAACAAGGACAATGTGAGCTCATTTCCTCTTAGCTTTTAAATTTGATTGAAGCATCATTAGTGATGAGTCTGAATTCTGCACGCTCCCCGGACAAAGACAGATCGGTCCAAGGCCTCCGGACCGGATAGATCACACGGACCAGACAGATCACTTTGAACACTATGACCATAGGATTGTTCGAACTATGACAAAATTACTAAAAAACCTAAACACTTCTTGACTAAGCTACTTGCTCTCCTACTTAGAGCTCATGGGTCTTTGAACATAACCCGGGTCCATTAAACATGACCCGAAAGCCCATAAGGGCCCAAACATCAGGGTATGAATACCCAACCACCTGCATTAAGTGGAAAAAAGGAGAATTAACTGCTACCAGGCTGCTTAATTATCTCTCTACTCTCTACTCTAAACACATAACACCCACACACTACTGTAAATCACCAACCAAATTACTAGCCTACCCTCAGGCGATTATTATCCTCACCAAATTGGCGACCACAGTGGGAGGAGAAGGTGCTTGAATCAAGCATTCAAAACCAGCAAAGAAAATCTGTCTGAATGAATCCGGACAATCCAGAAGTACCACCAGCTTTGCTCGAAGTGGTGGGAGAAAACGATGAATACACTATCGAAGAGCGTGATAGGCTAAAGGGTGAAATAGAAGCTCTGAGGGCTGAAAAGGCCAAGATGGGCTTGAAAGAAAAGTCCAAAGCATCGGTTGCTCATCACACTGATAACCCCAGAGAGCATGAGTCTTCAAAAACTCATATGAGCACTAAAAAGACTCATGCCAGTTCCAAAACGTCTCACCGATCTAAGCCAGTGGAGAGTTCTGACTCAAGCTCAGAATCTTCTGATAGCTCTTCGGACAGTGAGGGAATTGAGAAATCCTTATCCTCTAGCAGCGATGAGGGTCGAACTAGAAAGAAGCAGAAGCAGATCAAAAAGTATTCAAGAAAAAGGGATAGACATGGAAGAATGAAGAAGAATATTGGTAAAGGGTCATCACACAGCCGGAGGCATGTGGATCGGATGCTGATGGATCCCTTTGCTTTCCAGGATGAACCAGGTATCTTTGCAACTCCCAATGAGGATACTGTGTTCAGTCGTGGAAGGAATTGGAGGCAATCTCCATTGTCTTCTAAAATTCTGTCCGGAAACCTCCCTAAAAGGTTTGACAGCACCAAAATAGAGAAGTACGATGACAGTACTAATCCGGACAACCATCTGGAGCAATTTAAAAACTTCATGATGAACTTTGATAACGATGACAAACTGCTCTGTAGGGCATTCTCCCAGTCATTCACGGGGAGTGCTCTAAACTGGTACAACAGCCTGCCTCAGGGTTGTATTAAAGATTTCGATACTTTTTGGGTAGCCTTTCGAAGGCAGTTCGTAAGGAGTAAAGAGCTAAAAGGCAATGGAGACATAATAATCCATTGTGCCCAGGAACCAAATGAGTCCTTGAAAGAATATATAAGCTGTTTTGTGAACACCAAGAATGGGTTGGCTGATTGCTTCGAACAGGTAGCAATAACATCCCTGAGACAGGGTTTGAACCCAGGCAATCTAGCTGATTCAGTGACCAGAAAGAAGGCCATGACATGGAAAGGGTTGCTGAATCAGGTTGGCAAACAAATAAACGTCGATGAAACAAAGAAAACCAGGGTGCACAGGCAGGTGAGGTCTACCCGAGTGGCACCAAATCCCAATCAGAATCAGTTCAGGAACAAAACAAGAGAGACCGGACAGGGGCATGGTAGGGCAAAAGCTCAGTCTCACCCAGCTGCTCCTGCTCAAAGTCAACAATCCAGAAACAAGAGAGGGCCATGGGTCCAACCGGAGTGGTTCGCAGAGTTAAAAGAAAGTGTGGCCACTATCTTTGATAAAACAAAGGAAGAGGTGCATTACCGGAGACCGGCAACACTGCAGTCTCCCAGAGAGCATCGCAATAATTCTTTTAGCCAATATCACAATGATATTGGTCATACCACTGATGACTGCATAGCATTGAAACAAGAAGTTCAAAACTTGATTGAAAGGGGAAAGCTGGGGGCCTACGTGAAAAGAAGAGGGGGTAACAGGCCTCATAACACTCACCGGGTTGGTCCAAGTAATGCTGCTCCGGAGGGAGCCATGGTTATAGTTAAAAGGTTTGACATAGAATCTGAGTACTTGGATCCTGATCCAACTCGAAACAGAGTGGGTACAATTGAGGAATGTTCTAGGTCGGTCTCCGGGCTCATTAAGTTTTTCAAGTCACTTACAATTTTCGGAGGGGGCACTATGACAGCTCCTACTGCTTCTTCGAGGAAGAGGCATGTTCATACTTTAGCCTCCCAGCTAGAAGGAGGCATGACTTCCTATCAGTCACAAAACTCATTCCCCTTCATTGTTTTTGATGAAGATGATTTAAGAGACATTGCTGGCCCTCATGAGGATGCTGTTGTCATAGGAGCATCTATAGGGGGCAATGACATAAGATGAATCCTGGTAGATACTGGAAGCTCAGCCAATATCCTTTTCCTAACCACAAACAAGAGAATGAAAAATCCAGCTGTAATTCAGAGTTCGGACAGGTCAATCGTGGGCTTTACGGGCAGCTCAGCAGATGTGATCGGAGAGTTCGAAGAAGTTCTATTGGGCAAGGGCCCTTTCAAGAAAATGGTTAGAATACTATTTATTGTGGTGGATTGTCCCACTTGCTATAATGCTATTCTAGGGAGGTCTAGGCTCTCTAGGATGCATGCAGTGGCTTCAACAGTCCATCAGTGCTTGAAATATGCTGTTCAGGGATAGGTTGGAGTCATCCGGAGCAGCCAAAAGATTGCAAGAGAATGTTATGCCACTGCCCTGGCTCCTCGAACGCTGGGGGCAGTCCGTATTAATGAACAATAGCACTTTGAGGGCCTTTCTGGGGGTGAGGGTGAAATTGATGACCCTAGAGAGACCCCTGGAGTATTGATATCGGTTGAAGAGGTAGAAACACACTGTTTGGAAGATGGGAAAAGTGTCAAGATAGGGTCTAAGATGCCACCTGTTTTGAAAGATGAAATGTTAAAGTTTTTGAAAAACCATCAGCACGTTTTTACTTGGTGCAATGCTGATGTTACTGGGGTCCCATCAGAAGTAATATCACATCACCTATCCGTCCGGAGAGACGTAGCTCCAGTGGTTAAAAAAAGAAGAGCTTTTCCAAGGAAAAGGCTGATGTCATTGTGCAAGAGGTTGACAGGCTCACAAAGATGGGGCACATCAAGGAGTCTCAATACCCTTTGTGGACTGCCAATCCTGTCTTGGTGAAAAAGAAGAATGGCAAGTGGCGCATGTGCATTGACTTCACAAATCTCAATAGAGCTTGCCCAAAAGATTTGTATCCAGTTCCCCGTATTGATCAGTTAGTAGACTCCACCTCTGGGAACAAGCTGCTTTCCTTTATGGATGCTTTCTCCGGATACATTCAGATTCAAGTAGATCCAAAGGATCAAGAGCATACCACATTTGTCACTGACAGAGGTCTTCATTGCTACAAAGTAATGCCATTTGGTTTGAAAAATGCTGGGGCTACTTATCAGAGGTTAGTCAACAAGGCATTTGCTGATCAAATTGGAAGAAATATGGAAGTGTACATTGATGACATGATGGTGAAGAGTGTAGATGAGCAGTTGCACTTGTCCGATCTCCAAGAAACTTTTGCCAACTTGGTCAAAGTGAATTTGAAATTAAACCCAGAAAAGTGTGTGTTCGGAGTGCAGACCGGGAAGTTTCTAGGCTATATCATAAGTGAGCATGGAATACAGCCCGATCCAGACCAGCTAAATGCTCTTTTCCAAATGGAACCTCCTCGAAACATTAAAGAAGTACAGCGGTTAACGGGGAGATTAGCTGCCTTAAACAGATTTATCTCGAGGTCTTCGGATATGTGTGCACCTTTCTTTCAAAATTTGAAGGGTGCAAAAGGATTCGATTGGACCCCACAGTGTGATGAGGCTTTCAATGAGATCAAGAAGCACCTGTCCTCTCCCAAGACTTTGTTTAAACCAGTTGATGGGGAGACCGTCTTCGTATATTTGGCAGTTTCAAGTTATGCCATCAGTGTTGTGTTGGTAAGAGAGGTCGGTGGTCATCCCCATCCAGTATACTACATCAGCAAAAGTTTGATAGATGCAGAAAGGCGTTACTTGAAACTCGAAAAGTTAGCATTGGCCCTGGTAATAGCTGCCAGGAAGATGAGGCCTTATTTCCAGGCTCATCCCATCATCGTCCGGACTTCTTTTCCCCTGAAGAATGTCCTCCAAAAGGCAGACATTTCAAGCAGGATGACTAATTGGTCAGTAGAGTTGGGGGACTTCGACATAGATTTTGCTCCCCGAACAACAATCAAGGCCCAAGCTGTGGCAGACTTTTTGGTTGAATTCCACTCTGACAGGGATTCAGAGCAAGCTACTGACATAAAAGATAAAAAGGTATGGGTCATCCGAACAGATGGTGGATCTAGCACTATGAGGTGTGGTGCAGTGGTGTGTTTGACTTCCCCGTATGGAGACAAAATGTAACAGGCTATTTGTTTTGCTTTCAGGGCATCTAATAATGAGTCCGAATGCGAAGCAACTATAGCTGGTTTAAAGTTAGCCTACATTTGTGGGGCTAAGAGGGTCAAGCTGCGAAGTGACTCCCAACTACTTATCCACCATGCCCAAGGCAAATCTGAGGCTAAGAAGGAGCAGCTTGTGAAATATTTACTCCTCCTAAAAAATGAAGCACTTAAATTTAAAAGTGTTGTCTATGAACATATTCCCCGGGCAGAAAATGAGCTAGCAGACTCACTGGCAACCATAACATATACGGAGTCATATCCATGGATCCATGTGCTTGAAAGCCCCTCCATCCAACTTTGTAAGGGTAAAGAAGAGGAAATTTTTGAAATACAAGCAAAACAACCTCAAGACTGGAGATTTCCTCTCCTGCAATATCTCTCCGATGGTGTCGTGCCTCCAGATAAGTCACTAGCCAGAACATTGAAACACAGGCTCGTGGTTTCATCATATTGAGAGAAGTGTTATACAAAAAGTCCTACAGTAAACCTCTCCTGCGCTGTTTGGGGGATGAAGAATCACAAGTGGTCCTCTCCGAATTGCACGATGGTGAGGGATCAGCCCATTGTGGGTTTAGATCTTTGACAAGAAGAGTTTTACTCTCCGGTTACTATTGGCCATCAATCATGAAAGATGCTAAGGAATTGGTAATAAGGTGTGACCCATGCCAGAGGTACAACATTGAAATTCATGTACCAGCCATTCCTTTAGAGTCAATTTCTGAGCCTATTCCTTTTGCTCGTTGGGGATTGGATTTAGTAGGGCCTCTCCCTGTGGCGTCCGGAGGACGCAAAACTATAATTGTGGCCATAGACTACTTCTCGAAGTGGATAGAAGCAGCCCCTCTAGCAGGGACAACATCAAAAGCTGTTATAAAATTCATTCTATCCAACATCTGTTGCAGATTTGGTGTCCCACAGAAAATAACAACAGACAATGGGCCACAGTTCGACAATAGGGAAATGGAATGTTTATGTGCCTCAAGGGGTATACAACATTTTTTTTCTTCGCCTTTCCACCCACAAGCAAATGGGCAAGTTGAAGTGGCTAATAGAACTATACTGTCCGGTTTAAAGAAAAATTTGGAAGGGGCTGCTGGGAAGTGGCCTAGTTATCTACAAGAGGTCTTGTGGGCCTACCGGACAACACCTGGGGCTGCAACACAAGAATCACCCTTTGCTTTGGTCTATGGGATGGATGCATTAGCTCCCATAGAAGCAACTCTCCCCTCCTTTCGTGTTCACAACTTCTCCGAACACGCTAACGAGGTGGCAATCAGAGGTCAACTTGATTTGATAGAAGAAAGACGAGTTAAAGCTCACCTTAGAGTTGCACACTATCAGGGCTTGATGAGAAGCAGGTTTGCTTCCAAAGTTAAAAGAAGAGATTTCCAGCCGGGGGACAAAGTATTAAGGAAGGTCTTCTTACACACTAAAGAAAAGCTGTTCGGAAAGTTGGCCCCAACTTGGGAGGGTCCGTATATGGTTGTTGAAAGAATTAAGCCTGGAACTTATTGGTTGGAAGACAAAGATGGCAGAGTTCTAACTCATCCTTGGAATATCGAGCATCTCCGGATGTACTTGGAGTAACACTTGTGTAAATATTTACTTGTTTAAACAGCCATGTAAATATTTGGGGGCATACTCTTTCCTCCCTGGTGGCACGGGGAGGTTTTAATGAGGTGTCTGGACTTTTGAATGAAATTCGATGCCTTCTTAAAAATTTTCTAAGTATTTTGAAAAGTTTTGTCCCTTGTCATACTATCTGGATTGAAATAACTAAGGGATATTTAAACTCTAGCCGGAGAACTTAAACACTCTCACTATGAAATAACTAAGGGCTATTTAAACTCTAGCCGGAGAACTTAAAGACTCTCACTATGAAACAACTAAAGGCTACTTATACTATGGCTATCAGAATTAAAACAAACAATGAAAGAAGATTATGGTTGCACAGAATAGAAATATCCATTGAAATAAATAACTTAAAATTGCCTTGGCAATGACTTTAGTCTGGACAGAAAATAAACAAAGTGGATCATAACTTAAGGTTGAGCCTTTGAAGATGGCTCACCTTCATCTACCTTCTTCCCTTTAGGATCGTCTTTCTCTTCATCTGGGCTCTCCCTAGTATGTTCTTCATCACCCGAGGAATCACTAGAGTAGCCATACCGGTCGCCTTCGGCCAACGTATGGTATGGGAGGTCCTCAAGCTCAACATAAAGCCATAAGTCCCCTAGGTTCTTCTTCAGAAAATTTTCATGAAAGAGTAGAACCATGTCAGACCTCACCTTCTCAAGCAGTTGCTCTTCGCTTTTGATCATCTGGTTGGCATAAGCATTGATTTTGGATTGGATCTTGGCCTCCTGCTCCTGTAACAAAGTATTTTTCTCCTCGGCAGCCTTGGACACTGCATTCTCAAGAGCAATCTTATCAGTGGTTAAGTTGGTAATGACTTTATCCTTTGCCTTGGTTTCTTCCTTTGAGGTAGCAAGGTCTTTCTCCAGACCGGACAGTTTCTCCTGGAGGTCTTTGATGGTTTCCTCTAAAGTGGTGACTTTGGTGGTGCTTGTCTTTTGGCTTCTCTTCAACTCCTCGTTTTCTTATTTCAACATGGTAGAATTGGAGGTGGCAGTGCGAAGGTCTTCGGACAGCTTCTCCTTGTCAGACTTAAGGTCTTTGATGATGTCTGCCTGACTCCGAACTTGTCTCTCCAACGTAAGTACCGACTGCACGTTTCTTAACAAGGAGTGGGCTATGGTATCCCTTTCACTAGAGACAATAAAAGTCTTACCATCAAAATTGACCGTGTTGGAGCTGCTCGGAGGAATGTAAGGCCCTGCAAAGTCATCTCTAGGGAGATTGAGGAAGTATTCACCAAGCTCACGAAGACCTGTGATGTCTACTCCATCAATGTTGAGATCTCCTCCCTCAACCTCATCAGTGTGAAAGTCCCCCGGAATCTCTTCGTCATGTGTTGGGTCAGAAGGCTCAGCTTGGAAAGAAGGCTCCGGAGCCCGGAGAGAAAGCTCATTTCCCTTACAAGTCTTTTTCTTCTTTGCCTCCCGGTCTGCACCATCGCTTCCCTATTTGCGATTTCTCTTAGAAGCCCTTGGAGGTTTTAGGAGATTCGTTTCCTGCCTTTCAGTCTCTTGCTCCACTACTTGCAAGAGAGCAGCATCAATTTGGCTCTGGGCTGGCCCCTCCGGGACTGTTGGAGCATCCTTCTCAGCATCGGCAGGGTTGGCATCACCCACCACCCTTTTTCCCTTCTTCTTCTTGCCTTTCATCTTGCTCGGGGCTTTGGCCCGGCCTGGCAGGAAGAGTGTCCCATCTGGTTCATGGGTCCTCTTGAGCACAACATCTGGAGAAGGCTGGGTGGTGAGCTCCTCCCAGGTCAAGTCTCTCCGACCTGTGGTGTTCCACAGGTGAGACCTTGCGAAATTTCCACTAGTGAAAGCATCTTGGAATCGGTTCCCCCAGTTCTCAGCAGCCCATGCATTAATTTTGCAACAAGTGACCTGCCCGGCTTTCAAGTGGCCACTGGACTCCTTGGGCAGTTCTGCTAAGACAAAAGTGAGATAAGTTAGTATAAACTAAGTCTAAAAAGAGAAGAGAGACAAATTCAAGATACTTACGGTCACTCCTCCATCTACTTCCGAGGAGGCTTGTGTTCTCTCCGGATTTTATCTTCCTGCCGTTCTCCCAGGCGCCACTAACAAATAGGAACTGAGTCCTCCAGTTCCTCTCCGCTTCCAGCAGATTGTCCACAGCCTTGAAGTCATCCCCCATACTGAAATGGTAAAAGGGGATGTGGTGGTTTTTGCACAGGCTGGCCACTGCAGCGAACTCCTCCATGGGCAGAGGGATCCCGGACAGCCTTGATGCCATGATGCATGACATAAGGGTATACCAAGCGTTGGGGCTCAGCTGGCTCGGACAGAGTTTGATCAGATGGAAATATCTGACAATCTCTGGGTCTAGTGGGAACCTGAGCCCCAGTTGAACAGCTCCGTGAACATGACCACCTCACTCAACTTGCAGTCCATGGGGGTCTCCGGATGTATAGGAATCCTGATCTTTACATTTCCTGGAATGCCCCATTTCGAACGCATCCTGCCCAACTCAGCAATGTGGATGAATGCATAGTTGATTTTTTGTAGGGAGAGGAGATAATTAACGTTGACCTTGTGAAAACAAGGCCCTACTTTTCCTTCTAGGCTCTCTGGCAGATCCGGATGCCTCAAGTACAACTTTTTCTTGCCCTTGTCCTTCTTGGCAACTATTTCTTTACTAGTCTGACTGGAGGGCTCAGACTCAAACGGGGCCTCTTCAACAGAGTCCTCCATCACTTCCTCCAAGATTGTTGAAGGGATTTCAGCAGCTATAGTGGGGGGGGGGGGGGGGGTTCAAACTTGATTCAGCCTTATCTCCGGACTGATGGGCCTCAGTGCCCCTTTGATTTCTGCTCTCTGGTAGAGTGTTTGGAACAGAAGTTTCTGGTTGAAGGTTTGGATTGGAGCCCTCCGGTCCGGACAGCCTGTCCTTAGGGGCTCTGATGGGCACTTCTGACCCAGTGCTACTATCCTTTGCCCCCGACTTTGAGGGAGTATTTTTTGTCCCCATGCCTTTAACCAACCGG
Organism: Limnanthes douglasii subsp. nivea; assembly: GCA_036936605.1. Classification (NCBI taxonomy): domain Eukaryota; kingdom Viridiplantae; phylum Streptophyta; class Magnoliopsida; order Brassicales; family Limnanthaceae; genus Limnanthes; species Limnanthes douglasii. The sequence goes on along the minus strand of JAUPFV010000005.1, from coordinate 102,269,568 downwards.
CCTTTCCTCTTGTCAACCAGCTTCCCAGGATAGTGCTCCGTATCCAATCCCATTGCAATAAAGAGAGAAGGTTTTCTAAGGCTAGTGGTTGTGACTCCTGGCTCGACAGCAGGCACCGATTCCTGAACTGAGGAACCAAAGATTATGGGGGAGAGGTTGGTTTGAAATAGTTTTCTAGGCTTAGTACCTTTGGAAGAGGACGAGCCTCGATCTGACTCAGATGCAGAGGTGATAGGTCTGTCAACAGGCGAGGCAGGTAACCCTGCAGCAATCCGTCTTTCTCTTTCGAATTTTTGAGCCTTCTCTAACTCAGAAAGGTTGAGCCACCCGCCTTTGACAAGAGCGTTCCTCGCTGTAAACATAAACTGTTGAACTAAATTTTTAGCTTTAGAGAGAGAAAGCTTTGAGAGTTTTTACAGAAGTAAGTTTGAAGGAGATGGTAAAACAGTAGAAATGAATTTGTATTTATAGTAAATCTGAAAAAGCAGTTGATTCCTAGGAGAATTCGAAAAGTTTGGAAATGATTGAAAGACGGCGCTGATGTCACCACCTGTAATCAAAGAGGTTGCTTTTCGAAGAAGGTGGGTTCAAAATTCGAGGTGAAAAAATGGCTGAAGCAACCAATCAGAGGGTGACACGTGTCCCACGAACTCTGGCAAAAACCGTTTTGAATTCGTGAAGCTTTATCTGTCCGGATAAACCCATAGACCTGTCCGGATTAAAACTACCCCTGACGTCGGACTGTTTTTCAGGTCTTTGGCAAGAATATTTGCACAAACACCTAAAAAAGGGGCTCCTGATGAGTCCGAATTCTGCACGCTCCCCGGACAAGGACATATCGGTCCAAGGCCGCCGGACCGGACAGATCACACGGACCGGACAGATCACACGGACCGGACAGATCACTTTGAACACTATGACCATAGGACAGTTCGAACTATGACAAAAGTACTAAAAAACCTAAACACTTCTTGACTAAGCTACTTGCTCTCCTACTTAGAGCTCATGGGTCTTTGAACATGACCCGGGTCCATTAAACATGACCCGAAAGCCCATAAGGGCCCAAACATCAGGGTATAAATACCCAACCACCTGCATTAAGTGGAAAAAAGGAGAATTAACTGCTACCAGGCTGCTTAATTATCTCTCTACTCTCTACTCTAAACACATAACACCCACACACTACAGTAAATCACCAACCAAATTACTAGCCTACCCTCAGGCGATTATTATCCTCACCAATTAGCAGTTAGGTTCTTTAGGCCTCTAAGAAGATATTTTTGGGAAAGAATTAAGAGACTGGGTGAAAGTGGGTCACCCTGTCTAAGGCCTTTATTATATTTAAAAAACCCTGAGAAACACCATTGACCAACACAGAGAACTGACAGTTTGACAAGTTCTTCTTAATAATCCTGACAAAATCAGCCCTGAACCCATAAGCCATCAACACATTTTGCAAAAAGGTATGATCCAACTTAGCAAAAGCCTTATCAATATCCACTTTTAGTAGAATGTTACCTCCTCTAGTCTTGCCAGATAGATCATAGGAGAGTTCCTGAGCAATCATGATGTTATCATGAATGCTCATTCCTTTAATGAAAGCCCTCGTTCAGCAGAGATCAAATTAGGAAGAAGAGCAGACAACCTGGTGTTTATTAGTTTAGATATGATCCTGTGTAGGAAGTTAGTTAGACTAATAGGCCTATAGTCTTTTGAACTCTTAGGAGCCTCCACTTTAAGAATCAAACATAGATTAGTAGCATATAAACCTATAGGAAAAGAGTCATCCTTAAAGAAATCCCTGATAGCAGCACATAAGTCCTCCCTGATAATTGCCCAGCAGTGCTTGAAGAATTTTCCATTGAAACCATTTGACCAGCAGCAACATTAGGACTAAGTTTTTTAATGATATTATAGATTTCAGTGCCATTAGGAAGCCTCATTAGCATATCATTATCATTATCAGAGACCAGATTAGGTATGTAGTCTTCCAACATGTTAGGATACCAAGGATTAAGCAAATCAGAAATTAAGGTTTTAAAGTGATTAACTGCAGATTCTCCAATAACCTTTTAATCTTCCTCCCATTTATCGCCAATCCATACACGAGAGATCTTGGATCTCTTATGCTTTCTCTTCATATAATTGTGAAACAAAGTAGTATTTTTTTCACCCTCTTTGTACCAGTCAGTGTGAGACTTTTGAACCCCATAGTATTCTTCTCTTTCAAGTAGCAAGATGAGGTTGTCATTAGCCTTTTTCAGATCCTCTTTATCTTGAGTGACATTAGAGCTGAGTACCTTGAATTCAAGATTAACAATTTCCCCTTCAAGCTGATTAATTTAATCAAAGATATTACCAAAAACAGTATTATTCCACACTTTAAGATTGGCTTTTAGGTGTTTTAACTTGTAGATAGGGGCACTATTATACTCAATAGCCCAACAACCCTCCACAAAGCTATAGAAGTCCTTGTGCATGAACCACACATTTAAAACTTGAAAGTAGACATCCTATTAGTAGTAGATGTAGAGATTTTAATAAGTAAAGGAGAGTGATTAGACCAGGATTTAGAAAGATGAGACAGTGGTGTCATCAAAGTAGGAAAGTCATTTATTGTTGATGAGAGCTCTATCTAATCTCCTCTATTGCCTCCCATTAGACTAGGTGTACTTATTCCTAGTGAAGCCGACATAAATTAGGTTGCAGTCCAGTAGAAAAGCATTAAAGTCATTCATGCTAGCTGAGAAATTAGTTGAGCAATGTAATTGCTCATCAGGATAGTCAATTGTGTTGAAGTCCCCACACAGGATCCATTCTTTTCCATCCTCCTCCACTTTTCTCAGGTTATCCCAAAGGAGCTTTTGCAGACTCCTAGTATATTTAGCATAGATGACAGTGACAAAGAAATCCTTAGGAAGAGAGATGTGTTTGACCTTTAAATACAAGAATTGGTCTTCATTAATACTGATATCCACCATGAAATCCCTAGTCTATATCACCCATAATTTGTTACTGATGTTGCTAGTATAACCCTAAAATTTAAGTTTCTTGGAGATTGTTTCAATCTGAGAAACACTGACCATAGGTTCTTGAAGGGCTAGGAATTTTAACTTTTTCAACCTCTTGATTGATTTAATTCTTGCTTGAGTAAGCTTATTCACAATGTCGCGAGCATTCCAATTTAAAATGGAAATAGTCATTTGGAATGTTTGTTGTTTGTTGCAGCATTCTTCTGCTGCAAGAGTTTGAAGGATATGATCCCCTTAATGTTTACAGTTTTGACTTTCTTAATCTTTTTCCCATCAGTCTTCTTATGAGTGCGGGTATGTTTGTAAACAAGAGAAGGAGGGAGGCTTCCGGTGGTATGTTTAGATGATGAAGAATTAGATAACAAGGGTATCAGTGTAGAACTATCTTTTTTATTGCTGATTTCCATGTCCAACATATGGAGAGCACCAATCAATTAATTGCTGTCTAATCCAAGACGTGGGATCTCCAAATTTTCTATTCTATTATTATGTTCAAGATTTTCAGTAGAATCAAACTTTCATCATCGTTTAACTGAAATGCAGGAATTAATGAGTCATTTACCTGAGTTGGTTTGGAGGATGTAGCTTGAGTAGCAGACTTCCTTTGAGTAGAATTTTTACAATCTTTATCTGAATGGTCCAGATGAGAGCATCTTTTACAATATTCTGGGTGTTGTTTATAGACAAGATCTTGCCAAAAACTGTGGGAACCAAAGGCAATTTTAATTCTTTTAGGCAGAATCTTGGAAACATCCATGACAATCCATATTCTGCAATAGTTTTGTCCAGTCATATTCTTAGCTGAGACCCAAATATTAAGAGGAGTCCTTAGATATTTTGCAATCTCCATGATAGTACTTTCGTAATACATGAACTCACGGAGATTTGGTAAGTCTATGTAGACTGGAGTAGTTGGGTTCTCCGCACTAGGATTAAAGTTAGGTGACCATTCAAGCAATCTCATAATTTTATCCCTGATTTTCCATACATTTATTCTCCATGGAATATTTATGTCTTCTCACATTGTTAATTCTATGAAAATATGTCTCAAGTCATAACTTGTGACATTATACTCCCCCTTGAATTTAAAGCTTTCCAAGAAAGCATTGACTGTAGAATAGCTAGGTTTCCCATTTGCAAACTTACCCACCAAGGCATGTTTGAATTCTGGCGAAAGAGAACCAAATCTTCTTCCTTGAACTGAATTTCCACATGATCATTCTCCCATGATCTTTTTATATTTCTATGCATTGAGTTGTCAGCATTGTTTCTAAACAAATTAACAAATGATTTCTTTGTTGATGTTTCTTGTGTCTTGCTTATTGCAGGTTCATACATGGGATTATCCCTGATCTTTGGCTGATCAGGGAGTGGATTCAACAAAAGGAAGTGGGCATCTAGGTCAGCAAGCTGATGTAACGAAGATGAACACTCGTGTTTCTCCATAAATCAGAGGAAGATTCAATTAGAAGAAGAGGAAGAAAAAAATTAGGATATGTTTCATTTCTTGGGGAAATTCTTGATCTTGTAACAATCCGTACTTTTGTTTTTTGTATAATGGTGGAAAGACTTGACTTGTGCATTAAAGCATTATTTTTTAGTAAAATATTTCAGGCAACCTGGTTCAATAGAAGTCTAGCTTCATTGCACAAGTAAACGAATGTGGAGGTGAAACACTAAAGGTGGAGACAAAGCTCACTATGATGACCTTTATAATAATGTGCTGAGACCCGGTTTGAAGAAATTGACCGAGACGAATCGTCTTCTTCTGGTGCTGGTATGCATATGGTAGCTTCAGATACTGACTGATGATGGAGAACTGAAAAGAGATATACCATTTTTTTGGCCGAAAATATTTAGGCTGAAAAATGGTATTCATCATTTACTAAATTACAGTTGGAGAAAAGTGCTGCTCTCTCTAGTCCGAATCTTATAGTTTTTAGTGCGAGTGCTTATACGGTATAAGTTATACCCAAGCTCTATGATTATGCACGCACTCGAAAGGTAATCATCTTTCGATTGATTTATAAATAGCTAGAAATTAAAATCTTAATGATAATTTTTTACAGGGTTTTATGAGATCTTAGATCGTGCATTATATGTCTGTAACAGGTTTGCGATAAGCAGAAAGCTATCTTGTTGGCTGATATGGCCCATATAAACAATTTGGTTGCTGCCCTTTACTCCGTGACCTTTTGTATACATCGATATTGTGACCACAACAACTCACAAATCACTTCGTTGTGCATGAGGAGCCATGATTTTCTTTATAAAGGGAGTTAAAGGGGTTACTGGTTAGCAAACAAGGCCAAGAGGTGAGCTTCGACAAATGAAAACACTAATTCGTATGTAAATCCAAAGAGGAAAATGATATTATGTCGTGCTTCAAATGGACACTTAAATGTTTTCTTTTTCTGTGCTTGAAGGTGTTGTATGATTACGAAAATAAAATGAATCAAGCTGTCTTTCCGGGACTTTAAGATGGTGCGCACAACCACAGTATAAACGGGCTGGCAGTTGTATTGAAGCAAGTAATAAAGATGATTATTATAAGATTGTTTTCTAATACAAACGAAACAGTGTAAACTAGTTCACCAGAAGCTGAACACATAATAACAATAGTCTAATATCTATAAATTATGGGACACTAGTCAGCTTGGATCTTAAGAAAGGTTGCTCAGAGAATAACCAATCTGTTTGAATTATGACTGTCAAACTAAAGATGTAAAACGAGTAAATTTAGTACAAACAGGGATGAGGTTTCGGCTCTTATTGCCTGTGTAAATCTAGCACGAGTGGATGTAACCGAAGTCTGCCATATAGGTTATGAGCTGATGTTAGGACATGTAATCTTTAGAAGACACCTATTTGCTTATTTATAAAAGCCCAATGTTTTGGATTTTTGATCTTATAAACAATGTATTTTAATAAAATCTCTTGCAGGTTAGGACTCGGAATACAGAGCTTACCAAGAGCAAATTCTTGGTGATTGTTAGGCTTTTGCCCAGGTAATAAATATTGTCTATGATTTATATATTTTTGATCTGATTCAGATACTAGTTATCAAGGGTTTACCTGCTTTTTGTAGAATCTAACCAAGTTGATATATGAGCTTGTTTCTGGTGAAACTGATAACTATTTAGTTCTGGTAAATTTGAAGACCAAGGAAATGCAATATGATTTCAAACCGACATTTACAGAGCATGATACTGTTCTTACTTAGAGCATCCCCAACAGATACTCTATTTAACAGTTAATAGTAAATTTAGCTATTATTTATTAAAAATCAGTTTCCAACAGATACTCTAAACGGATAGCTATATTTAATTACTTTATTTTCGCTCTTTATATTTACCGAGGCGGTTACCCACTCTTTATAATTTCCCTTGTTTTTGTCACATTGTCTAACAAATAAAATAACTACCATAATATTAGCGTATCTGTTGTAAAAAATGATAATCTAAAATTATAAATTAGTAAAATCCTCTCCATATTTATCTAAAATATAAAAAGACTGTTGGGGATGCTCTTATGGTTGGTTCCAGTCCATCGTACAACTGATACTCAAATGTTATATGGAATTGATGGATCAAGAGTTGAGAAGGTGATGGAAGTTGTCCACATCGCAGCCAACAAAAACACAGTACCTGGAGACGTGCCATGGTTCCTGGTGGCATCCGACTGGGTAAGCTTCATTTTAATGTATCCAACATCTCCTGGAAGAGTAAAATGGTCCGTAATTGCTTCATTGTGTTTTAATTGAGATTGTGTTTTAATTGAGTTGTATCTTGTCATGCAGTGAAGTTTAGTATGAAATCCTTCAAAGTTCTGGAGCTCTACATTGAGATTCCTGTGAATTCCACTGTTGGTTCACTAAAATTAGTTTTCGATGTCTTAAGTGCTATTGTTTTGTATTTAATCTATCTGATGTTTATAACATTTTTGGATAAAGGAGACTGACGGAGGCTGTGGCGGAAGCACTCGGCGGTAGACTGCATGCAGGAGTTGTTGTGCATGGGAAAAGGAGTTAAAGATGACACTAAAACTCTAATTCAAACAGACATCTCTCAAGATGATAAGAATTGTAGTTTGGGTTTCATGTTGGTGCCTAGACATAAGAGCAAGTCATTAGCCTTATGTACTCTAAATCTCTTTTTTTGCAATCCGTAGACAGATTCAAATGCTTAGTGGATACGTGGCAAGTGTCACCTCACTAAACTAGGATATGATCTTAAATTCAATATTTATTTATATGTGTATGTATTATAATATATTATAACGGGCATAAAACATGAATCGCCAAAACTTGACTTCAAAGTATAATTGTGTATTTTTTGTTTTTGTTTTTATCTATTTGGCCATTGAAATTCTAATATCAAGTTATAGGACACTGCGAGCTGGGGAGCCCAATGTCTGAGTGTTTCTAAGATAAAGTTTATTTATATTGTTTTATCTTGTCTGGGTTAATAGATTGGTAGATAGAACTGGTTGTATGGTTGTATATTTTTTTAAATATTTGGAATAAAAAAAATATTAATAACATTATCATGATTAAAAATAACAGGATTAATAACATTATAAAAATAACATAAACAATAATAACAATAATATTATCACAAATAATATAATCATGATAAAAAGTAACATAAATAATATTAACAAAATAAATATTATCACGAAATTAGTTACATTATCAATATTAAAAGTATTCTGTAAAAATAATAACATTATAAAAATAACATAAGTATAAGTAGTTGTAACAATTATAAAAATAACATAAATGATTGCAACAAGATAAATACTATTAGAAATATTAGTAACACGAATAATATTATCATGAAAAATAACAAAATAATAATACCAGGAATAAAAATACTATGAATAACAATAAATATAATAGTTAACTACGTAAAAATAACAAGAATAATAGTTAACTTCGTAGTATTATTAGAAAAATATAATCATAAGTATTAATAACATGAATAATATATCATGAATAAAAATAGGGTTATTTCTATTATAATACCAAAATAAGTTCCTAATCCAATTTTAGTCCATCTTAAATGTCTATTTCATTTTATGGTATAACTTTTAAGTAATTTTAATACCAAATATTACAAAAATACCTATTTTACTCTTGTTTGTATTATAATCGAGTAACTTCTAACAAAATATAAGTTTTCGTTTTTTTTTTCTTTTTTTGTAAAGTTCGTATCTTTTGATTTGTAATTCTAAAAATAAAACCGAAATAACCGTTGTGTTTTTATTTATGAGACGAGTCAAACAAGTGGTCTATATGATATGTTTCGAACAAAAAATTAAAACTGTTAAAAAACAAAAAGCTAACGGTGTTAAAAATTTACAACTGCTAATTAGTAGTTTTAAGTTTTATAATATTGCTAATTAGCAGTTTTAAGAGTTTTATATAGTTCGATTAGGTTTTAACGATTTTAATTTTTAGCAGTTTTAAAACTGCTAAACAAGGCTTTTTAACAGTTTTAAAAAAGTTATCAAAACATATCATTTGCACCACTTGTTTAATTCGTCTCGAGAAAAGAAACACAACCGTGGTTTCAGATTTTTTTTGAATTATATTTAAAAAGATACGGATTTTCTAAGAAAAAGAAAAAAAAACCACTTTTTTGTTCGAAGATACTGTAGAATATTACAAACCAAGGTATTATTAGAGTATTTTGTCTAGTGCTTTGTACCAAATATTGATAGGGATCTTATTTGGTATTAAATATTAATTTGAAAAAATGTTGGTACTTATATGGGAGTCCCCCCACAAAAATAACATGACTTATCACAAATATAAATAACAAGAATAATATTATCAGTAATACAAGTAATAGATATAATAAAAAAAATTCGATGATCTAGTAAGGTTTCTTCTTTAATAAGCAGAGTGTATCTTCCAGACCGAACGATCAGAAGAACACCATAATTGAGACCTGAACCCGATCAGAACATAAGACTCCTCCAACGTATGTGGGTATCAACGTGTGTATAACAATAACGTCATACCCACTGAAACACATGAAAAATCGTAAATTCGAGTTGGTTAGTATAAATAATAAAAAAATATTCCAATAATTTTAATTTATAAGTTCGAAATTGTCTATATCTCCAGTCCTATAAAGGTGAGTACTTGTGCCTCTCTATTTTATTTATTTATTTAATAAATAATAAATAATAGAATTCTTTTTATCTTTCGACATAAGACCTTTGACATTTTTCCCTCCAATTTTTCACTTTTAGCTAATAACACATCCTTCATCTTCTCGGTATCTCTCTGCAAAAGCACCATAACGTTGAAAAATTATATATGGGCATCAAATTAATCATAATATAAGAATAAAAATTATCTGAAACAAGTGACTCAAGTGTATATAGAAGAGAATCTATAACTTCAATTGGCACATGGTGTGATAACATAAACCAAAATTTTAGTTCATACAAAGAATTAAATCCATGCCAAGTTTCAGTATAATCCCATTTTTTTGAAGTCTTTTGTAACTTCATAAAAAAAATCTTATTCAATGATGTTGGGTTGCAATCAAGACTCGTAATTCAGGTATTCTTGCAAACAGATGATCGTTAAAAGTATGGTATAGAAACTTAACCAAAAACATACATTCGGAAAACGAAACATTTAATCTTAACATAATGTTGAATGACATTGTCAACAAAAACATTTATGTTTTTGTTGTAAAATTGTGGGCTATACTAATTGTCAGCCCCTTCAGGACAATAAAATGACAACATATGTTAGAAATAATGAATTTGATCACATCCTTTGATTTTGTGCAACCACTTGGAAACATAGTCCACTGCAACCACTATTGTTTATCGGCCTCTGGAGGCCATCGACAATGGTCCGACCAAGTCAATAACCCATTAGTGAAAATACAACGCCTCTAGAGACCAGGTCGATGGTAACAAAAAGTATAAGAAGGAAACCGACTATATCATTTATTTATATAAGAATAGACGAGAGTTTCTCAAGGTTTATATCAAGAGAGTTTTCCATGCAATGAACGCTCTATTGGATTTGGAAGAACCCGTGACAGCAGTGTTGCTTAAGAGAAGACTCGACGTGGAGGGAACCAAGTGCGCCAATCCGGTTAGATTTCCAGCTAAACAAATGGAAGATATTCTCATACGGGCATAACAATTTATAGGGTCGACGAAACAAATAAAAGAGATTCATCATACCTCTCTGAAGTTAAATCGTAGGAATTTAAGAAACTATCGACTGATCGGAGGCGAAACAATGACACCGGGCATAGTGAAAGCACAAGGGCCCTAGTAAATAGGCTGAAGGCTTCATATTACGACAAACCGGTATGATAGTTCATTCCACTGAGAGAGACCGTATCTACTATCTACGACAGGACTATGGGGCTAGCTTAATAACAGCATCCACACAACATGTTGGATCCTGGGCAGAAGAGATCAAATCGTAAATTATGTTCTTTTCATAATGACCATTGTGAAGAAGGTTTTCAACCACTGATTTCATGGCTGCTGGGTTTTGTGGTGTGAACTAGAGAAAGGGAGAAGAAAAACAGTTACACAAAATCAGATCTTATCTTTTTTCTTCAATCTTCAACTTGGTATCAGAGCCTTCAAAGGCCTTCAATGGCGAATCCTGATTCACCAACGCTAAGTAATGAGTCATTAGGCTCAGTTCTTCCCGGTTGTCTCTCCACTGCAACCAAGAATGTTCACCTGCAAACAATCAGCAACAACAACAACCAAATCAGACTTGACAGAAACAATTATTTACTATGGAGAACAATGGTTCTACATATTGTCAAAGGAAACAAACTAGGAGGTTTAATCACAGGGGACAAGCCCTGTCCTCCTAAGTTTATCAATGATCTTGAAGGGAACATGGTTGAAAACACTGACTATGAAGACTGGATCGCTTCTACTTGGATGACTATATTCTACTATGACTTTTGAGATGGCTACTCAACTTATGCAAGAAGGTACTTCTAAGGAGTAATGGGATGCTGCCAGCAAAATTTTTGGCTCACAAACAAGAGCCAGAATCACCTACTACAAGTCAGAATTTCAAAGAACACGTAAAGGTACTTCTACCATGAATGACTATCTAAGTAAAATGAAGAGTATAGCTGATAATCTTGTGTTAGCTGGCTGTGGTGTATCTGTTGATGATCTGGTGACTCAAGTCCTTGCTGGTTTGGACTCTGAGTACACCCCTATTGTTGTAAGTCTAGCAGATAAGGAGTCTGTGGGTTGGCTAGATCTACAAACTAGTCTCCTCACTTTTGAGAGCAGACTAGATCAGTTGTTGAGTCTGCAGAATAATGTTTCTAACCTAAATTTGGCTTCTGCTAACTTTACTCAAAAGGCAGAATATAAATCACAAAGCAATAACAACAGTCAAAGAGGTTCTTATGGTCAGTACAAGAGAAATTACAGAAACAACAGAGGAAGGAATAATTACTATAACAATGCAAGAGGCAGAAACAATTTATTTAGAGGGAGAGGGGGATGTTTCTCCCAAAACAAACCTACTTGCCAGATTTGCAATAGGTTTGGACATTCAGCACCAGTGTGTTACTATAGAGACGATCCATTTGTTATGGGGTCTACCTCATATGAACAACCTAAAGGAGATGGAGATCATTCTGCCTATCTAACCACTCAAGACTCAACTGGAGACTCTTCTTTGTATGCTGACTCTGGTGCTAGTCACCATGTAACTGGAAATTCAGCTGTGTTGACACAGAAGACTGAGTATGCAGGTAACAAGGGTATTATGGTTGGTAGTGGTCACAGGTTGCCAATACATTACATTGGGAATTCTAGTTTGCAATCCTTCACTAAAACACCTATTTACCTAAAAGAGGTCTCACATGTGCCTAAAATAAATAAGAACTTGTTGTCTGTCTCACAACTTACTAATCATAACAGGGGTCTTATTGAATTTTATGATGGTTTTTGTCTTGTGAAGGACAAGGTGTCAGGGACAGTGCTTCTTAGAGGGACTACTAAGGATGGACTGTACAGAATGGAGAGTTTTCCTAAGTCACAAGTATTGGAGGGTCATTCTGTCTTTACAAAGCCTAGGTCTCAAGTCTCTGATGTATTTTCTTCTACTGCTTTGTCTGCTAATCTTTCTAATTCCCTAAAGGATGGATGGCATAGGATGCTTGGCCATCCATCACAGCATGTTCTAAACACTATTCTTAAGGCTTGTAATCTTTCTTCTATTTTAAAAGATGAGTGTAGCTTTTGTGAAGCTTGTCAGTTTGGTAAATCTCATGTTCTACCCTATCCTGTGTCTCACTCCTATGCTAACAGTGTACTAGATCTCATACATACAGATGTATGGGGTCCATCTCCTATCCAGTCTACTTAGGGTCACAGATACTGTGTTATTTTTCTAGATGACCACACTAGGTTTACCTGGTTCTATCATATCAAGCATAAAAGTCAAGTTGTTGGGGTTTTCAAAATGTTCAAATGTCTAGTTGAGAAGCAGTTTGATAAGTCTATCAAGGTGGTTCAGTGTGATGGTGGAGGGGAATACTTAACCCTGTCCACTATGGCTCAGGAATATGATTTTATCTTGAGAAAGTCCTGTCCCTATACATCTACACAGAATGGCAGGGCTGAAAAAAAACATAGACATCTTGTAGAGACAGGACTGACTCTCTTAGCTCAAGCCAACCTGCCTTACAAGTTCTGGGTTCAAGCTTTTGAAACAGCTATCTATCTTATAAACAGACTTCCTACACCAGTCTTATCTAACAAGTCACCTTATGAGCTACTATTTCACAAAATCCCAAACTATCTTGTTCTAAAAGCCTATGGTTGTGCATGTTTTCCCTGTCTCAGGTCCTATCATGCCCATAAATTTCAGTTTCACACTACAAAGTGTGTCTTTTTGGGGTTTAGTCAGTCTCACAAAGGGTATGTTTGTCTCAGTTCTATGGGCAAGGTCTATATTTCTCGAAATGTGGTCTTTAATGAAGATGATTTTCCTTGTCAAGGGGATTTTCTAAGAAATTCAAACTCTAAGTCTCTAACTAGCTGTCCCCTAGAGATGTGGCTTCCTTCTTTACCTACAGGACTTGTGACTAAGGACAACTCCTCTACTACTACTACTACCTCTCTTGGTGTCTCTCATGAAGTCAGTCCTCTACATCAGTGTTCCTCACAAGGTAACACTCTGAATTATCTAATCCTAGTAGTGATACTTGTTCTGAACATGTCACTCATACTAGCCATATCTCACCTCTTACTCAACCAATTTCTTCTTCTTATACTCACAAACATGACTCAAACACTGTCCTAAACCCTGATTCTTCTAATCCTAAAATCTCTATCTGCTTGCCCTTTTCTAATCCTTCTCTCACATCACTATCTGTTCCCCACACTCATCATATGCAAACTAGATCCCAAGATGGGACTCGTATCCCTAAAGTCCCTTATGCGGGCTCTCTCACGACTACTGAACTGTCTACCTTGGAACCTACTACCTACTCTAAGGCTGCTCTTAGTCCACATTGGGTCACTACTGTGGAGGCTGAGTATCAGGCCCTTATGTCTAATAGAACTTGGTCTTTGGTTCCATGGAGTCCTATTCAGAATGTTAAGGTTTCAAATGGGTCTACAAGGTCAAACATCACATTGATGGTTCTATTCAGAGGTACAAGGCTAGACTTGTTGCCAAGGGGTTTCATCAAACCCCTGGCATTGATTTTTCAGAAACATTCAGTCCTGTAATCAAGCTATCTACAGTCAGACTAGTTCCTACTTTGGCAGTGTCTAAAGAATGGGAGGTCCGACAGCTAGACATTAACAATGCTTTCCTAAATGGCTTTCTTACTGAGGATGTATACATGGCTCAACCAGAAGGGTTTCAGGATCCTGCAAAGCCTACACATGTGTGCAAGCTTCACAAGGCCCTGTATGGTCTCAAACAGGATCCAAGAGTCTGGTATTCTAGGTTAAAGGATACATTACTTCAATGGGGTTTCAAAAACTCTAGGGCTGACTGTTCTCTATTCTACTTTGTTTCTAAGTCTATTGTGATTCTAATCTTGGTCTACGTTGATGACATTCTTCTCACAGGCACACAATCAGCATGTTTACAGGGTTTTGTTCATAGACTCAATGCTATGTTCTCTCTTAAAGACATGGGGCCACTCCATCTATTCCTTGGAATAGAGGTTCATCGTGACCCCTCTCGCATTTATCTCACTCAACATCAGTACATTAGAAACTTACTGATCTCGCAGGGTCTTTCTCAGGCCAAGCCGTGTCCAACCCCTATTGCTACTGGTGTCCATCTCTCGAGCACATCAGGAACTCCTCTTGCTGACCCTACACCATACAGAAGTCTATTAGGTGCTTTGCAGTATTTAACACACACTCGACCTGATATTGCCTTTGCTGTCAATAAGCTAAGCCAATATCAGCAAGCGCCTACTAATCTACATCTACAAAGCTTAAAGAGGATACTTCGTTACTTATCTGGATCGAGTTGGGTTGGCCTCCATATCAAACCCAGCTGTAGTCTTCAACTCCAGGGTTTCTCCGATGTCGACTGGGCATCTTCTCCAGATGATAGACGAAGCATTGGTGCGTACTGCATTTATCTTGGAGACTCCCTTGTTTCATGGTCCTCCAAGAAGCAGAACGTCGTTGCTAGGTCGTCGACTGAGTCTAAATACAGGGCATTGGCGAATTTGTCGGCTGAATTGATGTGGCTTCGATCTATTCTCACTGATATCGACTTCCCAGTCACACCTCCCTCTGTCATCTGGTGTGAAAACTTGGGAGCGGGTTCGCTTGCATGTAACCCTGTCTTCCACGCGAGGACGAAGCATATTGAGCTCGATATCCACTTCGTTCGAGATCAGGTTCTGCAGGGCTCACTTCAGGTTCGGTTTGTTCCTTCTCACGATCAGATTGCTGACTGTCTCACAAAACCACTCGCTCACCACCGGTTTTCTTTCCTCCAGGACAAACTCGGGCTTACAGAGTCGCCCCTTCATTTGTGGGGGGATGTGAAGAAGGTTTTCAGCCATTGATTTCATGGCTGCTGGGTTTTGTGGTGTGAACTAGAGAAAGGGAGAAGAAAAACAGTTACACAAAATCAGATCTTATATTTTTTCTTCAATCTTCAACTACCACGACCATCCGGCCAAAGTTTTTTGATAAATCAAAGAAGAGATTCAACAAATAATTGATAGTGGGGAGCTAGTTTACTTTGTTAGATGCAAAAATGATGAATAACAGGATGATATAAGTGAAGGAGGCCAAGCGTACGGGGGGAAGAAGAAGAGAAAGAACGATAAGGGGACTTAATAGTGGTTTTTCACCATCTCTAATGAGGATACGTTATGAGGAGTGGACCCCGTGTACCGAAAGTAAGACAAAAGAGATCTTGAGGTGTAGTCGGTCGATGAATCTTCCTATCACAATGACCGAGACGCGGTGGCTGAGTTGACATTTTTGGAAAACGATTTTGCGCGGAGTTGCAACACCCCACCAGGATGCTCTGGAAATAAATTTGAACATCAGAGGACACGTGTCCTAATGGATTTTGGGATATTCTTCAAAGCAAGCTATGACATGATGTTAAAGGTGCGACCATACAAGTAAACTAAATGGATGCTAGTCGAGTACGAGGGAAAATCATCCCAGTGTGTGAATGAGCTCGAACTGATGGTAACCGTTAGCCGGGGTATAATAACAAATAGTTGAATACGCTTTTTATGATAACAGATGACCCAACCTCCTATCATAAAATCATTGGCAAACCGAGTTTGCACCAAATGGAAGTGATGCCTTGTATATTTCAACAGTTTCTGAAGTATCCAGTCAGTATCATGGTTGAAGTTATCAGAAGTAGTCAACAAACCTCAAAGAATTGTTACGTAATCTCAATGGATCCATCGAATTTGTTCATATAGTAATTAAACAACAATGGGGAGGAAGGTCAGCAACGAGATGCCAACCCATTTCTAGCGGGGATAGATGAACCCTGAAAGGATGATCAGTTTAGTAGTGTTGACGAAAAAGTGGTAGAGAAGGCCATATCTGAGGGTAGAAGGGTCTGCATCAGTAAAAAACTTGACTCTGTTTTAAAAAAATACTTTACTTACTTTATTGCAACAAAATATTGATGTTTTCATGTGGAGCGCAAGTGGCGTGTCGGGAGTCAGCATGTCAGTTATCTGCCATGGCTGTCAATAAGCGAGCAAGACCGATCCATCGGGAAATAAACAAGATCCTCCGTTTAGGGCATATTCGAAAGGCAAAATACCCATTATGGGTAGCAAACCGGTTTAGAAAAAACATAAAGGTGCACAATGGAAAATGTCCGTCGACTTCACTGATATTAATCATGCTTGCCCCAAAAGATATTTTCCCTTTTCCTTGCATCAATCAGTTCGATGACGGGACATCGGGTTGCGAGAATCTTTTGCTTATGGACGCATTTCTAGGTACAAACAAATCTGGATGTATCCCAAAGATTAGGAGCACAAAACATTTTAAACAGAGAGGGGTATGTACTACTATAAAGTCATATCGTTTGGTCTAAAGAATGCAGGGTCGACGTACCAACTCCTAGTCAACAAAGTTTTGAGACACAGCTGTGTAAAAACATGGAGGCTTATATCAACGTGTTATCCAATGTCTTTTCCACCTTTCAAAAAATTAACCTCAAGCTAAACCCCTTAAAATATTATTTTCGAGTAAATAGTGGTTATTTCTTGGGCTATGTCGTCAATAAAAATAGGATCAAGTCCGCCCTAGATAAGTTGGAGGCTCTCCTAAACATGGAACATCACGAGAACGTTAAGGATGTTAAATGCTTGCTGGGTCGATTAGCTGCCCTTTCGTATTTCATATCAAGGGTATCAGATAAAATTTACCTGTTTGTTTAAGTTCTCCAAGGGCCAAGAAATATGTCTGAAATGAGAAGTGTAACAACACATTCAAAGCTCTTAAGAATATTTGACCTCCTCTCAATCTCAACTCTTGGTGAGCCATTTCACCTTTAGATGTCTATCTTAGATTGTGCTGATAACAGGATGTTAGTCAGAGAACATAGGACGGGAAGGTGCATAAACCTGTCTACTATATAAGCAATACTCCGCTAGATACGGAGACCAGATACCTAATCCTGACGATATTAGCTTTATGGCTTGTCGTAGCAGCGAGAAAGATGCGACCATACTCTTAAGTTCACACTATTATCCTACGAACTTCATTCTCTATGAAGAGTGTGCTAGAAAAGCCAGATATTTCTGGTCGCCAAACTAGATGGTGTGTTAAAATTGTTGAGTAGAAAATCATCTATGAGTCTCGTATCGCAATCAAAGGTAATGTAGTAGAAGATTTTATAAATGAATTTATCATAAATAGAAAGCTCAAAGAAGGATGCGACGAACTCGACGAAAGAATACCAATGGAGTGGATAATGGAAAATTATAGGGCTTTAAGCATGCAAGGAGAGGGGCCGATATTATTTTAAGAATACTAAATGGTAAAGAAATCATGAAAAATGTTAAATTTGGTTTTTATGTAACCAACAACACCACGGAGTACGAGGCCGTTTTGGATGGTATGAAGATGGTCCACATTTGTGAGGCAAATGATCTCCGAATTTTCTCAGTTTCACATTTGGTGATAAATCAGGCTAAAAGCCTATACGATACAAAACAAAAGATAATGCGCGTCTGGGGCCCATTGTAACTACGAGCAACAAACTATATTGTGGTCGATAATGTTCTTTACATAAAAATCGCTACCCGTCTTTTACTGCATTGTCTCAATCAGGGTGAGACCTTCATTGTTCTTATATAATTACACGAGGGGGAGTCTGGGGCCCACTATGGACATTGTAGCTTTATACAATGTTTTTTATTGGTAGGCTACTACTGCCCCAAAATGGCAGGTGATGCTGAAGGGATCGTGCAAAGATGAAACCCCTGCCAACAATTTTACAAAACGCGCTACTTGTGGAACGAGCCAATGAGCGTCACCTCAACATCCTAGCCTTTTAACAAAATGAAGGATTAATTTAGTAGGGTCACTTTCCATGACTAGGGTTAAACGACAACAGTTAATTGTAGTGGTGGATTATTTCACTAACTGTGTATAGGTTAAGTATATGTAACGAACGCGAGCACAAGAAATATGTGATTTCAAGCATAATTAAATTTTATCTCATTTCAGAATCCTATCTTAATAACTGAGAACGAGTCTCAATTCTAAAATGTCGTCCTAACAACGTTTCACAAACGGTACGGAGTGAAGCAATATTTCTCAACACCGTATCACCCACAATCGAATGACCAGGTCGAGGTAACCAATATAAAAATCCTGGAAAGTATAATAAAGTAACTAGAATGAGCAAAACGTAAAAGGTAAGTGGCCAGATAAGCTCGCGTAAGTCTTTGGGCACACATGCCGACCCCTTATTGACAATGGGAGAAACCCTTTTCTCCTTAGTGTACGATATGAAGGTCGTCTTCCTACTAAAGATCATCATTTTAGCCATCGGATTTCGATTACTCATACACTTTAAATACGGACCAATACTAGGTATGCATGGATTTAATCAAATAGAAGAAGCCTATTCGATTCCAAGCTCAGACCAGGCCAATACAAGATCGAAGCACTATAAAAGCTTGATGAGAAGGCGGTTTGATTCCAAGCTCACATTGAGGGAACTATAGGTGGTAAACTTATTTACGAAAAAAACTATGCCATAAAGAAGGGGATAAGAATGCGGGAAAGCTCGGTCCTAACTGGATATGGCCTTACACTATTACACTTTTATCTTCAAAGGACACCACGAAGCATACTAATTAGAACACATGAAAGGCAGAGCCTTAAAGCACTTTTAGAATATTAACCATTTAAATTTGTATCGTAGCGTTATGTAATACAAATTTGTATCCATTTTGATGGTGCATAAGAGTTTTTAACCAGGTATATTGCAAATTGTTCAATCAATGATTTATGTTTTCGCCGATGTACGAGTTTTCATTTTTTATTCAACATTTATACCCATCCTTACGTCGATAATGCTAATCCACAATGATTTATCCATAAATATCAATGACACTATCTTTAGCGAACGAGTGTATAAACCACGATCTTGAGCGACTTAAGCGGCTATACTGAGCCTTAACCAATACGATCGATTACACAATAGAGTTAATAAGCCAATACTAAAATGGTTATGCAAAAGCCATACTAAACCTAACACCTTTTATGGTAAAGGTAGCGATATGGTCACTAAGCCTAGCACCTTTTATGGTAAAGGTAGCGATATGGTCACTGCACAAAGCCTTGAAAAACCACGCAAGATGCAACACTAAGCATTACATGGTTTATGGTAAAAATAACAAGTTTGTAACAACATAAAACCTTCAAAAACCACGTGAGAGGCTTGGCTAACCTTGTATAACTAGACAGGCTAACTTTCTGACTATCGGTATACTACCCTTACAACCCAAAGGCATGCGACAACCACAACGCTTAATATTGGAAACTAATGAAAGAAGCACATTACCATTAGCAAAAAATATATTCATTTAAATAATAAAGGTGATCGTCTTACTCATATTACACAATAAAAAATATGTAGTATTACAAAACAAGTTAAAAAACAAACTAAAACAAGTTCACTAAAAACGTAACTTTGGTAAATTTGTATGCTAGCAGAGTCGATGACTTATGTTCTAGCGAGTTTCCATTCTTTGTTTAAGAAATGGGGAGTTCCACCCCTGAGCCACTTGGATCCACCGGCTCGAGTAGCCCGCTCATTTCTGCTCTCCGACGGGTAGTTTACTAGTCTTGGTCTTCTCATTTTCCTTTATAAGATCATTATCCTCCTCTTCCTCTTCGTCGCTCAAGGGATAGCCCAGGGTTCCTTCTTCAAATGTCCAGGATGGTTTCCTTGTGCGCTTGGTCAATCGTGCATACTGTAATGTCCATCACCTCATTTTTCTTATTATCAAGGGGTTGCTCCACCTCCTCCGCCTCCTCCACCAACTGCTTCCTCGTCTTCTCCATGGTCGTTTTGGCTTCCGAGGCTCCAAGTTTCAAGTTCGTGTTCTCCACCATTAATGAAGTAATTTTACTAGTCAGTTCCTTGATTATTTATGCTTGGGTCATATTATGAGCCAACAAACCCGTGTTTTTCACCATCAGATCATCGGTATGCGCTATCTGCTTAGAACTTTCAGAAATTAGAGCTGTTTGCCACTAATAAGGTCTAAGCACTGCTTACGAAAGTCATCCCTCTCTGCAGAGACTATCTCTAGTTCCCACATTATCTTTGTCTTCTCTTTCACATTTTCTCACACTGTGTCCCTATAGACCCATATGCATGCTTATACGTGGAAACCAACTTAGTGAAACTCCTAACTGAGCCGAAAAACATGTGTTTTGGTTTCTAATTATCCATGGCTTGGTTATCCGGCAGGGTCATGTGGTGGTACGCGAGGACCATAGAGTTCTGATGGTTATATCAAACACAGGAAAAAGTAGTTAAATATTAGTACTTCGTGTAACGTTGAATTATATCAATAAGAGATATAGAGCATAAACGTCCATCACAAGCTTAATTTGCATTTGCATAATTTTTGTCATCGATATACCAGTCTTAAAAGGTCAGGTCTAGGAAACTCTTCAACTGGAAAAACATTAGCACTGACGGGGTTGGCATTTGGGCCTCACTAGCTAACTCATCCGAGTTTGAATGAAAGCTGTTGGATAGTTGGCGTCGTGGTGTCATACCAACCATCATGAACAACCCTCATAGTAAACTTAAAATTTTCCCTCACTAAGTTCACTAGTGATGACATGACGCCGACCTCCTTCACCAAAGGCTCTTTCTTGGGTTTTAATATCTAGGCCTCCTCCCGAGCAGATATCTTGGCATAGTTTTGTTCCGTGGGAACCACTT
Organism: Limnanthes douglasii subsp. nivea; assembly: GCA_036936605.1. Classification (NCBI taxonomy): domain Eukaryota; kingdom Viridiplantae; phylum Streptophyta; class Magnoliopsida; order Brassicales; family Limnanthaceae; genus Limnanthes; species Limnanthes douglasii. Next base: position 102,248,559 of record JAUPFV010000005.1, on the reverse strand, counting down.
CCTCCATGTCAGTATCTTCTTCCTCACTCAACACAATAACCTCCGGAGGCAAAACCGTCTTACTCAATCCAACTAAAGAATGCACCTCCGTGGACACCTATAATTTATTCATTAGGAGCTCGTCATCCTCTTCTTCTTCATTAACAATGGGATAGTTTTCGCTCCACAGGCCGCCCATTCTTTGTTAAAAATCTCTTATTATTTGAAGAAGGCTCATCCATACATTGCGACTCCTTCTACGTATCCTTCTGCTTCTTCGGCTGTACTTTAAGTTTGGGCATCGCACCCAACAGACCTTCATTCGAGTAGTCAGCCACACCATCCGGCTCTTGAGTACCATGCGTGGTTTCAGGCTTCGATCATGACATACCTCACTAACATTCTTCACAGGCGGCACACTGTCTTAACGGGCTCATTTATTCTTTTTAGGAGATTCCCCCTCACCCTCCTTGAACTTCATTTTTTGGGGTACATCTAACTCGACCCCATTGTTATCTTCATCTAGATAACACTGATGCATCACTGCCTGTAACTATGTGATAATGACAGCATCACCCGTCGGGATCAAAATCAATTTCTTCTACTTGGTCATCTCTAATTCTTGTATAGGCCACAGTCCAGCTAGGAGGAAGTTTACTGGGGTAAATAAACACCGAGCCTCTAGATTTGACACAGTAACAAAACACAAGCAATAATAAGAATTATGAGTTAAGTGGGAGAATCACTCAAACATCATTATCAAACTCTCTCTTACATGTTTTCATCCATATCCGCTCAAGCTACAGATTTTCAAGAGAACTTTCATGCTCTCATTTGCCCGACACAAAAACGAAAGAGTTTTTACACTTCTTATCCGATGAGGAAAATTCTACTAACTCTCTAATGCCGATCAGTTAATTGTAGAAAAAAGAGGACCCTAATGACTTAGTTTCATCTGTCATAGCTAATAGTTCTGCCAGGCCGACTCGAATATGCATCACCTTCGAACTCACCAATATATTCAGGATCGTATGCCAATAATTCTTTGTTAACTGTGTCACACGTATGTATATATAGTTAAAAGGGTCACGTATAAAGAGATGAAGAGGCAACCAAAGCCCCTAATAAAAAAAGGATGGTGTACAAACACATCTATTTTTCCTGGCCTTTGTAAGGTTGCTCACCCTGGACGGGAATGCAAGTTTCTACTGAGTCGAGAGGTCATATCTTTTCCTAAACTCATGGTGGACCTCCTTTGTGAAATGAGCATATTTGGGTGTTAATCATCCAAAGTATAAATCTAGAAAGGATTTGAGCTCCACCTCGTATTTGGAGGGATTACTTGAGAGAGAGGCCTCTTTTGATTTTTTTCTTTTAACGCCAATTTCGGAGCCATGTATGGGGTACATGTTTGCAAGGTATCGATAGGGCTATCAAGTATAAGTTGAATATGCAATTAGGTTATCATAACATAGTGCCACTAGTGGCAAGACGAAAGTGATGAGGGATGAACATACATAGTAGACTAACATCTGCAATCCATAACAGATGCCCAGGGTCGATTACCCTCACAATCCCAAAATTGCAAGGAGAAAGTAAAGGAAACAAAAAAGAAATCAACTAGAACGCATACAGATTATAGGATGTTCGTTTGATTGGAGCACCGATGATTATGGAAGTATCGAGATGAGTAAGGTTGTTTGCAAAGCTGTCCAACCAATTCCAACATAAATTAACAAGCGAAGAACTCCAATCCCAAAATTATGTCACTTATACTTTTCATATCGTGGACTTGGTTCACGCAATTACATTATGTACGATGGTGGCTATTATATGAATATATTGAATAAATTAACGGTACTGTAATCTATAAGAAGTGAAGGCCATTTTGCTTTCCCATGTAGGATGCAGTTGTGGGGAGAGGGGGGTTGTGAGTGTTAGAAGCACGATGCGACATGCGTCGTGTCGGTGTGGGTTTTTATCAGACTCAAACAACTCGATTAGCCACGCTGATGCTACTTACTCACCCTCACCCTACGTAATCAGTTTTTATTATTAGATAGTTTCATCACCTACCTGACCTTTTACTATTTTATTCATTAAAGTAATCTCTTCTTTCATAGTCTATTATTTAAATGACTAGGGGAACCCTGATAAGGCCGTTCCCTTTCGGCAATGTATGCACCTTGGACAAGGCGAGGTAAGACCAAACCGAGAGAAATTTTCCTAGCAAGGTAAGCGAAGAAGTTTTCCTAGCAAGTAAAATGATATCTTAAGGCGAGTTATGTAAGAAATAGTTGTTACTAAAAATGTGTCCGCTCTATTCACTAACAAACGTGTGCAGTAACGGATCAAGTAGTACAAAGTGTACTTAATTCCACTATGATACATCATAAGAGACAATTATGTAATTAATCATAAAGAAAAATTATCTGTGAATAATTTGTATAAATAAAAATATAGATGAATAATAAAGGGATTTTTGACTTGATTATAAAAGCAATTGCACATTAAATGAGTTTATCACTTTCGCATATATGGTAGGAATTTTCCTTAATAATTTGTAATCAATGTTTTGGGATAAGGCGATTTGTTCCTTAACAACCACGTAACAAATATATTTTAGGATTTATTATAAAAATCTCATTGCAACTAATGATTCCCTAAATAAACAACATTAGTAATAATGGTACGTTCATGAAAAACTTTAGGGATAAGGTGATTTGTTACATAAAAGTTTATACTGATGTGTCATATGTTGATTTGATAATTTTGTACTCTCTGTTTAACTCATATAAACTTGATATTTATATGTTTAGACTTAGACGAGATCATGTTACTACTGGAATATTGAGAGTTGTAGAAATGTTGTCACAATATAGCTTCATAGGTCCATATATCCTTCCTACACCACGTAGTATATTGACAAAATTTTGCAACCATAATGCATGGTTGGATATTTTAAAACATGCAAAACATTCCGCTAAAATAATGGAGAATGCAACCAGTGTTACGATCTTGTAAACTTTTTATCATATAACAAACGACCAAATTCTGAACCATAATGGACTTTTTGTAGTTTGTCAATCTTAGGTTTTGTCTTTAGATATTGATTAAGACTTATTTTGTCTTCTTTATCTATATAGATATTATAGGGCTTCTGTAATGTTGCAACATATGTTTTATATATGCCTTTTGTGATAGTCTTAAGATTCTACAAATGATCCAGATGAATCTTCATTCCTAAAATAAAAGACGCATCACCAAGATCTTCCGTATAAGATTTCTTTGATAGAAATATCTTGGTAGCATCTAACTATTTTTATTATTATTCATGGCTAATACTATTTCATAAACATACAAAAATAGAAATATGAACTTACTTTAACCAAAAGTTGATACACACAATACTCACGCGAGTTCAAATTAAATCCACAAAAGACTATTACCTTAAGGAACTTGTGGTACAACGAGAAGCCTGTTTGACCTATAAATTGATTTCTTAAGCTTAAAAACCATATATCTTAGATAAAAAATTAAAAAGATCTTTTTAACATTGATTTGATGTAGCTTTAGGAAAAAATCTGCAACTAATGTCATGATTGTTTTATAGATTCTTTTCATAAAATCGAAGATATGATCTCTTTAAATTCAATCTATTTATGCAAGTATAACCTTTTTTCGTAAATATTATTTTTTGTCCATCCACGTTACCCTAGGGATCTCGTTTAATTTTGTAAATGTACTTACAACCAATCGACTTATTTTCTATAAGGAATACGACAAGCTCACATACCGCATTATCTTGTATTGCCTTATATCTTGTTTTATAGTGTTGATCCAAAAAAAAATAGAATTAGAACTCTTCATGGCATCACAGAAACACGACAGATATTTTATCGTTACACCGAATCTTAATGTTCTTGGATATATACTTCATAATTTGTAGATATAACAATCCTCATTAATTTTCTAGCCCGTAATAAGATAAATTTTATTTTATTTTACACTTCTTGAGGAAGTAGAGTTTGATTTTTCTGAACAATATCATTTTGTTCTCTAGGTGAAAGATTAACATTATTCTGAGTACCTTCATATTCTAACAGGATCATAATGTATACTTACTGGAACCGTCAAACTGAAAATCTATTAATTTTGAGTATCTTTATGCTTTAACAGTACTGAAATGATTAACATTGTAACCCAATCTTATGATATATAAGTATATTTCTAGAATAGACATGAAAAAAATATAGATTATTCCTCAAAATGAAAATTTGTCGCTAAATTCTTCCCCTTCAAACTCAAGATCTTCAAAGAAATGTGTTATAGTCTAAAAACTAATTTTGTTGGAAGGATCAAACTTTAAAGCTTATTTAATATTCAAATAACCAATAAAATAATATTAATCATCCTTGATTCCAATTTAGTTTCACCGGCCTATATGGTTCGCTTTAAATGGACAACCTTATGCATATAAATGGTTTAAGCTATGCTAGTAGCTAGTACAAATTTCATATAAGGTATTCATGGTTGATTTATTGGGAACTCTATTGAAAATGTATGCATTGATATGGAAGTAGGATTTTGAGGATTATAATGTAAATAATATAAATTTAAGGATTAAATTGTAAATAATGTCATGATTGTTTTATAGATTCTTTTCATAAAATCGAAGATATGATCTCTTTAAATTCAATCTATTTATGCAAGTATAACCTTTTTCCCTAAATATTATTTTTTGTCCATCCACGTTACCCTAGGGATCTCGTTTAATTTTGTAAATGTACTTACAACCAATCGATTTATTTTCTATAAGGAATACGACAAGCTCACATACCGCATTATCTTGTATTGCCTTATATCTTGTTTTATAGTGTTGATCCAAAAAAATAGAATTAGAACTCTTCATGGCATCACAGAAACACGACAGATATTTTATCGTTACACCGAATCTTAATGTTCTTGGATATATACTTCATAATTTGTAGATATAACAAGCCTCATTAATTTTCTAGCCCGTAATAAGATAAATTTTATTTTATTTTACACTTCTTGAGGAAGTAGAGTTTGATTTTTCTGAACAATATCATTTTGTTCTCTAGGTGAAAGATTAACACTATTCTGAGTACCTTCATATTCTAACAGGATCATAATGTATACTTACTGGAACCGTCAAACTGAAAATCTATTAATTTTGAGTATCTTTATGCTTTAACAGTACTGAAATGATTAACATTGTAACCCAATCTTATGATATATAAGTATATTTCTAGAATAGACATGAAAAAAATATAGATTATTCCTCAAAATGAAAATTTGTCGCTAAATTCTTCCCCTTCAAACTCAAGATCTTCAAAGAAATGTGTTATAGTCTAAAAACTAATTTTGTTGGATGGATCAAACTTTAAAGCTTATTTAATATTCAAATAACCAATAAAATAACATTAATCATCCTTGATTCCAATTTATTTTCACCGGCCTATATGGTTCGCTTTAAATGGACAACCTTATGTATATAAATGGTTTAAGCTATGCTAGTAGCTAGTACAAATTTCATATAAGGTATTCATGGTTGATTTATTGGGAACTCTATTGAAAATGTATGCATTGATATGGAAGTAGGATTTTGAGAATTAAAATGTAAATAATATAAATTTAAGGATTAAATTGTAAATAATGTCATGATTGTTTTATAGATTCTTTTCATAAAATCGAAGATATGATCTCTTTAAATTCAATCTATTTATGCAAGTATAACCTTTTTCCGTAAATATTATTTTTTGTCCATCCACGTTACCCTAGGGATCTCGTTTAATTTTGTAAATGTACTTACAACCAATCGACTTATTTTCTATAAAGAATACGACAAGCTCACATACCGCATTATCTTGTATTGCCTTATATCTTGTTTTATAGTGTTGATCCAAAAAAATAGAATTAGAACTCTTCATGGCATCACGGAAACACGACAGATATTTTATCGTTACACCGAATCTTAATGTTCTTGGATATATACTTCATAATTTGTAGATATAACAATCCTCATTAATTTTCTAGCCCGTAATAAGATAAATTTTATTTTATTTTACACTTCTTGAGGAAGTAGAGTTTGATTTTTCTGAACAATATCATTTTGTTCTCTAGGTGAAAGATTAACATTATTCTGAGTACCTTCGTATTCTAACAGGATCATAATGTATACTTACTGGAACCGTCAAACTGAAAATCTATTAATTTTGAGTATCTTTATGCTTTAACAGTACTGAAATGATTAACATTGTAACCCAATCTTATGATATATAAGTATATTTCTAGAATAGACATGAAAAAAATATAGATTATTCCTCAAAATGAAAATTTGTCGCTAAATTCTTCCCCTTCAAACTCAAGATCTTCAAAGAAATGTGTTATAGTCTAAAAACTAATTTTGTTGGAAGGATCAAACTTTAAAGCTCATTTAATATTCAAATAACCAATAAAATAACATTAATCATCCTTGATTCCAATTTAGTTTCACCGGCCTATATGGTTCGCTTTAAATGGACAACCTTATGCATATAAATGGTTTAAGCTATGCTAGTAGCTAGTACAAATTTCATATAAGGTATTCATGGTTGATTTATTGGGAACTCTATTGAAAATGTATGCATTGATATGGAAGTAGGATTTTGAGGATTAAAATGTAAATAATATAAATTTAAGGATTAAATTGTAAATAATGTCATGATTGTTTTATAGATTCTTTTCATAAAATCGAAGATATTATCTCTTTAAATTCAATCTATTTATGCAAGTATAACCTTTTTCCGTAAATATTATTTTTTGTCCATCCACGTTACCCTAGGGATCTCGTTTAATTTTGTAAATGTACTTACAACCAATCGACTTATTTTCTATAAGGAATACGACAAGCTCACATACCGCATTATCTTGTATTCCCTTATATCTTGTTTTATAGTGTTGATAAAAAAATAGAATTAGAACTCTTCATGGCATCACAGAAACACGACAGATATTTTATCGTTACACCGAATCTTAATGGTCTTGGATATATACTTCATAATTTGTAGATATAACAATCCTCATTAATTTTCTAGCCCGTAATAAGATAAATTTTATTTTATTTTACACTTCTTGAGGAAGTAGAGTTTGATTTTTCTGAACAATATCATTTTGTTCTCTAGGTGAAAGATTAACATTATTCTGAGTACCTTCATATTCTAACAGGATCATAATGTTTACTTACTGGAACCGTCGAACTGAAAATCTATTAATTTTGAGTATCTTTATGCTTTAACAGTATTGAAATGATTAACATTGTAACCCAATCTTATGATATATAAGTATATTTCTAGAATAGACATGAAAAAAATATAGATTATTCCTCAAAATGAAAATTTGTCGCTAAATTCTTCCCCTTCAAACTCAAGATCTTCAAAGAAATGTGTTATAGTCTAAAAACTAATTTTGTTGGAAGGATCAAACTTTAAAGCTCATTTAATATTCAAATAACCAATAAAATAACATTAATCATCCTTGATTCCAATTTAGTTTCACCGGCCTATATGGTTCGCTTTAAATGGAAAAACCTTATGTATATAAATGGTTTAAGCTATGCTAGTAGCTAGTACAAATTTCATATAAGGTATTCATGGTTGATTTATTGGGAACTCTATTGAAAATGTATGCATTGATATGGAAGTAGGATTTTGAGGATTAAAATGTAAATAATATAAATTTAAGGATTAAATTGTAAATAATGTCATGATTGTTTTATAGATTCTTTTCATAAAATCGAAGATATGATCTCTTTAAATTCAATCTATTTATGCAAGTATAACCTTTTTCCGTAAATATTATTTTTTGTCCATCCACGTTACCCTAGGGATCTCGTTTAATTTTGTAAATGTACTTACAACCAATCGACTTATTTTCTATAAGGAATACGACAAGCTCACATACCGCATTATCTTGTATTGCCTTATATCTTGTTTTATAGTGTTGATCCAAAAAAATAGAATTAGAACTCTTCATGGCATCACAGAAACACGACAGATATTTTATCGTTACACCGAATCTTAATGTTCTTGGATATATACTTCATAATTTGTAGATATAACAATCCTCATTAATTTTCTAGCCCGTAATAAGATAAATTTTATTTTATTTTACACTTCTTGAGGAAGTAGAGTTTGATTTTTCTGAACAATATCATTTTGTTCTCTAGGTGAAAGATTAACACTATTCTGAGTACCTTCATATTCTAACAGGATCATAATGTATACTTACTGGAACCGTCAAACTGAAAATCTATTAATTTTGAGTATCTTTATGCTTTAACAGTACTGAAATGATTAACATTGTAACCCAATCTTATGATATATAAGTATATTTCTAGAATAGACATGAAAAAAATATAGATTATTCCTCAAAATGAAAATTTGTCGCTAAATTCTTCCCCTTCAAACTCAAGATCTTCAAAGAAATGTGTTATAGTCTAAAAACTAATTTTGTTGGATGGATCAAACTTTAAAGCTTATTTAATATTCAAATAACCAATAAAATAACATTAATCATCCTTGATTCCAATTTATTTTCACCGGCCTATATGGTTCGCTTTAAATGGACAACCTTATGTATATAAATGGTTTAAGCTATGCTAGTAGCTAGTACAAATTTCATATAAGGTATTCATGGTTGATTTATTGGGAACTCTATTGAAAATGTATGCATTGATATGGAAGTAGGATTTTGAGAATTAAAATGTAAATAATATAAATTTAAGGATTAAATTGTAAATAATGTCATGATTGTTTTATAGATTCTTTTCATAAAATCGAAGATATGATCTCTTTAAATTCAATCTATTTATGCAAGTATAACCTTTTTCCGTAAATATTATTTTTTGTCCATCCACGTTACCCTAGGGATCACGTTTAATTTTGTAAATGTACTTACAACCAATCGACTTATTTTCTATAAAGAATACGACAAGCTCACATACCGCATTATCTTGTATTGCCTTATATCTTGTTTTATAGTGTTGATCCAAAAAAATAGAATTAGAACTCTTCATGGCATCACGGAAACACGACAGATATTTTATCGTTACACCGAATCTTAATGTTCTTGGATATATACTTCATAATTTGTAGATATAACAATCCTCATTAATTTTCTAGCCCGTAATAAGATAAATTTTATTTTATTTTACACTTCTTGAGGAAGTAGAGTTTGATTTTTCTGAACAATATCATTTTGTTCTCTAGGTGAAAGATTAACATTATTCTGAGTACCTTCGTATTCTAACAGGATCATAATGTATACTTACTGGAACCGTCAAACTGAAAATCTATTAATTTTGAGTATCTTTATGCTTTAACAGTACTGAAATGATTAACATTGTAACCCAATCTTATGATATATAAGTATATTTCTAGAATAGACATGAAAAAAATATAGATTATTCCTCAAAATGAAAATTTGTCGCTAAATTCTTCCCCTTCAAACTCAAGATCTTCAAAGAAATGTGTTATAGTCTAAAAACTAATTTTGTTGGAAGGATCAAACTTTAAAGCTCATTTAATATTCAAATAACCAATAAAATAACATTAATCATCCTTGATTCCAATTTAGTTTCACCGGCCTATATGGTTCGCTTTAAATGGACAACCTTATGCATATAAATGGTTTAAGCTATGCTAGTAGCTAGTACAAATTTCATATAAGGTATTCATGGTTGATTTATTGGGAACTCTATTGAAAATGTATGCATTGATATGGAAGTAGGATTTTGAGGATTAAAATGTAAATAATATAAATTTAAGGATTAAATTGTAAATAATGTCATGATTGTTTTATAGATTCTTTTCATAAAATCGAAGATATTATCTCTTTAAATTCAATCTATTTATGCAAGTATAACCTTTTTCCGTAAATATTATTTTTTGTCCATCCACGTTACCCTAGGGATCTCGTTTAATTTTGTAAATGTACTTACAACCAATCGACTTATTTTCTATAAGGAATACGACAAGCTCACATACCGCATTATCTTGTATTGCCTTATATCTTGTTTTATAGTGTTGATAAAAAAAATAGAATTAGAACTCTTCATGGCATCACCGAAACACGACAGATATTTTATCGTTACACCGAATCTTAATGTTCTTGGATATATACTTCATAATTTGTAGATATAACAATCCTCATTAATTTTCTAGCCCGTAATAAAATAAATTTTATTTTATTTTACACTTCTTGAGGAAGTAGAGTTTGATTTTTCTGAACAATATCATTTTGTTCTCTAGGTGAAAGATTAACATTATTCTGAGTACCTTCATATTCTAACAGGATCATAATGTTTACTTACTGGAACCGTCGAACTGAAAATCTATTAATTTTGAGTATCTTTATGCTTTAACAGTACTTAAATGATTAACATTGTAACCCAATCTTATGATATATAAGTATATTTCTAGAATAGACATGAAAAAAATATAGATTATTCCTCAAAATGAAAATTTGTCGCTAAATTCTTCCCCTTCAAACTCAAGATCTTCAAAGAAATGTGTTATAGTCTAAAAACTAATTTTGTTGGAAGGATCAAACTTTAAAGCTCATTTAATATTCAAATAACCAATAAAATAACATTAATCATCCTTGATTCCAATTTAGTTTCACCGGCCTATATGGTTCGCTTTAAATGGACAACCTTATGTATATAAATGGTTTAAGCTATGCTAGTAGCTAGTACAAATTTCTTATAAGGTATTCATGGTTGATTTATTGGGAACTCTATTGAAAATGTATGCATTGATATGGAAGTAGGATTTTGAGGATTAAAATGTAAATAATATAAATTTAAGGATTAAATTGTAAATAATGTCATGATTGTTTTATAGATTCTTTTCATAAAATCGAAGATATGATCTCTTTAAATTCAATCTATTTATGCAAGTATAACCTTTTTCCGTAAATATTATTTTTTGTCCATCCACGTTACCCTAGGGATCTCGTTTAATTTTGTAAATGTACTTACAACCAATCGACTTATTTTCTATAAGGAATACGACAAGCTCACATACCGCATTATCTTGTATTGCCTTATATCTTGTTTTATAGTGTTGATCCAAAAAAATAGAATTAGAACTCTTCATGGCATCACAGAAACACGACAGATATTTTATCGTTACACCGAATCTTAATGTTCTTGGATATATACTTCATAATTTGTAGATATAACAATCCTCATTAATTTTCTAGCCCGTAATAAGATAAATTTTATTTTATTTTACACTTCTTGAGGAAGTAGAGTTTGATTTTTCTGAACAATATCATTTTGTTCTCTAGGTGAAAGATTAACATTATTCTGAGTACCTTCATATTCTAACAGGATCATAATGTATACTTACTGGAACCGTCGAACTCAAAATCTATTAATTTTGAGTATCTTTATACTTTAACAATACTGAAATGATTAACATTGTAACCCAATCTTATGATATATAAGTATATTTCTAGAATAGACATGAAAAAAATATAGATTATTCCTCAAAATGAAAACTTGTCGCTAAATTCTTCCCCTTCAAACTCAAGATCTTCAAAGAAATGTGTTATAGTCTAAAAACTAATTTTGTTGGAAGGATCAAACTTTAAAGCTCATTTAATATTCAAATAACCAATAAAATAACATTAATCATCCTTGATTCCAATTTAGTTTCACCGGCCTATATGGTTCGCTTTAAATGGACAACCTTATGTATATAAATTGTTTAAGCTATGCTAGTAGCTAGTACAAATATCATATAAGGTATTCATGGTTGATTTATTGGGAACTCTATTGAAAATGTATGCATTGATATGGAAGTAGGATTTTGAGGATTAAAATGTAAATAATATAAATTTAAGGATTAAATTTTAAATAATGTCATGATTGTTTTATAGATTCTTTTCATAAAATCGAAGATATGATCTCTTTAAATTCAATCTATTTATGCAAGTATAACCTTTTTCCGTAAATATATTATTTTGTCCATCCACGTTACCCTAGGGATCTCGTTTAATGTTGTAAATGTACTTACAACCAATCGACTTATTTTCTATAAGGAATACGACAAGCTCACATACCGCATTATCTTGTATTGCCTTATATCTTGTTTTATAGTGTTGATCCAAAAAAATAGAATTAGAACTCTTCATGGCATCACAGAAACACGACAGATATTTTATAGTTACACTGAATCTTAATGTTCTTGGATATATACTTCATAATTTGTAGATATAACAATCCTCATTAATTTTCTAGCCCGTAATAAAATAAATTTTATTTTATTTTACACTTCTTGAGGAAGTAGAGTTTGATTTTTCTGAACAATATCATTTAGTTCTCTAGGTGAAAGATTAACATTATTCTGAGTACCTTCATATTCTAACAGGATCATAATGTATACTTACTGGAACCGTCGAACTGAAAATCTATTAATTTTGAGTATCTTTATGCTTTAACAGTACTGAAATGATTAACATTGTAACCCAATCTTATGATATATAAGTATATTTCTAGAATAGACATGAAAAAAATATAGATTATTCCTCAAAATGAAAATTTGTCGCTAAATTCTTCCCCTTCAAACTCAAGATCTTCAAAGAAATGTGTTATAGTCTAAAAACTAATTTTGTTGGAAGGATCAAACTTTAAAGCTCATTTAATATTCAAATAACCAATAAAATAACATTAATCATCCTTGATTCCAATTTAGTTTCACCGGCCTATATGGTTCGCTTTAAATGGACAACCTTATGTATATAAATGGTTTAAGCTATGCTAGTAGCTAGTACAAATTTCATATAAGGTATTCATGGTTGATTTATTGGGAACTCTATTGAAAATGTATGCATTGATATGGAAGTAGGATTTTGAGGATTAAAATGTAAATAATATAAATTTAAGGATTAAATTGTAAATAATGTAAGTTTAGTCCTTAAATTACATGTAATATAAGTTTTAGAGAGCATTTGTGATTATGTATAATTATTGAGGACTAAATGGAAATTTATCCTCTTTTGTAAGAGATTACACTTTAAAATTAAGTCTTGGCTCCTCTATATAAAAGGCAAGGATATTCTAATGACGGGGTTGAACACTTTTTCTACTGAACTCATTTGTACTTGAACTTTCTCTCTCTAAAAACTCTTTAACTCTTTCTTTCTAGAATACTCTTATAAAAATTTACTAAGATGAAATCTTAACTCATCATGCATCACATTTAAGCCCTCTCCCGCCAAACTGAAAGTGGTAGAGTTGAATGGCTAATCGTACTTCTCATTATATCTTTAAGTGACAACATTGTCACTACCCTAGGTACCTCAAAGTCAACAATCTTTAATTAGAAAGTATATAGTATTTAATGAAACATTATATCACTCTTGAAGAGGGTGATGACTTAACCTAGTATTCACGAGAAGAGGATAAAGTTGAGATGAAATTTGTACAAAATAGTGAGGTTGAGGATGCTTCTATCGAGGACCGTTTCAGACATGGTAAAATTTCCGTTCATGTAGAGAAAGCCTAACCAATGCATGAGTTTGGTAATGGTTTAGAGATTGATGATATAGACATTTTGAATGTTATGATTGAAAAACAACATAATGATTCTCACAATTATTTTTTGTTGAGGGATAGAGCACAAAGACCTAATAAGCCTATTTATAAGTATAAATTTTCAAATATTATAGGTTATAATTTATTGAATGGATTGCATGGATATGTTTTTCAACCTGAGAGTTATCACTATGCTATGAAGAGTAATGATAAATTAGGTGGTTGAAGTCTAAATGAAAAAACTAAGTTCACTAATGAAGAATGACATTTTGATTTTAAAAAAACACTTGAAGGTTCAGAAATTTGTTTGGTGTAGATTAATTTTTTAAAAGGAATCAAGGTGTTCCTCGAGTTGAACTATCTAGGTAAATAACTAGCTTGGGGATTCTTCACTCAAAAAAGGTGTCAATTTTTATGAAATGTTCTCACTAGTTGTGAAACAAACCTATATAAAGGGTTTTGTTGTCAATTATAAGTAGATTTGATCTTGAGTTAGATGAATTAATGTTACTAATTACCTTATGCATTGAGAACTAGAAGAGACTATATATATGAGTCAACCTCAAGGTTTTGAAGAGAAGAAGGAAAATGATGTATGTTTGTTGAAGGGAACTTTATACTGAATAATTGGTCATCAAAACAGTGGAATAAGAGATTTAACTATTATAATGGAAAAACACACATGGAGAGACAAGTCATATTGTTACCATCTGTAGATGACATATTGATAGCTATAAACGATAAGAAGATGAATAAAATTATGAATACCCAACTGAATAAAAGTTCGAAATGAAGGATATGAAACAAGTTAAGAAGATACTTGGGTTTGAAGTGAAAAGAAATATTCATAGGTTATTTATTATTATCATAACAAGAATATATGCATAAGGTTCTCAAGAAGTTCTCTAAGTCTAAATTACAAAATGTCGGGATTCTTATTAGTTTCTATTTCAAACTCTATACTACTCAGACACCTACCGAAGTAAAATATAAAAACTTTATACAATGGATACATTATGTTTATGTTATTGGAAGAATAATTTAAGTAATTTTATGAACAAGACTTGATCTTGCATACTCAAATAATGTTTTCAGCAGATTTATAACTGATCCATGAAAGCCTCACCAATGGGCCCTTAAATGGCTCATGTGGTACTTAAAGGGCTCTAATTTTGTGTTATAATCACAAGAAAAAAATAGATGAGCTCTTGAGTGGGTATGTTGAACTTGATTATATTAGTTTTCTTTACACTAGGAAGTCAACTTAGGGTTTATCAATTCACCATGTTTGATGGAGTGGTTAGCTAGAAATCTTATATTTTGAAGTTTGTTACGTTGTCATCTATTGAAGTTAAATATATAGCCGTTACTAAAGGATTGAAGGAATCCATATGGTTAAAGGAGTCGTTACTGGCATAAAGTAATAAGTGACGTTTTTCTATTATAATATTAATGCTCTTCATTTGATGAATAAAATGTTATATGAGCAAACTAAGTGGGTAAATAACAAGCTTCACATCATCAAGGTATGGTGGAAAGAGAACAAGTGAAAGATATAAAATTTACATGAAAATAGTCTTCTATTAGAAGAGTGTCATTTATAGTCTCTAAAGAGTCTATGCGTATAGACAAATTTGTTTTCTTTTCATATTTTATTTTAAGAAGTTTAAGTACGTTATTCAAATTCTGATCATTCTTCTTCTTCCATCATCCCTCGATAAAAAATATAATCAAGTAACATTGTCAATACTAAAAAATTAAGTACGATGATATTCGAATGACCACGTCGAGTCCACCGTAGCAGAGAATCTTTCCAAAGTGTTAATTAAGGGCCCATCTTAAATATATTTCCACAACTCTTGATACTTGCCAGAGTATGTATCTTAAACAATGCAAAAACATATATATATATATATATATATAAGTACATTAAGTCCAACATTACTTAACAACAAAAACAACGTAAAACCTAGTCTTACATGTCTGCATCAACCTCCTCTCCAATAGGAGGTTTTCCTCCCCAATAACGTGTTCCTAGCCACCCCGATACAAATACGAACATGGTTTTCCAATGTTTGTCCGACGATGGTAAGTTAGGAATGTTATTACACTCCTCATCGATACGTAATAAAAAATTAATCCCCAACGAATTATATACATCGATGCTAGATAAAATGTCTACCAAGAAGATGGGTATTTTCAGCACATTTAGACTAACTAGTATGTTGAACATCATTCACCAACTATTTTTAGTCTAATGTGCTGGATATATTCGAATATAACTAAAACATTTGTTTATTAATTGGGGAAGTGAAAGCAAAGTCCCGAGTAAAATGGATTGTATAAAAAGATGCCTCCCCTTCTCCAACCATATGAGGATGCTCACCTGGCTCCAGGTACTTAGTAAAAAGAGTTAGGTAACAATACTCTAATTTAAACCTAGAATAGCCTTCTTTGGTAAGTTGTTTGTAAGTGTGAGATAAACGACATAAAATTGTTCTAAAAATACTTTGTCTTTTACCTTGTCCATCGGTGAAAGGTCGAGTTTCTTCATTTTTGAACCCTATTTGCGAGCTATTTTTTATTGGCAATAAAAAAAATGTCAGCACAAAATTAAACACGCGTATAAAGTCTTAGGGTACCAAGGGTTACGCCACCTTTACACTCTAAATGTAATATACATAGGGTTAGCTAGTAATGAATAATAGAAACCCTATTCCACCTCAGATTAAATTCACCTAAGCCTAAAGTTCTTACCCTAAATTAGTTTCAGATAACACAGTTAATAAAGAGATTAAATTCATTACCTATGAATGGGTTTGTTAAAAGCATTTGTAAACTTGGTAGTTTAAATTAAAGAGCGATGCATACAAGGAATATAAATGCTTTATTCTTTTAATGGTATGTCAAAGTAAAAACCACTAAGTCTATGTTTTCCTCTTTCAATTTTTATACTAGAAAAGTCTAGATATTGTCAATCGTTAGATGAAAACACAATCAACGGGTCATCATATTAGAACAATTATATATATATATATATATACGGTATAAAATTTGAAACGCCATCCTACTGATACGTATGGAAGAACCCTTTAGGATATCAGAATGAAGAAATGGTAAAACCAAATAATAGCTGACGCGTGGCAACATAAAACTGAAAAGGAAGCATCGGGTTCGTGATAACACCATTACAACAAAATCAAATCTAAGATATTGGGCACGTGTCGTAAAAAGGATGGTCGCATATATAATTAACCTCATCTTCAATTATTGGTATTCCTTTAAGTATCAGCTACCAAAAAAATCTTTATCTAAAGAACTACGAAGATTCCTAATAAGGTTATGTACCTCGGGCACGGTATACTTCTCATAATAACAATGTAAGCCTAGTAAGTAATGACATGATGATCGAGCGAGCAAATAAGCTATACCTCTCGGACAGATTTTATTCCTCATAACCACTAGGTAAGAAACAATAAGACGATCAAGCGAGAAAATTACACTAAATAAACGTCAAGAATGATGACCGAACAGATGAGTAATGACCAAGTGCAAGCTCTCAGTAAGAATGTGATATAGAAAATAACATAATTTCAGAGAATGAGGACTTGCCAGAAAGTTATAGTCGATAAAAGAGGGATGCAGAACAGTACTTACTTAGAAAGAACAAGTGATTGCATGATGTACGCGATTAAGGGAATGTATGGATAAAGTTTTATCCACCATAAACATGATTTAATTAATAACTTATGTGACTTATAGTGGGGATAGTAGAATCTAGTTTATGATGTATAAATAGATCGCAAGACTTAGAGAAAAAATATAATTTTCATAATAATAGGAAGTATATTAACATCTCTCATTTTATTGACTTTAGCTTTTATTACATAGTTATAAATTGTCATATCATCAGGTAGAGGCCAAAATTAGACTAAAATCAAGCTGAACTAAAGTTAGGCCTAACCAACGCCGGTATAATAGAAGGTGGAATGATATGGTCGTTGCTGAAGTATCGAAGTGGTAAAAAGGTAGGAATGAATAAAAAGTTTCAGTGAAGTGATTAGAATGGGTAATGGAGATAGTTGAAACAATAAGAGAATAATCTCAAATAGTGGAGGAGTGGTACATGTTGAAAGAAACCTAAAAATATGAGAATAGTGAGTGAACCGTAACAAAACTAATCTTCTAAGTTTTAAGACAAACAATTTTACAAAACGTAATGACTCTTTTTCTATTTAGGAATTTTCTTACTACAAATAAATCACGAACATCTGGATACTCATTTTTCCCTTCATGGTCTAATGTATCATCTTCATATTCACATTATGACTCATATTCTCTACTAGAGTGATAAACATGACACGCTAATTCGTGTATTCGACATTCCTCACGTTTAAAACATACAACTTCAAAAATCTAGTTTAAGTAGCTTCTATTTTTTCATATTTGGGACTTAAATTGTTTTTTCTTTGCCATTTGTATGAAAATCTATTTATTTTACTTTACTGAGTGATTTCATATTATTTGGAGTCCACATTTGTGTTCTTCTGGTCCAACTGAAGGTGATATTTTTGTGCTTGAGTTACTGCTCAATTTGGACAAAAAATGTGCAATATTTCATATAACTTAGTATATTGTTGTCAATCTACCTTTATTGCAATATGTTCATGCAAAATATCAACAAATTGAGCCATTAACGCCTTGTTGGACTCTTCTAGTTCCAAACGATTTTTGAGTTGTTCAAACTCACCAACATACTCTTTAACAGTTATGGTTCATTGCGACAACTTCCTGTAATGTTTTTATAGGTAGTGATGGTCATGATCAGGTACATACAACCACATAAAAAGAAACTTCATGTATTCCCAACTATCTACGAGCATGTAATGTTACCTTCTTCTTTCTGGCTACTACTATGTCCCAACGAATAAGGGCATTCTTTGGAAAGTTATCCAACAAATAAGACAAGCTTTTTTTCTCATCATATTGGTAACTCTCAAAGATATACTCCATATGCATTTCCCGATCCATGTAGGTATTAGGATATTAATTTCCAACAAATATAAGATGTTTTATGTTTACCTTTGCATTTCTATGCTTTTTCGGTCGTTCCTTTCTTGTTACTACTCTTGTTAGAGGAAAATTTAACAAATATTTGCCAAGTACTTGCGTATTAATCCAAGAATAAAAGACAACAATGTTTACACATTTAAAATCCTATTTATTTTCTCTCTACCAATAAGTACATTATTTCTCTTAATAGACCCTTTAGGCAAACCACTAAAGGGCTCGACACAGCATGGTGTCATCCAGATTGAAAGTAATAATCTTATTCCT
Organism: Limnanthes douglasii subsp. nivea; assembly: GCA_036936605.1. Classification (NCBI taxonomy): domain Eukaryota; kingdom Viridiplantae; phylum Streptophyta; class Magnoliopsida; order Brassicales; family Limnanthaceae; genus Limnanthes; species Limnanthes douglasii. The sequence goes on along the minus strand of JAUPFV010000005.1, from coordinate 102,229,637 downwards.
TAACTGCTCCAAATGCATTTACAGGTATATCATGCCATCAATGGCTTCCATTTGGAACATATCGAGCTTTCTAAGATATAAATATTTGAGGATTGTTTCCAATAAGGGAGATTCTATAAGAACGTAGGCATGAATTTTCAGGTAAAATTGGTCGTATTGTAGGTTTTTGTTCTCGCTAACCCTATTGGGAGCCTCTTGTCGTACCTCTCAGGGACGTTCCCGCTCCTTGGACTGTTTTTTGCCACTAATCTTGTTCACTCGTTCTCCATCCTCTTCACACTTAGAAGATCATTCTCCTTGATGTGATCGACTAGCCTCGACTCCCGAATGTTGCTTCCTCCGGCTGTTCCCTCGCACGTTAGATGTTAACGTATGAAGGGCATCATTCATTTATTCCAGAGTTGCTCTAGCTTCCTGGTCTTTGATCTTCTGGTCATGGGAAGCCCTTTGCTATTCCTTATCTGTTGATCCAACTCGTGGACTTTGAAAACAACCGTTGAGTTATTGGCTCATACCGCAGGATCAATATGCTCTGCGACACCCATCGTCGCCAATGTAGAAATTTCTGAGCCAGTTGCAGTATGGGGTATCCGTCCTTAGTTCCCGTTTTAATGGTGTTTGTAGTCTAATTTTCCAAGTTGACAACACCCGGGGGTGGTACTTGAATTTTCCAATAAACTTGATCCACCATAGACCTTTGATTTTCTACAGCCATGTTTCTCTCAGAAGTGTCCATTTTGATCCTATATCGTGTTACTATCATTGTTTTAAAGATTGTTCTTTTTAACAGATTTCCCACTAACAAGGCCAAATATTTTAGACGAAAATCTCACAAATATTTTCCAACGGTAGTTAATTATTCCATGAAGAAAAGATATAAATGTTTACAAATTTACAATCCTAATTATATTTTCATCGTTTAATATCTCTCTCACACTAAGTAATTTTTCCCTAATTAAGATCGGGGACCTATATTTATGGCCATTACTTCAGTCGTGGCCAGTTACACGGGCTTCTCAATCATAAATTTCCTTTAATAAATGTTGACTTCCTTTAAAGCTCTTAATTATGCATTGATCACATTTGTGCCTCGTAAGCACCAACAATTGGTACTAGTTCTCTTATAGAGCTCGACATGATCATGTTGTTCGGTACTAGTGGCCTCTGTTTAGTCAGGTTATCGCATGGGTGAACTCTTATCAGATAGCGTCTGGCTTCGCCTAAGATCTCTCATTCGTTGTTTCTTATGAGGTGACATTGGCGTCTTATGGTACAACCACTACTTAGCCATCAGGTTTGATATGTGCATGCCGCTTTGCAGGTTTTCTCAGTATGGTGCAGAAACCCCTTGGTTAGGCCTCGTTTTAGTCGTTGGGCGCAACGCAAATATGAAGTTTGTAGGTCACCTTGGTATGGTGACAGAATCCCTTGGTTAGGCCTCATTTATACCTCGGTTTACTACCATATAGTCGAATCCCTTGGTTAGGCCTCGTTTACACCTCGGTTTACTAAGGGCAATCTTATCAGGGCACTCCTTTAGTTCATTGAGTAAGTTTGGAAAAATTATGTTGAATAGAATAAAGAAACTGGGAAAAAATTGATGTGATTGACTGTGAGCATTATGATTACACGTATTGTTTGCTAGGAGGCACATGTGTCATGGCAGTTCTGACACAACGATCGCGTATAATGGATTATGCCGCTTCAATTATTGCCAAGATTGCAACTTTAATTAATGGGTGAATTACGACTTAAAGTCCCATGACAATTTGATTGTAGATCTAATATCCAAGTTAAATCAATTTTTAGTTAACTTGTAACTTATTGAAATATTTTGGTATTTTATTCTTAGAGAGGAAAATACTTATTTATTGTTTTGCGGGGCACAAATCCTTGCCGTCAATCTACACCATAGATCTCTCCTCTAAAGAAGGTATAATCAAAACTTAACCTATTGGTATTTCTATTTGTTTATAGTACTAGATGGTCCGTTTAGGATTATCTAGAGACAACTTAGATTAACTCGGTTGAACTTGGTCGATTGCCTTGAACACCAATACGCCGGTAGCTCTGCTCGTTGCCGACTAACTTAGCTATTAGCTTGCTCTGAAGTTTGTATGAAAGGAAGAGGGTAATGCTCCCGAGGTGATCGTGTTGGAGAGGTCGATGGACGATGACGAATCGAAGAAGGCTCATGAAAACAATGGTACATCGGTGAAGGGAAAAAAGATATCTAATGAGATAACCTGACGTATGAAAGATTTTGTAAAGGGTGTAGTGGCTGGATCGTCGTTCTCAAACATTGTAAGCCTCGACCTCGTGCAAAAGATAAGTCATGTTGGCGAGGCTGCGCAGGGTGCTAGAGTAACTCAGGAGATTTCCCCCGTGAGCATGATGATGCCTTGACCAATGATGCTTATGCTAGACAAACGGAAATGCTGCCCCAAATATTTGTTCTACGATAACATGCCCATGAGCGAGATTTTACAGTGGAAATTGAAGTGTTGATAATCTTACAGTGGAAACTGAAGTGTTGATAAATGTGTAAATTCATTCATTATAAGGTCATGTGTGAAATAATACTATTTCATATGTGTATGCATACGCATCATAACTCTGTGGTGCTGGCTTATCGATGCATATCTATCGTAGACTACCAAGCGATGGAAAAGTGGCAGCCAAAAGCCTTATTATTTGGCTATGTTAGAGCTGGCAAGGTTAAAAAATATATATGGGTCGCCAAAGACTCTTCACAAGAAACCCCAGCATGAAAATGACAAACTGCGACGCGAGCTATCCTCGGATGTTGATGAATGCAATTCGTTTCGAAAGACGTTCCTGTAATTAGTCAGCGTTAATTCTTTATTGTCAATTCAAAACAATGATCTGAACAAGAAGAATGATAGGTTAATGTCTCAAAGCATTGGCGTGATAATGTAAAATATATCCCATTTTAAGAGGGTAGAGGACCAATCCTAACGGATATGTGTTTCGGTAGTTAGTTGTTGTTCTAGTATAACAAGTAGGTGGGTGCTCTCCTGAAGTTGTTTCTTTAGCCAAGGCACCTTTTGCAGAGTTATCAAGCCAAATGACCTCACCATAAGAGACCTGTTGGAACTTTGACTCATATTCTTTCAAATTCGTTACGTAACTGTGAATCCTTTTTTTTCCATCGTAGGTAGTTCTCTTGGTTCACAACCAACTATGAGTTGGATCGGATTCTGAGTACCTTAGCGCCACATATAAGATCTAACTTCATACCTTCATGGATTGCCTCATATTTTGTCATACTAAACCTGACGGAGAAATTGAAATGGATGGATTTTAGGATTTCTTCTCCTGTAGGTAGTTTTATCACTATGCCGACCCCGTCTCATGACGTACTCGATTCCTTATCGATTTTAAGGATCCAATCTAGGATGCAGTGAACAAGCGGGGGTTCGCCTAAGCTCAAATCCCTGCGTGGTGTAGAACATTTTGTGATGAAGTCGACGATGGTTTGTCCTTTGTTCGTGGTGCATGGCTCAAATTTGATGTCGCACTCCACTATCTTGATGGACCATTTGGTGAGTCATACAGAGATATCAGGCTTCTAGAATACATTTCATAAGGAAAATGAGGTTGAGATGGTAATAATGTATCATTGGAAGTAACGACGCATCTTGCGAGCAACAACCACAGGGCATAATGCTAGTTTCTCCACGTTAAGATACTGAGTCTCTGCATCTACCAAAGTTTTGTTGGTGTAATATATCGGTCGTTGGATTCTTATTAGTTCCAGAACTAGCACTACGCTAACTGAAAAAGGAGAAACTGATAGATATAAGAATAAGGGATCACCTGCAATAGGAGCAGAAATGATTTCTGACGACGTGAGATAATATTTTAGCATTTCTAAAGCTGTGTTACAATCCTCATTCCATGAAAACTTCTTCGCTCCCCGGAGTATCTCGAATAAAGGGTGGCTTCTATCTGAGGCCCGCTATATGAAGCGGGATAGTGCGACAAGGCGTCCCGTTAGGCACCGAAATGCTCTGATATTCCTTAGAGGATCCATCTGGATTAGTGCCCGTAGTTGAAAAGGGTCTGTTTTAGTCTCCTGTTTTCTTATGACATAGCCAAGAAACTTACCACTATGAATCACAAATGAACATTTTACTGAGTTTAGCTATAGATTAAACTTGCGTAGGATACCCAAAATATTGTGTAGTACTTCCACCTGTTTGTCGACTGTATTAGTTTTGACGATCATATAGTCGATATACACTTCCATCTTTTCCCCAAAATGATCTTTGAAGATGAGGTTGACAAGAAGTTGATAGGTAGACACTGAATTTTGCAAACCAAAATGTATCACGATATAACAGTAAAGCCCACTCTCAGTCTAGAATATGGTATGCTCCTCACATTTGGGTGCAAACGAATCTTATTGTACCATGAATATGTGTTCATGGACGATTAATACTTACAAACGGAAGCCGAGTCCACTAACTAATCGATGCAGGGAAACGATAAGGTATCCTTAGAACACGCTTGACAAAGGTTGGTGAAATCGAGGCACATGCGCCACCCAAACCGGATGTCGGGCTCGATGTATATGCCCGAGCCTAAATAGCTTATCCACTTCACTATTGATAGCCTATTGTTTTTTGTTTGAGAATGATCAACGTTTTTTTCGTACAAATTTAGCATATCTATATATAGCTAGCTCAAGGAGAATTATAAATGGGTCTACCCCCGATACATCACTAGCATTCTACGCAACAAAATATAAATGGATACCTAAACGTAACCTGCGGCCCTCTGCCACAAATTCATCAGGCGATGGGGTGCTATCGGGTCTTTCGCTTTCTCTGGCATCGTCAATCGGATCAGGCGATGGGGTGCTGATGCTGGATTCGTATCGTTCCGCCTCGCTAGTTAGTTGCTTTCGCATAGGCTTGGTGGGGTCAACAACTACTGCATAACAGGTTTTGGAAATTCGTTGGCTCCCCCTTATGAAACCAATCGGGTGTCTGACAGGATACTTGATCCATTGCCGGAAAAGGCAAGGCGTTTCATCTATCTAATGAAGCCACAATCTACCAATAATGGTGTTGCAAGAGCTTGGGGTATTAGAGATCATCAAAAATGTCTCGAGTTCCTTCTTACTAGGTTCGTGGCCAACCTTAACCATAAGTTTGACCTCACTAACGTATTGAGATTATTTTCCCTCATATCCGACCAAAGTGCGCTGGGTAGGTTTATATGACGAGACCTCTAACATTCGATCATAGTTGGCTTTGAATATTATGTTGGTTGAGTTGCCCCCATCGACCAATACCGTGGTTATCATCACTCCTTCAATTTCTAGGTTGACCGTTAAAGCATCCTCATATGGTGTAACAATCCCTCGCTGATCCTTATTGTTAAAAGTGAGGTTAGCTACTACTTTGCAATACTTTTGGTATGAAGAGCCGCCGACTTCCTGCACCTCATGCTCGGTCTTAGCCCTCTTACTAGATTTATGATTGTTGCGTGGTAATTTTCTCCCCTGAAATCGTAAACAACCACTGTTGTTTTCCTTTGTCAACTATTTTGTCTTTCTAACAGGCCCCGTCATCTTCCAGACGAGTTTCTTCTTTCTTTTTGTGTTGGCGTTGGTGTTCTTGCTGCTTAACGAATTGCACGTACTCGCCGCTATCGATTGTCCTTGTAATCTCCTCCTCGAGTTATCAGCACTCGTCAGTTGGATGACTATGGTTGTTGTGATAAGAGCATAAATGCATGCTCAAACGTTTGTAGCTGAGAGCACTCATAGTGCGAGGGGGAAAATACTGTATCCTTCCCTTGGTTTTATCGTATATGACCGAGATCGTGTCGGTTAATAGAGTAAACGGTGTGTCAGGTTCTCGTAGTGCATCGACCATCGGTTACTTACGCCCCACCCACCATCATGGCGAGATCCTTCCTTCATCCTTATTCAGTCATATGATCCCCCTTTGGTGTCTGACGGGATTCTATCTAGTGAATCCCTTTTAGTTGCATCATCAACCGAATGATTTGGTCTACTCGGGCTATAAGGTCTCTCATCTTTTTTATAGGAAAATAGATTAAGTCTGCGTACCGCTCCCCCCTTTGGTCAATGCCTCTATTGAGAGATGTGACCACCATAGACTTCTATAAATCCGGCAAGACATTCAGGGCATGGACAAACCGCTTGAAGTAGATTTTTAACGTCTCACCCTTTTTTTAGTAAAGGTCCATAATGGAGTCGCTCTCATGTCGGGATGCTTTATTTCCAAAAAAATATATCTTTGAAGGCGCCCCACAGGCCTACAATATCATTGCATTCCTTTTAAGGGTCATTTAGAGGGCTCGACAGAGCATAGCGTCATCTGGATTGAAATTCATTATCATATTCCTTAACTTCTCCAAAGGCCTTTCTGAGTCTCACGTGCCATCGTAAACTTCCATTCGGAAGACATAAATATTTATGGGGAGTTCAGCTTTGAGTATCGTTTCCACGAACGAAGATTCTTTAAGCACGTAGGTGGTCATTTTCGGGCGGGCTTGGTAGTATTTTAGATTTTTGTTCTCCCTAGCCCTCTTGGGAGCCACTTGTCGTGCCTCTCGGTGGGATTTCTGCTCCTTGGAGCGTTTCTACCATGGTTTCTCTGGCGGCCTGATCTTTGACTTCCTAGTCATGAGCAGCCCTTTATTGTTCTTGCTGTATATTCCTTATCTGATGTTCTAAATGGTGGACTGTGGGAACAACAGTGGGGTTATCCGCGAGACACCCACCGTCGGCAATGTAGCGAGTTCTGGGCTAGTTGCAGTAGAGGGCTGGTCGTCCTCAGTTCGCATTTCAATGATGTTTGCATTCTGATTTTCCAAGTTGACGAGACTCGGGGGTTGTACCAGAATTTTCCCATAAACTTAATCCACCACAAACCTTTGATTTTTTACAACAGTGTTTCTCTCAGAAATGTCCTTTTCGATCCCATATTGTGTTACTACCATTGGTTCAAAGCTTGTTTTTTTTACAAGATTTTCCAGAGAATGCCCCAAATTTGTTAGAAGAAAATCTCATAAATATTTTCCAAGTATTAGTTTATTAATCCATGAAGAAAGGATAAAAATATTTACACATTTACTATCCAATTTATATTCTCATAGTATAATTTATCTCTACCACTAGCCATTACTTCAGTTGTGGCCAGTTACGCGAGATCCTCAATCATAAATTGCCTTTATTAACTCTTGACTCGCTTTAAAGTTATTTAATATGCGTTGATCAAGTTTTTTCTTTGTAAGCATCAACGACCGATAACACTTCTCATGTAAACCTTTACTTGACCATGTTAGTCTCTACATGTGGCCTTTTCTCGGTTAGGTTATCGTACGGGCGGACTTTAATGAGATAACGCCTAGATTTTTCCAGGACCTCTGTTTGGTCGTTCCTTATGAGGTGACATCAACTTCTTATGGTTGGTCTTATACTTAACCATCTGGTTTGATATGTTCACGCAGCTTTACAAGTCCTATTGGTATTGGTGAGTATAGATTTTTTCTTAGGAAATTGTTATAAGAGACTTCTAGAGAGAGAAAGAGTTAGAGAGTTTTTAGAGAGAGGAAGTTTAAGTACAAATGAGTTCAGTAGAAAAAGTGTTCAACCCATTTATTAGGCTAGCATTTCCCTTTATATAGAGGAGCCAAGACTTAGCCTTAAAGTGAAATCTGTTACAAAAAGAGGACAAATTGCTCTTTAGTCTTTAACAATTATACATAGTCACAAATAACGACTAAACTTATATTATTTACAGTTTAATCCTTAAATTTACATTATTTACAACTTAAATTTACATTATTGAAGTTCGGACTTCAATAGTATGAGCTTGAAAATATAGACGCATCTTCCTAACAGCAGTCACCAGTGCTAATGCCAATTTTTCTAATTTCATATATCTCTTTTCTGCTGCCACCAAAATTTTACTAACGTAGTATACCGGCTGCGAAACTCATGAATCTTCACTAATTAACATTGCGCTTAGTGCAAAATCTGATATCGCAATGTACAAAAAGAGTTTCTCCCCATTTCAAGGTATTAACAAAATTTCTGGTGATGACAACAAATTTTTAATGTTTGTGAATGTTTTCTCACATTCTGATGTCTATTCAAACCTGCTTGGTCCTCGTAAAACTTGAAAGAAAGGAAACCATTTGTCAGAAAATCTAGAAATAAATCGATTAAGTACTGCTAATCTTCCTCTCAGAATTTGTACTTCTTTGATAGAATGAGGTGAATTCATTGTTATTAAGGCTTTTAACTGTTCCGGGTCAGCTTCTATTCCTTTTTCACTGATGACAAAACCCAAGAACTTCGCCGACCGAACTCTGAAGGTACATTTTTTTAGGATTTAACTTTATCCTGATTGCTTTTAAATTCAAAAAAACTTCATCTAAATCATCAAGATGCACTTCATCCTTTGAACGTTTTACCACCATGTCATCTATATATACCTCCATATTCCTTCCGGTCTGAGTAGCAAAAGCTTTATTATCAAACTTTGATAAGTGGCTCCAGCATTTTTCAATCCAAAGGACATAACCCTATTACAGTGCAAACCTTTATCAATTATAAAAGTTGTTCATTCTTGACCATTTGGCTCCATTTGAATTTGATTGTATCCTGCAAAAGCGTCCATGAAAGTTAAAATTTAATTACCTGAGGTAGAATCAATCAAGTGATCTATTCGAGGAACAAGAAATGGATCTTTGGGATAAGCTCGGTTCAAATCTGTAAAATCCACACACATTCTCCATTTCCCATTCTTCTTTTTGACCACTACTGAATTTGCCGTCCACAAAGGATAGTGTGAATCCCTTATATGTCTGACCTTAGATAATCTATCCACCTCAACAACAACCTGCTTTTTCCAAAGAAAACGATCTTATTTCATGAATAACTGGCTTTACCTTCGGATCAATAGCCAAGTTGTGACGAACTACCTCAATTGGTACTCCTGTTACATCTTCAGTCCTTCAAGCGAAGACATCCAAATTAGAAGATAAGAAATGCATTAATTGTTGACATAGAAGCGGGGTCAGTAAGGTTCCAATTCGAAGCACCCTTCCTTCCAAAAAAGTAAACTCCTCAATTTCTTCACTTACCGTTAAAGACCCTAGGGTTTCCCTTAGATCGTCAACCCTTTCTTCCAAATCCGAGGGCGCCCCTTCTAACTGCTATTCATTCATTAAGTCTTCACTGATGGATCCTCGGATCCGGAGTGCAGTGGCATATCATTCCCTAGCTACCTTCTGGTCGTCTCGAACGACCCCAATCCGATCTCCAACCACATACTTAAAGCATTGATGAAATGTTGATACAACCCTATATATTCTTGAAAGCCATGATCTTCCAAAAATAGCATTGTATCTTGTAGGACAGTCCACCCCCATAAAAAGTACATGGATCTTTTTCTTATATGGTCATTTTCCCAAACTTACTTCACCCTCGAATTCTCCAACAACACGAGCTGGTACACTGGTAAACCCTTTAATTGTCTGATCTGATTGAGAAATTTGAGGTTGATTTGTCATTCTACCATAGATTGACTGAAAAAGGACATTAGCAGTACTGTCAGTGTCAATAAGCACACGTCCAATTTTGACACAGCTACCTCTGCTCCAATAACCACAACATCTTCATGTCGTCCTGCTATACCTCATAGATCATCCTCATCAAGAAAAATGAAAGGAATAGCATTCTTTCCATACAAATGTGTAGACATTTTCCCTTCAATTTGAGTTATCAAGTTGACAACATGTCTCTTCCTCGAACTATCTGAATTACCAATCATCGAATCGCCTCCGAAAATGGCTAACAATTCAAAGAATTTACATAAATCCCACACATGCCCTTATTCTATGGGCTCTTCAAGTGCCATCAAAAGCAATCTCTTTGGATCTTTCTCCACATACTCAGAAGAAGCATCAAATGGTTGAACCTTTGAATCTAAAATCATCAAATTCGCAGCTGATGCAGCCTTCGAAGTTGATTCAACATTATTTTTTGAACCGCTCCCTTGCGACTTTATATAAGTCAAGAGCTTCATATGTTCGATCAAAGTTTGAACCTCTTCCTTCCAAGCAATGCACTCATTGGTATCATGCTCGATATCCTCATGATATGTGCAATATTTGTTATTAATTTCCTCCATTAGCCTACTAATTGGAGTTGGCTTTCTAAAATTTACGAAGCTCTTGGTCTTATCCAAAATCACAGCTGCATTTCCTGTCAGATCAACATAATACTTTGGTTTAACCCATTGATTTGGACTTGGCTTCTTATAGGTGTTAGATGGAGCGTGATTTGAATATCCATCACTTTGATGAGGCAAGTTGTTGGTATTTTGTCTTGTCTGCTGACTACCATTTCCATTCGAGAGTTGCCCTTGGTGATTGGTCGCCTGACTCAAATTATTTGGATTTCTAACCGGTCCTCCTTGGACTCTAGTTGACTCCTTGACTTTAATCTGATCCTCAACTTGAGACATCAAAGCTCCAAAAGTTAAGGCTCTTCTCTTCGTAGTCTCATTGGCCAGATCCCCTGGCAATAATCCTTGGCGAAAAGCTGCCATCGACACATTCTCTTCACAGTTGTCCAAACTAACTTTGGTGAAAACAAATCTCTTTGTATAATCCTTCAACTTCTCTCCAGGTTCCTGCTTGCACTGAATAATGGTATCTCCATTTTCTCTCATTTCTTTACTCCCCACAAACTGCCTTCGAAATGCAGTATAAAACTCCCTAAAATTTAAAATGGACACCCTCGGTATTTGATTGTACCACTTTAGAGTTGTTCCCTTAAAAGTCTACGAAAACGCACAACACACCAGCCGGTCGTCATCTTCGAAGTTCATCATATAGTTCTTGAATTATTCGATGTGATCATCGGATGAATATAGCTCTACTTTGGAATGTCAAAACGCTTCGGAAGCGTTATAGAGCGAATTTCACTTGTCAACAGAGAGTTTCTCCAGTCGACACCTTGAACAAACTGATCATATGTTCCCATTTTAACATATAGATTTTGATCAATCTCAGCATACTGATTCGAAGTGTTTCCTTCACACTATGTAGAACGAGGAACATTATCCTTTTTAGATTTTCTTTCTTTTTTATGCTTCCTCGACACCTCTCTGTCTAATTCCTCTTTCGAAGAACCCTTGTATCTTTTAAAACCCGAAGCTGAGCTTTCTACGTCCTCATCACTAGAGGTTATATATTTTTTCTTGTCTTTTCTCCCCTTGCGAGAAGAATATCGCTCTTTAGGAGACACAAAACGCATTTTTATGATCAGAATTAGCTCGTCGATCAACACAAGATCAATCAGATTGGTCTCATAAATCAGTTTTTTTGTTTCTTGCCTAACCTCGAATTTAAGCTTCGCCGAGTGGATTTCTTGCTCTCGTCGTTCATTCGCATCTATCTTGTTTTTTCTGTTTTTTTGTTTAGTGCATCTATCTTGTTTAAAAGCTGATTCATTCGCACCTCAATATCTGATTGAGTTTGGATCGGAGATGGTCTATCTAGCCTATTTTCGTCTCTCTGTAAATCAACTTTTAAGGTTTCCATTGTTGATCGAAGCGTAGGATTATTTTTGGGATTCATTGTATAAAATTTGAACAAAAAACACAGCAAAATTGTATCAAATTCGAACAGATAAAGTCAATGATTATTTACTTCGTCCCCAACGGAGTCGCCAATTTGGTGAGTATAGATTTTTCCTTTGGAAATTGTTATAAGAGAATCCTAGAGAGAAAAAGAGTTAGTGAGTTTTTAGAGAGAGGAAGTATAAGTACAAATGAGTTTAGTAGAAAAAGTGTTCAACCATTTATAAAGTGAGTCTTGCCCTTTATATAGAGAAGCCAAAACTTAGCCTTAAATTAAAATCTGTTACAAAAGAGGACAAACTGCCCTTTAGTCCTTAAGAATATTGCATAGTTGCAAATACTCTATAAAACTTACATTATTTATAATTTAAGGACTAAACTTACATTATTTACAGTTGAATCCTAAATTTATATTATTTACAACTTAATCCTTAAAATCCTATTTCCATATCACATCTTCTCATTTTTAGGCATCAATGTGTTCTTTAAAATTAACTCATGCAACCACGTGCGATTTGTTTATGCATGATAGCAAATGATTCCTTAGATGTACAGATGTAATGGTAGTGTCTTCCTCAAGCCTTGATTTTTTAATTATTTTTCTACCTTGATGTAGCACTTCACTTGTGCCAATGAATCACTAAAAAGAATGTTTTTTCATCGATGGCATTAGCCAGGGGTCCTGGGAATATTAATTTCCTATATGCAAAAACAACTACGAAGTTGTGGTAGGGATATAATTTGCTCTTAGTTTTCACAATCCTTTGAGTATATTATTTCAAACTCTCTTTTGGCCTTTACTTACAATAGACATTATAGTTAATGTCTCATTACTGATTTGTATCCTGAAAAATTATTCTTGAAATATAGTTTGCAACATCTAGAAGGGGGTTGCACCACGTCAAATCATTTCTTTGTAGTGTTAGTAAACATTACATACACTTCATAGTATCATATTCATTCAAATACCTTAACATCTCACTTTTAAATAGTTCAACGTGATAATTTGGATTCATTTTTTACTGAACTTATCCATCCAAATTGTGTATGAGATATTTGGTGCAAATTTAAATTTAGCTTGTAAATCATTATCATGAATGCTAATATTTGGTTTATTTATGTTAACATGACCCATAAAGGGATATCACTGCCATTATATGGCCGAAGGCCTCACATTGCCGTGATTCCAAAAAGTTGGTAGAAATTCGCTAGAGTAGTGTCCTTGCGATGCTGTGGCATAATAAAGATCCCGATAAGTCAGAGGGTGTCAACCCGAAATGTTTTTTGACCCATGAATTCCGGAGGGGCCTATTTCCTAGCAATCATAAGATTTTGAGTACCTAGTATATCGAGCTTATTAGGATATAGTCAGAATATGTGATTGAGCCCGATATTTGTTCTGGTTTTCAAAACCAGAAAAAATATTGGGACCCAATTGATAAGGGAGTAGGTACCGACAACCAATATAAAGGATACACGTTGAAGCCGAGCGGAACTAGACAAAGTAGGAACAATGAAAGCAGAGCAGATCAGGACAAAACCTAGCAGAGCAGAGTAGAACGAAGCCGAGCAAGACCATATAGAGTGGGACAAAAAGAAAGACTAGAAAAGCAGACAAAGCGCTTAATCCGAGCAGGAAAGATATGAGGCCGAGCGCACTCAAACTTACGTCGAGCAGAGCACGACTAGAATTACGCACGTTCGGTTAAACCAAATGCAGAAGCGCTAGTCCACACTCAGCTACAGTTGAGCATAGCACGATCATAAGTAAGCACGCTTGAGGAATTTAGTGTTCGACATTGCCCGACCAAAATAAGTCGGCATCAGACCAGGCCTGGGCAGACAGGGCAGCCTTAGCGCCCACCGGGCAGAGCTGCAAGGAATTCTCAGCACGACAAGTTGTGAAACTAACTGTTACGTCGACAAGTGTTAATGAAGTTAGTATTGTAGACTATATTAAAGGCCACTAATCAACGAAAGATAGTCAACATTCATGAATCCAAGGACCATGAGTAAAAGGATTTTGTGGTAATTAACTTAATGATGGTCACGATCCATTAAATATTTGTAATTAATAGGGGAGTTATGGCCAAGAGTACTATAAATACAGGGCTAAGGGTTTTGTAAAAGGATAAACTGAATAATTTTCTCGAATAAAAAATATCACTACCTTGGCAGTTCATTGTTTTAGGTTTTTCCAATAACTTCTATGGGAAAGATCAAAATAATTTTTTTTTCTGATGGTAGTAACTCGATCCGGGATTGATATTGAACCAAACGAGAGACGCATCACCATGACCAACCCCAACCATGTAACTGATCATGATGTAGGGCCAACACTACCGCCTCCACCCAACTTGGACACCCAGAAGAAGCCCTACAAAGAAACGCTCCAACCCCGGTCGACCCACCAGTGGCACCAGCCATCGCAGCACTGGTGGCTAACCTGGTCGGGCGAGGCCACTCCAAACATCACAAACGCTGAAAAGAGCGGTGGCAGAATCCATGACGAGCGTCGTAGGGAATCGCCAAGACGAGCCGACAGTTACAGGGGAACATCATCAAGGGGGAGGGACCGACCCAGAAAGGAATCTACAAGACTCACAACCAGTCAACGCCCGGCCGCTTACAAAAATCTGGTGCGACAATTCACTCAAGTCACAGAGTACATCTCAACCATTTACGACCGCACTAGAGATATGATACGATATCAGGCTCTTCAATCCATCTCTGCCCCCGGATATAAGCGTTCAACACTGTATTTCTGCGTATACCATAATGATCACGGTCACGCAACCAACGAATGCTGGCAATTGCAGGAAGAAATCCAGTGAATAGTCGACAACGACCTATTAATCCAATTAGTATGACAACAGACCTTAGGATTTCAGAGCGGAAACATGGAGAACACTCACAATAAACAAGAAGAGCCCCACCACAATGAGATGTATGACCGCCAAGAGGATCGGCCCGCTGGGTCAGGAAAGCAACAATGGATACTCACCATCGCCAGAGGTATCTCCTTAGACGAGGCGGACTATCAGAGAAGGAAGAGGTCCAAGGATGATGAGCAGGTACAGTCTGTAGGAGGGTCGCCTTACAGTCACCATCGCGGCCCAGTTGCCGAAATGGCGACGATATGAGAGGCGTCGCCATACCCAACGAGGATGCCCTGACAATAAACTTGGACATCGGATGAGTAATGGTGACAAAAATATTGGTCGACGACAGTAGCTCGGCCAACATTATCTTCAAAGACAGTTATGATCAAATGCTGGGGGTCCAACCATATAAACCCACGCAAAGTACTTTGAGAAGATACGATGGCAAAACCTCTCAGTGTGTCGGGGAAGTCGAGCTACTGGTAAAGACAGGTTATGGGGCGAAAAAGAAGGAACTCAACACCATTTTCCTCATTTCAGAAAACCTGAGCCCGTACCATGAAATTATAGGACTCTCATGGTTACATAGAATGGAAGCGACCCCATGCACCTTTCGCCAATGCGTCAAATACCCAGTCGGCAATTCAATAGGGATCATCCGCGGAAGCCAACGAGCAGTACAGACATGCTACTCGGTGATCGTGGACCCCACCAAATCCATCAGATAGAAATTAGCCGGCGAGGAAAGTGCCAATCAAACAGCCAAAATCCCCTCGCCCGACCTTATGGACGACCCTCGTGATAGTGAACAACAGGAAGTCGAGCCTGAAGACATCATCAACGGACCACTTGTGAATGGTCGCGTCCTACACCTTGGTGCAAATTTGGACATAGGTTTCAAAACTTTATTAGTAGCTTTATTATCTAACAATCTAGATGTTTTCGCGTGGATTGCATAGGACGGTACAGGCATTGACCCGGCTATCATATGTCATGAGTTAAATATCGACAGACAAGTCACACCAGTGCGATAAAAGCGTCGGTCTTTTTCAAGTGACAAACAGGTAGCCAACGCCTCGGAGGTTGCCAAACTACTTGGGCTCGGACAGATTCGCGGTGTTTGATACCCTACATGGATTGTAAACCCAAACTAGTAAAAAAGAAGAGTGGCGTTTGGCGCATGTGCGTCGACTTCAATGATTTAAACAAAGCATGCCCAAAGGATGCCTACCCTTACCACGTATTGATCAGCTGGTCGATTCTGCATCCTTCATGGATGCATATTCGGGGTACAACCAAATCCGGATGCTCCCACGCGACGAAGAGCACACAACTTTCCAGACCGAGTAAGGTCTTTATTGTTATATTGTTATGCTGTTTGGACTAAAAATGCGAGGGCCACCTACCAGCGACACATCAACACCAAATTTTCAAAAATCAGTTAGGCCATGACCTAGAAGCCTACATCGAAGACATGATAGTCAAAACTAACGACATCCACCGACACTTAAGAGCACTACAAGACACCATCATGCGTAAGTATAATCTCAAGTTGAATCCACTAAAATGCTTTTTTGGGGTGCGCACGGGAAAATGTTTGGGATATATGATCAGCAAGAAAGACATAGAGGCGATCCTGCGTAATTATAGGCGTTATTGAAAATGGCGCCCCCCTCCAGCATCAAGGAAGTCCAATGCCTCACCGGCCGCCTCGCGGCCTTGTCGAGGTTTATATCCAAGGCCTCAGATAAAAGCCACCCGTTCTTTGGAGTACTGCGAGGCGCGAAGAAATTTTCTTAGAATAATGAATGTGATGCCACCTTCACCGTTTTGAAAGTATATCTCACTTCTCCCGAAATCCTTACTGGCTCCAGCGCCCGACGACCTTCTATACGTATATCTGGTTGTCTCCACCCATGCTGTCAGCGCAATTTTAGTTAAGGAAGTCAACAAGCTTCACTTCCCCGGTTTACTACACTAGCAATTTTTTACCTGATGCCGAAATGTGCTACAGAGATATTGAAAAACTCGCTTTGGGTCTGGTGGTAGTAGTGCGCAAGATGCGGCCATATTTCTAAAGTTACACCATCACCTTCCGCACATCCTCCCCGCAGCGTACCATAGTGCATAACTCCAACACTTTGGGGCGTCTAACTAAATGGTCTATCGAACTCGGGGAGTATGATATCCGGTTCGAACCATGTCGAGCAATCAAGGGCCAAGCCGTAGCCGACTTTATAACTGAATTCTCCACCCTCAACCACCTGGCGACACCCCTGATTCCCCCATTGAAGGGAGTTCTTGGACCCTAGAAGTCGACGGTGCGTCTTCTACCTCGGGTGGTGGAGCCGACATTCTTTTGCGAACACCAGCAGGAGAGCAAATCAAGCAAGCTATCTGATTCAACTTCCCAGCAACAAATAGTGAGGCAGAATATGAGGAAGTTATTGGAGGGATGCGTTTAGCACATATCTGTGGTGCGACCAACATCCACGTGCGCTTGGACTCCCTGCTAGTTATCAATTAGGTTAAGGGTATTTTCGACGTTAAGTAGGAAGCCACCAAAATTTACCTCGTGATCCTCAAGTAAATCGAAACAGGGTTCCACTCCGTCCCATACGAACAAGTACCCCGCCTCGCCAACTCTGATGCCGATGATTTAGCCAAAACAACTGTGGCTGCGGACCATCCTCTCCTTATCACCCAGGAAGTTCCAAGTACGGCTCATTTCAGCCAGGTATCTCAGGTATTTTCGGTCAGTGATACCCACGATTGGCGCAGCCTCACCACGGCAAGCTACCACAAGATAAACCTATCGTTCGTACATTCCAGGTCAAAGCGGCAAAATATTTCCTTCTTGACAACACCTTATACAGGAAGAGCACCACCAGGCCACACCTCCGCTGCTTAAACAAATAGAAAGCTTCATCAATCCTTTATGTTTTACATATAGACGACTCCGTAGTGCACTGTGGCCACCGCAGCCTCATCCGTTGTTTCCTTCTCGCAGGATTTTATTGGCCCGAACTTGCCGCCGACACCGAACACTTAGTTCAACAATGTCATGCATGCCAGCAATATGCTAACTTTGCTCATAAGTTGGGCTTGCCAATGACATATAGCCCTATTCCTTGCCCTTTCGACAAATGGGGCATCGATCTCGTTGGACCTTTGTCGATGGTTACGGGCAAACGACAATTTTTAATCGTCGCAATAGACAACTTTACCAAATGGGTAGAGGCCAAAGAATTTGCGCGCACCCGATCCCAAGAGGTATGTGACTTCATACACAACCAAATACTAACACGCTTTGGCATACCACAAGTTGTGATGATGGATAATGAGCCCCAATTCCAAAACAAAGCGTTTTCCACATTTTGTGATAAATTTGGCATCACGCAACACTTACCCACATTTTGTGATAATTTGAGGTCACCAACCGTACCATCCTCGACGACATCAAGAACAAACTCGATGAGGCTAAGGGAAGCTGGCTGGAGAAGCTAGCCGACGTGTTATGGAGATATCGAACAACACCAAGGGCCACCGCGGGCGGGATTCCTTTCTCCCTGGTGTATGGAACCAAAGCCGTCGTACCAGCTGAAATATTGATCCCTTTTCATCGTATCGCTACTTATTCTAACAGATAATGACGTCGGGCGAGCGGAAAACATCGACTTGATTAAGGAAGGGCACGACCAGGCGCACATACGAGCAGAGCATTACAAAAGTCTGATGTGTAGCCGTTTTAATTTCCGACGTCGGCGGCGAACCTTCCACGTCGGTGATCTCGTTATGAAAAACCTTTTCCAAGGAGCGGGCGACCAGAAACTCAAGAAGCTTGGTCTTAATTGAGATGGGCCCTACACCAAAATTGCCAAAGGCCATCATGGAGCATTCTGCCTCGCCGACGCTGAGGGCAAAGCCTTAAAACACCCATGGAATATCAGCCATCTTAAGTTATACCATACTGCGATGTAAAATTCTCGATGCGCTATTTTTCCCTTCTGATGCGCGGAAGGGTTTTTTAGAGGCAGCTACTTATCTATTATCCATACATTTATCATTTTCGCCAACCTTATGTTTATACTTATTTTCTGTAACTCTGCCACAGGGTCACGGATCACGCCCGTTGGGCTATGTTAACGGGTCATATTGTGCTCAATACGCACTCAGGTATTATTAAACGCGAACTACTCCAAGCCCACTGAGTTATGCAAATGGCCGAACTGGTCGCTCCGCGAACTCAACTATGGCCACTTTGTTAACCATAAGTTACGCAATGAGCCCTACTGTGCTCGATCTTACAGAAAAATTTCCTCATCCGAACAACTTAAAAGTATAAACACGCGCCATGCAATTCGTACAAATGATCCAACAAAATACACAAGTTAAGTTACACAATCAAGTTAAGTTTTTGTCACTCCAAAAAATAATGTCTTTGCAAATTTCTGCTACGCTACGCATCGGTAGGATTCGCCGCCACATCAGCAACGTCCGCCTTTCCTGTATCCACCACCAGGAGAAATTTTTGATAAGGACCAAAATCCATCTAGATTAAGGGCCTTCAGCTCAGCCACCAACTTCACCTTATCTTTGTGATTCCCAACGCCACTTGCATTACCTGGCGCTCCCTGACTTCTAAATAGGCCGCAACCTTTTTTTTCTTGTTCCCTCTGCAGTTCAGCCAACTGAATTTTCACATCAGCCAGCTCCACTAAGAGATCAACCACTTAGCTGGCTTGCTCTTCCACCTTGATCACTTGGCGCATACTTTGCTCCATCAGCTGCAAGTTCTGCGCGACGAGGGCTTTGTTCTTCTTCAGCAGTTTATTATTCTGCACCGTCAAAAGCGTCGTGCTCGTCAGCGTCTCTAGGCACTGTTTGCCTCCTGCGTCCCGCTCCGCACATATCTTGCCTAGTTGACGAAATAGTTCATCGTTCTCTTTTTGCGCTTTCTATGCCCGCTGCTTAACCAATCCATACGTATTTTTGAACCAATCCAGTTTGGTAGTCATTCCTCGCACCAAGCCAAAAAACATGGGCTCCGGTTTCCACCTCTCTATCGCCCGGACGTCCACTGAGGCATTACGCCGATACGCCAGCGCATGTGAATTATATTGCATATGCACAACACACGTCGTGAAAGCACACTTTTTTCCAATACATATATATTACAGTCAAATAAATAAATCGCAGAGTTTAAACACCACAACACTTACCTCCAAAGTCAAATCCAACTGACGCTGCAAAATCTCGCTCATTGGCAGCGTATCGTCGAACAACAAGTCAGAACCATGCCAGACTTGATCAACGATCATCTGGGAAGGCGCAGGCATCACCAGTTTCACTGATGGCTCTGGAAGCACTTTAGTATGTTGAGAGAGTTGCTGAACCCCATCCCTCGCTTCTCCTGACCTCTCCGACTGCAAGGCCTCAGGCACCACGAAATTTACTAGCGATGCCCCTGGCCCAAGGCCATGTACAAAGTTATTCATCCTTTGTGCCATATGAGGTGACACCTTTTTTTCTTTCGCCCCACCATCTGCTTCTGGGGCCTTATCATCAATCATCACTACCTCTGGCACCTTTCCAGAGGATCTCTCCTTCTCCTCTACCTGTACATCACCAGTATCCTTCACCTGACCTCCAACGGTTCCATCCACATCATCATCATCAACCAGCTCCAGCTTCCTCTGTGAAAAGGGGGAAGACTTAATTACCCCATTTTTCTTCCTTTTTGGAGGACTGACTACTTCCTCTGAGTCTTCTTCCCACGACCTCGCCTTTTTTCCATTACCTTCCACATCTTCGGCAACAATGGCCAACTGCCCCTCTTTGCTCGGCATCTCCACCTCTTCCCCTTTCTGCGCCCATTTGAGCGGAAACAATGAGTCGCTCGCCTCCTTTGTCATTCGTCCTGCCGGCACTGTTAAACCAATCCCAGAGAAATCCCCTTGTTCACACCACTGCTCCAATAGTGCTCGGAGCCTCCCCAACGTGGCCTCTTCTTCACTACCAGCCATTATCACTCTCCCGTCTTCTGCCACCACCAGTTCAGGAATACACCACAAACCAACTTTTAGATAGTTCACCAAAGAGAAGACCTGTGTCGGCTCGCCTCCCCAAACAGCGTGCACCGCGACAGATAAGTTTGCCAAAATATTCACCGACCCCTTTGGACGATCCTCTTTGCACCACTCTTGGTATTTACCCTCGCGTGAATCAACACGACATAGATTACAATCACGTTTATAAACCAATCTACACACTCAGACACATCAAAATCCTTACACTTGGACTTCCAATGTCTTTCAAAATGAAGATTCATTGTAGCACTCTTATGCTCCCAATTACCAGACACATAAATAAACCTATGCTTCCAAGTCTTATCAGAATTGGGCAGGTCTATTATATGCTTTGCTCCATTTAACTGCACATAGAAAACGAGCGACCGCGCCTGTTTGGCCACCTCAATCCCCGTTAATACGTCGGCCAAGCAGAGAGGTATTTTGAAGTACTCCAAGCTAAGGACGATGCTCTGCAACGTCCTTCACTTATTCGTTGTTAGCTGGGTAGGACAAATACCAATGAAACTAAAAAAAGTCCCTAATCAGTGGTGGTAAAGGGAGCCGCAGGCCCCAATCAAACAAGGTTGTAAATAAGCAGGTCTCCCCCTCCTCCGTTGTATAAGGTTGGTCCCTCACTCGAGGAACCCTAACGGTCACATCGTCGGGAAACCTGTATCTACTCCTAAAATACATTAGGGATCCATCAGTCATGTACCCATACTTTGGAATAATTTTGGCGAAATACTCCTCTAAACGTGGTTATATGATTAGGGTTTCACCACATGATGCGTGGTCTTACTCTCAATAAACCCAGTATTTGGTACAACAAATCATGCATTCTAAAGATCCTACAAGCCCCTTAAACCATTTGAATTTCCCCTTATTTACACTATCTACCTAAACTACAAGTAGAAGACCCACAAGAGAATACATACCTTTTTTAGTACGCTGTTCTCCGATGATATCTCCGGCGCCCTTTCCAACGAGTGTATCAAAATACCGGTTAAAACGCGACGACAACCCTGGTTCTCGTCTCCAAATTTCTTTCAAGAAATACTCACAAAAATATCTTTTCAGAATAAAGACTTAGATTTAAAAAGAACCTCCAAATAGTTACCCAAACGATTCACTTACTTAACCGTTGTCACAATGATGACACCTGTCGAATCCTTCATCGATAACTTAAACGTTTAGCACGCTTTTCTACAGTAATTTGTCATAAAATAAAACTAAATCGACACACGCTATCAAATCAACGATTGACACGTTACCCACATCGTTTTTCATATTCTAATTTATTTTTTATTCTAATCAGTAATTATTTCACATTTACTATTTGGACTATGGAAAACTCTGATAAAGGAGTAGTACCCACAACCAATATGAAGAATACACGTCGAAGCCGAACGGAACTAGACAAAGTATGACCAAGAAAAACAGAGTAGAGCAGGACAAAACCTAGCAGAGCAGAGCAGAACGAAGCCGAGCAAGACCATATAGAGTGGGATAAAAAGAAAGACTGGAAAAGCAGACGAAGCGCTTAATCCAAGCAGGAAAGATAGGAGGCCGAGCGCACTCAAACTTACGTCGAGCAGAGCACGACTAGAATTTTGCACGTTCGGTTAAAGCAAATGCAGAAGGGCTAGTCCGCACTCAGCTACAGTTGAGCAGAGCACGATCAAAAGTAAGCACGCTCAAGGAACTTAGTGTGCGACATTGCTCAACCAAAATAAGTCGGCATCAGACCTGGTCTGGGCAGACAGGGCAACCTTAGAACCCACCGGGCAGAACTGCAAAGAATGCTTAGCACGACAAGTTGTGAAACTAAACGTTACGTCGACGAGTGTTAATGAAATTAGTATTGTAGACTATATTAAAGGCCACTAGTCAAGCGAAGATAGTCAATAGTCAAATATCTAAGGACCATGATTAAAGGGATTTTGTGGTAATTAAGTTAATGATGGTCACGATCCATTAAATATTTATAATTAATAGGGGAGTTATGGCCAAGAGTAGTATAAATACATGGCTAAGGGTTTTGTAAAGGCATAGACTGAAAATAATCTTCTCGAATCAGTAATATTACTACCTTGGCAGTTCATTGTTTTAGGTTTTTCCTGTAACACCAATGAGTCTCAAAATCGAACAAATTATGTAAATATCACAATGATAACGACTATCATACTCGATATTGTAGGGCCTTGAGAGATAAAATTTGATACCTCGTTGATGAGGACAAACTTTATGAATTTGTTAAATGATGAACCTTTATTTCCTATAATCTTACATAACTGCGGGCACCCCGGGCCGAGTCCCATACAATATCACTCGAATTTGTGGTGCCCTTGGTTGACCAAACTATGGCTTTATAAGAAGTCAACGACAGATTTTTAGATCTCAATCCAAAGATGAAAATTACAGAGCTATTGTTATAGAAAACACCCTCTCATGTATCACAAAGACTCCCCCAAAATATGATATTGTTCGAGCTTGAAATTTATAAAGTAAACTAGAATTTAGCCCAACTCCATATGTCCTGCCTCTTTTAATTATATTCGATGATGATCACTCGCAAGAAGTATCAGGTCACACGAAGATGCTCTAATCATCATTGCCAAAATCGATAGGATGCTCAATAAACATTATGTATAAGAAGAGTTACGACCAAATCATATGCATAACACCACATGTAGATTCTCAAAAAAATCCTCACATGCTTCAACGGACCCTAAACTCCAGTACTCAAAAAGCTAAGACTCGATGTCAATCTTGGAACTGTGATCTATAAATAAAAAATTCAAAATGTTTTCGTGATAGTAGACGGATTATCGTTCTAGAATGTTACCCTCGGCTGAACATAGCTCAATCATATTCATAGGTTACATCTTTAATGGAGAAACTAGTGTAATGCATCAGTAAAGAATGTTTTGACATCTCTCTAGCTCTACTAGAATAATAATAACCAAGGTTCTAATTCTCTTAGACGGCCGAGACAATCCAAAAGAATCCTACCATGCGAAGGATGGAAGCAATCACTCTTTTCTTCCAATGCACTGTTTGCATAGGATTAGACGCAAGATGTCACAAGTTTCTCATCTTGTATAATCTGCCACAAGTTATCAATAAGAATTATATATTGGCAAATCAAACAGAAGTGCAGACCGTTTTTCTTACGATAAATTTGAGACAATCATCGATGAGGTTGAACGATTAAAACAAGTTAGCCACATCGAGGAATTAATATACTCCTTATGAACAACAAACCAATTTAACGTAAAAATAAAATTAAATAAAGTATGTGTGTGGATTTCACATACCTTAATCGAGTATGTCCGAAGAATTCATTCTCGTCCAAAGAATTGATGAATCAGTGGATACCACTTCAGTGAACATGATGTTATCTTTCATGGATGCCTATTAAGGATACAATCAAATTTTCATGCGTCTTGACGATGTACGAGAAAGATCTCCACTAATATAAGTTAATTCCTTTCCGTCTAAATAAACAAGGTGCAACATCCGAACAACTTGTAAACAAAGTGCAGCATCTCAATATACCAACGTCTGCTATACAGTAATGACGTTCATACATATATCAACGACATAATAATCACTAGTTGAGAGGAAAAACCCCACCTTACATGCACGTAAAAGACTTTCTAAAAAAACCTTCTTCCATCGCAAACTTAATCCGAAGAAATGTATCTTTGCAATCCTCTCATGAAAAAGGTTAAATACTTGGTGAGTGAAATTAGGAGGGATGCATATCCAATTCACCATGTGAATCTAGGAGGTCCTCACCAACAGATTCGTAGCCTTCAATTGGTACACTTTTCGATCCTTTGATGAACGCACCATATTTTTCAAAGTACTCAATGGTCTTTGTCACTTTAATTATACGTATGAATGCGGTGAAAAACTATGAAACATCAAAAAAGCATATCACATCCGCCGAAATCATCACGTTGTCGAATCCAAACTACAAGCTTACTTACTTCTAGCAGTATCGATAACATTGTAAATGTAATTTTGATAAAAGATAAAACCAACCACCTGTCAAACTATTTAATAGGTCAACGCATCTTTTTTCGCTGTAAAATATTGATATCTACGATTAGAGAAGTTCACCTTAATCTTAACAGTGACAACAGAAAAATAAAACCGTATTGGTAGAATTACACAATTATTGTCCGATTATTAGTTGTAATACTAAAATTTTCTACACAAAATCTAAATCGGAAAGAACTATCCAAACCAAATTTTAACAAATTTCCTCAATTAAAAAAAATTAATTCAGTAAATTTGATAAAACAATCAGAATAAAAAAACTTAAATTAGAAGATAATAATAAAGCATAGTTGAACCATTTACAAGCGAAAGGAAAAAAATATATTAGATTATCAAAATATATTATTTATTGTTTAATTTAACCTCCAAAATAATTAGTTTTATTTGTTATTGGAATCTACTTGCACACTTTCTTTTAGATAAACTCTCAATGGTGTTGTTTGTTTTGACCATGGAATTGGAATTGGCTTTTTTTATTTGGGAACGAAACCAAACAAGTCTCACTCCCTTCATCCTTCCCCTTACCTACTGAATTGACCGACTTGACTTCCACAGTCTCTTCAATTTTATTTTTACCCAAAAAACCATACAAATGCGACTCCATCGCCACATCGTTCGTTCTTCTTCGTTCGCTCTTCTTCTTATTTTCGTTCGCTTACCGATTCCATTTTAACGTCATCACCTCTACGTATATAAATGACGTATCAGAAAGACGGAAAAAGATAAATTACATAGATTTGTAAAAAATAATTATTTTACATATGATCGCCATACCCCTTTATATTTACTTTAAATTTCAGTTTCTCATATATAGAAAAGTAACATAACTTTCGAATATCCATAAGAGCATGCAGGAAAACAAACAAAACAACAAAAGAAGCCCACAAGGGGTAGCCGAGTTGGTTGAGTATGTCATTTTTATGACCAAAAGGTCATGAGTTCGAGTCCTTCTACATACGTTTTCTCGGCTGAGCCTGTCACCTTGTGTGGTTTACCTTCTGGCGTTGGTTTGCAAGCTATCGCGTCAGACTGTGGGTTTACCCTGTGCGCACTCGTTGCACTATGATTAGCGGCTGCTCGTTCTCTCCAAAAAAAAAAACAAACAAAAAAAAAATTCTTTTATAAATCTAAGCGGAATTAAAACGAAGTCCAAATACTATTCCTTCGGACTTTAACATTTATTCAATTTTTTTAAAACTATTAAGCTAAATAAAACAGTTCATACAACTATCTAAGACATATTCGAAGATATGAATGATTTAAAAGTCAAATAAAAATATAAAAAGGGCAAAAAAATAAATAGGTAAAGTAACAAGCAAACACGAGGATAAGTCAATTCAAAAACCTCAAGTTGGGAATACCAAAGGAAATACCAGCCACGAGATACAAGGAAGCTAACAAACATGAAGGAAGACAACTAGGATCGCGAAGAATGTGAGATATGCAATACCAAAGATAAATAAATAAATGTGCAAGGCTAAATTGAGACCCCATTTGGCTATAATGAGATCTTTCAGACTTCATTTGGCTATAATGAGACTCCGAAAAAGACCCATTTATCCCTGATATAAAAGCTGTATTTTCAGTCCAAAAGCCTCTTTTCTCTCTTTTCTCTTTTCTCTTTTCTCTCTAGCAAAAGCTCTCAAAATCCCGAAAAAGTGCAAGATTTCTCAAATCCGACATTACAAACAAACACGTTAAGGTACGAATCCTTTACCTATTCATGTAATTTTTAAGCAATTTATTTTAGTATTTTTAGTGATATTTAGAGTTTAGGGTTCTGCCTCAAAAGTCCGATTTTCATGTATATATTCTTGTTTTTTTGAAAAAATAGTTGTAGATTCGTGTTAGTCGATGCATTAGGAACGTTTTGGTACGATTTTTTTGAATTTGGGTTGTGTTTGTGGGTTTTGGGTTCGATTTCAAATCTAGGGTTTGCGGCTGCTGGAAGTGCAAAATCGCGAACAAGCACCTCGCAACCCGTGCAAAATCGCGAGGTGATTGTTCGCGATTTTACACCATCGTGTTCGCAATTTTACAAAAATAGAAGATGCCCAATTTTGGTTGTTTTGTCAAATTATGATGTTTTTATTCCCAAATTTATTAATGATTTTATTTTTGTTGTATTTTAGCATGCTTCGCACACATCATAAACTTCTTCGACATTCAGACTCGAGCCAGGGCACCCAGCAATTTAGCCATTAATTATTTTTTAATTAAATATGAATATATAAATTACCTTACTTATCTAATTATGTAATTATGTGTGATTTGTACTAGTCTATTAATTACTATATTAAACAGATGATTTATTTTTTATTTTTTTCACGGATGGTTCGCCCTTACAAATGAAGTATATATTAAAAACATTGTTTTTAATTTTACGTTCTATTGACAAAGTTTAGTTCTTTTTGTCTTTATTACTTCAATAAACTGATATATTCTTTGACTATTACATAATTAATATGTAATAAAAAAATTAAATATGCTATATATCTATTTGAGTTTCTAAAACTATAATAAAAATATTTCGAAAACATATATATATATATGTTTGACTCTCTTAAACTAGAATAAAAAATTTAAAATATAATATATTTATTTGACTCTAGAATGAAAAAGATTTAAAAAAAATATTACATAATAAAAATAAAGCTTAAACTATAAAACAATTTAGAAAATAATATCAAAGAATAAATATATAATATATTTCTTTGACTATTTTAAACTAGAATAAAAAAAATTCAAAAAATAAATATTGCATAATAACTATGCAATATATATTTTTAAATATTTAAAAAAATTAAAAAATAAATATTACATAATAAATATGTATTATATTTATTTGACTAATTTAAACTAAATATTATATAACTCTTTAATGAAAATGATAGTGATATATTCCCATCTAATAAAAACAGCAAATATATTTAAATTTAATGAAAATGCTATATATATATATATATATATATATATATTTAGTCTTTATTGATTTTTCTAATTTTTGACTCATGTATGAGTTTGGTCTGCTTTAATAATTATATCAAAATATATTTAATTTTAATATACTTAATTATATAATTATAAAAAGGTATGTAATAATTATATCAAAATATATTTAATTTTAATATACTTAATTATATAAACTAAGTATTAAATGAGTAAGGAATTCGT
The DNA here is from genome assembly GCA_036936605.1 of Limnanthes douglasii subsp. nivea. Lineage (NCBI taxonomy): Eukaryota > Viridiplantae > Streptophyta > Magnoliopsida > Brassicales > Limnanthaceae > Limnanthes > Limnanthes douglasii. The sequence goes on along the minus strand of JAUPFV010000005.1, from coordinate 102,201,785 downwards.
GATTTGGATAAAATCGCGAAGTCACTGTTTGCGATTTTGTCCAAATCATGAACTCCTTACTCGCGATTTTGACAAAAAAAACATGCAATTTTGCGAATTCTAGGTTCGCAGTTTGTCACTTTTATAGCGTAATGAGTTCGAGAATCGCACTGAAAGTAAAAAAATCTCAAAAAATACTTCATCTTGGGTTTCGAGATGGTCCACGAACCAATTTCATCGATATTACAGCTAAAATCATCATTCAAGCCGCTCAAATCCATAAGTTTTAGTTTTTTTTAGAATTTTTGGTATGTTAGAGAGAGAAAGTTTTATGGAGAAGAAGAAGAAAAAGTTAATTTTTTAATTAAAAAATGGATTTTATATATAAAGGATATATTGGTAATTTTACATGAGTTGGAAAAAAATGTTGGATTTGGGGTCTCATTATAGCCAAATAGGGTCCCGATATAGCCTAGCCCTAAATAAATAGGAACTACATAAGCCAGCTAATCTTAAAGCCATAGGCTCTGAACCGAAAATCTGAGAAAATTCGGTTTCGAGAGCTAAACCAATTTGATACCTCACAAGTCGAAGATTGCCAGCAATTGGCGGAAATTGGAAATCCCAACTTAGAACTAGTATTGTTCCGAATACTCTTAAAAATATTACAGTAATAGAAGGAGATGCCAAATAGTTCCAGAGTATGAGTTGCATAAGACGCAAATTGGTGGGATACTACAACCCTAACTCAGTAATTTGTCTCGAGTACAAAGCTTTCCAATCATGGCGAGCCACAAAATAAAAGAGTGACGGGGAATGTTAAATGTATTCCAAACTAACCTGGCCCACCCCATGACATGGACAGACTTACAGATGACATTGTAAATGTCATTGATTATGAAATTGAAGTTGACAGACTTAGCAATCTAGAAGTGAGCGTCATTGTATATGATATTGGGAGGGGGAAGAGTGAGGATGATATTGTTAATCTCCTATAGGGTAATGTGATTCCTTACTCTAGCCGATCTGAGATTAGAAGGCTAGTTCCATTGATCTTCGAGAATGATGTCAAAGACCTTGAGATTTTTACCAAGCCTAGAATCTTTGATGATACTAGTGTTATAGTGTGTAACCAGAGAGGTAGATGGGATCCAAGGTCCATACCAGAAATAGGTACCCAAACCATTGCCAATTGGCATAATGTACAACTTACTAGCCATGGGGAAAATACATAAAAGTTTCCTCCAAGCCCAAGAAGGGGAGGAGCAAAGAACAAAATCCCATAAATTATTATTTTAGATTTTCTAGATTTAATCGAGTCACTCCAGATAAGATGATTTTTATTACTAATAATAGACTAGATACGTTTAAGTTCAGTCGACCGATTCCATGTTTTTATATCTAGAATTTCAAGGCCTCCCTGCCTCGTGGGAGAGGTGACATTAGACCAGGCCACTTTGGCCCCATAAAGTTTCATGGCGGGGCCCGACCAAAGGAGGCGACGCAGATATTAGGACAATTCTTTCATCACCCTAGAGGGTGGGATAAAGATAGAGAACCAGTAAACTTGACCAGCGAACAAGACAGACCTGATGAGATAGAGGCTACCGACATAAGAGAGATACTGGGAAGTCCATAAATCAATTGTCGAAATAATTTTATGGAGGAGAGGGCGAAAATTCAAATGGGAGAGATGGCCAGTGAGAATGGGAACTCTCGTGTATTTAATAGAGAGGAAACCTTTCACAAAACCAAGAATAGAAAGGATCTCGGTGCAAAGAGGACCGTCGATGCTATAAAGGAAGATTTGCTTGTAGAATGATTGAATTTTAGGCCAAAAAATGAGTAGAAATCGTCGAGACATTCTTTGATGAGAATGAGGGAGTTGACGTCATAGTGACAGAATCATTAGATTGTTTACAAAGCTTATATTAGTGATTTTGAGATTATGATATTTCAAGTGGAAACGAAAATTTATATCATTATGATTGTTTTTAAGAATACTGGAGAAGACATACATGACGAGGACAAAGAGAAAGGGGGGAAGCGGGTCTCGTTTCGCGAGGTCCTTTCTACCATGGAAATTACCATGGGGATCGTTATTGATGATAATGTTGTAAGTGGGAGAGGAAATGCATTTAATGATCTAATTGATCAACTTTTGAGGGAAATTCATTATGACAAGAATATCGAGAATGCGGTGCTAACGAACATTATCAAAGGCTTTCATCACGTAGATCTTAAGGGCGACCCTTTTACCACCACCATTAGAATTATACCTCTCAAAATTTCTTTAGTAACGAGGATGTAATCTAAGATATTTCTACCTGTGATGAAAGTGGATTGAGAATTATCAATAAGAGAATTAACAATTATAAAAAAACAATTATGGTTCGCTCAAGTTTATGGCGCAGGAAACATAGAGCTTTATACATATTTTTAATATATGATCAACTAATGCATAAAAAAAATATCATCACCCTTTTAGATTTTATCTAGAGTTATTATAGACATAAACTTCCAAACGGCGGATATATAACCCTTCACAGTAAAATCTTACTATCGGGCTACTATAGCCCACGATGTACGATGATGTTTTGACAATCGTGCAGAGTTGTGAGAAATACGAGTGATTTACAAATACAATCCATACCACAACCGTACCAAAGCATTCGATATCCAATGTTGTCTCCTTTGATAAATGGAGGTCTCATAATGTGGCCCTAATCAAAGGCACCCTAGGTGATAAAGCCAGATTCCCCCTAAATATCATATATCTTTATTTATGAGATAAAGGTTCATAATAATGATATACTAAAAGGGTGAAGGTAAAATAAGTAGATCATACAATTAACTCTTAATCACAAACTACTATTGATCGCTTCAGATATTTTTGTGAGGGATAAACGAGTTCAAAAATATTTATATGCTCCTTAAGGAATTTAGAGAGAGAGAAATTCATTGGAAAATCTTTTAGATAGAGAAAGTTGTCAAGTGTCAAGTCTCAAAGTCCAAAGTCTTAGCTCTTATTTTAAGAAAAATATACCTATTTATAAGTGGATTTTCATAAATAAGAGATTAATATTTTTATATTGATATATCACTCCACTTTAGTGCTTAATGTAAACACACTTATGACATATTACACTTCTAGTCATTTACACTTATATTTTACACAAAATCTACATAGTACATTATTTTTTAATTCTTTTATCAGTATAAAATAATAATTACTATTTATATTTATATTATCTTCATCGGTAACCCTCTCGTCCTTGCAAAGAAATATGAGGAATGACTAAAACTGTCGCTTTGGAATAGTCGGTTTATATTTTTCAGGGTCCTTTCGGGGCAAGCATATCATTTATTTTATTTTATCATCAACTTGATGAATTAATTCAATATATATGGCTTTACTATTATAACAAACTCTTCAAAAGGATCGCTTTTTCTTCCATCAAATATTCTGTTTTTTCCCAGATGTTCGGGTTCAAATATCCATGAATTCGCTGTTTGCTTGTTGGCTTCATATAATTCATAAAAGACTAGTATTCTCGAAGCCTCTTGTTCATATCTCTTATCAGAGGTGATATTCGATAATGTCTATCTAACAGACTCCCTACTAACCCAAGCGAGCATTCAAATATTTGTCATACATCAATTCTTGAAGGTACTCCTAATGGGTTGAAGACCATATCAACAGGCCTGCAATCTTGCAAATAAGGCATATATTGTCTAGGAAAGGTTTTTTAAATGATATATTTATTTCCATATCTTCAAACTATTTTATCACCTACTTTAATTTCCCGTTTCTGTGAAATATATATACGAATCATTTCTAGATTATAACTAGAACCCCTTTTTGTCTAAATCTATCTCATATCGATAATTTGACCTTTACCAACCTATAGGTAATTTTAGAAAAGTTTCCTTTGAAGTGGATACCTGAATACCAAGTATGGCCCGTAATAATCTATCTTCCGGAACATACTATGATTCTTTTGCCACCAGAGGCATCCATTTACCAACTAAAATATAGCTTGTCATACTAGTCTGAATTTCATATTTACGTATGTGGAAAGAAGTATAAATATCTATAGATACTAGGCGCTCATTAATGAGCACCGCATCTTCAAAATTTTAATCTTCACATGGCATAAAAGCTAATAATTCATTTTTTTCCCCAAAGAGAGCTCGACATCAACTATAGCGGCACCATATACTAAAACTTGTCCTTTTTTAATGCATATACCTCGCCGAACCTGCAATTTTTGATGCATACAAGTATTTTTGTTGGACCGTTGATACAAAATTAATGGAATGTTTAGGGTATTTCTGCTACCTGGTAAAATTATTTTGTCAGTGTCGGTAGAAATGATTTGTCCTTCATGTTCGGCTATAGTGGGAACCCCTGAATCTAGAGCCACTTGGTCTTCCAACCCGGTTCCACAATACACTTTTCCAACCAAGAAAGCTGAACAACTTGACGTTGCATATTAGAATTCATTAAAGCTTGATTCAAATCATTATGCTTGATAAAATGAATGAGGGAAGCTATGATGGAAAATATTGGAAAGTAAAAATACTTTGAGGATGAACCTTTTCTCGTGTGATGGTTAGGAATTCTTGACGGTATCGAGCTGGAACAACTTGTTCTTCTTGAATACCCCGATTCAGAATCAAATCATTTCCCACTCCTACCATAAAATATTCATCTCTACTTGGTGATAAATAATGTATCCGTGTTTTTGTTTCAAAGATTTCATAAAAGGGGCATTTATAGACCCCCCCCCCCCCCCCAATAACCAATATGGGCATGAATTGTTAAAGATCCAATGCGTCCAACATTTATACCTTCTGACATGTCAATGGGACTAATTCTCCTATAGTGACTAGGATGAATATCTCGTATCCAAAAATTAGCAGTTCGACCAGTTAATCCTCCAGGTCCTAAATAACTCAATTTTCGCTCATGAACTATTTGTGTCAATGGATTTGTTCAATCCAAAACTTGAGATAATGGGTGTAATCCAAAAAAAGATTCATAAGTGGTTGTTAACAAAGTTGAAGTTACCAAATTATGAGGGGTTGATATTAATTTCGGCATAATAGCTCCGCATATAGTTCCCTTATTTACATTTTCTAAACAAACCAGAACCAATCCGAATTGGTCTTGTAAGAGATACGCTACAGAGCGAATACGCTTATTTTTCAAATGATTCATATCGACAAGTGTACTCATTCCAAAGTTTATACCAACCAAAAGAGCTACCACTGCTTATATATCTCGTGCTAAGAAAAATGTATCGGTTGGAGGTATGTTTAGCTTGAGTTTCCAGTTAATATTTTGTCGACCAACCGTTCCTAACAATAATTGAAATTCAATTTCTTCCCTCATTCTCATCTTCAATCTGTTTTTAAAATTTAAAATTTATCTTTTTATTGAAAAAATATCATTTATTATTCTTCATCGAATCATCTAATTCGATTTAACAATAATTGAATTTATTATTTTGTTTACTGAATCACGTGAAATGTACACGAACGAAGAAAACAAATACGGAGAAAAAAAAACGATACTACTAAAATTAAAGTTTATAACAGACATAACTAAATTTAAGAAATACTACTTGGAGTTTTGTATATAATAAAATAAAAAAAGTAATTTCATTCATACTATCATTATGATATTATATATTTCAATTCGGTTGGATACTAGATAAAAATGTGTTCTGTCTTCGCGCACATAAAAACATAATATTCGCAAACAATAGATATAAAGTAGATTTTTGTCTTTTTAATGTATTCCATTATTAAAAAAAGTTATCTTTTGACTCATTTTTTAGTGTAATCATTAGAATATTATTAGAGTATCATCGAAAAAACTTGGGTTTTTATTTATTAAAATAATGCTATGCATACTAGACATATAAAATACACTATCAGATAGCTTATATCTCGCTAACAACTTAACTTATTTGTTGGGATTTACATACATTAATAATTTCCTTAACTTATTTGCTGGGATTTACATATATTAATAATTGCTCTTGGAAATACTCATAAGTTAGAGTTATAAATCTATTTTGATATTCTTTGGTTTTACTATAGAAAAATAATATTTGTTTGAGATTAAAATTTGAGATTAAAATTCAAGAACGGGTAGTGAATTTATAGTTAATAGTTAATGGTTCTAATTTTTCTTTATATTTTATTTCAATAATTGAAAAGCCATGTTTGCTTTTTCTCTAAAAAAGAGAGGGAATATTTTAATCGAGTTTGTATAATTTGGACGGCATGGCCGAGCTGTAAGATGGAAGAGTGCAAATCCTTTATCCCCCGTTCAAATCCAGGTGTCGCCTAAGCAACAAAAAGTTATAAAGAAAGTTTTTGAACAATAATAAATAAATAACATAAAACATACTCAATTTTAAAATAAATTATTGTAGTTGTGAAACAATCTAAGGAATAGTCATTGATCAACCTATTTTTTTTAATATTCTTCTATATCGAAAGTTATATTTTTCTATATTTTCAAAGGTAAACCGAGCAAACCTCCTTATGAAGATTTCTGAGGAAAATTAAAAATTCTAGTTCTTGAGCTAGTTCTCTTAAATGTAAAACCGAGCATACCATTTCCTCAAAATTAAAGACATTTTAAACTTATATATCATCATCTTTTAGACAACTTACATCTCCTGGGAATTTAATTAGAACAATAATGGTGATTCTTTAAGAATCAAATGGAAATTAATAGAAGGTAATAAAAAGTTGTGTACTTTCATCTGACACATCTTACATCTGTCAAACTACACACGTCTACATCAACAGGTATCTATTAGATTTATCTTATTAACCAATGTGAATTATTCTTCAGCTTCTCGTTGAAAAACCTTATTACCACCCTCTTAACATTTCCTATAAATTAATTTTCATATCACTTAGCTTTTACTCAAACTAAATCTAGAGATAGAGAGAGACAAACTTATCCGTTCGAATCCATCCATAAATATTACCTTTTACTTTTTCTTTTTTATCGGAAACCATCACCGTATTTCATCATCGTACTATTGTCCGATCTACTTTTATTTTGAATCTGATATATTTATTATGTTCATGTTTGGTATAAAAAAATGCTTGGGAATGGTTTACTATTGTACAAAAGGTTGCTGAGAGAGAAGCTAGAGGGATAGTATCCGATCAACCTTTTCAAGTTTTCTAAACATTTATTTACGGTTCCTGGCCACCTACAAAGAAGCAATCATTATCTATTGACCTCAGATATTCTTCTAACAACCCTTATTGCCTAACCCTCATCGCTTGTTCTAAAATATCCCCCGAAAATCTCAATTTATTGCATGGGTGAATCCGACAAACAAAAAATCTCAAAGAAACAACATCATTCCTCAAACCTGAAACCAAAAACCATTACCATTAAATTACCAAGTAACCCAAAACCTCCTCCCCCGAAGGGAACAATGACAAACAAAATTCTACATACGATTCTTTTGGATAAAAACAATAAGAATGTTTGGAAGGCACCTCCCCAACTTCAAGATGAACCCTCCAAGGAAGTAAACTGATATGAATCAACAGTAGATAACGATTCACAAATTAAAATAATAGATTATACTCCTCTCCTAATTCCGATGAAAATAATATAAAAAAATTCTAAAGGTGAAGAAGAAAAAGAAGAAGAAGAAGAAGAAACAAATGAAGGAAGTTGTCGCACTCCCTGGATAAATGGATTCCATTATTGGTAAGAATCTCAAAGACGTGCTCCCCGAGTATCTTATTGCACTTAAAAATGTGCAATATGAATGATTTTATCAATCAGAGTCTCTTCTCAACTGTGGTGCAAATGACTTAGTTATTTACCGAAACATCTTAAAATGGGGTATTTAGGTTCTTTTTAAATACAACAATCATGAATTATTTTGAAATCATTGCCATATTTCCGAGCCAGGAAAGTACCAACTTGTGATATACATTGTTGTCTTGCATTATGGCTTCAAGACTTGAAAAAAATTAAACTTCTAATTGACTATTTTATACGAAAGACGGGTGTGTCAAAGAATATATTTCTTTTATTTTAATATATCATCCTCAATTTTATACGAAAGACGGGTGTGTCAAAGAATATATTTCTTTTATTTTAATATATCATCCTCAGAAACTCTTCGAAGATAATCGATGGTCTCCTTAAGTAAGACATGTAAACAAAAATTATTTTTCATAAGTGATTGTTCGGAAAATGGGAAATAAATTTCTAATGAAAAAACACGGAGGTTGTTTTTTAAGTGAAAAAACACTAGTAAGTTTTACTCTTTATCTTCTTATTTATATCTCTATTACCCGTTTACAAATTGTTACTTAGTACATAACTCTGCCAACGGTGCCGTAAACTAGCATTTATGACCTATGGCCTAAATTTATGGCCACTGCATTAATGGATTCACTGATTAATCAACGTTGCTAAACCGTTTTTTTATATGTCCCTTTGGAAGAAGGCCTCAGTCGGTTTCATCCGCGTTATAAGCTGAGTGATGCTTCATTTTCTATCCCTCTTCTCGATTACGACCTTCACTTAGCTCTCTTTTCCTGGTGAAGGTCTGGTCAATTCTCTTTGTCGTTGTCCTTCTTCTATTTGTCTCGGTGAGTTGTATGCTCAATCTATTTTTGTTCATATGCTCCGCTTAGTGGGTGTCTTGTTCTTCTCATCAGACGTCGGTCAGTATCATCATTTATTTAATTATTATTTTGTCTTCTTGCATTTATGCATATGTCCCTCGATTAGGCCTTGACATCACTACTTTTTTTTCGTGGCCTTGGCTCACAGCTTCAGACTCTTCTGTATTCTATGATAGCTAGTGTGTTTTGGTATTTTCCCATATCTCAATTATTTTCACTTGTCGTACATTATCTATTCTTCTAACCGGTGAGTATCCCATAATCAGGGCACCCCCTAGTTCATGGATTATATGCAAATATAATAATATTGATAAAGTAAAACAATTCTACAAAACAATGGTGATGGTGCCACTTGACAATTATTTTATAAATGTAAATTCTATGGCGTATTTCTTGCAATGATGAAGAATTTGAATATATAATGGTAGTGTGCCACGTGGCAAACATGGGTAGGCGTGTGAGATTGGCGGTTCTAACATTAAACGCCATTTTGTATGGATATCGCTTTGGTTTTGGGAGAAATGTGTTGGGCTTTAATTACAAATGACAACCTCCATCACGTCATGTGTGCAGTGAAAATAGTTTCCAATCTCTCTTGATTTTTAAAATTTTCAAAGTGATACAATTGTTAGAGGAAACTCCCCCTCCCTTTTTTTTTGCAAAAAAAAAAGTTCGTTCGCCGGAGAAAAAACTCAATGCATGTGTTCACCGTTTCTGGTAAAAATGTATGTTAACCCTTTTGCGTGGCTATAGACGCTTGAGTAACCCCGATTAATGGTAGTGGCATTCGTGCGTGAGTTGTCCCCGTGATTTGTTTGCTCTTACCCCTCGTATTGACTCATTTCAGTCGCTCTAGAAATCTTGATACCCCAAAAAAAGCTGGAAAGAACAAGGGAGAAGTAAGTGAAGGTTGTAGAGTCAGAGTATGAAGACCCGACATTTGTAAAGAGATATTTTGCTCGATAACCACCAAATATGGGTATGTGGACGACGTTGGTCTTCATATATTTAAGGCTAGGTATGGGATACCGAGTGATATTATAATAAGTGGGTGTAGAAAAATAGTAGAATTGTCTACCTCTGACAAGAACTGGAAGCACTCATTCATTTTCGTGTCGAGAAATTAAGAGCGTGAAAATGACGTTATTAACCTCCAGTTAGAGTGACAATGGAAGTTGAAGTATAAGAAAAATTATTGTGTAATACTACATTGTCAATGAACCAACTTCTAATACTAACTTGAATACTTGGTTGTGCAGGTGAAAGCAAGCATCAGGAGTGGTCCAAAGAAGGATTATCAAAAGAGGTTGTGAATCCTTTTATTCTGGTCACAAATCAAGCCAGCTCGACTTGGCTTCAAGAACCAATCCGGTTATTTACATAAATAAATTATTTGAAGGATGGGTTGTGGCCGGTTCACGAACTATCAATTGCACAGGAAGGGAAGGTTACCATGGTGGGTAGAGGCGAAAGGAATTGATAGAGCAGAGGTACAAGGATCACAACAGTACTGGGGTATGGATAGCAGTGTCTCAAAGTTTAAAAAAACAAGGGAGGTTTAAGGTTCTTCGTCCTTTTCGTGCAAGAATGAGAATGAAGGAAACGTGCTAACTATTCCGGATGTGGAGGAAGTGAATCATAGAAAATGGAATATAGCCCCACTAGGGATTGATGTTGATAACGATTGCACTCGGCGATCTTGTACAAATGAAGACGAAGAGGATGTAGAAGCTGAGAAAATCCCTCCGGTAAAATAACCTCTCGTAATACTAGATGCAATACTGCTTGCGACAAGGAAGGAAACATTGATCGATGAGGAAGACAATGATGAGGATCGTGTCCAAGAGACTCATGGGGTACATGCTTCGACTTCTAAAGCGGAGCAGAAACAAGGGAAGGCCCATGAAGTAATAGAATTGGATGGTGCTCGAGTGGATAGTCAACCGATCTAAGATTATGGGGTTGATGACGGCGGAGATTCGAAAAATACATCCCCGAGGAGAGAGCTCGAGGAAATGAGCAGCTCGTGAAAACGAGTGTGCATCATACTTATCCCTTGGTTCAAGGGGTAAGCGTGGGGTTGTTGTTTGTTTACATAATCAGACTGGACCAACTGCCTACAAAGAACAAAGAAGCGAAGACTAGTCGAGCTAGCAAAGCAAACAAGGAGCTACCACTTTAAACATTATAATGTCACGACCTTCTACGCTCATGTTCGAGCAGCTTAAAAGGATCCAACAACTATCATTTTATAATAACATGCCCATGAGCGAAATTCTACAAAGGCAGGTGGAACTGGTAATAGAGGTATGCTAAACTTCGACCTTTACTTAATATAGAAAAATGAAGAAAACAAACTAACTTTAATTGGGAATGCAGATGCATCATAACTCTGTCGTGCTATCGTACTGGCGCATGTCCCCCACTCACCTCCAAAACATGGAGAAAAAGAAACCAAAACTGATGTTCTTTGGGTCGGTGAAGGGATTAACCACTGAACTCGCTAGGTTCAAGAATGCCTAAAGAGCTGTTAAAGCGCAAAGACAAGGTTGTTCATGAAAACGAAGGATTGCGGGAGGAGGTGGCTATACTCAAGGGCACTCGGGAAGATTTTGAGGGAAAGATTAAAGAGCTGACCATTGAGGCTACAGATTTAATAGTGAAGAACAATGGATTTGTTAAGAGGAACGATGACTTGATGTCACAGAATACTGATCTGCTTGCTCAAAAAATGGCTCATGCTAAAAGGGTGGAAGAGCAAGCAGAACGCATTGCTGGCCTGGTGGTGAAGAATGAGAAGTTGTTGGTCGTAGTGGATTATCTGAAGGTACTAATGGAGCGACAATGCCAACAGTTCGCGAGGAAAGCAGTAACTGGCTTGGTAGAGAGAGAGAATGAGATGATGGAAGTGGCTATGAAGATGATAGCCAATAATAAAAAAAAACTATTGCCGAGTTGCTGGGGTTAAACCTTAGCATAAAACTCGGACCATTGATCAAGTTTGCACCGATAATCGTGCCCCCGAAAGTAGAGGTTCATTGATCTATGCTCCTACTCATACTAAGCAAGAGTTGGGTAAGGTGCCTATCTTGGCGGCTAAGGACCCCAAAGTGTAGTCGAGCAAAGTAGAACCTAAAGGAGTGGGAGGCAATGATCCTCATATTGTCCCTGTTGTTTAAAGTATATTTTTTGTTGAACACTAGCACGTTTTGGTATCCCAATTGTATAACTTTGATTTTTTTGGATTATTTGTGCTTTTTATTAATTTCAGACTATGCAAAGCATGAACTTCTCTTTTCATTGTTATAATATTAGAGAGCAGCTTGCAACTTGGGAGATGTGTGTTTGTTGGTTTGAATTACGCTACGGAGAGGTCCTTACAAGGTTAAGCCCTGTAGAGCTCATTGCGTAGCATTGAGTGAGACTTGCTCCTCAACTTTGTTCACGAAGATGTCAATTTTACCCATTAAGTGGCCTCATAGAGGCTTGATACTTGATCTGTTCGCTTAACTATACCATGTACAAGGTATGAGGATTAGTATGCCCTTTACGTAGCCAGTAGACGTGGCCAACTAACCCGTTCGTTTTAGGTGACTTATTGATCCAGGCTCAGTACGTCTTCTTACGTAGGTCGTAGATGTGGTAATAGACCCGTTCGTGATTGCAAGGACGGAGAGAATTAAGAAAACAAACACACACACTAGCGAAAGCATAAAAATTATATTAAGATATTAAGCAATAATCTGATGCCTTATTAAAAACCTTCTCGCGCAATCTGATGGCAAAACAAACGCATCTTCTAAGTTACAAAGCTTGGCGATACAACTTAAGGTGATTGATATTCCAAGGGTTCTTTAATGCATGTCCATCTGCATCGGCGAGGTGATATGCTCCACTATATCCCTTGGGGATAATGGTGTACGATTCATCCCAATTTCGTCCTAACTTGCTTGCTGCGTTGTCACCGGCTCCTTGCAAATTCTTATTCATAACCATATCCCCTACTTGGAAGTTGTGGGTCTTAAGGGTAGCATTGAAGCCCCCCCTCATCAGACTCATGTAGTGCTCTGCTCGAACTCATGTTTGGTCACGACGTTCTTCTATGAGGTCAACATTTACTGCTCGGTCGATTGCGCTATTGGTTTCCTCATAACTAGCTATTCGATGGCTTGGTATTATTATTTCTAATGGTACCACGGATTTTCTTTCATAAACAAGGGCGAAAGGAGTGTTACTAGTTGATATTGACGGAGTCGCTCGGTATGCCCATAGGACCTCTGATAGTTTATCTGGTCATTTTCCCTTAGCTCATTCGAGCTTATTTTTAATTCCTTCCAAGATAGTAAAATCGGTGACTTCGACTTGGTCATTTTTCTAAGGGTATTAAGGTGTGGAGAAGCGTTGACTAATCCCGTAACATTTGTAAAATGTCGTAACCATAATGTTTTGGAATTAGGGACCGTTTTCTGTCGTCAAGATGCAGGGTATGACAAACCTTGCTAAGATTTTATGGTGAATAAAATCACATATTTCTTGGGCTCGAGTTCCAAATAAGGCTTTATCCTCTACCCATTTCAAGAAGTAATCCACCACTACGATCAGGAATTAACTCTTGTAACTGGTCATATGAAGAGGCCATACGAGGTCGATGCCTCATTTATCCAAAGGGCAAGGACAACTAATGGCTCTATCGACTCACTTGGGAGATGCTTGATATTGTAGAATTATTGACATTAATAAAATTGTCGGACAAGTCACTATACATCGGGTGGCTACTATGGTCCACTAGTATCTTGCTAGTGGCACACGTCGAATAAGGCGTCAGTACCCGTAGTATGCCCCAGCTTCCCAATATGTAGATCACGCAGTAATGAAGTAGCCTATGCTTGATTAAGGCAGCGGAGTAAGGGTTTTGTTGTGTTATTCTGGTATAGGACATTATCCAAAATAAAGTATTTGGCGCCCTGTAGTTGAAGTGCTCGAGTCGTCGTCTTATCGGATGGGAGAGCGACAAAATTAAGATACATGATATAAGGTTGTCTTCAATCAGTGGCGTTGTCGATTGTTTTGATGGTGTCACTTTAATTGAAAACTTTTGTAGTTAGCAGTTGTTGCGTGAGGATGAATGGGTTCTCTCATAATATTCCTACCTTAGCCAGGGCATCAGCAACGGAGTTTTCCACGAGAGGGACTTGGTCGTAAATTACCGTTACAAATTTGGACTCATACTCCTTTAGCACAGCTACGTAGTCCTGGATTCCTTCTTTTTTGCATCATAGGTGCCCCTAGCTTAATTATAACCAACTGGGAGTCTGAATGGGTTTGTAGGAGACGAGCCCTATATATTAGTGTAAGCTTCATGTCGCAAATCATTGCTTCATATTTTGCAATGTTATTAGTCACCCCGCATCGAGAAGTGTTTGAAGCCCCATCAACCTTGAAGATCCATTTCATATGCTCTTATACTAGTGGCTTACCACTAGACCGAGGTATCTCTCTATGCGAGGAAAAGTCTCTCAGGAAGTCGACTAAAGCCTAACCCTTAAATACATTAAGCGGTGAAAACTGAATATCGTATTCCCTGAGCTCGATGCTCCATTTAGTTGGCCTACCTAATGCATCAAGATTTTATAGCATAGTTTTGAAGGGGAAAGACGTTCTAAGAATGACTGCGTGCAGTTGGAAATATTGGGCGCATTTGTTGAGCAGTTGTGACCAGACCCAGCACGAGCTTCTCTAACTTTAGGTATCGAGTGTCGGTATCGACCAGAGTTTTACTCATATAGTAGATAGGTCGTTGAACCCCGGCTGGTTCCCTCACCAAGACTGCACTAATAGAGAAAGACGAAACATACAAGTATACGAATAGTGGCTTACCAACGAGGGGGTGGATAACATTTCGAACGATGTGAGGTAGTTTTTTAGCTCGAGAAAGGAGTTGCTATATTCCTCTATCACAAATAATTTCTTATCCCCTCGAATAACCTCGAAGAAAGGGTGGCTTTTATCTGAGGCTCTAGAAATGAAGCACGAAAGTGTTGCGAGGTTTCTTGTTTTATATTGGACCTCCTTGATATTCATGGGTGGTGCCATTTGGATGGCTACGTGCACCTGGGTGGGGTCGGCCTCGATCCATTTTTTACTGAATATGTAGCCCAATAATTTTCCACTTCTGACCTCAAAAGAACACTTTATCGGATTCAGCTGCATATTAAACTTATGCAGGAGGTTGAACATAGTTTGAAGAACTTTGAGCTGCTTTTATGTTATATGCGTTTTGACGATCATGTTATCGATATAAGGCTTCATATGCTTACCCAAGTGCTCATTGAAAATATGGTTGACCATGCGCTGATAAGCGGAGCCATAATTTTTCAGAGCCAATGGCATCACCGTGTAACAGTATAAGCCGCGCTCAGTTTGGAATGACGTATGCTTCTCATCTGAAAGATTGAGCCGAATTTGATTATAACCGGAGTATGGATCCATAAAAGAGAGGTATTCACAACCTGAGGCTGAATCCACCAGTTGATCAATGCAAGGTATGGGTAATGCGTCTATGGGGCATGCTTGATTCAGGTCGGTGAAGTCCACACACATGCGCCATTGACCGCTCTTCTTCTTGACTAATATTGGGCTATCCACCTATACTAGATATGATTCACGTTGAATATGATTAAGCCGAGACAAATTAGTCAACTCAACACTGATAGCCTCCTGCTTCTCTGCGGAGAATGATCGTCGTTTCTACCACACCGTCTTGGCCTATGATTCGACAGATAACTAATGTCAGATAATAGAGGGATCGACCCCTGAAACGTCTCTAGAATCGCATGAAAAACTCCAAATTATTTCCTAATAAGTTAAGTAACATTTGTTTAAAAAGATAATCCAAGTTGTTACCTAATTGGAGAGTGTAGCATTTTACTATTATATTTTAAATTGAATTAGGAGTATCCTTATCTGGTTGATCCGTCTCTCGCAGGTCGTCAACGAGATTGGGCGGATGAGGTACACTGATTGATCCCTTGTCCCCCCATTTCCATTTAATTTCTAATAGAGAGGTTTGGTTGGGTCAGTTGCGACCGTGTAACATGTCCTCATAATCCGTTAACTTCCTCTGATGATGCCGACCGCATTTCCCACTTGGTACTTGATGCATTGCCTGAAAGTACATTAGGTTGCCTCCATCCAATGTAGCCAAAGTCGCCCAATAATCGCATGGTAGGAACTGTGAGCATCCGAGATCATGAACATTGTCTTGAGTTCTTTCTTTGTATCCCCATAACCGAATTTAACCATCAGCTCGACCTCTCATACGCACTGAGATGTCTCCCTTCCTATCCAACCAAAGTATGTTGGGTAGGCTCTTAGGGTGGGATTTTGTGCATGAACTCGTAGCTTTCTTTAAAAATGATGTTTGTCGAGCTACCTCTATCTAGGGTTGTAAAAAAATCCAAAAAATCCGATACCCCATCAAAATATTTGATATCGAATCCGAAGAAAACAGATAATATTTGTATTCCAAAGAAAATAGATAATATTCATATTTGAATTCGTATAAAAAATAACTGATATAGATATTTCCATATATGTATTCGAAATATCTGATATCCAAAATTTTATAAATAAATATATATAATTTGTTTTAATTTAAGCATGTTTTTTATTTATCCCACATCTAAAGTTGGAAAAAGAGTTGCTACTAAACTGTCTATAAAATACATTGTGGCTTTTGTAAACATGTATATATTTTTTAGTCTTATCCCACATCTAAAATGTGAAAAAGAATAGCTACCAAACTGTCTATAAAAGATGTGGTGACTTTTCAAAGTAAGTATATTTTTCTTAGCCTTATCCCACATCTAAAATGGGATTGTGAATTTCTACTAAGGTGTCTATAAAAGACATGGACCAATAGTGCAATTAGTTTAATAATTTAGTTGAAATTCAGATATTCAGATTCAGATATTATCCGTATCTAGATAATATTCGTCGGATACAGATTCAGATATAATTTGTTTTAAAATTTTGGACTTGGATAGTGATTTTAGATTTCAGATTTGGATTTGGAGATATACAGTTCCGTATCCGAAATATCCATTTGACATCCCTACCTCTATATACCAAAACTCGAGTAACCATTACTCCCCCAATGTCCAGATTCATTATCAATGCATCCTCATGTGACGTGCTAACCCCATTCAGGTCATCATCGTTAAAAGTAAGCTCTGCCACAAGATTTTGGTAATTATGATACCACGAAGCTTCAAGAGTATACACTTCGTGGTCGACCCTTGCTCTTTTGTTCGACTTTGAATCATCGACTATCTCTGAAGTTTTTCCCGTAATAGTGAAGAGAGATTGCAAGCTTCCAAGGATACCGGAGACTGCGTTATAGGTTACCTCATATTGTCTTTCATTTATAATGTATATTGATGGCAAAGTGTCAGCCCTTACTTCTTCGGTTCTCTCAGAATACCCCCTCCAGTAATGGTAAATAGCCATTGTTGTTCCCCTGCATCTGCTCGTTCATCTTCGTGGAGCTTCTCTTCGGAGGTGTTTCCTCCCTTGACTCAGGCTAATGATGATGGTCTTGCTTCTTAATGATGTCTATCAGTCTCTGAATTTTCTCTATAAGCTTCCACCATTCGTCATTTGTGTGACCGTGGTTATTATGGTAGGAGCAGATTTACCTACTCCATTCGCTTATACCCTGTATCACTCATTACTTCTGAGGTCTGGTACTTTGTTCTTCTATTGATTCTTTCGTAAATAACCGAGATGGTCTTGGTTAGCGGGGTATTTCATCTAGAGGAGTTTTCATAGTACGTCGTTCGACGAATGTTATCCCGGTGAGACCTGTCATCAGTATGTTTACTGTCATATGATCCGCATTTGGGATCAGAAGTCGACCTATCCGGTGATTCCCTTTCCTGGCATCTTCCACTCTGATGAACGTATCTGTTCGGGCTAAAATATCTCCTATTTTTTTTCATCAAGAATCTGATCAAGTCGACGTACAGTTCTCCTCGCCAATCGAGGCCTCTCTTGAGGGATGCAACAACCATATTTTCCTCCAGATCTGGTAAAGCATTCATAGATTGGACATCAACGTTTAACATGAATTTTTAAAATACTCACATCACGTTTGATACAAATCCATAATTGAATCTCGCTCCCGTCGTAATTCTTATTGCCCGTGATTATTTCTCTGAACACTCTCAACGGGCCGGCAAAATCGTAAATAGATCCATTAGTTAGACTGCTGAACCAGTCCATTGCGTTACCTTTAAGAGTTATGGAAAAAGATCGGCAGAACATAACATTCGGGGTTAAAGGCCAGTATCATATTGCAAAATTTCTTTAGATGTCTTTCCGGGTCCCATATTCCATCATAAGCTTCCATTTTGAAAGGGTCGAATTTCGTGCGTAGTTGGGCTTCAAGGATTCTTAACACGAGTGGAGAACCTTTGAGCACATAGGCGGACAAATTCGATCTCACCTGATTATATTGCACGTCCTCATCCTCCCTAAATTTTGATGCGCTGGGTCGTATCTCCTAACGTGGTTCCTGCTCTTTGAAGAAATTGTTTCCTTCACTCTCACCTTTTCCTTCTACCATGTTCTCATGTTTTGAAGATCGATCTTCTCGGTTAGCCCGATTTGCCTCATGTCCAGATTTGTGGTTCACATTGCTAGCTTCCCGTATTTTCACCGTTAGTGCGTGCCAAAATGTCATTTATTCCGGTTATGGTGGCATGCATGGCCTGCTCTCTCGCGTCCCGCTCACACACTACCCTGAGTTGCTCCTGCTGTAAGTTCCAGAGTTGCTGTTCCAACAACTGGACCATTGGTAAGGCCGCTAGATTACCGGTGGCCACATCCGGGTCAATAAGGACGGTTGCATTTTCCGATGGCATGATTTCCTTTCCAATCGCGATTCTGGTTGTCCTACGTATGGTGCGATGTCAGCGTGAATTGGCTCTTTTCTAGCCTTACCAGCAGGTTTGTCGCTGCTCTCCAATGGACCGTTGCTTCGTTTTTCTCTGGAATATCTCTCACAATCCCTGACCTAGTTACTACCATGGTTGAGAAATCTTATCGCTCAGTGTTTTTATTTCCAGCAGATAGTGTCAATTTTGTTATGGGAAATTATAACAAAGATACTGCCAAGTTGATAATTTTTTAATCAGAGAAGATATGTTACATTGTTTTTGTTTTATCTGCTTATTTATATCTCTATTAGCAGTTTACAAAATGTTACTTAGTATATAACTCCACTAACGTTGCACGTAGACTAGCAATTATGATGTGGGACCTAAATTTATGGCCACTGCTGTAGTGAGTTGACTGATTAATCAACGTAGCTAAACCGTTTTTCTATATGTCAATTTGAAGGCAAGACTCGGTCGGTTTCATCCACGCTATAAGTCGAGCGGTGCTTTATTTTTTATACCTCTGCTCGATTACAACCTTCACTCATCTCTCTTTGCCTCGTGAAGGTCTGGTCAATTCTCTTTGTCTTCGTCCTTCTTCTACTCTGCTCGATGAGTTGTCTGCTCAATCTGTTTTTTTTCATCTGCTCCGCTTAGTGGGGTGTTTAGTTCACTCTGACTTGTTCTCTTCATCAGACGTCGGTTAGTGTCGTCGTTTATTTTATTATTCTTGTGTCGCCTTTCCTTCATGCCTGTGTCCCTCATTTAGGCCTCAGCATCACTATCTTTTGTTTTCGCCTTTGCTAACAACTTTATTCTGCTCTGTATTCTGCGATAGCTAGCTTGGTTTGGTATTTTCCCATACCTCATCCATCTCCACTTATTCGTATGTTATGTATTCTACTAACCGGTGAGTATCCCCTTATCAATATGTTCTTATAATTCTTATTAACTTTATTAATGCTACGTAGAAATTATGAAACGCTACATATTATTGTTGCAGATGAAACATTCTCAAAGTTAAGTGAATAGGCTAAGAATGGTGGTCAGATGAATTTCACCAATGTTTTGACCCACTCAACGTATTCCAAAAGCACTTATCGAAAGTATATTTAGAGTTTTTCGTTTCTTTTGACAAATTAATAGAAACTCATTTTTCGGCCGATATGGTGAAAAGATTAGTTACCCTAGATGCTTGGATTATTCTTGTTGCTAGAAATAGAGCCTATAGTCATAAACCTAAGAATAATACTAAGGGTGAACATTCAAGTCATCCGTATTGAAAAAATAAATCAAAGGCTGATGAAGTTATAACCTCTGATAGAGAAAACTATGTTCCTGAAGCTCTCAAAAGAAAGAAAATTGTGGCTTTGAAGAAAATGAAATCCTACTCCTCCAAGAATTCTATTGAAGTTATCCATCAAAAATATTTTGAAATCCCCTCCCCAGATCCAACATGTCGTTCGGTGAACCATTCCCAACCATCTACGTCGGAATCTGCTGCTAACAATATGGTCCAAATTGTGGCAACTCTCGAAAGAAATGCTAGACAATTCGAGATTGATGCTAAGAAATTTTCCGTTGAAGCTCAAACTGTTCTGGAGGAATACAAAGCAATTGTTAAATAGATTGTGCAACTTAAAACGAAATCTTCTACTAACAAGAGATGGACTAAAAATGGCTCAAAGAAATCTTGTAGACCAATTCCATGTCTTTCAAGAACACAAGTCATATTTTCACAAAGTTGTAATGCATATATGAAAGATTTAACTGCCAAACATCAATGGAAGCTTCAAATATAACACTCCAACTATGTAGAAGCTCAAAACTTTGTACCAAGAGAGTGAAGATGCGAAGAAAAAGGTCCTCAAATATTTGAAGAGGTTCAAAACTAACATAGAAAAGGAAACAAAAGTCTCATATTAATGTATTGTGAACAAATGTGCTAAAGATTGCCTCAATACTTTAAAGGTAAGTGAAAAGAGATCCAAAATCTCCTTGATTCTTGACTACCATAAAAAATTACCAAAAGTAAATATGTTGGATTATTTGTATATGGTTCTTGAAAACTAGTATCCTAATGATTGTGTTAAAACTATTGCAAGCGACTTAGAAAACTCTGAGTCTGAAGATGATAAAAATGGCAGGTCTAGTTCTGAAAATTATTAAAATAAGAGCAACTCATCCGAAAGTAGCTCACGTAATACTTAGAATGACGGCGAAGACAACTAGAAAGTAATTGTATTTTATGTTTATGAGCTATGTGTTGAAGTATCCATTCATATGTTTTGGTGAGTGGCTACCACATGTCGTTGTTTGTTTATTGAAACCAAATGTTACATTTGTTATTTTGTTAATCTTCCAACGTGTGTTAGTATTATAAACACTTTGCATCCTCAAAATATCACTTCACCACTTGACACTTCGAAATATATCATTATTTCACCACTTGGACTTTGTAAAATATTGTCATACAAATTGTCACTTCGAAAAATATAACCACCCAAATTGGAACATATTAATATGAACATTTTCACGAGAGAAAAAGAAGTCTAACAAGAATTGTTGAGAGAGTTTCTAGAAAGATAAAGTAGTTTTAACTTTTAGACAAATAAAGTAATTAAAAGTTCCAATTGTTCAAAGTGTTAATCTCCTTTATTCCCAAAATTAATCCACCTATTTATAAGAGGCGGTTACATGTAACTGAATCAGTTTATGGTGTGAGTACTTCACCCCACTATACTTCTTAGTACGAACATAGTTATCATAAATTACTTATTTAGTCTTTTACATTTACATTTTATTATAAATCTCTCTTTCCCCTATTAAATACTTAATTAAATAACGTTCAAGTAATTATTTTTACTCAATTATTTATATCGATATTAAGAGCCCTCGTAGTCCTTGCTAAAAACTTTAAGGAAGGACTAAAAAATTGTTGTGTATAAGTCAATCTTTAAATTTTTATTAGGATCTAAAAACCTCATCCTAATTACTCTAAGACGTTGTTTATACAATATTAGTTACGCATTTACAAGTTGTGCATCATTTATCCTTGAAAAACCATACGCTTTTTCAATTTGTGCATCGTTTCTCCTCGAAAATCCATACGCATTTAAAAGTTGTGCATCGTTTCCCCTCGAAAACCCATTCCAAATTAGTAGGCCTTTGAAATTTATAGCGAGTATAATAATAAATTTCATAGAATTAAGTAGAAGGTAACATAAGCTTCTAGGTATGTGTGTCGTTTCATTATGACATGTTACACCTGCAAACCTACTTTGAACTATGCACCCATTATCTGTCAAATCAAATTTTACCCAATAGACGCCTGTCAAACCCTTCAAAAAGGCCATACCCGTCTTCACAATTCTTCATATAAATATACCTTCATTACTCCTATTACCATTAAGTTCTAGAGATATAGAGAGAAAGTTCACTGATATTTTACTCCTCCATTGTCGCCCCCGTACTCAACCATCGTATATCTTATATGATCTACTTCTAATCCATTCTTTTCAGTTTATGCTTAGCTTAGCCCATTGTTGGAATTGGTTTACTATCGTTGAGCGAACCGCTAAAAGAAAAGCTATCATTATTATTGATGATAAACCCCACCAAACCACTCCAAAACCTTACACACGGTCCCTCGTCTCCTACCAGAAAGTCATCACCCTCTATAGCCTTTGGAAGCTCTTCAGATAACCCCTCTTATCTAACTCCTAAGGCTTGTTCACAAAGACCACCTCGAACAAAAATAATTCAATTACCTCAAATAAGAAAATAAAAACCTACTCGTAAAAGCTCGTTCATTGTTATAGAAGATTCGAAAGAGCTCAACACTTCAAAAATCCTTATAAAAATCTTAAAAAGAAAACCTACTACACCACATCCTCCCTCGAAGGGAACGATTATGATAAACACGAAATCACAGGTGACCCCTTTGGAAAACACCCAAAGAACGTCCTCGAACATACCAAGTAATTCACAAAATATGCCTACAACATCAAAGTCACCCTATCATGATAAAGAGAAACACACCACCATTGTTACCCCTCCTTAATTCTGAGATGAAATACTCAATGAGGCTGCCGAATCGGAATCCATGACTAAAACAGATTTAGAGATCCAAAACCTTGATAATACTCCTTCTTTTGATTCCGAAAGGGATGCTGCACAACAAAGAGAAATCCAAAGAAAAATGAAAAGAAGACCAAAGAGATTGTCACACTGCTCGAGGACATTGCTGCCAATTTGAGTATCAATCTCAAATATGTCATCCCCGAATATCTTATTGCACTTAAAAATGTTCAATAAAAATATTTCAACCAATCAAACTTTGAGGTTCTTCATAAGCAATTGGGGATTCCTGAGAGTGTTACCCTTTATTTGCCACTGGTAGAAGAGATCCTACTTTCATCTGGTGAAGATAAATTGGTAGTCTACCCAAATATTCTAAAATGGGGCATTTGATTTCTGTTAGACTACTTTGATATAATCGACCTCTACGCGACCCAAGAAAGTCCCAACCTTTGGTTTACCTTATTGTCCAGCATTATGACGCCAACAATTTCCAAAATTGCTCTACCCATTAAACAGTTCATAACAAAAACTGGTTTTTCAAAAAAACCATATTATTCCATTCTATTATCTGACCTTTAGAAACTCATTGAAGACAATTGATGTTCTCCGTGAGGCAGACAACATTTAAGCGTAAATTATTTTTTGTTTATGTCTGCTAGGAAAGTGGCAAGGATATTTTGACGGAATATCCCTCAAGTCTGTCTCTTAAATGGAAGCGCACAAGTAAGTTGCACGATTCTCTAATCTACTATTTCCTCAATCATTGCTAACTTAGGTTACATTATACAGAAATTTTGAAGCGATATGTAGACCAAATATTTAAGTACCCAAAAAAGAGGTCTAACAAGAATTGTTGAGAGAGTTTCTAGAAAGAGAAAGTAGTTCTACCTTTTAGAGAGATAAATTAATTAAAAGTTCCAAGTGTTAAAAGTGTCAATCTCCTTTATTCCTAAAACAACTCTCCTTGTTTATAAGTAAGGTGGTTACATATAACTGAATTAATTTGTGGTGTGAGTACTTCATCCTATTTTACTACTTAGGACAAACATAGTTATTATAAATTACATATTTATTATAAATTACATATTTTGTCCTTTACATTTAAATTTTATTACAAATCTCTCTTTCACCTATAAACTACTCAATTAAATAACTTTCAAGTAATTATTTTTACTCATCAGTTATTTATACCCTTATCAGGCATGTAAAAAAATATAACCACACAAATTGGCACTTCAAAAAATATCACCACACAAATTGGAACTTCAAAAAATAGCACCACAAACATTGGCACTTACAAATTTCACCACACAAATTGGCACTTGGAAAAATATTGCCACACAAATTGTAACTTGGAAAAACATTTCCACATAAATTGGTACTTCAGAAAATATTGCCATAAAAATTGGCACTTCAAAAAGTATCGCCACACAAATTGGCTCTTCATAAAATATTAGCACACAAATTGAAATTTTGAAATATATCAGTTTGAAAAATGTTAGTTCGTAAATTGTTACGAGGGTGATCAATCTATTTAATTTAAAAAATGTCTCCCTCCTTAATTTTGAATCATAATTTTTTCTGAACTTAATGTTGATTTAAAAATTTCATATATAGGTTTGTACAAGGTTCATGGGCCATTATGTAGGTTTGTATTGGGCTCACGGGTTGTTAGAAAACTTTGGTGCTCGGGATGAAGAGCCCTCAAACATATTTTGTATTATAACTCTCAAAGGTCAATTATGGTGTTGTGATGTTTGGGACATCTAGCACAATTTGATGTAGTGAAATTTTAGTCGTTGTTGATTCAAAATTTTAAAACATAAATATAGGAGCACCCATTATAAAGTTCATCATTATTTATTCATAACAGAGTTCATGGGTAAAGCTACCTACACCACTGAAGTAGTAAAGAGTGGACAAATTATATAAAATAAATGATGAGATAACGAAATCTTCCAACTTATAAAAGTTGTAAAAATGTAATATAAATAGCGTAAGTAAAATAAAACCCATAGAGCATATAATTTTAAGAAACATACAATGTGTTCCACATTTCAAGGGTATGGAAAATGATGTCCTTAGTATCAATCTTTTATATATACCAGGCTTTACCTTATTTGTTACAGTGTAGAGGTATTCCTAGTTTGGACCGAGCTTGCTAATGGTTTTGTTTTTATGTGAACTAATACCCTTCTGAGGACATAATCTTATATTTAAAATTCACGATAGTGAATCTTAAATTTATAATTGTTACGCATTAGTGATAGACAATGCTCCATTCTGAAGTATGTTTTGATATGTTTATACTCAATAAAATCTAGCTCAACACTGCAGCTAGTCCCGTTAGTTCATTCATCCTAGTTTGATATGCAGATAGAAAACGTAATTATTTATACTAGTACCACGAATTCCATCTCATGGATCAAAGCGAATGTAATCTCTCATGTTGTGCTCTTTGGGGTGGTTTGGTAAGACCTTGGTATTTATTGGAGAATTTCATTCTAATTCCATGCATCATCCTCCAAGGTGTGGCGTAACCTAGCTACAATGATTCAGTTAGCAGTCGTGACCTTCTCATTTGTTTAGGGTTGAATGGGTACCAAGAAATGTTTTTGTATGCCTCGGGCTCCACAATATAAACAAAGTTCTTTATTCTTGAATTATGTCGTATTATCAAAGGTCAATACTTTAAGGATCTCGTACTCATAACAAATTTTAGTTTGGATAAATTGTACAACTTGTTGTTTTTGAATTGTTGCTAATGGTTTGGACTCCACCTAATTGAGGAAATTGTCGACTCGAAATAAGAGGAAATATCATCCTATGATTCTTTTGGTACGAGCACAACAATTTCTAGACCACATATGTTTAATGGAATAGCTTCGTAAATTTACTTCATAGTTTTCTCTAGAGTGTCAACTCAATTTTCAAATTGATGACATGAATCGTATCGTTGCACAAAAGCCTTAAGATCATGGTGTATTTTGGAAAATAGTAGCTTGACAACAATCTTTTCTTATGGATGGTTTTAGACTCATAATAGTCACCTTACTCTTATTTTTTAAGTTCTTCGAATAAAAAGATGGGTTCGTTTGAGGCCCAAACATCTAAGAAAAGGTTTTAAAACCTCGCAGCGATATAGAATGTTTTAAAATATTGTGTAGAAAACAATTTTGACAGCTCTACCCTTAGCTTAATCACTTAGGAGCATTCTTTGTATGAGGTAAGATTGCATTAAAGTTTGCCTATCGGGTGGCTCATCAATACTTTTGGCCTCGTAAGCCAATTCGAAGGGCTTGGCACGTAAAAATTGGTATATGGAAAGTTTTTTTTAAGTGACAACCTATAGCTCAGATTCATAGTCGTTTGCAGACACTAGTGCATATGATATTTTTTTTATAGCCCGTGCTACTTTTTATACTACACATGTTCAAATTTTGAGACCTACACAAGTAGATTTGCTAGATAGAGGTTAAGGGTATCATTTTTTACTTCAACTTGTATTAAAGCTTGATTGACTACCAGGTGTGAGTCAATGAGGAGTCTTACACGTCATGCGGGTAGATTTGGATGACCTGGAGCCCTACAATAGTTGTATTATAATCACTCTCATTGTCTTAGGTAAGGAATCAAAATTGGATGAATTAATGGAGGAGATTTCTTAAGAGAGATGTTAGTTAAATACTAGCTCTAGAGGATTGAGTTTTTTTAGCCTCAACTAGTGCGGATTGTCCATAATGATTTTGGATTAGCTTGTGAAGGGGTAAAACGTTCAACTAGAAATTTGGGGAGGAATTATACTAGAGTATGGGCTTTGATTTCTATTTGTGGCTTAAACTTGATGTTGAAATATCCTAGCTCTACAGGCCATCGAGTTAGCCTGCGTAAGATGTCGGGCTTCTGGAGGATATTTTTCAAAAAAAAAGATATGGGGACCAAAATTGTATGGCCTTGAAGCTATGATCTCATTTTTTATGGCAGACACTACTGGAGCAAGTGCTAGAATCTCTAGTTGAAGATACAGCGTTTTGGTAGCGATGAAATATTTTTTTATATAGCAGATAGTTTGGTAGATGACTCTTTCTTATTTAATTAGTACTTGACTAACAGCATACTCGGGAGTTATAAAATATAAGTACAAATGTCACAAGGGTTGGTTGCATGGATATTTTGAAAGAAGCCATGTGTTCTTTAATATTATGGAATGCCGCATTGCACTCAGACATCCAATTGAACCGTAGAACGCCTTTAAGTATTTTGAAGAAATGTGCACACTTGTTAGAGGATCGAGAGATGAACTAATTGAGAGCTATTAACCTTTTCTTGAGGATTTTTAACCATTCGATATATCACAGTGGCTTTATGATGGTAAGATTCACTAGATGAGTTACATATTTTTTTTAATATATTTTTTGTTGACCAAGTACCCCATAATGTTCTCGGAACGGACTACATATGTATATTTTTCTAGATTGAGTGTAAGATTAACTGCTCGGAGAATACCGAAGGTATTTTCAAGTTTTACAAGGTATTTATGTTCTCCTTGGATTGTGAAAAACATTCCATGCATGTATGGAGTATCCTCCCGATTTGGGTGGAGATGGCTTTATTCACCAAATTCTGGTATGTCTTACCTACATTATTTAGGTCAGAGGGTATTACCTTGTAGAAGTTTAGAATTTGATCGGTCATAAAGGTCATATGATCATTATCGCAATGATGTATTGTAATTTGATAATAACCAAAATATAAATCCATAAAAGATAATTGTTTTCTTCCCGAAGTGTCATCTACCAGTTGGTAAATTATGAGGATGGGGAATGGATCATTCGGGAATGCTCGGTTCAAATTTGAAAATTCCACGCACATCCACCATTTGCATTTTTTCTTCTTGACAATGAAAATATTTTTAGTCTATAAAAGATATAATGCTTCACTGGTATATTGAATTTATCTTAATTGTTTGACCTCAATAATGAAAACCTAGGTCTTCTCATGAGATAATTATATGTGCCTTTGTTTATAAGTCGACATCGAGTATTGATAGCTTATGGAACGCTATTAAGGATGGAGATACTGTGAAATATTACGTATAAGAAGCAAAAATATCAAGATTATTGGATAAAAAGGTTAATAATCGAGATCGTATAGCCTTTTGTCGGGTATGTCCAATGTAGACTATGTGCCTTATTATGAGTGTGACTTCTTTTATTGATTCTTCATGCTTGATTTGGAGGGTCTCTTAGATCGTGTAGCTTCCCTAAGAAAGTAAAGACCCATAGTTAATTCATATTTTTATGGAGTAAGGAAATTAGCATATCACTCTTTGATGACGCATTGGTTATTGTGGATTATGCTAATTTTTCAGTTAACAATGTAGCATGTGCACTGATTCATAGTGGATGCATTAACATGAATTTGATTGAGCCATGGTTGACCTAAGAAAGCATTGTACGAAGTTGGAATCTCTATTATCATGAATTACTAAATTCTATTTTCTTATTCCCCTCCTCTAAGATTTATATCGAGTTGTAGTTGACCGAGTACTTGAATCTTGTCCCTATCAAAACTTGTGAGGAACTTTTTTAAGGGTGATAAAGATATTATTCTTCTGATTTGATCCTAAGTCTTCTTATAAATTATATTAACAGTGTTCCATGTGTAAATCATGATACATGTGACTTCTACTCTTGTGAGGTGGTGATGTTTACAACATCCTCATATGGTTCTACTACCCTATTCAAGTTATCATCGTAAAAAATAATAGGAAGTGAGGTAGTCCAGTAGAGATTGGTTGAAGTGTGATTGACTTTTTTTTATCTTAAGGTCTGCGGTGTGACATTTTTGGGAAGAGTTTGGTTAACTATTTACCCTACTTTCTTTATTTCTATCTTATGGATTATGTTTTACCTTTATATTTTTTTAACTCGTTATTATTATATGATGACTTAGCCCATCAACATAATATTTTTTTAATATTATCTTTCAATAGCTTATGTTAAATAAATTGATACACATCATTGTATACTCTTCAATATTGACATATAGTCTAGCTGTTTAGAAAATCTTGCATAGGCATATTATACTTTAATATAATGGGTTTGTATTATAGACATACTCGTTGATTTACATATATCATAAAAATTTATAACCTCTTGCGTGACCATATTATTCTTTCAATAATGAGATTGGTTTATAGCCATGTTCGTTGATTAACATATTGTTCGTGGGTTTATGACCCCTTGCATAACCTTATCAATCATATAGATGACGAGCTTGAATTATGACATTGTAGTAATTTCTCAATATTCACTTTTTTTTATACATCATCTCATTATTTTCTAAACGTGTAATATGTTATTCACATTTACTAATATATATTTTACCCTCTCTGAATTTCCTAATTCTTTCGATAATTTAATCTTGGTTTTAATTTTTTTTACTTGATCTTTTTTTTCTCTTAAATTTTTTGTATAAATTTGTTTACCCTAACCCGTTATCGGCGATTAGATTTTGTACGGAGATAGGAAGATTTTGTGCGGAAATATGAATGAGATTCTTATGAATCAAAGGTTTTGACATGGTATAAATGTTGATTTTATTTTTGGGTCCTAGTAAAAAAACGTTTTGATTGGATTTTGAAGAAATATTTATAAGAACCTTTTAGTTTTCATAGACGGTGTCAATAATGTGATTTCATTTTGTTAATTTATAAATTATTAGAGTTGAATAATGTAATTAATATTTTAAGCTAATTACAAGTATAGTTTAGCGATGAAGATAATGTAATAGTATTGTTGATTATAGTACGATTGTAAACTCCTAGACTAGATTTCTTATTTATAATTAGCTTATAGTTGTAACAAATGAATTTATTACATAACTCTGAATAAAGAGACGTTGTCTCCTCCTTTATATTTAGGAATCTCATGTAAATCCTTGTCCAGTTCTAACCTGTTGGTTTTGGTTCGGGTTGGACTAATTATGCCTTGATCGATTAGATCCTTGTCCAGTCTCCTTTGATCTGTAATCGAACTCATTAGCAACTCGAGGTGTTGATGTTGTAGTGGTGGACCTAATCTGGCGATGCACTCAGGATTTTTTGTTTCCTCAACATTAATATGTTTTCCAACTTGATTCAACAACCCCCCCCTCCCAGGTCATCGCCTTCTTCGGAGTTACTGAATCAGTTATGTTCCCTGGATTCAAACCTTGTCTAAGGCAAACAATCGCAACCTGTTCAAAGCAGTCTGCTAACAAATTCTTAGTATTCACAAACCGACTGATGTACTCTTTTAGAGACTCATTTGGCTCCTGAACACAATGGATGATGGCATCTCTATTACCCTTAATCTCCTTGCTTCCAACGAACTGCCTTCGGAAAGCAACCCAAAATATGTCAAAAAAATTATAAGTTCCTGAGGGAGACTGTTATACCATTTAAGGTCACTTCCTGTGAAGGTTTGGGAGAAGGACTTACACAACAGTCTGTCGTCAACATCAAACTTCATCAAAAATTCTTAAACTGCTCAAGATGGTTGTCCGGATCTTTGCTCCCGTCATATTTCTCCATCTTAGAGCTGTCAAACGTCTTGGGAAGATGTCTGGAGAGTATTTTTGTAGATACAGGCGATTTCCTCCAATTCTTAGTACGACTAAACACAATATCTCATTTGTAGTAGAAAAAATAACTGGTTTGGAGTGGAAAGCGAAATGACCAATTAGCAAGTGGTCAATATGCTGATCTGTTGAACCCTTTATCTTCCAATAGTGTTTCTTGAGCCTGTTGTGTCTGTCACTTTTTCTTGAATGCTTTTTAGTAAGTCTTATTTTCTTTTTCGACCGTCATTCATCACTACTAGAGGAAACTGACTCTTCATGCTCTGCATCATTAGATGAGCTGCTTGAGGATTCTGAAGTGGAGCTCTCCACATCTTTAAATCGGTGTGTTTTCTTGGAGCTGAGATAAGTCTTTAAAGACTGTTTGTTCTCTCTAGGATTGTCAGTATGGTGAAGCACCGACGCACCAGATTTTTCTTTAACCCCTTTCTTTACTTGTTTTAGTGCTCTCAATGCTTCTATCTCAGCCCTCAACTGATCGTGCTCCTCAACAGTGTATTCATTTTTTTCTTTTTCTACTTCCACCTTAGGAGGTGGAACATTCTGTGCATTCAGATCCATCCAAACTACCTTGTTTGCTGGTTTTGAATATGAAATTCAGGCATCGTTATGCTCCCATTGTGGTCGCCAATTTAGTGAGGGTTATTTTTTATTGAGGGTATTTTTGTAAAGTATTTTAGGAATTTAAGCTTTAAGGTGAAATTTAGAGAGATAACTAAGGTGTGTGCTAGTATTAAATTATGATCTCCCTCATTAATGAAAGTCATTGGGGTATTTATACTTAATTAATGACTCATGGGCCTTTCAGGTTGGATTATGGGCTTGGGTTAAGCTTACGAACCCATTAGCCCAAGATATGAAATGACAATCACCTAGCTAAGTCATGTTCCACTAATTTTATCCTGTTCGGTTTCTCATGGTACTGGTTGATTCTGAACTTCCCTTCGGATAGGGGTAAGTAGTAGTGTCAAAATTATCCAACCTTATCAAAATCCACAACCATTCATCCCTCGACCTCGCTAGGGCGTGGGGTAGGTACCTTGCCCACTTCCATTAACCCTGTCAGGCCCGAGCACGCACAGACCAAGAACAAAGGTGTTAGGACTAGCCAAAGGAATGTCCCCTTAGATGAGTTGTTGCCTACTAGGATTTTTATGCCGCGTCCGTTAATGTTGATGTTAGAGAAACTCAAACGATGTCCTGAGGTGTTATATTATAACGGGATTCTAATGAGTGACATCTTGCAACGTCAGGTCGAACTCGTTATCGAGATAAAAATAGTTTGAAGTTAACATCAGATATATTCAACTTATTCTGAGAGTAATCGTATGTACTTGGCAGATGCATCATAACTCGGTTGTGTTGTCCTATAGACGGATGTGTGCTATTGATTTAGAAGTAATGGATAAGTGGAAGCTGGAACCTATGTTGTTTGGGTCAGCAAAGTCTTCAATCGCAGATCTTGTATGATTTAAGCATGCTTACAGATCTGCCAAAGCCTCAAAAGATAAGGCGATCGAGGCGAGCGAGAAGCTTCGAACTGAAATGACCACCCTAAGGGAGGCATTGTCTTCCAACAAGGAGAAGTGCAAAGAGCTGTATGTTGGTAACACTGCCCTGGTAGCCCAGAACAGCTCCCTGATCAAAAGGAACGAGGAGCTCATCTATGGGACAGGCACAAAGGGTGGAAGATCAAGCCGATCGGCTGGCTGGGATGACGTTGGCGGATAATGATCTTAAGAGTAAAGTGGAGAATTTAAATAGGGAATTGGATGCCGAACGGGAACAGTGGAAAAAGAGACTTAAAGTTGCGTTGGATGAGAGGGAGGCCCAAGTGATGGGTGTTGTCATGGCCATGGCCGAGTTACGATCTCTAAATCCTGGGATGAAGTTGGGATGGCTGAGTAATTTGGTAGAAATGCCTGTTCCTCCCACTACATTCGAACCTCTGAATGCCGACCATGCTCAAGTGAGAGGGTAACCCGGCATAACTATGGAAAGGCAAAGGGTACTAAAGCTTAATCAACCGACATGATTCCTGCCTCAATCGACCCATTCAATCCAAAAGGTACTGAAACTCTGCCAACCGATGCTGTTACTGCCTCGAACGACCCAGTCAATCCTCTCCCTGTTTCCAACTCTTGAATTATCTAACTTAGATTTAATATTGTCGTGAAACTTTGGACGTTCGGCCTTGAATGTTAATTTATTTTTGTTTTTAGACGTACTTTTAGACATGGTGCAAGTATAACATTTATATTAATATGTTTAAATTATATAATTTTGAGTTGAAAGTGGATGGGCGCATGTTTTGGTGATTATTACTTTGCTTCTTTCTGTAGGCCATTTGGAGATGTGTTTATTACTTATTATAGTTATGTCGGCGAATCCTTACAAGATCGAGCTCAGTAGGGCTCATTGCATAGCTTATGAAATAAAATACCTCTATTGGTTTGTAACCAGTTCACATATATACCTGGTACAAGGTATGAGGCTCGGTATGGCCTTTACGTACCCCGTAGGCGTGGCCAATTAGCCCGATTGTGTTTATGGACGCTTAGCCTAGACTCATTGTGGTCCCTTGCGTAGCCTGTAGGCGTGGTCATTGACCCATCCGCTATTTGTAAGGATGGAGAGATATAATAAACATATTGAGTAACAAAAGCATAAAATATATTAATAAGGAGAATAATTGTCCAGATGCCTCATTCAAAAACCCTCTCGCACCATCAGGGGAAAACATAGCGCATCCTTAGAATTACAATGATTAGTTATACAATTTTAGATGATTTATATTCCATGGGTGCTTCAAAGTGCAACCCTCAACATATGTTGGGCGATAAGCTCCATCGTGTTCTGTTAATTTACCAAGTTGGTTGGTTCCTCGTAATTCTCGATTCGATAACTGAGTACGATGATATCTGTTGGAATTATTACTTTAGTACGTCTCTCTTCTATGAGGCCAATTTGTATGGCCATGTCCTTTTGGCTCCTTCAAACTTCTTCTTGATCCCTTCCAAAATTGTTTTGTTTGTCACTTTAACTTGTTCGTTGGCCTGAGGGTAGTACGGCGTAGAGAAATGTTTCTCAATCACGTAGCTCTTATAGAAGGTTGTTACCAACAAATTTTGGAACTGAGGGTCGTTATCTGTCATTAATACACGCGATATGCTATACCGCGTAAGAATCTGATTGTGAATGAAGTCGCATACCTCTTGCGCTCGAGTGCGGAATAAAGCTTTGGCCTCGACCCATTTGGAGAAGTAGTCCACCGAGACAATTATGAACTGCCTTTTTCCAGTAGCCATTAGGAGCGGCCTGACGAGGTCGATGCCTCATTTGTCAAAAGGGAACGGAATGGGGACAGCGTGCATACGCTCGCTTGGTAGATGCCTGGAATTAGCGAATTGCTCGCATTGATGACATTGCTGGACCAAAGTCTCTACATCGGCTGCTAACTGTGGCCAATAGTATCCAGCTAACAGAAATCTTCGAATTAGACTTCAATATCCACAGTGAGCCCCTGCTTCTCCAGCATGTAAGTTGTACACAACAGAGCTCACTTCAGCTCGGTCAAAGCATCAGAGTAGCGGACGCGTGGCGCTCTTTCTGTATAAGATATTATCTAGCACGCAGTATTTTGCTGCCTTTTGCTATAAGGCTCTAAAGCCGCTCTTGTTAACTGGAAGCACAACTGAGTTCAAGTATTGTAAGTAAGGTTGCTGCCAATAGTTGGTACTAGCACTTGCATGGATGATTTCCTCTTTGGTGACGAGTTATGTCACTCATAATTTTTGAACAAGGATTAGAGGATTCTCTACCAATGTTTTGGTCTTTGCTAGTTGTCCACTGTTGAATTCTTTAGCCGGGGGACCTGCTCATATGATACACTGATAAACTTGGACTCGTATTCCTTGAGTATGACTAGGTAACCTTGAATTCCTTCCTTTTTCATGTCATAAGTGTCAAGAGCTTGATTAACAAATAGTTGCAAATTTGATCGAATCTTCAGGACACGAGCCCCACATATCAGACCCAACTTCATACCACACAAGGCTGCCTCATATTCGGCAACGTTCTTTGTGACTGAGATATTAAATATGGTAGATTGCAATGTTGTTTGTGACTAGGATATTAAATCTAATAGCTTGTTTGATTTTTTTGTCAGGTGGTAAACACATCACTACCCCAGTGTCGTCGCCCGATGTGCTTGAGGCCTCATCTGCTTCAACCACCCATTCGATGTATCCGTCATTGACAAGTTGTTCTTCTGTGGTGGGCCTATGTCTGGACAAGGGGAAGTCAGCTAAAAAGTCTGCTACTACCTGTCATTTAATGACGGTGCGAGGCTCAAACTGTATGTCATATTCTTCAAGCTCAAAACTGCATTTACTTGGGCGACCCGATGCATCAGGTTTCTGTAGCACAGGTCGAAGAGGAGAGGTTGTTCGCACGCAGATTGTATGTCCTTGAAAGTAAGGGCATATTTTTTGAGCGGCGGTAACTAATCATAGCGCTAGTTTTTCGAGGTTTAAGTACCTTGTTTCAGCGGCATCTAGTGTTTTCCTTGAATAATAGACGGGTCGCTGGACTCCATTTAGTTCGGGTATTAGAACTAAACTAACCAAAACTCGAGAGACCGATATATATAAATATAGCGGTTCGCCAACCACATGTGTAGATAGGATTTCGAGCAAGGTAAGGTAAAGCTTAAGCTCGCTAAATGCCTTGTCACATTCTTTCATTCAACCTCCTCTCAGGATCTCAGAAAATGGGTGAGTTTTGTCTGAAGCTCGAGAAATGAAGTGTGGCTGCGCGGTGAGGCGCCCCGTAAGATATTGTACTTTCTTAATAGTGGTTGGGGCTCCATTTGGATAATTGTGTTTAGCTGGACAGGGTCGGCCTCTATACCCTTCTGACTAACTACATAGCCTAGGAATTTACTGCTTGCGACACTGAATGAACACTTAATTGGGTTAAGATTTAAATTGAATCGGTGGAGTAAATCGTCAATATATGATTCCAGGATTTTTCCTAAATGAGCTTCGAAGATATGGTTTATTAAGCGTTGATATGTGGATTTGGCGTTCTTTAGGCTGAAAGACATGACTGTGTAGCAATATAAGCCTCACTAAATTTGAAAAGTGGTGTGTTTTTTATTATACTGATTGAGTCGGATTTGGTTGTATTCCAAATACGCGTCCATAAAAGATAGGTACTTACATCTAGATGCAGAATCTACTAGTTGATCAATGCGAGGTAGTTGAAAAACGTCTTTAAAGCAGGCTTGAATGAGCTCGGTAAAGTCTACGCACATTCACCATTGTCATCCCTTCTTCTTAACTAATATTGGGGTGGTAACCCAAACTGGATACCTCGGTAAAGTATAGCTCAATGCTTCTCCGTGGATAAATATCGTCTCTTCTGACGTACCGAATTTGTGCAAGGATCGATCGCCAATTCATGGCATATAACGAACGGGTTGACACCTTAGACATCACTTGTTCGCCAACAAATAAATCCAAATCTTTGGCTAATAACTCAGTAAAAGATTTCTTAAAAGTTAGCAATAACTTACCACCCATCCATAGTATGCGGTGCTCTATTATTGTTTCCTCTGTCGAATTCGGACTATTATTGTCTGACTGCTCTTCCACCTATGGGTCGTCCACCGGGTCAGGCGAGGGGGGTAAGGATTATGTCCTCGTATTGTGGTGCTCTCAGTCACTTCATGCCCAAATCTAACCATCAACTCCACTTATCCCACGCATTGAGAAGGTTTTCCCTCGTAATCGACCAAGGTTCATTGATTAGGAATATAAGGTGGGGCGTTCAGCATGCGGTCGAAGCTGTCTTTGAAAATGATATTAGCCACGCTACCTCCATCTACCAACACATGAGTTACCATGACACCTCCAATATTATGTATAGTCAGTGCATCTTCATGGAGTGTACTGACAACTCTGAGATCTTCATCATTGAAGGTGAGGTCTGCCACATGGTCCCAATAATTTATGTATAATGTTGCATCGATTTTGTATACATCAAGCTCGGTCTGCGATCTCTTTCTGGAAGTAGTTCCTTGCAAAGCTGCTTGGTTTCCACCATCGATGGTGAAAAGGGATGGGGTACTGTCCTGGCCCGAGATAGTGTTGCTCGTGACATCTGATCCTCCGCCATTGACAGGGTTGGGCGACGGTGTATTACCTCCACGTGTAATAATGGAATGTCCCCTTGTAATGGTGAGAAACCATTGTTGTTTGATCGTATTGACTACTCCATCATTTCTTGGCTTGTCCTCGATAGCTGGCCGAGTGTTATCATGCTGTTTAGGCTGTGGATGATGATCATGCCACTTGATGAATTTTAGCAACTCGTCGTTGTCTATTAGCCGTTGGATTTCTTCCTGAAGCTGCCAACACTCGTTAGTAGGATGCCCATGGTTGTTATGGTAAGAAAAAAATAGATGTTCGATCACTTGAAACAAGGGGCACTTATCACGCGTGGTGTTTGATATTTTGTTAGGCCCTTCGCCCGATCATACACGACAGATATAGCCTTAGTCAGTGGTGTAAATCTCCTGACCGGATTTGCGAAGTACTAAGGTCGTCGACTGGTGTCCCGGTGGGTTGGATCCTTAACTCTTTTTCTCTCAAGTGCTCTATCTTTAGAGTATGATACGTGTAGGTCCAGGGAATATCCCTTTCGGTAATCACACACCCTAATGAAAGTGTCTGCTCGGGCGAGAAGATCTCATATCTTCTATGTTGGAAACTTGATCAGGTCAGCATATAGATCCCCCCTCCGGCCGAGCCCCCGCTTGAGCGAGGCCACCGCTATTTTCTCCTCTCATACTGGAATGGAATTCATAGCATGAACAAAGTGTCTAACATAAATTTTAAAAGACTAACCTCCCATTTGCTGGAGATCCATGATCAAATCTCGTTAACGTTTCAATTTCTTGTTGCCGACGAACCTTTCCCTAAACACCTTCCATAGACCGGAAAATTAGTGAATCCTTAGGGAAAACTGATGAACCAGTCCATCATGTTACCTATGAGGGTCATAGACAGGGCCTTGCATAGCATAGCGTCATCCGGGTTGGACGTCATCGTCATATTGCAGAATTGCTGCAGGTGCCTTTCTGGATCACCTGTTCCGTCGCAAGTCTCCATTCAGAAGAGATCAAATTTTCTTGTTAGCTGGGCTTCAAAGATCTTTTCCAAAAAGGGGGACTCTTTAAGGATATAGCTGGACAACCTAGGGTGCATGTGGTTGTAGTGAACGTCCTCTTCCTCTAAGGCTCTTTTTGAAGTAGCGGGGCGGGCTTCTTTTGTTAGGCTCCTGCTATTTAGATCAATTTTTGCCTCCACTTTCTCCTTCTCCCTCTTGCGTATCATCGTGCTTGGAGGATCAATCCCTTGGTTAGCTTGGTTGGCTTCCTTTTTTAGGCTCATGCTATTTAGATCTATTTTTTCCTCCACTTTCTCCTTCTTCCTCTTGCTTATCATCGTGCTTGGAGGATCGATCCCCCAATTAGCTCGGCTCGCTTCCGGCCCTGATTGGTGATTTTCTCGGCTTGTTCCTCTAACCTTCGCGGTGAGCGCATGTCAGGAGACGGTCATTCATGCTAAAGTGCGTGCATGGCTTGTTCTCTAGCGTCGCGCTCGCATGTCATTCTTTGTTGCTCTTGCTGAAAATGTTGGATCTGCTGCTCCAGTTGCTGAACAGTTGGGTTAGCAACGGCGTTAGCTCCTCGTGCATCCTGGACGACGGGAGCATCTACAGACCTGGGGGTTGGGATGTCAGCTCCGATCACAACAACTGGTGGTAATACTTTTGATGCTAGTCCCACCGGCCCAACGGAAACTGCTGTCACGACCTCCTGGGTGGCGGTAGGGGCAGGGCGCAGGTTGTCTTGCCTGATCGATGAGTTCGCTACCAATCTTCGAGTCCATACAGCCTCACTTGACTCCGGGATCTCTCTCTCTCTCTCTCTCGATTCCTAACCTAATAACTACCATGGTTAAAACGAATTATAACTCTAATTGAATTCCTACAGACGGTGCCAAATTTGTTAAGGGAAATAACAAAATATATGTCAAGTAGAAAAACTATTATGGGGAGAAAAGAGAAGTTACATTTGTTTAGGGTTCTATTCCTCATTTATATCTTATTTTCACCGTTATGGGCGGTTGCAATCACATTTATTTTCACTACCTACACTCATAACTCCATTTACATCATGGTACCCAGTTTTATGACTAATTTGCTAGTGGATTGACTAATTTCGTTGTAGTGACATTAGATTGTGGCCTTAACCGTTTATCTTTTGGATTGTGTTCGATCTGCTTTAACCGCGTACCTGACCGAGCATAGTTCAATGACCTCTCTGTTCTGTTTCAGTTGTGCATTGGTCCGAGCGCGATTTGTGTAATTCCTTTCCACTCGCTTCGACGCTTCCAGTCGGCTTTCTCCTCGAGTCAGCCTTATTTCCTAGCTTTTTGAATTGTTGACATGCTCATCCGGTTCGACCATTGTTGATTTCTTTTATCGTAATAACTTTAGTCTTGAGTTCCCATTCTGCTTTTTATCGGGTTCGATTCCTTTGTCCTATGCGTTCGGATTATTGTCTCACTTGGGTTCGTCTTTCGTGCTTTAAATATATTCATCTGTCCCGATATCTTTTTTCATTCTACTCGAGAAATTTTAAAATAGATTCAATTTAAAATATTAATTAATTTTTTAGTTTTTGTATAAAAATAATTATATATTAAACTTGTAAATCAGAATATACAAAATTTTATCACGTTCTACATCTCTTAATATAAAATCAGTTTAAAGATACTATTAAAAAAATTAGAAAGGGTAAATGAAATAATTTATTCTTGTAATAAAATATATTTAATGAAAATATATCGGAGTAGTTTCACAAACTAACTGAGATAAGAGCCACCCATTCTACCCAACCCATGACTCAAAATCTTTACCGAATCCTATAACGTGCCACCTGTTTGATGAAATTTATCGTAACAAATTAAGTAGACAAAAGCTGCCCATTCATTGAATTCCACGTGCCCCAATCTTGAGAAAAATTGTAAATCGTTGACAATCTCAAGGTCACAAAACACGTGGAATCATCTAAAGGTTTGTTAACTTATGGGTTAATAACGCGTTTGCTTACCGATTGAAAGAGTCAGTGTGATCATATTTGTGAATTCGAATCTTTTTGACCGTTTTAAAGGATACGTTAGAGGGTATAGGGTAAAAAACACCACAGGTCCTCCATGTTTGTCACTTGTAACACATTAGTCCCTATTTTTTGTCTATGTAATAAACTGGTCTCCTATGTTTTAAAAATGTAACAAACAGATCATTTTTTGTAATAAATAGGTCCTTCATGTCTGTAATAAACAGGCCCCTCACGTTTTCAATTTGTAATAAACAGGTCCCTCAAATATTCAGAAAAGGATCTGTTTGTTACGTTTTTAAAACATAGATGACCGGTTTATTACAGAGACAAAAAATAGGGACTAATGTATTACAAGTGACAAACATGGAGGACCTGTGGTGTTTTTAACCCGAGGGTATACTTTTAAGTTTTAACACTCTTACTGAAAAGTCGGGACAGAGAATTGTTTATTGATTTTTAGTCCAATAAAATAAATAAATGTTAATATATAGGTATATTATATAAATAATGTAAGTATATCGAATTTAAAACAATTGTGTCAAAACCTTTTAGATATAACTTTTCAATGGTCCAACTTATATGACTATATAGAATTTTATTCCATGTTGTAAAAAGTGGTTCAGCTAATTAAAATCAGATTTGTAAAAAATATAATATTTGCAACAATATTTAAGAAGAAATTTTGTGCGATCAATACACATCCTTATATTTTATTGTATGCAGCGAGTAGTTCACTTAAATCAAAAACATTTCTCATTGCATGCTTACTTTTTTCCAAAAGTTATTAGGTGGATTGATTATGAATTTTAAAAATAAATAAAATTATTTTATAATTTTTAATGAAATAAATAGATGTTTGATACATAATTAAGAATTTAATTAATTGATTTAGGAACCTGCTTAGGTTGTAATTGTAAAAAATATTAACAAAAAAGATAAATTTTTTTATTTTAAAAACATCAAAAATTGTTACGACAAAGTATTGTTATAGTAACCTTGTTGCAATAGTAGATGCATGGTACAAGGTTCGTCTTGGCTTTATGTAGCATAGCTGCTACGTTTGTACACCGGTTATGGTTATGACGCGTTAGTACATCGGTTATGACATATTTTCAGTTGGTTTTTAGTGTGTTAATATATGTGTTTTGCTGTCTCGAACCATCTTCGGACCTATACCAAAATGATAAATTTGTAGATATATTAATTTTAGTAATAAAAAATGTACGTTGCACGTTTTAGTTATGATTCAGTACATGTTGTGTTTAGTTTCATTTTGTATTTTACGTGTTGAGTAAACATGCAGTGTCGTAAATGTATACTATTTGATATGTGAAGTGATCTCTCATTACTGTTGAGCACTTGGATTCTAAGGTGTATGTAGTGATATCTTGTATGGTCATCGATTGCTTTTTTTATTTTTAGGTTCAAATTTGAATATATACATCTCTCTTATGGTGTTTGAGCACTTGAATAGATATTTTAGATCTTTTAGTCTATTTGGGTGTTTATCTCGCAATAAAGTATAAAATGAATGTATTTAAAGTTAAAAATACTATCTTCTTAGCATCATTTGCACATGGACACTTTTTATGTCCATTATCTCGAACTGATGAAGGTCCAATTACAGTGACCAGTGTGATCGATCATGCTGAGTCATACATGAAAATAGTTTGGTCGCTCATATGTAAGGACCATTAGTTTTTTATTTGGTCTATCAAAAGAAAGACTATGCAAAATTTTGTCTAAGGGTAAAAAAAACTCATGTGTGATTGCGTTGTTGCGTTTACATGTCGCATACTCAAGCATAACTAGACTTCTATATTGAATGGTTTCGTTTAAGTGTGTCACGAAATAGTCATGATCAACTCAAATAAGAGCTTGGTTATTTACAGATATGGTCGTTAACCAATATCGTTTTCATTTAGGAGTTGTGTCTAAAAGTAATGTATGGGGCATTGGCCCAAATATCCTCGCTAAGTATTACAACGAGTTAGTTCATATGGATGCATATTAAAAACTAAAACCTTTATAAAACTCATCCATTTATGTGATTGTTAAGATTAAATGATGTATGTTTAAGTTGTAGTTATACTTTTAGGAATCTGTATTCCACTTACTTAAATAGAATAGAATATGATATGTTTGTTGGTTATAAATGTCAAAACACTTGTAAGATTGTAGCATTTGATGATCTTTTCCTTTTACTCTAAAATTTAAAGAAAGGGTAAGTGAACTACAATAATTAGATAATTACAAACTTTATAAGTTTGATGATAGCATATAGGACATTATTTAGGCATATTATAGTAGATTTTCTAAAAGATACAATTAAGATACTTGTAAATTTCAGTACCAAATTTTACAGTTTTATATATTCAGTGCTTTATTTTTTCCAGATTTTTCTAAGTTTGTTAAATCTGAAAAATGATACGGATTGAAAGCATTTAACACTAGATTTTAGAAAAGGGCAATGATGAGACTTATGAAAGTTTTCGCTATAAGTCTAACAACAGATCAAGTTTCAAATTTTAATTTTTGATTGAATTTTGAGTAACATCATCAATACTAATTATATTTAATATTTTCTATCTCAATTTAGTTATGATGAGGTTATTAAGTTATTTTTAATATTAAAAGTTGAAAAATAGTGAGGAATAATAACAATTCAGCCTTGACCACTAAAAATACTTACATAAAACTATCTAAATAAAATATAAGTGACTAAGAATGATAATTTGGTTGTACTAAGTTCCAAGTTATAAGAAGGTTAAGTATAACTTAACATCAATGCTAATATTTTTTTTCAAAAACATGAGACAAATTCAGAAAGGTTGTGAAAAGTTTGAGACTTGGCTCGACCAATAAAGTTTTTTTTGTATAGTCCTCATTTCAATTTATTATCAGTTTTTAAAGATCGTTGATGTGCTCATATAAATGAAATATTAAAGTTTATCTTCATTTAGAAAATGCATTAAATTACCGAAATTAGGTGATGGTAAAACATGTATAGATACAATAGTGATTTATGGATAAAGAAGTTAAAAAATGTACAAGTTATATACAATACATTAATAAAATTTTGCAATGATCTTATACATATTTATGTATTATACATTAAAATAAATTGAAACCATGACAAGATTAATTATATCTTTTGTTACAATTATTCATGTCACATATGTCATGATAAGATTGACAAGTTAGGTTCCTGAGGTACTTCAAATAAATATAGTTAGCTCCAAACAAAGCAATGAAAGTCTTATAAAAAATTGAAAATTTATTTAAATTCATCTTATGTAGGGATAAATATGATAAAACACACAAACACACACACACATGCACACACACACCCACACACACGCACACACATACGCACACACACACACATGCACACACATATGTGCACACGTATACGTGCACACGCACACACACACACACATACGTGCACACGCGCGCGCACACACACACACACACACATATATATATATATATTATTCGTAGATATTTTTTGACTATCTTATGACCATATTTCATCATGATTGAAATTCATTGACTAGTTCAAACTTTCAAGGCCATAGTATGGTACCATTTCGGTGAAAGAACTAAGTTTTTCATATCTTACTCTGATGGTTGCCATTAAAAGGAGGCATGTTAGTTTAGTCAACAATCTCATTATCAATGTAGTTTAGTTAAAATATGTAATAATTCATTCTTAAGAAAATTCATTATAAGAGAGTTACATAATACATTAAACTTAAACCTAGGGAAATCTCTATTTGATAAAAAGCTATTATTGGGGATACGATGATAACAATCTTGGTTTTACATACATTCTATTATATAACATTATAGCTTAGGAAACTATTACTCGTTTATATTTGAGATAATACGTTATGTTTTAGGATCTTTAGTTTTGGGTCGAAGGAAAGTACTCAATGAATAATTTTGATTTTGGGAAAGCATCATAGGATCCATATTCAAACGATAATAATTTGATATTTTATAATTAGTCATCTTATAACTCCTCTAGAAATTGATTTTCAAATCGTCACTTAAGAATAAAAAATCGTAGTTGTTCATGAAGAACAAACTCGACATTATTAAGAAATTATACAAACTAAAGTTAGCATAGTAGTTTAAAATATCCATAAATATAGAGACATAAAATGCCACGTATTCATTTGAGCCTAAGTATTTATACTAAGTGTTTTGTAAGAATATTGAGATATTTATGATGTATGAGAAGAATCTAGATCCAATTTTTGTAACATCAATAGAATAACATTAAGACTTAATATGTTGAAACATATGAATTCATGTTAAGCTTATCTAACACTATAAACAAATTTATAAAAATGCTGAAAATATTATGATGTAATAGGAAGATTTAATTTAATCTTCCATAGGATCACATAAAATTCCAATTTTCATTTGTGGATCATTGTACAAGTATAAAATTTTGATATAAGATAAATCAGTTAAACTCTTATTCGTTAGTTAAAAAAATGCACCACTTTATTGTATTATAATTGAAATATGTTT
Source organism: Limnanthes douglasii subsp. nivea (assembly GCA_036936605.1). Taxonomy (NCBI): domain Eukaryota; kingdom Viridiplantae; phylum Streptophyta; class Magnoliopsida; order Brassicales; family Limnanthaceae; genus Limnanthes; species Limnanthes douglasii. The sequence goes on along the minus strand of JAUPFV010000005.1, from coordinate 102,157,736 downwards.
AACTCAAAGATAATATGATAAGATATAGAGAAGGTCTTACACGAAACAATTTTCATTTAATAAGAAATATTGATCTATTGAGAGAATATTTATTTTAGTCAAGCAAAGAATTCATTCAATATCATTACAGTACAGTTTGCAGTGTCATCAATAAGGTGCATTAAATGAATATTAACATAATTTATTTTTGAATGGTAATATTTATAAAACTTAATATATATATATATATATATATATATATATATATATATCAAGCACTCTATTAATTAAGTACGATATGTTATCAAAATTAAATGGTCCAAATGAAGTTTAACAAGTTCGTAACAATTATATGAGGATTTTATATAGTCAATAATTTGTCGCAATTAGAAATTGATTTATGATATTTCAGTTTAAGTGTCTCATCATTAATCAAAGTTTTAACACCTTTTGGTTTTAAGGTCAACTTAGTAGAGTTTACGAAATTCACAAGTTTAGTGGGAATGAATTCATATTTAATGTTATTTGTCGTTAACATATTAATTATCATAAATTATAGTGTCATGTTTCATAAGGTCAACTTAGTAGAGTTTACGAACTTCACAAGTTTAGTGGGAATGCATTCATATTTAATGTTATTTGTCGTTAACATATTAATTACCATAAATTATAGTGTCATGTTTCATGCCACAAAGAAATTTATAATGGAGAATTTAAGTGTTGGAATTTTTAAGTGAGACTCCTTATGTGTTAAAACCCAAGGTTATTCAAAATTACCCGTGATGATTTTATGGGTCCATCGAAAATAGATACAATGATAACATGGTAAAATATTATGATACTGAAACGAAAAGTCTATAATTTAAGGTGAATTGAGATAAGTATCAGTCAACATCTCAACACTAATTTGGAAATTCAAAAGATATAAAAATATTTCATATGTTTTTGCAATTGAAATTATGATGTAAGCTTACGTTAGTTCGGGATAAGATATAACATTTAATATAAAAATATTAGGGAAATCCTTAAGTATTCCAATGATGAATCATTGTACATTAGGACATGGTTCATCCAGTATTGAGTAAGAAATCCTTACATG